>JAUIMM010000695.1:25000-625000 GCA_031769625.1 Taudactylus pleione | reverse complement strand
GCACAGGTGTACTCATTACTCACTGACACATTTCCCAGGTCACCCAGCAGGTGCACAGGTGTACTCATTACTCACTGACACATTTCCCAGGTCACCCAGCAGGTGCACAGGTGTAGTCATTACTCACTGACACATTTCCCAGGTCACCCAGCAGGTGCACAGGTGTACTCATTACTCACTGACACATTTCCCAGGTCACCCAGCAGGTGCACAGGTGTACTCATTACTCACTGACACATTTCCCAGGTCACCCAGCAGGTGCACAGGTGTAGTCATTACTCACTGACACATTTCCCAGGTCGCCCAGCAGGTGCACAGGTGTACTCATTACTCACTGACACATATCCCAGGTCGCCCAGCAGGTGCACAGGTGTACTCATTACTCACTGACACATTTCCCAGGTCACCCAGCAGGTGCACAGGTGTAGTCATTACTCACTGACTCATATCCCAGGTCACCCAGCAGGTGCACAGGTGTAGTCATTACTCACTGACACATATCCCAGGTCACCCAGCAGGTGCACAGGTGTAGTCATTACTCACTGACACATATCCCAGGTCACCCAGCAGGTGCACAGGTGTAGTCATTACTCACTGACACATATCCCAGGTCACCCAGCAGGTGCACAGGTGTACTCATTACTCACTGACACATTTCCCAGGTCACCCAGCAGGTGCACAGGTGTACTCATTACTCACTGACACATTTCCCAGGTCGCCCAGCAGGTGCACAGGTGTACTCATTACTCACTGACACATATCCCAGGTCGCCCAGCAGGTGCACAGGTGTACTCATTACTCACTGACACATTTCCCAGGTCACCCAGCAGGTGCACAGGTGTAGTCATTACTCACTGACACATATCCCAGGTCACCCAGCAGGTGCACAGGTGTACTCATTACTCACTGACACATTTCCCAGGTCACCCAGCAGGTGCACAGGTGTAGTCATTACTCACTGACACATTTCCCAGGTCGCCCAGCAGGTGCACAGGTGTACTCATTACTCACTGACACATATCCCAGGTCGCCCAGCAGGTGCACAGGTGTAATCATTACTCACTGACACATTTCCCAGGTCACCCAGCAGGAGCACAGGTGTAGTCATTACTCACTGACACATTTCCCAGGTCACCCAGCAGGTGCACAGGTGTAGTCATTACTCACTGACACATTTCCCAGGTCACCCAGCAGGTGCACAGGTGTAGTCATTACTCACTGACACATTTCCCAGGTCACCCAGCAGGTGCACAGGTGTAGTCATTACTCACTGACACATTTCCCAGGTCACCCAGCAGGTGCACAGGTGTAGTCATTACTCACTGACACATTTCCCAGGTCACCCAGCAGGTGCACAGGTGTAGTCATTACTCACTGACACATTTCCCAGGTCACCCAGCAGGTACACAGGTGTAGTCATTACTCACTGACACATATCCCAGGTCACCCAGCAGGTGCACAGGTGTAGTCATTACTCACTGACACATTTCCCAGGTCACCCAGCAGGTGCACAGGTGTAGTCATTACTCACTGACACATTTCCCAGGTCACCCAGCAGGTGCACAGGTGTACTCATTACTCACTGACACATTTCCCAGGTCACCCAGCAGGTGCACAGGTGTACTCATTACTCACTGACACATTTCCCAGGTCACCCAGCAGGTGCACAGGTGTACTCATTACTCACTGACACATTTCCCAGGTCACCCAGCAGGTGCACAGGTGTACTCATTACTCACTGACACATTTCCCAGGTCACCCAGCAGGTGCACAGGTGTAGTCATTACTCACTGACACATTTCCCAGGTCACCCAGCAGGTGCACAGGTGTACTCATTACTCACTGACACATTTCCCAGGTCACCCAGCAGGTGCACAGGTGTACTCATTACTCACTGACACATTTCCCAGGTCACCCAGCAGGTGCACAGGTGTAGTCATTACTCACTGACACATTTCCCAGGTCGCCCAGCAGGTGCACAGGTGTACTCATTACTCACTGACACATATCCCAGGTCGCCCAGCAGGTGCACAGGTGTACTCATTACTCACTGACACATTTCCCAGGTCACCCAGCAGGTGCACAGGTGTAGTCATTACTCACTGACTCATATCCCAGGTCACCCAGCAGGTGCACAGGTGTAGTCATTACTCACTGACACATATCCCAGGTCACCCAGCAGGTGCACAGGTGTAGTCATTACTCACTGACACATATCCCAGGTCACCCAGCAGGTGCACAGGTGTAGTCATTACTCACTGACACATATCCCAGGTCACCCAGCAGGTGCACAGGTGTACTCATTACTCACTGACACATTTCCCAGGTCACCCAGCAGGTGCACAGGTGTACTCATTACTCACTGACACATTTCCCAGGTCGCCCAGCAGGTGCACAGGTGTACTCATTACTCACTGACACATATCCCAGGTCGCCCAGCAGGTGCACAGGTGTACTCATTACTCACTGACACATTTCCCAGGTCACCCAGCAGGTGCACAGGTGTAGTCATTACTCACTGACACATATCCCAGGTCACCCAGCAGGTGCACAGGTGTACTCATTACTCACTGACACATTTCCCAGGTCACCCAGCAGGTGCACAGGTGTAGTCATTACTCACTGACACATTTCCCAGGTCGCCCAGCAGGTGCACAGGTGTACTCATTACTCACTGACACATATCCCAGGTCGCCCAGCAGGTGCACAGGTGTAATCATTACTCACTGACACATTTCCCAGGTCACCCAGCAGGAGCACAGGTGTACTCATTACTCACTGACACATTTCCCAGGTCACCCAGCAGGTGCACAGGTGTAGTCATTACTCACTGACACATTTCCCAGGTCACCCAGCAGGTGCACAGGTGTAGTCATTACTCACTGACACATTTCCCAGGTCACCCAGCAGGTGCACAGGTGTAGTCATTACTCACTGACACATTTCCCAGGTCACCCAGCAGGTGCACAGGTGTAGTCATTACTCACTGACACATTTCCCAGGTCACCCAGCAGGTACACAGGTGTAGTCATTACTCACTGACACATATCCCAGGTCACCCAGCAGGTGCACAGGTGTAGTCATTACTCACTGACACATTTCCCAGGTCACCCAGCAGGTGCACAGGTGTAGTCATTACTCACTGACACATTTCCCAGGTCACCCAGCAGGTGCACAGGTGTACTCATTACTCACTGACACATTTCCCAGGTCACCCAGCAGGTGCACAGGTGTACTCATTACTCACTGACACATTTCCCAGGTCACCCAGCAGGTGCACAGGTGTACTCATTACTCACTGACACATTTCCCAGGTCACCCAGCAGGTGCACAGGTGTACTCATTACTCACTGACACATTTCCCAGGTCACCCAGCAGGTGCACAGGTGTAGTCATTACTCACTGACACATTTCCCAGGTCACCCAGCAGGTGCACAGGTGTACTCATTACTCACTGACACATTTCCCAGGTCACCCAGCAGGTGCACAGGTGTAGTCATTACTCACTGACACATTTCCCAGGTCGCCCAGCAGGTGCACAGGTGTACTCATTACTCACTGACACATATCCCAGGTCGCCCAGCAGGTGCACAGGTGTACTCATTACTCACTGACACATTTCCCAGGTCACCCAGCAGGTGCACAGGTGTAGTCATTACTCACTGACTCATATCCCAGGTCACCCAGCAGGTGCACAGGTGTAGTCATTACTCACTGACACATATCCCAGGTCACCCAGCAGGTGCACAGGTGTAGTCATTACTCACTGACACATATCCCAGGTCACCCAGCAGGTGCACAGGTGTAGTCATTACTCACTGACACATATCCCAGGTCACCCAGCAGGTGCACAGGTGTACTCATTACTCACTGACACATTTCCCAGGTCACCCAGCAGGTGCACAGGTGTACTCATTACTCACTGACACATTTCCCAGGTCGCCCAGCAGGTGCACAGGTGTACTCATTACTCACTGACACATATCCCAGGTCGCCCAGCAGGTGCACAGGTGTACTCATTACTCACTGACACATTTCCCAGGTCACCCAGCAGGTGCACAGGTGTAGTCATTACTCACTGACACATATCCCAGGTCACCCAGCAGGTGCACAGGTGTACTCATTACTCACTGACACATTTCCCAGGTCACCCAGCAGGTGCACAGGTGTAGTCATTACTCACTGACACATTTCCCAGGTCGCCCAGCAGGTGCACAGGTGTACTCATTACTCACTGACACATATCCCAGGTCGCCCAGCAGGTGCACAGGTGTAATCATTACTCACTGACACATTTCCCAGGTCACCCAGCAGGAGCACAGGTGTACTCATTACTCACTGACACATTTCCCAGGTCACCCAGCAGGTGCACAGGTGTAGTCATTACTCACTGACACATTTCCCAGGTCACCCAGCAGGTGCACAGGTGTAGTCATTACTCACTGACACATTTCCCAGGTCACCCAGCAGGTGCACAGGTGTAGTCATTAATCACTGACACATATCCCAGGTCACCCAGCAGGTGCACAGGTGTACTCATTACTCACTGACACATTTTAAAAGATTCACAAGTGGAGCTAACTATTTAACTTGTGATTCTGTGAGGAGACATTGAAAACATGCACTGTTTGGGGTCCTGAGGACCGAGTTTGAGAACCTGTGATCTATACAGTACTTTAACGCTTTATGCTATTCAGCAAAGCAAACAGTATAAAATCACTCGATTAAATATTTACTTTATATAATGCCATCTCAGAATGGCGTTATTTGAATAAAATACTTAAATATCCCGAAAACTGCAAGGACAGAGGGAAATTTTCCCATAAGTCTGTGCCAGCATCCTGGTGATTGCTGGCAGGTAAGTCCGCCTAGAGCAGTGGTTCTCAAACTCTGTCCTCAGGACCCCACACAGTTCACTTTTTGCAGGTCACCCAGCAGGTGCACAGATGTATTCATTACTCACTGACACATTTTAAAAGATCCACAGGTGCAGCTAACTATTTCACTAGTAATTATGTGAGGAGACCTGCAAAACATGCACTGTTTGGGGTCCTGAGGACCGAGTTTGAGAACCTGCGGCCTAGAGCCTGTTAAACCTGCCAAGTGATCAACGTGTATACAGGCTTTATACTAGTCTGTATATTTATGTGCGATTTATATTTAACATTTATATATGTTAAATATAAAAGTGCATAAATATACATGTATAAAGCCTGTATAAACATGTCAATCAGTTCGGACAGACTGGAGCTGTACTTACCCCGTCGGCGGTCACCGCAAGCAGGGACTGAGGGCCTGAGTCAGACCCGCTCGCAAGCGGGTCAATGGTGCCCTAGTGCACATGCGCACGTCGCTATGGGTCTCGAACCAAAGGGGGCGTGCTGACGATGGTGAGCGACAGCATGCCCCCTTTGGTGGGCGTGCTGGGGGCGTTGCTGCCCAGACAGAGGCGTTCCCATGGGAACGCCTACCATCTGGGGCCGGCCCCACTGACATCACTAGAGCCAAAAGCACTCCTGGGCTTGCGGCAGCGAGACCCTACCGCAGGGTCTTGTCGCAAGCCCGTTGGTCGCGATGGTCTTGACCATCGGGACCATCTTTTGGGCTGCTCGCTACAGCTGTGGGTGGAAGACCCACAGCTATGCGAGCGGCCAGGAGACGGCTCCAATAAGAGGTAGGAGGGCCCTCATTCAGAGCGAGCGCTCTTGTCAGAGCGTCCGGCTCTGAATCAGGCCCTGAGACTGTTCCCGAGCGCATGACTGAGCATGCGCAGAGGAACAAACAGAAGGGATTGTTATCGGAATCCCGCTAACAATGTCTTGTGTAACATCGCAGGGTCAGCGTTACCGCAACCGCTGTCCCTGCAGAAAATATTGCTGAATAGCTTACATATTTTATCATAATTGATAAAAACTCGTGACAATGTTGCCTGATAATATTCTGGGCAACATCGTCACTCTTGCTGAATAGGCCCCTTGCTGACGAGTACGGCTCTGCCGTAATATGATGGAACGCACACCGCAGTGCCCATCTCCTACCTGTACTGAATTAAATGTAAATTATTTCATTAAGACCCTTTTTTAAGGCTGCTGATTCCATAGCTGGGCAGAGCTCTGTCTCTACACTGCCACCTATCTGTCGTACAGCAGCAGTGTCCGTGATCTACAGCAGTCAGACGGTGGTGATGGAGAGACAGTGTGATTAGGCCATTGGGTGTGCTGCTTGCTGGGCATTCTCGTAGAAGATTGGATTTGCATTATGCCTAGCCCAGGGTGCAACAAATACCCATTTTATATATTTTTAAAAAGGATAGTGTTTACGGTATCCTGCCATGATCCCACGCCCCTCTCTTTCTGGAACCTGCCCCCCCCCCCCACGTTGCCTATATAGGCTTTATCCGTATTGTGACCACAGATGTGTTATAAAATTGCTGCAGTTACTGTATATGCTGGAGGCAATGTGTCATCCAGGTACTCGCACACATTTTAACTATGTTTGTCGTTGGACTATGGGGCATATTTATCACAATGCTAAATGCACATGTGATAAATATATAACTTTGCAATGTACATTTTCACATAAATATATAAACAGGCTCTGCCCGGGCACAGGATCTGATAAGAGCCAACTCGCTGATAGCGTAGGTCATCACTCTGCACATATACAGGAGGCAGCTGGCGTATACGTCTGAGGGGGGTGACTGAGAGGGATGCGGAGGATCTCTCTCCGACAGGATTGCAGCCCCCAAACACACCTATGTGAGCTGCTTTGCAGTCGGAAATGATGGAACTGCAGCAGATATCTACAAAGCTCCCCCGTGTTAATATTTGAAGGTATTCCCCCAAAATGTGTGTTTTTTTGGGGGAAGAGCCTGCAAATAGTGTTTAATATATATATTAATGCCCTATATCCTCTTAGTTTCTTGTTGTGTAGCCATTTGTTATCTCGTGCCATTGTCACCTGTTAGCAGAAGTAAACTCTTAAGACGCATATATGATAGCGCTTCAGTAGAGACCAGCAAATGTACCTTTAGTAAATATATAACAAACCAGCAATTCAAGGAGCTGTCAATTTTACACATTTAACTGACATATCACAGACCAAGTGGACAAATATAATGAAGATAAAATACAAAAATAAACATATTTGCATAGATAAAAAAAAATCTCAGACCATTTTCCTAATGAAGTAGAATCTGAATTGCAGCAATAAAATATATATATATATTTGCATTCAAAGGACATCTATACATCCTCTCAGTACAGCTCGGGGAGTCCTGTAGTATCACATGCAGAAATGGCTATTATGTTGTTTATTTGTATCCAGCCCCTGACAATGTATCACTTTAATTTCAACTTGTATCGTTCTTTCATACTGTGGTTGTTTATAACAGAAAGATTGTAGTACTCAGTCTTTTCAATAAAGTGCTCTTTTATACCTCTATCTCCCATATATCAGGGTTGTGGCTCATTAATATCTGGTCCGCAGTCTCCAGTCCCCGGCTATGTACAGCCTTTTATATAACCGCAGTTAATCATTTGCAGAGGTGAAAAGTTTAAGGGGTCTATTTACAGACTGCAATGTTTTAGGGGTCTATTTACTAAGCTGTGTTAGGAGATAAAGTGAACAGAGGTAAGGTACCAGCCAATCAGCTCCTAACTGCCATGTCACAGGCTGTGTTTGAAAAATGACAGTTAGGAGCTGATTGGCTGGTACCTTACCTCTGTTCACTTTATCTCCTAACACAGCTTAGTAAACAGACCCCTAAAACATTGCAGTCTGCCTGCTGTTGCCACAGCCAGCCTGTGCAGTTACACAGTTCTCATGCATGCAGGTAAAGATATCAGACCGTGTGCTGGTCAGATAGTGTTTATCTCACCGCCGCTATTAGAAGTCTCGCAGCTACAGAATGCCAGCAATGACCAGTCTGTGATTCACAAGACGTCACTACGCGTTTCTCCGCCTATCACGCTATCGGCAGCTTCCTCAGGGGCTGGATACAAGTAAACCACATAGTAGCCATTTCTGCATGAGATACTACAGGACTCTCCGAACTGCGTTGTGAGGATTTAGAGAATGTCCTTTGATTTGAATATATATATATATATATATATATATATATTGAATTTTATTTTAATTTTTTTGCTGCAAAACAGATTATACCTTCATTAGGAAAATTAACTATGTTTTTTTATCTATGCAAATATATTTTTGTGTATTTTATCTTCATTATATTAGTCCAATTGGTATGATATGTCAATTAAATGTATAAATTTGACAGCACCTTAAATTGCTTCTTTGTTATACTGTTGATTGGTGGGTGAGGTATAATTCCTACAATGGTATTTAAGGCAGCAGTCAGAACTACTACTACCATTCACATGGAAGGTTAAGTGCCAGTTTTCTTTCCATTTTTTACTTTAGTAAGTAGACCTGTAACCCCCTATACTGACGGCAGGATAAGGAAGGAAGTAGACCTGTAACCCCCTATACTGACAGCAGGATAAGGAAGGAAGTAGACCTGTAACCCCCTATACTGACGGCAGGATAAGGAAGGAAATAGACCTGTAACCCCCTATACTGACAGCAGGATAAGGAAGGAAGTAGACTTGTAACCCCCTATACTGACGGCAGGATAAGGAAGGAAGTAGGCCTGTAACCCCCTATACTGACAGCAGGATAAGGAAGGAAGTAGACTTGTAACCCCCTATACTGACGGCAGGATAAGGAAGGAAGTAGACCTGTAACACCCTATACTGACGGCAGAATAAGGAAGGAAGTAGACCTGTAACCCCCTATACCGACGGCAGGATAAGGAAGAAAGCAGACCTGTAACCCCCTATACCGACAGCAGGATAAGGAAGGAAGTAGACTTGTAACCCCCTATACTGACGGCAGGATAAGGAAGAAAGCAGACCTGTAACCCCCTATACTGACAGCAGGATAAGGAAGGAAGAAGACTTGTAACCCCCTATACTGACGGCAGGATAAAGAAGGAAGTAGACCTGCAACCCCCTATACTGACAGCAGGATAAGGAAGGAAGTAGACCTGTAACCCCCTATACTGACGGCAGGATAAGGAAGAAAGCAGACATGTAACCCCCTATACCGACAGCAGGATAAGGAAGGAAGTAGACTTGTAACCCCCTATACCGACGGCAGGATAAGGAAGGAAGTAGACCTGTAACCCCCTATACCGACAGCAGGATAAGGAAGGAAGTAGACCTGTAACCCCCTATACTGACAGCAGGATAAGGAAGGAAGTAGACCTGTAACTCCCTATACCGACAGCAGGATAAGGAAGGAAGCAGACCTGTAACCCCCTATACCGACAGCAGGATAAGGAAGGAAGCAGACCTGTAACCCTCTATACCGACGGCAGGATAAGGAAGGAAGTAGACCTGTAACCCCCTATACTGACGGCAGGATAAGGAAGGAAGTGAACCTGTAACCCCCTATACTGACGGCAGGATAAGGAAGGAAGTAGCCCTGTAACCCCCTATACTGACATTGGGATAAGGAAGGAAGTAGACCTGTAACCCCCTATACTGACATTGGGATAAGGAAGGAAGTAGACCTGTAACCCCCAATACTGACATTGGGATAAGGAAGGAAGTAGACCTGTAATCCCCTATACTGACGGCAGGATAAGGAAGGAAGTAGGCCTGTAACCCCCTATACTGACGGCAGGATAAGGAAGGAAGTGAACCTGTAACCCCCTATACTGACAGCAGGATAAGGAAGGAAGTAGACCTGTAACCCCCTATACTGACGGCAGGATAAGGAAGGAAGTAGACCTGTAACCCCCTATACTGACGGCAGGATAAGGAAGGAAGTAGACCTGTAACCCCCTATACTGACAGCAGGATAAGGAAGGAAGTGAACCTGTAACTCCCTATACTGACAGCAGGATAAGGAAGGAAGTAGCCCTGTAACCCCCTATACTGACGGCAGGATAAGGAAGGAAGTAGACCTGTAACCCCCTATACTGACGGCAGGATAAGGAAGAAAGTAGACCTGTAACCCCCTATACTGACAGCAGGATAAGGAAGGAAGTAGGCCTGTAACCCCCTATACTGACAGCAGGATAAGGAAGGAAGTAGACCTGTAACCCCCTATACTGACGGCAGGATAAGGAAGGAAGTAGACCTGTAACCCCCTATACTGACGGCAGGATAAGGAAGGAAGTGAACCTGTAACCCCCTATACTGACAGCAGGATAAGGAAGGAAGCAGACCTGTAACCCCCTATACTGACGGCAGGATAAGGAAGGAAGTAGCCCTGTAACCCCCTATACCGACAGCAGGATAAGGAAGGAAGTAGGCCTGTAATACTGATAGCAGGATAAGGAAGGAAGTGAACCTGTGACCCCCTATACTGACAGCAGGATAAGGAAGGAAGTAGACCTGTAACCCCCTATACTGACAGCAGGATAAGGAAGGAAGTAGGCCTGTAACCCCCTATACTGACAGCAGGATAAGGAAGGAAGTAGACCTGTAACCCCCTATACTGACGGCAGGATAAGGAAGGAAGTGAACCTGTAACCCCCTATACTGACGGCAGGATAAGGAAGGAAGTAGACCTGTAACCCCCTATACTGACGGCAGGATAAGGAAGGAAGTAGACCTGTAACCCCCTATACTGACGGCAGGATAAGGAAGGAAGTGAACCTGTAACCCCCTATACTGACAGCAGGATAAGGAAGGAAGCAGACCTGTAACCCCCTATACTGACGGCAGGATATGGAAGGAAGTAGGCCTGTAACCCCCTATACTGACAGCAGGATAAGGAAGGAAGTAGCCCTGTAACCCCCTATACTGACAGCAGGATAAGGAAGGAAGTAGGCCTGTAACCCCCTATACTGACAGCAGGATGAGGAAGGAAGTAGCCCTGTAACCCCCTTTACTGACGGCAGGATAAGGAAGGAAGTAGACCTGTAACCCCCTATACTGACGGCAGGATAAGGAAGGAAGTAGGCCTGTAACCCCCTATACTGACGACAGGATAAGGAAGGAAGTAGGCCTGTAACCCCCTATACTGACAGCAGGATAAGGAAGTAGCCCTGTAACCCCCTATACTGACAGCAGGATAAGGAAGGAAGTAGCCCTGTAACCCCCTATACTGACGGCAGGATAAGGAAGGAAGTAGACCTGTAACCCCCTATACTGACGGCAGGATAAGGAAGGAAGTAGGCCTGTAACCCCCTATACTGACAGCAGGATAAGGAAGGAAGTAGCCCTGTAACCCCCTATACTGACAGCAGGATAAGGAAGGAAGTAGACCTGTAACCCCCTATACTGACGGCAGGATAAGGAAGTAAGTAGACCTGTAACCCCCTATACTGACAGCAGGATAAGGAAGGAAATGAACCTGTAACCCCCTATACTGACAGCAGGATAAGGAAGGAAGTAGCCCTGTAACCCCCTATACTGACAGCAGGATAAGGAAGGAAGTAGGCCTGTAACCCCCTATACTGACAGCAGGATAAGGAAGTAAGTAGACCTGTAACCCCCTATACTGACAGCAGGATAAGGAAGGAAGTAGCCCTGTAACCCCCTATACTGACAGCAGGATAAGGAAGGAAGTAGCCCTGTAACCCCCTATACTGACAGCAGGATAAGGAAGGAAGTAGACCTGTAACCCCCTATACTGACGGCAGGATAAGGAAGGAAGCAGACCTGTAACCCCCTATACCGACGGCAGGATAAGGAAGGAAGTAGCCCTGTAACCCCCTATACTGACGGCAGGATAAGGAAGGAAGTAGCCCTGTAACCCCCTATACCGACAGCAGGATAAGGAAGGAAGTAGCCCTGTAACCCCCTATACTGACAGCAGGATAAGGAAGGAAGTAGCCCTGTAACCCCCTATACTGACGGCAGGATAAGGAAGGAAGTGAACCTGTAACCCCCTATACTGACAACAGGATAAGGAAGTAAGTAGACCTGTAACCCCCTATACTGACGGCAGGATAAGGAAGGAAGTAGCCCTGTAACCACCTATACTGACAGCAGGATAAGGAAGGAAGTAGCCCTGTAACCCCCTATACTGACAGCAGGATAAGGAAGGAAGTAGACCTGTAACCCCCTATACTGACAGCAGGATAAGGAAGGAAGCAGACCTGTTACCCCCTATAGTGACGGCAGGATAAGGAAGGAAGTAGGCCTGTAACCCCCTATACTGACAGCAGGATAAGGAAGGAAGTAACCCTTGAAACCCTCTATACTGACAGCAGGATAAGGAAGGAAGTAGGCCTGTAACCCCCTATACTGACAGCAGGATAAGGAAGGAAGTAGCCCTGTAACCCCCTATACTGACGGCAGGATAAGGAAGGAAGTAGACCTGTAACCCCCTATACTGACGGCAGGATAAGGAAGGAAGTAGGCCTGTAACCCCCTATACTGACGGCAGGATAAGGAAGGAAGTAGGCCTGTAACCCCCTATACTGACAGCAGGATAAGGAAGGAAGTAGCCCTGTAACCCCCTATACTGACAGCAGGATAAGGAAGGAAGTAGCCCTGTAACCCCCTATACTGACAGCAGGATAAGGAAGGAAGTAGCCCTGTAACCCCCTATACTGACAGCAGGATAAGGAAGGAAGTAGGCCTGTAACCCCCTATACTGACAGCCGGATAAGGAAGGAAGTAGCCCTGTAACCCCCTATACTGACGGCAGGATAAGGAAGGAAGTATACCTGTAACCCCCTATACTGACGGCAGGATAAGGAAGGAAGTAGGCCTGTAACCCCCTATACTGACGGCAGGATAAGGAAGGAAGTAGGCCTGTAACCCCCTATACTGACAGCAGGATAAGGAAGGAAGTAGCCCTGTAACCCCCTATACTGACAGCAGGATAAGGAAGGAAGTAGCCCTGTAACCCCCTATAGTGACAGCAGGATAAGGAAGGAAGTAGACCTGTAACCCCCTATACTGACGGCAGGATAAGGAAGGAAGTAGGCCTGTAACCCCCTATACTGACAGCAGGATAAGGAAGGAAGTAGCCCTGTAACCCCCTATACTGACAGCAGGATAAGGAAGGAAGTAGACCTGTAACCCCCTATACTGACGGCAGGATAAGGAACACAGGGCCTGTAACCCCCTATACTGACGGCAGGATAAGGAACACAGGGCCTGATCCAGCTTGGATCGCAGTCGCTAACAATCGGCTGATTGTTGTGTTCTGTGCATGCATCGCAGTGTGTGAACTAGCTATTGTGATCGGGACTGCAATCACAGACGCTACGCAGACCCCTCGCAGACTGATTGACTGGAAGCACCCATTGTGGCTGGTGACAGGGGGGTGGTCGTGTAAACGCAGGCATGCCAGTCTGTTCGCACGCCGTTGCAGGGGCGTGCATAAATTAGCCACTGTGATGCCATACGCGGTGTGAGGTCTCATAGTGTGCGTGGTTGTTAGCATTTATGAGTAAGGTCAGGGCTTGTGCGAGGCTGCGATAGTACCGATGGTTTCGCTATTCTGCTAAACATTAACGGATGTGTGCATGGTAAGGTGGGTGTCCTTATGTTGTGCTGAGTTTGCAATGGATTAGCATACTATCGCAGTTGAACCTGCGTGCATACACAATATTGTGATCTGTAGTGAATCAGGGCCACAGATCACACTGGTGCATAATTAGAACTCCCCACTAGAGGGCAGATGGGTAACGCATGTTGGTGTATAGCTAAAAATAAATTATACTTTGAAGTCGGTACAGACTGTATGGATTCACTAAGGGCAGATTAAACATAAATTCGGGGTGCACCAGAATATTGGTTTATGTTGACATTACATATGGATGGCCAAACTGGAATGGAGCTGGCATTTGGGGGCCTATTTATCAATATAGTAACAAATGCCCCAAAACCAAACGTACCTAAGAGTTGGGGGACTGTTAATTATTCACCGGGACTGCTGCTACAACAAGCAGCTGTCTGTGACAAGCCTAACACTAATACTTTTGCTGCTGATAGTAGCGGTGTGGCTTACACTGCCGGCCGGGTTCTGACCCACATGCGCACTCTGAGGGCCAGATCCCACCTCACACTATGGGAACTTCTTCCCTTATGTGAGAGAGGATATGTGAGAGGGATAACTCCAGCAGAAGACAGTGTTAGGTACTGTAGCCAAGCTCTGAGAACAACACATTTTCAGAGCTTGATAAATAGCACATCCCTTCTTATGGGGACTGTGGTGCGTGCTCCGTAACTTACCAGAGCGCAGGAGAATTTAGTGGTTATCATGAGGAAACTTAAGTATTAGAGGCAAAAACAGGCCCCTTGGGTTCTGCAGTCTGATCAATGCCAGTGTTACTGCGGCCTATTAGTATGGCCAGAAATAACAGCAATGAGAGGTCAATCGAGGTCATCTTCTAATGCATTTATGAACATGCCTGATAATGGGTGCAGCGACTATGGGTACAGTGGGATGCCATTGTTTGTGGGCCCAGAGCCTTGGGGTGCCCAAGACCCAGGTCAAATTGTTATCTATCAAGTTCCCGGAATTGCCCGCTAAGCATTTGCATCTGGTCCGTTACCAAGCCTGAGAAGGGGACTCATTGGGGCTCATGTAGGTGGCGGACTCTGTCTCTGTCAGTAACGCTCCACACTGATATGATCCATCTCCTGCGCTCCCGTGTCACCCTCACAGATGTAACTGAGCCTATTGATGTAATCAATCAGTGTAATGTGACATAATCTAAGCTGGGGGCACTGTGGTATGGCAAAATATGAACTGGGGGCACTACAATGTGGTATAATATGATCTGGGGACTGTTTGGCATAATGTGAACTGGCAGCATGTTTATATAGCATATTGTGATCTGAGGGCACAACAATGTGGCATAATATGAATGGGGGGGCACTGTGAGTATAATAGTGACACTACTACGGGGCATAAAAAAGTGATTGGTCACTCTTTATTTTTAAATGTCCATTCTGGACCACATTGAGTTTCTTGGAGACCCTCTGGCCCTGATGTATATAGCTGGCCTCATACTCCAGACCTCCAGAGGTTGCCAACATCTCTCCTAGGGGCCTATTAATCAACTAATTGCGGGATAATATTAAGTATCTCCCGAATGTATCTACAGGGGCGGCAGCAGATATTGGAGACTCTGCTCCAGTCCCCCCGTTTGTGACTGCAAAAGCTGCCCCCATAAAAACTATAGGGGCCGATTCTTGCCGAATGTACCAAGCTCTGGGATACAAAGCATTATAACGGTTGTCACCGATAACTAATGCCAGCTACATATCGCATAAAGCCCTGGGGGAGGGATTACTGCCACAAATAGTGGCGATAACACATTTTATTTATCGGGTCAAAAACCTGATTATTTATAAATGGACCCCCTAATCTGAGCGTTAGTGGATCAGGCTCTCAGGCCCCCATACACTGTGCGATATGCACCTTGCGCCCCGACATATCTGGCGGTCCCCACACATGGAGCGATCCGCTGCCCGATATGCCGGCACCCCCCTCTCTCACCCGCATAGCCCTGCATGGGATTGTACATCGCATCCCCAGATCAAGTGAACATGCAGTAAGATCTGGGGGTGCGATGTATGACCCCACGCGAGCGCGCACTGGCCGATATTATGCCCACACACTGTACGATATAGCAGCGATATCGTATCAATCCATCGGATCGGCTGCTATATCGCACCGTGTATGGGGGCCTTTAGTCTTTTTAGGAATGATTAAGAAGCTGGTTTCTCATCATACCCATGTGAGCGCTGAATTAATCATTACTAGATCTCCTGTGTAATGTAGGATTAGGCCTTCACGGTCACTAGGACGCAGGCTCCGCATAGGTATAAGATGGATAGCCGGTACACTGCAAACACCATCAGGGGAACAATGGATCTTTGTCCTGCATTGTGAATATATTTGTTTTCTAGCTATAAAAGTTGTTGCCTGATGAAGTTGACAAGTAAAACGTATAAATGAGTAACCGATGTGTGTGAGCTCTGATAGATGAAATAACTTTACTAGCATGGTGATATTAAACCTCCTTACCATACCACAGTGTAGTCAGCTAAAGCTGGGTACACACTATATGATATATACAAACGACCACTGTATAGTGTGAGCCCTAAAAACCACCCAATCCATCGTCCAATGAATTGGCTGGTCGCATCTTCCCATCGGATTGTGCTGCACATGAGATAGGATGATGCCACGGACGATGTGGTATAGTCACATTAGACATGTAACGATATATTGCACCATCGTACGGCGGAATGTGCAGTGTATACAGCGATGCCATATATCAGGTGTGTACACAGCTTAAGAAGCCTATTTAACAAGTTGCCCCGAAAAGATCTATTTTCTATCAGCACCATAAAAAACCACCGGTGCAGCTGGGTGACACACAGCTCCCCGGTGTTACAGGCCGGCAGCGGTAAGCAGACTTGCCACAGTGCTGGGTCACACCTGCACTGAGTCTGGGCTTCTGCTGCAGGTTCTATATCTATATAAAGAAAAATAGATATATTGTGGAATAAAATTATATATATATACATTCATACACACACAAATAAAAAAAACACCCTGTGCTTATATATAGAAGCAAGGGCCGTGGGGCGGTGACAGTGCCGTCCACAGAGCTCTGTGCAGGGCGGTCGCGCACCCCTAGTAACGAGTCTGATTGGATTGACAATACACAGGTAGTGGATTAGATGGGACGCCATATGAGTTCCAAGGTAGAACACAATAATGACCAGGAAAGTAACAGAATGAGGTGCTGTACAGCTATATAACGCGGGTAAGCAGGCACGTCAGCGATCCTGCAGGCACACATGGGGCACGGAATGCCAGCTGGCACCAGTAAGTAAATGGTCACTATACCGTCTCTTGTAGAATCGTGCATGACTTCTGGCCTATAGTAATTAGCCCCAACCGGTTTTATCTGTCACTGAGGTACATAGAGATGTCCCTGTGTGATCCCCCCCCCCTGTACTGTCTGACTGAATATATTGCATTATCTGTGTGTTTTATTGTCATTTTCCCTGACAGCGCTGCAGACGTTTACATGCTAATAATACAGTCACAAAGGAGCCATATTCATAGTAAAAGTCTGTATGGAGAACAGAACCAAGCACAGAAAGTCGGGTATTCTCCTTGGCGGGTGGGGGGGAGGGTAGATAGTAAGCTGTGAGCAGAACTATGCGGAGCGATGACGGTAATCTTAGCTGCGCTGGACATGACGCACCATTAGGTCACTTCTTGTAGATCCTCTCTCTGCATCTCGCATAGCGGAGCTCTTAAGAGTCAGCAGCTGTATTGTAAGGGAAGTTCTATCATCTAAAGTGCATCCCAAACACAGAGGAAGGGGACATAAATGGATATCGACACTGAGTAGCACCTGTAGTGTGGTGCAAAGAAAAGCAGAGGAATAAATTGATATAGTGTCCCATCTTTATGTAATGTGGCTTAGTTAGTACATCCAGTACCAGAACATTTGGGAGGTAGGTATGTGTCAGAAAGATGCTTGTGTGACCTGTACTGGCCATTCCACTCCCAGAAAAGAAATCACAGCAGTACACAAGTGTGACCAGAAGGGGGCACCTGGTACATGTGTTTCAGTGAAGTTTGGCCTTTTTTATTTTTTCAGACATCCGGCCTTATTCTGAGCCCGTCAAAAATGTAATTGCAATTTGCGTTTTTTTTGTTTGTTTGTTTTTTAAATTGCATATCTGCGACCTATTCTGAGTCTGTCGCATCTGCAAATCTCGTGCAGCGGCTCCCTCCCATTCTCGTAACTGGCTGAGATGAGACGGGATTGTGACTGGAAGCGTGGTTCACGTGGTTCCCTACAGGGGGCTGCGTTTGTGACTATTTGGGGGCGATTACAAGCCCACACCACGCCCTTACTGTACTTTCCAGCCCTGAGCTCAGGCTCCCTCGTCTCAGAGTCACACATCAGACTTCTGATAGATAAAGGATGTGCTGACCCCAGCAGGCGAGAGCCCAGGCCCTGATTGTTATAGGATACTCTGAGCACACCAGGGCCCTTTATTTCTCCATGCTGTACCGTCTGATATCGGTAAATTTACTAAGAATGGAGTTTGGGTGAGTTTGCAAAATGATGCGAGTTTAGCCTGTCTTTCAAGCTCACAATTTACTAAGACCAAACAGGTGCGAGTTTGGAAGTGAGTTTTCTCTTCTCGCTGTTAAAGCTCCTGTGAGTTTGCAAACTCGACTAAACTCACCATCGGCCAAACTAGGACATACTTTACATGAAAAAGTTGCAACTCGCAAATTTACAAAGAATCGAGTTTACAATCTGGGGTGAGTTTGTAGCAAACTCACTGATAAATTGATGTTTCAAATAGACCACCTCCTGAGCTGCGAGTTTGGCAGAAACATACACAGATCAGTGTGATTTGTTTATGTTTCTGCCTGAATACCTAATATAAAGTTTTTTTTATTTAAAAAAAAAAAATGACGTAGGCTCCCCCCCAGAAGCCTAACCACCCCCGGACTTGCCAGCCAATCCTGGTTCCTAAAATTACGGGGAACAAAAATGAGTAGGGTTCCACCGTAATTAGGAACCAGCACTTGGCTGCAGGGCCAGTCCTGGTTTTAATTATAGGGGTAAAAACAATTGTGTAGGGGTCCCCCTATAATTAAAACCAGCACCGGACTCAAAACGGCCGGGCTGTAATGCCACAGCCCGGAGACCCTATCCACGGGGCTCCGTGGCCAAAGCATTATCAGGCCAAGTCGGGGAGATGTAAAATACAATTTCAGGGAGATGTAAAATACAATACAACTATTGTATTTTACAGTGGGACTACAGGTGCCAGCCTGCCCTCTGGCACTTGTGGAACTACAAATGCCAGCAGACGGCCAGCACCCGCACCCCCACTGTAAAATAGTAAAATAAAGACACAACACACACATACCGTGCCTAGTAAAACTTTATTTCATACACCTACCCATTCTAACATGTTTTTTTTTTTAATTATATATCTCATCACAGAGACACAATATAAAGTAATCACTAGATCAGGAATGTCAAACTGAAAATCCCAACCGGGCCGAATACAAGGTCTAAGTATGTGGGTGCAACAAAAAAAAAGTCTTATATTCAATTTCGAAAGGTTTGTTATTGAGAAATAATCTCCCCTATATAATAATAACCACATTTTGTACTGTTATTCCCCCTCATACAGTATATAACTATACAGTCCCCTCTCCCCTATATAATAATACCACATATCAGTGTGAGCTGAGAGCTGTGTTATTCCCCCTCAAATATCACTGTACAGTCCCCTCTCCCCTATATAATAATACCACATATCAGTGTGTGCTGGGAGCTGTGTTATTACCCTCGTATCACTGTATGGTTCCATCCTCCAGTCCAGCCACATGCCGGTCCCCTCTCCCCTATATAATAATACCACATATCATTGTTAGCTGAGAGCGGTGTTATTCCCCCTCATATATCACTGTACAGTCCCCTCTACCCTATATAATAATACCACATATCAGTGTGTGCTGGGAGCTGTTATTCCCGTCATATATCACTGTACGATCCGCTCCTCCAGTCCAGCCACATGCTGGTACCCCCTCCCCTATATAATAATACCACATATCATTGTTAGCTGAGAGCGGTGTTATTCCCCCTCATATATCACTGTACAATCCCCTCTCTCCTATATAATAATACCACATATCAGTATGTGCTGGGAGCTGTTATTCCCCTAATATATCACTGTACAGTCCCCTCTCCCCTATATAATAATACCACATATCAGTATGTGCTGGGAGCTGTTATTCCCCTCATATATCACTGTACGATCCGCTCTTCCAGTCCAGTCATATGCCGGTCCCCTCTTCCCTCTCCCCTACATAATAATACCACATATCAGTGTGTGCTGGGAGCTGTGTTATTCCCCTAATATCACTGTTTGGTCCCCACCTCCAGTCCAGCCACATGCCCCCTGTGTCCCCTCTTGTTCTGTATCCGCCTTCCAGTTGACCTTCTTCCTAATCATACACAGCCATCTGCTCCTCTTCCAGCTCCTGCTCTTTGCGGGCAGCTGCCACACACTGAGGGCATGGACGTCTTCAGTGCTCCTGAGCAGGCGGGATGTGCCAGGGGGGCAGAGTCGGAACAGCCAAGGCAGCCGGGCATGCGCAAAGGATATTTTCCCATCTCTGCCATAGTGTGCATGTGCAGAACGGTGAATGCTGCCCAATCAGAGCTGAGCTCTGTTTGCGGCTGCCGGAACTCACCTGGCGGGCCGCATTGCACTTTCACTACTATAGCTAAAGTGGGCCGCAAAAATCTGCAATAGGGGCCGCGAGCTAGACACGTCTGCACTAAATGGTACAGATGACCAGTGTCCTGAGCAGCATGATTCCAGGTCTGTATGCTGGAGAGGTAATGGGAGCTTGGGATCCCCTTTACACATTTGGCAGCTTTGTCCTTCTTCTAATGTGGGGGACGGAGTTCCTGATGGCCCAGAATTTTGGATCTTGACTGTGATCCCAATATAAGTAGTCTCTTTTGTGACACATGAATAATGCCAAAAAAAACAGTAATATCAGTTAAATGAAGGTCAGCTGACTCCCCTAATCCTTCCCCTTCCTATTAACCCCCCCCCCGCCTTCTCTTGTATGTTTGTCTGTTTTGGCGGCTAGTATGTGGCAGGACCTCCCATCTGGTGGCTAGTACGTGGCAGGACCTCCCATCTGGTGGCTAGTGTGTGGCAGGACCGCCCATCTGGTGGCTAGTGCGTGGCAGGACCGCCCATCTGGTGGCTAGTCCGTGGCAGAACCGCCCATCTGGTGGCTAGTGCGTGGCAGGACCTCCCATCTGGTGGCTAATGCGTGGCAGGACCTCCCATCTAGTGGCTAGTGCGTGGCCAGACCTCCCATCTGGTGGCTAGTGCGTGGCAGGACCTCCCATCTGGTGGCTAGTGCGTGGCAGGACCTCCCATCTGGTGGCTAGTGCGTGGCAGGACCTCCCATCTGGTGGCTAGTACGTGGCAGGACCTCCCATCTGGTGGCTAGTATGTGGCAGGACCACCCATCTGGTGGCTAGTGCGTGGCAGGACCGCTCATCTGGTGGCTAGTGCGTGGAAGGACCTCCCATCTTGTGGCTAGTGCGTGGCAGGACCTCCCATCTGGTGGCTAATGCATGGCAGGACCTCCCATCTAGTGGCTAGTGCGTGGCCAGACCTCCCATCTGGTGGCTAGTGCATGGCAGGACCTCCCATCTGGTGGCTAGTGCGTGGCAGGACCTCCCATCTGGTGGCTAGTGTGTGGCAGGACCTCCCATCTGGTGGCTAGTGCGTGGCAGGATCTCCCATCTGGTGGCTAGTGTGTGGCAGGACCTCCCATCTGGTGGCTAGTTCGTGGCAGGACCTCCTATCTGGTGGCTATTACATGGCAGGATCTTCCATCTGGTGGCTAGTACGTGGCAGGACCTCCCATCTGGTGGCTAGTACGTGGCAGGACCTCCCATCTGGTGGCTAGTCCATCTGGTGGCTAGTACGTGGCAGGACCTCCCATCTGGTGGCTAGTACGTGGCAGGACCTCCCATCTGGTGGCTAGTACATGGCAGGACCTCCCATCTGGTGGCTAGTGCATGGCAGGACCGCCCATCTGGTGGCTAGTGCGTGGCAGGACCTCCCATCTTGTGGCTAGTGCGTGGCAGGACCTCCCATCTGGTGGCTAGTGCATGGCAGGACCTCCCATCTCGTGGCTAGTGCGTGGCCAGACCTCCCATCTGGTAGCTAGTGCGTGGCAGGACCTCCCATCTGATGGCTAGTGTGTGGCAGGACCTCCCATCTGGTGGCTAGTGCGTGGCAGGACCTCCCATCTGGTGGCTAGTGTGTGGCAGGACCTCCCATCTGGTGGCTAGTGTGTAGCAGGACCTCCCATCTGGTGGCTAGTACGTGGCAGGACCTCCCATCTGGTGGCTAGTATGTGGCAGGACCGCCCATCTGGTGGCTAGTGCATGGCAGGACCGCCCATCTGTTGGCTAGTGCGTGGCAGGACCTCCCATCTTGTGGCTAGTGTGTGGCAGGACCTCCCATCTGGTGGCTAATGCATGGCAGGACCTCCCATCTAGTGGCTAGTGCGTGGCCAGACCTCCCATCTGGTGGCTAGTGCATGGCAGGACCTCCCATCTGGTGGCTAGTGTGTGGCAGGACCTCCCATCTGGTGGCTAGTGTGTGGCAGGACCTCCCATCTGGTGGCTAGTTCGTGGCAGGACCTCCCATCTGGTGGCTATTACATGGCAGGATCTTCCATCTGGTGGCTAGTACGTGGCAGGACCTCCCATCTGGTGGCTAGTACATGGCAGGACCTCCCATCTGGTGGCTAGTACGTGGCAGGACCTCCCATCTGGTGGCTAGTGTATGGCAGGAAGGTACACCAGACCAGTGACTGGTTGATGGTATGACTGGTGAAGGCTTATTATGGCAGCTCCGGCACACAGACTAAAGCTTCTGAGTTAGGTAAATTCTGTCACAAACAGATCACAAACTTGTGGTATAATATTAGGAGTTTGCACCTGAACATTATTATTATGATGATGAAAACCTTATTTATAGGGCGTCACGTGGTCATAGGGCAAACAATAAGACAGTACATGGTAAACAGTACAAAACAGTAAACAGCACATTACAGTAGCAACAAACACCAAATAGTACTACACTGAGTCTCAGGTAACATTTAAGGCTCTGACACAACAACAACAATTTAGAGATATATTAGGAGACCCTATCAAAGGAGCTTACAATCTACTGGTAACATAAGAGTCCCTGGCCAAAGGAGCTTTCAGTCTTGCGGGGAAATAGGCGGTTATGTTACAATCTAGTGATGTACTAGGGCGCTTAGGGCCTGATACACAGATAGACGCCAATGTGATCGCAGCTGGGATTTTGCATGGACTGCAGCAGCCAAAATCTGCTCAGTTCCAAAGCCTACCCGAGCCCAGGGACGCCCATCGCTGCTTGCGCATCTGCGTACAAAGTCGCGCACCAGTGTAAATATCGGTAACATCGACCGGACATGCAGCTCTTGTGGCAAGTCTGACTTGTCTCACATACAGCCTCTCTCCTGCCACGCAGAGCTCTCTCATGCTGTGTATGTGATGGCAATGGCTAAGTTATACAGCGTCTCTCCTGCCACGCAGAGCGCTCTCATGCTGTGTATGTAATGGCAATGGCTAAGTTATACAGCGCCTCTCCTGCCACGCAGAGCGCTCTCATGCTGTGTATGTGATGGCAATGGCTAAGTTATACAGCGCCTCTCCTGCCACGCAGAGCGCTCTCATGCTGTGTATGTGATGGCAATGGCTAAGTTATACAGCGCCTCTCCTGCCGCGCAGAGCGCTCTCATGCTGTGTATGTGATAGCAATGGCTAAGTTATTCAGCGTCTCTCCTGCCACGCAGAGCGCTCTCATGCTGTGTATGTGATCGCAATGGCTAAGTTATACAGCGTCTCTCCTGCCACGCAGAGCGCTCTCATGCTGTGTATGTGATGGCAATGGCTAAGTTATACAGCGTCTCTCCTGCCACGCAGAGCGCTCTCATGCTGTGTATGTGATGGCAATGGCTAAGTTATACAGCATCTCTCCTGCCACGCAGAGCGCTCTCATGCTGTGTATGTGATGGCAATGGCTAAGTTATACACGCCCATGTAACAGCGTCTATACGGTCAGATACACCTGTGTTTTACTAATCACCCCCGTCCCCTCCCCCAAATGCTGCCTACCTGTCACTCACTTTGTGAATGGGTTCTCAGTGCGTGCGGAATCACAAGACAATCGCTGCACGTGCGCTGTGCGACTTTGACACATGTGCAACAGCAAAAAAAAAGCTTGTTATGCATAAAAACAGCCATTGCCTGTATCTCTAAATCAGGCCCTCAGTCCTAAGGTGTTTACCGTAGTGCTATGATGGGTAATTCTGTCCCAAAAGCTTACAGTCTAATGGTATAATAGGAGACTCCATGGCATGAAGCTTACAGTGTATAATCAAAGTACTGTACCTGTCCAATAGAGGTTATTATAACTGTTACAGTAATATCACATCATGGTGAAACATCTCATTAATGTGTAATATGGTACAGTCTAGTGCTGGTAGAAGCGTGTGGTTATTTTGTCCTAGTCTAATAACTGCAGATAATGGAGGCGCACCCTAATAGCCGGGGAACCCCTGGAGGATACATTGCCCTGCATGGCAGACACACAGTGGGAGGGGACATTCCTGTACTGGGAATAAAATGAGTGAGGAAGGTGGGGAGGTGGGGAGGCTGGCAATGACTCAGATTACAGGGGCTGGGCTCTTCCTCTGTCCTGAGATCAGCACATATACACACACAGTCCTAGTATACACATCACTATCCGCACTGAGGAGCACCAGGCGCCTGCATCTGACTCTCTCTGCCACCAGGTGAGAAACCCTGCAGCCCACATGCCCCTCGTCTAACATCTTAATACCTGGACCTAATGTTCCCAAGAGCTCACAATCTAATTATGCCTACACGTGGGCTGGGAATAGATTTGCATTGAGCTGCTTTCCTAAAGGTACACACAGCAGACTTGCGCTCCATGTGCAGGGGTGTAACAGACTATAACTGCCCATTAACCCTTCCATTACCAAAAAGGGCTATGCGATGCCCGTCCTAGATAGAAGACAGCTTGATCGCCTCAGATAACCCGGCTCTGCAGGGTAAGAGAGGGGCAGGAAGTACAGACAGGTACAGTGTAGTGTAACATGCTACACGCCTATTACATTGTAACGCTGCATCCTCCCTACCATTCCCCCCCCCCCCCAGAAGTCCCACTAAAGAGAATTGGCAGGGTGTACACCCCATGTTCTGTGACTGCTGTTAGTGTATTAGAGGGTGTACACCCCATGTTCTGTGACTGCTGTTAGTGCATTGCTGTTAGTGCATTAGAGGGTGTACACCCCATGTTCTGTGACTGCTGTTAGTGCATTAGAGGGTGTACACCCCATGTTCTGTGACTAGTGTTAGTGCATTAGAGGGTGTACACCCCATGTTCTGTGACTGCTGTTAGTGTATTAGAGGGTGTACACCCCATGTTCTGTGACTGCTGTTAGTGCATTAGAGGGTGTACACCCCATGTTCTGTGACTGGTGTTAGTGCATTAGAGGCTGTACACCCCATGTTCTGTGACTAGTGTTAGTGCATTAGAGGGTGTACACCCCATGTTCTGTGACTGGTGTTAGTGTATTAGAGGGTGTACACCCCATGTTCTGTGACTGCTGTTAGTGCATTAGAGGGTGTACATCCCATGTTCTGTGACTAGTGTTAGTGCATTAGAGGGTGTACACCCCATGTTCTGTGACTGCTGTTAGTGCATCAGAGGGTGTACACCCCATGTTCTGTGACTAGTGTTAGTGCATTAGAGGGTGTACACCCCATGTTCTGTGACTGCTGTTAGTGTATTAGAGGGTGTACACCCCATGTTCTGAGCTGGTGTTAGTGCATTAGAGGGTGTACACCCCATGTTCTGTGACTAGTGTTAGTGCATTAGAGGGTGTACACCCCATGTTCTGTGACTGCTGTTAGTGCATTAGAGGGTGTACACCCCATGTTCTGTGACTGCTGTTAGTGCATTAGAGGGTGTACACCCCATGTTCTGTGACTGATATTAGTGCATTAGAGGGTGTACACCCCATGTTCTGTGACTAGTGTTAGTGCATTAGAGGGTGTACACCCCATGTTCTGTGACTGGTGTTAGTGCATTAGAGGGTGTACACCCCATGTTCTGTGACTAGTGTTAGTGCATTAGAGGGTGTACACCCCATGTTCTGTGACTGCTGTTAGTGTATTAGAGGGTGTACACCCCATGTTCTGTGACTAGTGTTAGTGCATTAGAGGGTGTACACCCCATGTTCTGTGACTGGTGTTAGTGCATTAGAGGGTGTACACCCCATGTTCTGTGACTGCTGTTAGTGCGTTAGAGGGTGTACACCCCATGTTCTGTGCTGGTGTTAGTGCATTAGAGGGTGTACACCCCATGTTCTGTGACTGCTGTTAGTGCATTAGAGGGTGTACACCCCATGTTCTGTGACTAGTGTTAGTGCATTAGAGGGTGTACACCCCATGTTCTGTGCTGGTGTTAGAGGGTGTACACCCCATGTTCTGTGACTGCTGTTAGTGCATTAGAGGGTGTACACCCCATGTTCTGTGACTGGTGTTAGTGCATTAGAGGGTGTACACCCCATGTTCTGTGCTGGTGTTATTGCATTAGAGGGTGTACACCCCATGTTCTGTGACTGCTGTTAGTGCATTAGAGGGTGTACACCCCATGTTCTGTGACTAGTGTTAGTGCATTAGAGGGTGTACACCCCATGTTCTGTGCTGGTGTTAGTGCGTTAGAGGGTGTACATCCCATGTTCTGTGCTGGTGTTAGTGCGTTAGAGGGTGTACACCCCATGTTCTGTGACTAGTGTTAGTGCGTTAGAGGGTGTACATCCCATGTTCTGTGCTGGTGTTAGTGCGTTAGAGGGTGTACATCCCATGTTCTGTGCTGGTGTTAGTGCATTAGAGGGTGTACACCCCATGTTCTGTGACTGCTGTTAGTGCATTAGAGGGTATACACCCCATGTTCTGTGCTGGTGTTAGTGCGTTAGAGGGTGTACACCCCATGTTCTGTGACTGGTGTTAGTGCATTAGAGGGTGTACACCCCATGCTCTGTGCTGGTGTTAGTGCATTAAGGGGTTAATAGAGTGTAAGAAGGAGTGCTGGTATACAAGTAGTACTGTATAGGTGCATGTGCTATGCAGACAGACACACCCTGTGCACAGCCCACACTGTACCCAGTCACCGTGTAACCCCTGCAGTGCCTGACTGGTAATAAATGCAGACAGAAACAGATTGGTAGGGACATTTATTATCCTTATGTGTGTGGCACAAAACAAGTAATGGGATATTTTCTCTCTATAGTCCTTTTTGTGGTTAGCATTTCAGCAGCTATAGTACACACACTCTCCACATGGCTGGTAACGGGCATCACCCAGAGGTTAGGCTGTGGCAGTGTATATAACGGACTGCTGTCCCGGGGATGAGAGTCCATGTTACAGCAGGGAGGCTGCAGCCACACCCAGGAAGGTCCCAAAGTCACCACTAAGCAGAGCTGCACAATGGGAGGTTATTACATACAATGCTGGCTGATATTATATTTGCCACATGGGTCAAATCCTGCACCCCTGGGGCTCCGTATCTGTCATTGGTGACTGTTCTGGGAGTCTGAAGTTTATAAACATGTTATAGATTAAGGAGAGCAATGGGAAATGACTTACTAATCACCCTTCTCACCACAGCCCCACCCAAATAACTCCTAGGTATTATTGTACACGGATTACAGGTGGTAAATGCGGGGCAGGATTAGGATCTGTGGGACCATGGCGCAATTAACTGGTAATTACCGCTAAACATTTATTAACCCAGCCCTGACAAGCCTATAATCTACCCTGGCTGCCGATAGCGAATGCTGACCGGCCTACACAGCAGCGTCATGACTGTTCAACAAGGGGTGGGTGGCAGGGGCTACATGGTAAAGGGTTAGTTTGTGGGGCCCCAGTTGCCCCACCTTTAATCTAGCAGTGTTGATGTATGGGTTGTGGTTCCCCGGCTGATGTACATGTAATGAGGGGCAGCATTTCCCCCAGGTGACCCCATACTGCAGAGATGATGTATAGGCTCAGGACCTGCGTATGTGCACAATGGGTCCCGCTATCCCGCACAAGGTCCGGCAGAAGACTGCCAGCTAATGGGCAGTCTGCTGGCGTCTGTGGATAGGCAGGGGACGACGAGGGCCTCCATTTCTGAAAATGGAGGCGTGTTGTCGCCGTTGGTGGGGAGTGGAGAGGCCAGGATCTTCTCTGCCTGTTTATGTTTATCTGCAGCAGACTTGAGATACACAAAAGGTCACTCATGCTGGGTACACACTGGCAGGTATATTGGCCAATTGATCGGCCAATATATCTGGTGCCCGTTGGGTAGCATGTACCAGCGATAAGTCTGTGAACAACGTCGTTCACAGACATATGGCGTCGGCTGTGCTGCACAGTAAGTGTGTACGGGCGATCAGCCGATCGCCCGTACACATGCAGAGGCAACCGTGGGGAAGGGGGCAGACCCGAACCACCCCCCGGCTAGCGGGACCCGCGGCTGCATGGAAAAGATGGTCGTTCAGTGTATATGAACGAACATCATCTACAGATATATCTGCAGATCACTCGATCTGCAGATATGTCTTTGCAGTGTGTACCCACCTTTAGACTGCCCATGGACACACAGGTGATCAGATGCTGAGTCCTTGGATGCAGCTTGGATCAGTAATGCATCACCATATTACAGCTATAGCAGCTGTAACCATGTTAGCATCTGTGATAGCCTCTGCGTCCTCTGCTCAGTCAGGCCCCGTGTTTTGTCTAAGACAGAAAGGCCAAGGCCTCACGGACACTGTTTTGGTGTGCCGGTCATGCTAGAGAATGGACGGTCACTGAAACCCATGCAAACCTTTACTTATCACACTGCCATCGCTCTGTCACCTCCTGTACACAGCCAGACAGAAACATCCCCGTGGCCCCAGCCCCTGGCCAGCAAGAGAGGTCCCTGGGGTGTTCCTGCTATGGGGAGGCCTCTCGCTCTGTTCTGTGACCCTGCACGGCCCGTTCCAGAGTCAGGATGTTGCTGAGATATTGTATTGTGGGCTGTTTGCTGAATTCCTGAGATGCCTGGAGTTACTCCCAGTGATAAGAGCCAATAACTACACCCTGCCCACCCTATCCTGGAATCAGGAGGACTGTGCACTAGGTGTGAGCTTTGTACAATGCTGTGTCTTCCTCTCTCTCTGGCCCATGGATTATAGCTTTCCTCACTAATACAATGCAGAGCTGTAGTGTACTTTACATGTAGAGAGAGATTCCCTTTGTGTACAGCTAATGACTAGACCAGGCCTGGCCAACCTGTGACTCTCCAGCTGTTGTGAAACTACAAGTCCCAGCATGCCCTGCCACAGTTTTGTTATTATGGAATGCTAAAACTGTGGCAGGGAATGCTGGGATGTGTAGTTTTACAACAGCTGGAGAGCCACAGGTGGCCCAGGCCTGGACTAGACTATCTGGGCAGCTGGGGTACAACCACTGAGATAGTCCCCTGTGAGGTTTAGGCCTCATCCAGTTGCGCTGTTAATTTTAGGGTGTTAAAAAAAGGGGGCCAACTTCCAGAATCGCTTGGTAAATTCGGCATTGAAGCAGCCCCCCTAGAGCCCTACGGGTTCTGTTTTTGTGATCGGAGATGGGGGATCCCAGCACATATCTCCGATTTATATACAGGTGCATACAAGGGATACTTCATGTTTTTAGGGGATAATCCACAAATATTACTTGGTAAATAGGCCCCAAAACACAAAAAACTAAAAATGAATACAGCATTAGAATGCAATGGACCAAATAGAAAATCTGCCAGTCCGTCTTGTGTTATTGCAGCAATAATAACCTATAATCTCTGATCACTATAATCAGCATAGGGCTGGTGCTATTCATTGTTATATCTGCAGACACCCTATTACTCAGTGTATTAGGTTAATGTCCATTCCTGACATTTTTCCAGTAAATGACACTTACAGACCCACAATGCTAATTTGTTTGCACAAGTGTGCTGGCTCTTTCGACAAGCACGCCCCTAGGTGCCCACCCAAACCAGCCCCCCATTAATCCCCCCCACCCTCTCCAAACATCCCCTCCTGCAGACGCCACCATCGTGGGTCATAAATGTACCTGCTTTCCTGTAAAACTAGATATCACGGCTCTTTGGAAATAAACACCTGGCTGGCGCTATAACAAAGGTAGCAGATAGATTGTTGTAATTAGTGTAAAAGCTAATGCTGTGTGCATGTCGGCTTTGTGTGTGCTATTACCAGGAGTAATACAACTTCCTTGGAACTGTCAGACTGGGGCTATATGGGATGTTGTGTGAGGGATGTTACAGCAATGTTATTTGGCAACTAAGGCAAATTTCTATATTATATCTGAGTATATTTCCTTTTTTTTAATGCAGTATATAGGACCGCATGTGAAACAGGAGACTTTTGCAGTCATGTACATACAAAGATGGTGGAAAAATGTCGCTCTTTCATGTTTATATCAACTGAAATCACAGCCGTATTTCTAGGTCAGTCATATCATTGTGTATGACTGACACACACACACACACACACACAATGCAATGTAATGAGACGTCACATACAGAAGAGAATATATAGTGTCTATACAGGGTTATGTAAGCCAATGGCTGATATTGGGTCAGGATGCAGAGTGGCTGCAGGTATCTTGGAGCGCATCGGATTATCAGAGAGAAACTGTCATAGAACGGATAATCTTCCTATAATTGGTGTTGTTGCTGTTATGTAGTGGGTGTCACTAGAATGCTAATTGTGTCCTCAAACAAAGGTTCAGCTCCCAACCCAAACTAATGCCGGGAGTGGAGACCCAGCTCTCAGAGTCACTCTATAGAGAGACCATATATACTGTAAATGTACACGTAAGTCATAGGTAACATGTATCAGTCTCGGGCAAGAGGCAGCAATAAACAGCTGCAATATGCCATTAGCGGCGCCAAACTGTGGAGGAATGCAGGGAATGTTGCGAAATGCGTTGTTTAGTTATCTCCGATTCATCCCTTAAATGTTATTGCAGCAAGTTAACCTGTAATCTCTGTCATACAACTGCTAATATTCCATTCCATTAGCGTACAGCTTAATAAGAGCTGTATTAGACTTACAACGGTGCTCTCGCTATACGGCGCCCGCCACCACTAAGACTCTCAGGGAGGAGTAGCGTACCATATTTTTATTTGCATGTTGTGTCTTATACGCATCGCATAATCAGCGCGGTGCACTAGAAACGCCGGGCTGCGACTAGCCGCGCAGGAATTAGTTTCACGCATGTATAAAGTGTCAGGTGAAGCGTGAGAAAGAGCCAAGGCGCTCGCATCTGAGCCCTTTTCACACAGATTCAGACTGAGTTGCAGACAGATATACAAATGTCGCAGTGTCACGGTGGTCTGTGTATGCTATCAATACAGTTCTGACGCTTCCAGTAGTTTTATTTAGAAAAACGCACATAAGGAGTGAAAACAGGCGCGGCCACGACGTCCAGGACTTGGTGCCGCTGAAATACAGCTACAGAGGGTACGTACATCCGCAAAATAGTTCCAGTAATGAAAAACATTTTGTGCTTGATATTATTTATAGATTTCTGCAAATATATCCAGCCGCAAATTCCATTATAGTTACCAGTCCCTCTTCCCAACTACAAGCCAGAGCCGTAACTAGACTTTTTTGTGCCCTGTGCCAGAGAGAGCATTGGTGCCCCCCCATTTGTTAAATAGGGACATAATATAGTGCATCTGATGGGGAAGGGCCAGGGAAGAGATAGGGGAGGCCAGGAGATGCTGGGGATAAATAGGGACATAATATAGTGCACCTGAGAGAGGGCCATGGCCTCATGGGGAAGGGCCAGGGAAGAGATAGGGGAGGCCAGGAGATGCTGGGGATAAATAGGGACATAATATAGTGCATCTGATGGGGAAAGGCCAGGGAAGAGATAGGGGAGGCCAGGAGATGCTGGGGATAAATAGGGACATAAGTTAGTGCACCTGATGGGGAAGGGCTAGGGAAGAGATAGGGGAGGCCAGGAGATGCTGGGGATAAATAGGGACATAATATAGTGCACCTTATGGGGAAAGGCCAGGGAAGAGATAGGGGAGGCCAGGAGATGCTGGGGATAAATAGGGACATAATATAGTGCACCTGATGGGGAAGGGCCAGGGAAGAGATAGGGGAGGCCAGGAGATGCTGGGGATAAATAGGGACATAGGAGAGTGCACCTGATGGGGAAGGGCCAGGGAAGAGATAGGGGAGGCCAGGAGATGCTGGGGATAAATAGGGACATAAGAGAGTGCACCTGATGGGGAAGGGCCAGGGAAGAGATAGGGGAGGCCAGGAGATGCTGGGGATAAATAGGGACATAATATTGTGCACCTGATGGGGAAGGGCCAGGGAAGAGATAGGGGAGGCCAGGAGATGCTGGGGATAAATAGGGACATAATATAGTGCACCTTATGGGGAAAGGCCAGGGAAGAGATAGGGGAGGCCAGGAGATGCTGGGGATAAATAGGGACATAATATAGTGCACCTGATGGGGAAAGGCCAGGGAAGAGATAGGGGAGGCCAGGAGATGCTGGGGATAAATAGGGACATAATATAGTGCACCTTATGGGGAAAGGCCAGGGAAGAGATAGGGGAGGCCAGGAGATGCTGGGGATAAATAGGGACATAAGTTAGTGCACCTGATGGGGAAGGGCCAGGGAAGAGATAGGGGAGGCCAGGAGATGCTGGGGATAAATAGGGACATAATATAGTGCACCTGATGGGGAAGGGCCAGGGAAGAGATAGGGGAGGCCAGGAGATGCCGGGGATACATAGGGACATAATATAGTGCACCTGATGGGGAAGGGCCAGGGAAGAGATAGGAGAGGCCAGGAGATGCTGGGGATAAATAGGGACATAATATAGTGCACCTGATGGGGAAGGGCCAGGGAAGAGATAGGGGAGGCCAGGAAATGCCGGGGATAAATAGGGACATAATATAGTGCAGCTGATGGGGAAGGGCCGGGGAAGAGATAGGGGAGGCCAGGAGATGCCGGGGATAAATAGGGACATAATATAGTGCACCTGATGGGGAAGGGCCAGGGAAGAGATAGGGGAGGCCAGGAGATGCCGGGGATAAATAGGGACATAATATAGTGCACCTGATGGGGAAGGGCCAGGGAAGAGATAGCGGAGGCCAGGAGATGCTGGGGATAAATAGGGACATAATATAGTGCACCTGATGGGGAAGGGCCAGGGAAGAGATAGGGGAGGCCAGGAGATGCTGGGGATAAATAGGGACATAATATAGTGCACCTGATGGGGAAGGGCCGGGGAAGAGATAGGGGAGGCCAGGAGATGCCGGGGATAAATAGGGACATAATATAGTGCACCTGATGGGGAAGGGCCAGGGAAGAGATAGGGGAGGCCAGGAAATGCCGGGGATAAATAGGGACATAATATAGTGCAGCTGATGGGGAAGGGCCGGGGAAGAGATAGGGGAGGCCAGGAGATGCCGGGGATAAATAGGGACATAATATAGTGCACCTGAGAGAGGGCCATGGCCTCATGGGGAAGGGCCAGGGAAGAGATAGGGGAGGCCAGGAGATGCTGGGGATAAATAGGGACATAATATAGTGCATCTGATGGGGAAAGGCCAGGGAAGAGATAGGGGAGGCCAGGAGATGCTGGGGATAAATAGGGACATAAGTTAGTGCACCTGATGGGGAAGGGCTAGGGAAGAGATAGGGGAGGCCAGGAGATGCTGGGGATAAATAGGGACATAATATAGTGCACCTTATGGGGAAAGGCCAGGGAAGAGATAGGGGAGGCCAGGAGATGCTGGGGATAAATAGGGACATAATATAGTGCACCTGATGGGGAAGGGCCAGGGAAGAGATAGGGGAGGCCAGGAGATGCTGGGGATAAATAGGGACATAAGAGAGTGCACCTGATGGGGAAGGGCCAGGGAAGAGATAGGAGAGGCCAGGAGATGCTGGGGATAAATAGGGACATAAGAGAGTGCACCTGATGGGGAAGGGCCAGGGAAGAGACAGGGGAGGCCAGGAGATGCTGGGGATAAATAAGGACATAAGATAGTGCACCTGATGGAGAAGGGCCAGGGAAGAGATAGGGGAGGCCAGGAGATGCTGGGGATAAATAGGGACATAATATAGTGCACCTGATGGGGAAGGGCCAGGGAAGAGATAGGGGAGGCCAGGAGATGCTGGGGATAAATAGGGACATAATATAGTGCACCTGATGGGGAAGGGCCAGGGAAGAGATAGGGGAGGCCAGGAGATGCCGGGGATACATAGGGACATAATATAGTGCACCTGATGGGGAAGGGCCAGGGAAGAGATAGGGGAGGCCAGGAAATGCCGGGGATAAATAGGGACATAATATAGTGCAGCTGATGGGGAAGGGCCGGGGAAGAGATAGGGGAGGCCAGGAGATGCCGGGGATAAATAGGGACATAATATAGTGCACCTGATGGGGAAGGGCCAGGGAAGAGATAGGGGAGGCCAGGAGATGCCGGGGATAAATAGGGACATAATATAGTGCACCTGATGGGGAAGGGCCAGGGAAGAGATAGCGGAGGCCAGGAGATGCTGGGGATAAATAGGGACATAATATAGTGCACCTGATGGGGAAGGGCCAGGGAAGAGATAGGGGAGGCCAGGAGATGCTGGGGATAAATAGGGACATAATATAGTGCACCTGATGGGGAAGGGCCGGGGAAGAGATAGGGGAGGCCAGGAGATGCCGGGGATAAATAGGGACATAATATAGTGCACCTGATGGGGAAGGGCCAGGGAAGAGATAGGTGAGGCCAGGAGATGCCGGGGATACATAGGGACATAATATAGTGCACCTGATGGGGAAGGGCCAGGGAAGAGATAGGGGAGGCCAGGAAATGCCGGGGATAAATAGGGACATAATATAGTGCAGCTGATGGGGAAGGGCCGGGGAAGAGATAGGGGAGGCCAGGAGATGCCGGGGATAAATAGGGACATAATATAGTGCACCTGATGGGGAAGGGCCAGGGAAGAGATAGGGGAGGCCAGGAGATGCCGGGTATAAATAGGGACATAATATAGTGCACCTGATGGGGAAGGGCCAGGGAAGAGATAGCAGAGGCCAGGAGATGCTGGGGATCAATAGGGACATAATATAGTGCACCTGATGGGGAAGGGCCAGGGAAGAGATGGGGGAGGCCAGGAGATGCCGGGGATAAATAGGGACAGGAGATGCTGGGGATAAATAGGGACATAATATAGGGCACCTGATGGGGAAGGGCCAGGGAAGAGATGGGGAGGCCAGGAGATGCTGGGGATAAATAGGGACATAATATAGTGCACCTTAAGGGGAAAGGCCAGGGAAGAGATAGCAGAGGCCAGGAGATGCTGGGGATAAACAGGGACATAATATAGTGCACCTGATGGGGAAGGGCCAGGGAAGAGATAGGGGAGGCCAGGAGATGCCGGGGATAAATAGGGACATAATATAGTGCACCTGATGGGGAAGGGCCAGGGAAGAGATAGGGGAGGCCAGGAGATGCCGGGGATAAATAGGGACAGGAGATGCTGGGGATAAATAGGGACATAATATAGGGCACCTGATGGGGAAGGGCCAGGGAAGAGATGGGGAGGCCAGGAGATGCTGGGGATAAATGCGCACATAATATAGTGCACCTGATGGGGAAGGGCCAGGGAAGAGATAGGGGAGGCCAGGAGATGCCGGGGATAAATAGGGACATAATATAGTGCACCTTATGGGGAAAGGCCAGGGAAGAGATAGGGGAGGCCAGGAGATGCTGGGGATAAATAGGGACATAAGTTAGTGCACCTGATGGGGAAGGGCCAGGGAAGAGATAGGGGAGGCCAGGAGATGCTGGGGATAAATAGGGACATAATATAGTGCACCTGATGGGGAAGGGCCAGGGAAGAGATAGGGGAGGCCAGGAGATGAAGGGGATAAATAGGGACATAATATAGTGCACCTGATGGGGAAGGGCCAGGGAAGAGATAGGGGAGGCCAGGAGATGCTGGGGATAAATAGGGACATAATATAGTGCACCTGATGGGGAAGGGCCAGGGAAGAGATAGGGGAGGCCAGGAGATGCTGGGGATAAATAGGGACATAATATAGTGCACCTTAAGGGGAAAGGCCAGGGAAGAGATAGCAGAGGCCAGGAGATGCTGGGGATAAATAGGGACATAATATAGTGCACCTGATGGGGAAGGGCCAGGGAAGAGATAGGGGAGGCCAGGAGATGCCGGGGATAAATAGGGACATAATATAGTGCACCTGATGGGGAAGGGCCAGGGAAGAGATAGGGGAGGCCAGGAGATGCCGGGGATAAATAGGGACAGGAGATGCTGGGGATAAATAGGGACATAATATAGGGCACCTGATGGGGAAGGGCCAGGGAAGAGATGGGGAGGCCAGGAGATGCTGGGGATAAATGCGCACATAATATAGTGCACCTGATGGGGAAGGGCCAGGGAAGAGATAGGGGAGGCCAGGAGATGCTGGGGATAAATAAGGACATAAGATAGTGCACCTGATGGGGAAGGGCCAGGGAACAGATAGGGGAGGCCAGGAGATGCTGGGGATAAATAGGGACATAATATAGTGCACCTGATGGGGAAGGGCCAGGGAAGAGATAGGAGAGGCCAGGAGATGCTGGGGATAAATAGGGACATAATATAGTGCACCTGATGGGGAAGGGCCAGGGAAGAGATAGGGGAGGCCAGGAGATGCCGGGGATAAATAGGGACATAATATAGTGCACCTGATGGGGAAGGGCCGGGGAAGAGATAGGGGAGGCCAGGAGATGCCGGGGATAAATAGGGACATAAGTTAGTGCACCTGATGGGGAAGGGCCAGGGAAGAGATAGGGGAGGCCAGGAGATGCTGGGGATAAATAGGGACATAATATAGTGCACCTGATGGGGAAGGGCCAGGGAAGAGATAGGGGAGGCCAGGAGATGCTGGGGATAAATAGGGACATAAAATAGTGCACCTGATGGGGAAGGGCCAAGGAAGAGATAGGAGAGGCCTGGAGATGCTGGGTATAAATAGGGACATAATATAGTACACCTGATGGGGAAGGGCCAGGGAAGAGATAGGGGAGGCCAGGGAAGAGATAGGGGAGGCCAGGAGATGCCGGGGATAAATAGGGACATAATATAGTGCACCTGATGGGGAAGAGATAGGAGATGCTGGGGATAAATAGGGACATAATATAGTGCACCTGATGGGGAAGGGCCAGGGAAGAGATAGGGGAGGCCAGGAGATGCCGGGGATAAATAGGGACATAATATAGTGCACCTGATAGGGAAGGGCCAGGGAAGAGATAGGTGAGGCCAGGAGATGCCGGGGATACATAGGGACATAATATAGTGCACCTGATGGGGAAGGGCCAGGGAAGAGATAGGGGAGGCCAGGAGATGCCGGGGATAAATAGGGACATAATATAGTGCACCTGATGGGGAAGGGCCAGGGAAGAGATAGGGGAGGCCGGGAGATGCTGGGGATAAATAGGGACATAATATAGTGCACCTGATGGGGAAGGGCCAGGGAAGAGAAAGGGGAAGCCAGGAGATGCTGGGGATAAATAGGGACATAATATAGTGCACCTGATGGGGAAGGGTCAGGGAAGAGATAGGGGAGGCCAGGAGATGCTGGGGATAAATAGGGACATAATATAGTGCACCTGATGGGGAAGGGCCAGGGAAGAGATAGGGGAGGCCAGGAGATGCCGGGGATAAATAGGGACATAATATAGTGCACCTGATGGGGAAGGGCCAGGGAAGAGATAGGTGAGGCCAGGAGATGCCGGGGATACATAGGGACATAATATAGTGCACCTGATGGGGAAGGGCCAGGGAAGAGATAGGGGAGGCCAGGAAATGCCGGGGATAAATAGGGACATAATATAGTGCAGCTGATGGGGAAGGGCCGGGGAAGAGATAGGGGAGGCCAGGAGATGCCGGGGATAAATAGGGACATAATATAGTGCACCTGATGGGGAAGGGCCAGGGAAGAGATAGGGGAGGCCAGGAGATGCCGGGTATAAATAGGGACATAATATAGTGCACCTGATGGGGAAGGGCCAGGGAAGAGATAGCAGAGGCCAGGAGATGCTGGGGATCAATAGGGACATAATATAGTGCACCTGATGGGGAAGGGCCAGGGAAGAGATGGGGGAGGCCAGGAGATGCCGGGGATAAATAGGGACAGGAGATGCTGGGGATAAATAGGGACATAATATAGGGCACCTGATGGGGAAGGGCCAGGGAAGAGATGGGGAGGCCAGGAGATGCTGGGGATAAATAGGGACATAATATAGTGCACCTTAAGGGGAAAGGCCAGGGAAGAGATAGCAGAGGCCAGGAGATGCTGGGGATAAACAGGGACATAATATAGTGCACCTGATGGGGAAGGGCCAGGGAAGAGATAGGGGAGGCCAGGAGATGCCGGGGATAAATAGGGACATAATATAGTGCACCTGATGGGGAAGGGCCAGGGAAGAGATAGGGGAGGCCAGGAGATGCCGGGGATAAATAGGGACAGGAGATGCTGGGGATAAATAGGGACATAATATAGGGCACCTGATGGGGAAGGGCCAGGGAAGAGATGGGGAGGCCAGGAGATGCTGGGGATAAATGCGCACATAATATAGTGCACCTGATGGGGAAGGGCCAGGGAAGAGATAGGGGAGGCCAGGAGATGCCGGGGATAAATAGGGACATAATATAGTGCACCTTATGGGGAAAGGCCAGGGAAGAGATAGGGGAGGCCAGGAGATGCTGGGGATAAATAGGGACATAAGTTAGTGCACCTGATGGGGAAGGGCCAGGGAAGAGATAGGGGAGGCCAGGAGATGCTGGGGATAAATAGGGACATAATATAGTGCACCTGATGGGGAAGGGCCAGGGAAGAGATAGGGGAGGCCAGGAGATGCTGGGGATAAATAGGGACATAATATAGTGCACCTGATGGGGAAGGGCCAGGGAAGAGATAGGGGAGGCCAGGAGATGCTGGGGATAAATAGGGACATAATATAGTGCACCTTAAGGGGAAAGGCCAGGGAAGAGATAGCAGAGGCCAGGAGATGCTGGGGATAAATAGGGACATAATATAGTGCACCTGATGGGGAAGGGCCAGGGAAGAGATAGGGGAGGCCAGGAGATGCCGGGGATAAATAGGGACATAATATAGTGCACCTGATGGGGAAGGGCCAGGGAAGAGATAGGGGAGGCCAGGAGATGCCGGGGATAAATAGGGACAGGAGATGCTGGGGATAAATAGGGACATAATATAGGGCACCTGATGGGGAAGGGCCAGGGAAGAGATGGGGAGGCCAGGAGATGCTGGGGATAAATGCGCACATAATATAGTGCACCTGATGGGGAAGGGCCAGGGAAGAGATAGGGGAGGCCAGGAGATGCTGGGGATAAATAAGGACATAAGATAGTGCACCTGATGGGGAAGGGCCAGTGAACAGATAGGGGAGGCCAGGAGATGCTGGGGATAAATAGGGACATAATATAGTGCACCTGATGGGGAAGGGCCAGGGAAGAGATAGGAGAGGCCAGGAGATGCTGGGGATAAATAGGGACATAATATAGTGCACCTGATGGGGAAGGGCCAGGGAAGAGATAGGGGAGGCCAGGAGATGCCGGGGATAAATAGGGACATAATATAGTGCACCTGATGGGGAAGGGCCGGGGAAGAGATAGGGGAGGCCAGGAGATGCCGGGGATAAATAGGGACATAAGTTAGTGCACCTGATGGGGAAGGGCCAGGGAAGAGATAGGGGAGGCCAGGAGATGCTGGGGATAAATAGGGACATAATATAGTGCACCTGATGGGGAAGGGCCAGGGAAGAGATAGGGGAGGCCAGGAGATGCTGGGGATAAATAGGGACATAAAATAGTGCACCTGATGGGGAAGGGCCAAGGAAGAGATAGGAGAGGCCTGGAGATGCTGGGTATAAATAGGGACATAATATAGTACACCTGATGGGGAAGGGCCAGGGAAGAGATAGGGGAGGCCAGGGAAGAGATAGGGGAGGCCAGGAGATGCCGGGGATAAATAGGGACATAATATAGTGCACCTGATGGGGAAGAGATAGGAGATGCTGGGGATAAATAGGGACATAATATAGTGCACCTGATGGGGAAGGGCCAGGGAAGAGATAGGGGAGGCCAGGAGATGCCGGGGATAAATAGGGACATAATATAGTGCACCTGATAGGGAAGGGCCAGGGAAGAGATAGGTGAGGCCAGGAGATGCCGGGGATACATAGGGACATAATATAGTGCACCTGATGGGGAAGGGCCAGGGAAGAGATAGGGGAGGCCAGGAGATGCCGGGGATAAATAGGGACATAATATAGTGCACCTGATGGGGAAGGGCCAGGGAAGAGATAGGGGAGGCCGGGAGATGCTGGGGATAAATAGGGACATAATATAGTGCACCTGATGGGGAAGGGCCAGGGAAGAGAAAGGGGAAGCCAGGAGATGCTGGGGATAAATAGGGACATAATATAGTGCACCTGATGGGGAAGGGTCAGGGAAGAGATAGGGGAGGCCAGGAGATGCTGGGGATAAATAGGGACATAATATAGTGCACCTGATGGGGAAGGGCCATGGAAGAGATAGGAGAGGCCAGGAGATGCTGGGGATAAATAGGGACATAATATACTGCACATGATGGGGAAGGGCCAGGGAAGAGATAGGGGAGAGATAGGGGAGGCCAGGAGATGCTGGGGGTGAATAGGGACATAATATAGTGCACCTGATGGGGAAGGGCCAGGGAAGAGATAGGGGAGGCCAGGAGATGCTGGGGATAAATAGGGACATAATATAGTGCACCTGATGGGGAAGGGCCAGGGAAGAGATAGGAGAGGCCAGGAGATCCTGGGGATAAATAGGGACATAATATACTGCACATGATGGGGAAGGGCCAGGGAAGAGATAGGGGAGAGATAGGGGAGGCCAGGAGATGCTGGGGATAAATAGGGACATAATACAGTGCACCTGATGGGGAAAGGCCAGGGAAGAGATAGGGGAGGCCAGGAGATGCTGGGGATAAATAGGGACATAATATAGCGCACCTGATGGGGAAGGGCCAGGGAAGAGATAGGGGAGGCCAGGAGATGCTGGGGATAAATAGGGACATAATACAGTGCACCTGATGGGGAAAGGCCAGGTAAGAGATAGGGGAGGCCAGGAGATGCTGGGGATAAATAGGGACATAATATAGTGCACCTGATTGGGAAGGGCCAGGGAAGAGATAGGAGAGGCCAGGAGATGCTGGGGATAAATAGGGACATAATATAGTGCACCTGATGGGGAAGGGCCAGGGAAGAGATAGGGGAGGCCAGGAGATGCCGGGGATAAATAGGGACATAATATAGTGCACCTGATGGGGAAGGGCCAGGGAAGAGATAGGGGAGGCCAGGAGATGCCGGGGATAAATAGGGACTTAAGAGAGTGCACCTGATGGGGAAGGGTCAGGGAAGAGATAGGGGAGGCCAGGAGATGCTGGGGATAAATAGGGACATAATATAGTGCACCTGATGGGGAAGGGCCAGGGAAGAGATTGGAGAGGCCAGGAGATCCTGGGGATAAATAGGGACATAATATACTGCACATGATGGGGAAGGGCCAGGGAAGAGATAGGGGAGGCCAGGAGATGCTGGGGATAAATAGGGACATAATATAGTGCACCTGATGGGGAAGGGCCAGGGAAGAGATAGGGGAGGCCAGGAGATGCTGGGGATGAATAGGGACATAATATAGTGCACCTGATGGGGAAAGGCCAGGGAAGAGATAGGAGAGGCCAGGAGATGCCGGGGATAAATAGGGACATAATATAGTGCACCTGATGGGGAAGGGCCAGGGAAGAGATAGGAGAGGCCAGGAGATGCTGGGGATAAATAGGGACATAATATAGTACACCTGATGGGGAAGGGCCAGGGAAGAGATAGGGGAGGCCAGGAGATGCCGGGGATAAATAGGGACACAATATAGTGCACCTGATGGGGAAGGGCCAGGGAAGAGATAGGGGAGGCAAGGAGATGCTGGGGATAAATAGGGACATAATATAGCACACCTGATGGGGAAGGACCAGGGAAGAGATAGGGGAGGCCAGGAGATGCTGGGGATAAATGGGGACATAATATAGCGCACCTGATGGGGAAGGGCCAGGGAAGAGATAGGGGAGGCCAGGAGATGCCGGGGATAAATTGGGACATAATATAGCGCACCTGATGGGGAAGGACCAGGGAAGAGATAGGGGAGAGATAGGGGAGGCCAGGAGATGCTGGGGATAAATAGGGACATAATATAGTGCACCTGATGGGGAAGGGCAAGGGAAGAGATAGGGGAGGCCAGGAGATGCTGGGGATGAATAGGGACATAATATAGTGCACCTGATGGGGAAGGGCCAGGGAAGAGATAGGGGAGGCCAGGAGATGCTGGGGACAAATAGGGACATAATATAGTGCACCTGATGGGGAAAGGCCAGGGAAGAGATAGGAGAGGCCAGGAGATGCTGGGGATAAATAGGGACATATTATAGCGCACCTGATGGGGAAGGGCCAGGGAAGAGATAGGGGAGGTCAGGAGATGCCGGGGATAAATTGGGACATAATATAGCGCACCTGATGGGGAAGGACCAGGGAAGAGATAGGGGAGAGATAGGGGAGGCCAGGAGATGCTGGGGATAAATAGGGACATAATATAGTGCACATAATGGGGAAGGGCCAGGGAAGAGATAGGGGAGGCCAGGAGATGCTGGGGATGAATAGGGACATAATATAGTGCACCTGATGGGGAAGGGCCAGGGAAGAGATAGGGGAGGCCAGGAGATGCTGGGGATAAATAGGGACATAATATAGTGCACCTGATGGGGAAAGGCCAGGGAAGAGATAGGAGAGGCCAGGAGATGCTGGGGATAAATAGGGACATAATATAGTGCACCTGATGGGGAAGGGCCAGGGAAGAGATAGGGGAGGCCAGGAGATGCTGGGGATAAATAGGGACATAAGATAGTGCACCTGATGGGGAAGGGCCAGGGAAGAGATAGGGGAGGCCAGGAGATGCCGGGGATAAATAGGGACATAATATAGCGCACCTGATGGGGAAGGACCAGGGAAGAGATAGGGGAGGCCAGGAGATGCTGGGGATAAATAGGGACATAATATAGCGCACCTGATGGGGAAGGACCAGGGAAGAGATAGGGGAGGCCAGGAGATGCTGGGGATAAATAGAGACATAATATAGCGCACCTGATGGGGAAGGGCCAGGGAAGAGATAGGGGAGGCCAGGAGATGCTGGGGATCAATAGGGACATAAGTTAGTGCACCTGATGGGGAAGGGCCAGGGAAGAGATAGGGGAGGCCAGGAGATGCTGGGGATAAATAGGGACATAATATAGTCCACCTGATGGGGAAGGGCCAGGGAAGAGATAGGGGAGGCCAGGAGATGCTGGGGATAAATAGGGACATAATATAGTGCACCTGATGGGGAAGGGCCAGGGAAGAGATAGGGGAGGCCAGGAGATGCTGGGGATAAATAGAGACATAATATAGTGCACCTGATGGGGAAGGGCCAGGGAAGAGATAGGAGAGGCCAGGAGATGCTGGGGATAAATAGGGACATAATATAGTGCACCTGATGGGGAAGGGCCAGGGAAGAGATAGGGGAGGCCAGGAGATGCTGGGGATAAATAGGGACATAATATAGTGCACCTGATGGGGAAGGGCCAGGGAAGAGATAGGGGAGGCCAGGAGATGCTGGGGATAAATAGGGACATAAGTTAGTGCACCTGATGGGGAAGGGCCAGGGAAGAGATAGGGGAGGCCAGGAGATGCTGGGGATAAATAGGGACATAATATAGTGCACCTGAGGGCCAGGGAAGAGATAGGAGAGGCCAGGAGATGCTGGGGATAAATAGGGACATAATATAGTGCACCTGATGGGGAAGGGCCAGGGAAGAGATAGGGGAGGCCATGAGATGCCGGGGATAAATAGGGACATAATATAGTGCACCTGATGGGGAAGGGCCAGGGAAGAGATAGGGGAGGCCAGGAGATGCCGGGGATAAATAGGGACATAAGATAGTGCACCTGATGGGGACATAATATAGCGCACCTGATGGGGAAGGCCCAGGGAAGAGATAGGGGAGGCCAGGAGATGTCGGGGATAAATAGGGACATAATATAGCGCACCTGATGGGGAAGGGCCAGGGAAGAGATAGGGGAGGCCAGGAGATGCTGGGGATAAATAGGGACATAATATAGTGCACCTGATGGGGAAGGGCCAGGGAAGAGATAGGAGAGGCCAGGAGATGCTGGGGATAAATAGGGACATAATATAGTGCACCTGATGGGGAAAGGCCAGGGAAGAGATAGGGGAGGCCAGGAGATGCTGGGGATAAATAGGGACATAATATAGTGCACCTGATGGGGAAGGGCCAGGGAAGAGACAGGGGAGGCCAGGAGATGCTGGGGATAAATAGGGACATAATATAGTGCACCTGATGGGGAAGGGCCAGGGAAGAGACAGGGGAGGCCAGGAGATGCTGGGGATAAATAGAGACATAATATAGTGCACCTGATGGGGAAGGGCCAGGGAAGAGACAGGGGAGGCCAGGAGATGCTGGGGATAAATAGAGACATAATATAGTGCACCTGATGGGGAAGGGCCAGGGAAGAGATACGGGAGGCCAGGAGATGCTGGGGATAAATAGGGACATAATATAGTGCACCTGATGGGGAAGGGCCAGGGAAGAGATAGGAGAGGCCAGGAGATGCTGGGGATAAATAGGGACATAAGTTAGTGCACCTGATGGGGAAGGGCCAGGGAAGAGATAGGTGAGGCCAGGAGATGCTGGGGATAAATAGGGACATAATATAGTGCACCTGATGGGGAAGGGCCAGGGAAGAGACAGGGGAGGCCAGGAGTTGCTGGGGATAAATAGAGACATAATATAGTGCACCTGATGGGGAAGAGATAGGGGAGGCCAGGAGATGCTGGGGATAAATAGGGACATAATATAGTGCACCTGATGGGGAAGGGCCAGGGAAGAGATAGGGGAGGCCAGGAGATGCTGGGGATAAATAGGGACATAATATTGTGCACCTGATGGGGAAGGGCCAGGGAAGAGATAGGAGAGGCCAGGAGATGCTGGGGATAAATAGGGACATAATATAGTGCACCTGATGGGGAAAGGCCAGGGAAGAGATAGGGGAGGCCAGGAGATGCTGGGGATAAATAGGGACATAATATAGTGCACCTTATGGGGAAAGGCCAGGGAAGAGATAGGGGAGGCCAGGAGATGCTGGGGATAAATAGGGACATAAGTTAGTGCACCTGATGGGGAAGGGCCAGGGAAGAGATAGGGGAGGCCAGGAGATGCTGGGGATAAATAGGGACATAATATAGTGCACCTGATGGGGAAGGGCCAGGGAAGAGACAGGGGAGGCCAGGAGTTGCTGGGGATAAATAGAGACATAATATAGTGCACCTGATGGGGAAGAGATAGGGGAGGCCAGGAGATGCTGGGGATAAATAGGGACATAATATAGTGCACCTGATGGGGAAGGGCCAGGGAAGAGATAGGAGAGGCCAGGAGATGCTGGGGATAAATAGGGACATAATATAGTGCACCTGATGGGGAAGGGCCAGGGAAGAGATAGGAGAGGCCAGGAGATGCTGGGGATAAATAGGGACATAATATAGTGCACCTGATGGGGAAAGGCCAGGGAAGAGATAGGGGAGGCCAGGAGATGCTGGGGATAAATAGGGACATAATATAGTGCACCTTATGGGGAAAGGCCAGGGAAGAGATAGGGGAGGCCAGGAGATGCTGGGGATAAATAGGGACATAATATAGTGCACCTGATGGGGAAGGGCCAGGGAAGAGATAGGGGAGGCCAGGAGATGCTGGGGATAAATAGGGACATAATATAGTGCACCTGATGGGGAAGGACCAGGGAAGAGATAGGGGAGGCCAGGAGATGCTGGGGATAAAAGAAGAGGAAACTACAAGTGAGAATGATAATAAACAGGAAAAGTGACAGGCCCAAACAGCGCCCCCTGCCCTGCGGTGCCCTGTGCCATGGCACTGGTCGCACCACCCTAGATACAGCCCTCTACAAGCGATAGTCTCTCCATAATGGTACATGACACAAGGGGCTGAAGATACCTAGAATCACTGATACCAGCACTTGTAGCATAGAAGTCACTAAGACAGAGTCAGGGAACATTATATACAGAGGAAACAAAACTTACATTAGACGGATTCTGAGTTTAGCCCTAGATAGCTTGAGGCAGTGTGAGCACTATATATAAAGAGACAATATATCGTCACTGTGCGTTTATACTGCATGTGTCGACAGCATTATGTGTATATATTATATATATATATATATATAGAGAGAGAGGGAGAGCACATAAATTTGCCCTGAGTGCCGCATCCCTCTGTATGTATACACTTGCTGCAAGGCTTCATTTATGATGAGGGCAATGGGGTGAAGTAATTTCATTCTAAAAGTGAGTGTCAGACTTCGCCTGTGTCTATGTGTGTGTGTGTGTGTATATGTGTGTGTATATATATATATATATATACATACATATATATATTATACACACACACACGGAGATACTGAGGTGCGCACTGTACAATGGGAAGTGATCGCAGACCACACCCCGGAGTACACATAACGTTATACAGGATGTTACACTGTGAGCTTGGTTCGCATTAAGACCTGTCTCTGAAGATATCCCTATTTTTCAATAGTGGCAGATCACACTGTGCCGTTTCCCGTGTCCCGTATGCTGGACGCCATTCTCCGTATCTGTTTGTATTCTTTGAGCTTTAGAAGTGCCGTACACAGTATGATATTGTGGTGTGTATTGTAGTTCACCAGGTCTGCGTCACACGTCCCTTACATAGATAAAACTGCTCAGCATCGAGAGACAGTAGGTGCGCTGTACCTAGAGCCTCCGTACATCGCAGCGCGCCGTCTAGGCGGTCACTTCTCCTTCACATACAACAGTGGAGCTCTCTGTGTCTCTGTCTGACATTAGCCTAAAGAGGACTAAGTTATTAGTCAGGGAGCAATATGGCCCATCCTGGTATCTCTAGCTCACCGGAACATGCACTAGGAATAGATGAATAAGTGATGGGGGTTATCTGGCTACAGATCAATACCTAGTGATGATATATCCCAGTGTCCTCCCATGGAGAATGCCAGAAAGGAAACTCACAGGGAACCATGATAAAAACTCTTACAAAGATAAAAGAACAATCTGGATGATAATTTAGCTCCTAGCATAGACTGTGACGTGGACGGTGGCCAGGTGGCTGGGTGTAATCCACTTCCACACACAGTTACTACTAAAGAGATGGGAAACTCTATGCTGGAAGTTACCCTGCATGTTTCATCTATGCTACATCATCAGGGGCCTCCTGTGACTTATTAGCTACTACCAAGCACAACCTTAGCGTGTCCAGATTTACATAGACCCGGTGTGAATAATTGTGACATAATGCTGTATGGCCAACGTGCCTCGGCTTATATGTCCCTTCCGACCGCTGCTAATAACATTGTTGCTGTAGGCGCATTGTTGCAGACGTCAGTGATACATCTCAGGATACATCTCAGTGATACATTGAGAATCCATTTCCTCTCAGAGCAGATAATGATAATTATACCCAGCATTAGCCTCCATTAAGTGTCCTCGTAGACTATCTTCCTGCTCTATATATGGAGTAAATGACTATTACCCACTATGAATAGGCGCGCACTACATAATAATCCATACAGTGACTCTTGTAAAGAGACAGGAAAGGCATTAACTCCTCTAGCCAGCACACTGGGCACTGATGGGAAGGACAAATGGAAAAGATCTGCTAATACAATCATAACCTGAATATTTCATGTGCTGAAACCTATTTATAACACAGTACCGTGCCCCATCCTGGGGTAGTGTGATGTCATTGTGGTGGGCGTAGATGACCTATAGAACCATCTGTGTGATGTCATTGGATAACCTGTCCCATGTTATGCTATCGCCATACTCCCAGCTCAGTCCCAAAGAGGAATACACGTGACTGTGTCATCTCTTGCAGAGCGCACCCAGAACCCCGCAAACATGGTCCCTTCCGAGATGGAACAAGCTATGGAAATCTTACTATTCACCTTTCATAAATATGCCGGGGACAAGAGCTATATGACCAAGGAGGACCTCCACAAGATGATGGATAAAGAGTTCTGCGAATTCCTGAAGGTGGGTGTGAGACATTCACTACAGCAGAGACCCTCACTCTGGGTCCTAGACACATGTCATTGGGTATACACACTTCATGTGCCCCCATACTATTTTATGGATCCAGGCTCCTATCGCCAAACCCCTTTACCTTACTCTGAGATATAGGGGCTCATGTAATAGCCAGCGAGATGCTGCCAACCAACCTGCTTTTAAATGTCATCCGCTTTTAATAATACAGGCAGACTCTCTAGAATTGTGGGCCTGGTTATGCATCACGCTGGCCATAACTGTTACCACCTCTTTGGAAGACACTTCCCTGAAACCAGGACTTTTTCTCACGATCACAATATTTACCTATGAGAACCTGTTTAGATAATGCTAACACTTTATATATTAGAGTGAAGGCTCCCACTACGTGCTGACACTGACACTGGCACCAGATAATAGCACCTTAATATACTGAGCCCGGAGTAGGATTAGTGCTTCCTGCGAGCCCCATCTTGCCCCCTGTGTAATCTCTCGCCTCCCCTGGGTGTGACCTGCAGGAGAGCAGAGACAATGAACGGGATTCAGCAGGAATTGTGCAATGAGATCACAAATCTCCCAGGTGAGAGGTACAAGGGCGGTGGAGGTGTAACACACACAAAGGGGTACATGGCTCACTAGCCCCCGGGCCACCACCAGCTCTCTCAGTTGTGTCATGTGTCTGTCTTCCCAACAGAACCAGAACGACCCACAGGCAGTGGATAAAATCATGAAGGATCTGGATCAATGCCGCGATGGGCGTGTCAACTTCCACAGCTACTTCTCCCTGATCGCTGGCCTGACCATCGCCTGTAATGACTTTTACTGTAAGAACATGAAAGGCCGGAAGTGAGGCAGGAGAACCCCCGGAACCCAATTATCTGTATCCAGAAAGCCCTGAACAGGGGTGCGTTCCCCAATCTGCCCACTCTATCCAGTCCGCCCCATCACCTAACCCATAATAAATACCTGTTTTTGTACATCTGGTCGTCGTTTATACTTATCCAGGTTTACACACACTGGGGAGACAAAATGTACCCACCCTTATAGTATATCACTATATCTTATAAGATTATCTGTATGTACTACTGTTTAATGTGGTGGCGTTCAGCTGGTTTACAGCCTTACTGACACTTCATAAAACATACCCGACCGGGTTATATCGTAACAGGCATTTGTATCATTGTAGTGATTTCATATGAAAAGATATCTGATTGGTTACATGTCTTACTGACACTTTATATGATGAGATATCTGACTGGTTACATGTCTTACTGACACTTTATATGATGAGATATCTGACTGGTTACATGTCCTTACTGACGCTTTATATGAGGAGCTATCTGACTGGTTACATGTCCTTACTGACGCTTTATATGAGGAGCTATCTGACTGGTTACATGTCCTTACTGACGCTTTATATGAGGAGCTATCTGGTTACATGTCCTTACTGATGCTTTATCTGAGGAGATATCTGACTGGTTACATGTCCTTACTGACGTTTATATGATGAGATATCTGACTGGTTACATTTCCTTACTGACACTTTATGTGATGAGATATCTGACTGGTTACATGTCCTTACTGACACTTTATGTGATGAGATATCTGACTGGTTGAATGTCCTTACTGACACTTTATGTGATGAGATATCTGACTGGTTACATGTCCTTACTGACGTTTATCTGAGGAGATGTCTGACTGGTTACATGTCCTTACTGATGTTTATATATTAAATAGATCTGACTGGTTACATGTCCTTACTGACGTTTATATGATGAGATATCTGACTGGTTACATGTCCTTACTGACGTTTATCTGAGGAGATGTCTGACTGGTTACATGTCCTTACTGATGTTTATATATTAAATAGATCTGACTGGTTACATGTCCTTGCTGACGTTTATATGATGAGATATCTGACTGGTTACATGTCCTTACTGACGTTTATATGATGAGATATCTGACTGGTTACATGTCCTTACTGACACTTTGTGATTAGATATCTGACTGGTTACATGTCCTTACTGACGCTTCATATGGTGAGATATCTGACTGATTACATGTCCTTACTGACGTTTATATGATGAGATATCTGACTGATTACATGTCCTTACAGACACTTTATATGATGAGATATCCAGACTGCTGTGGGCATGTTGTATGACGACACATAAAATCTTCTCATCCATGACACAAGAGACCTCCATTGTCAGCTCCCGCTGATACAGTACACAAAGTACATCTGGGGCTTACATCACTGTACTAGAGAGAACAGCCAACCAATAATATGAGCCAACACTGGCACCTCCCGCAGCAGATCATTAGGAACAGGTCCAAGATATCTCGCAGGCGCTGTGCCAAGCCTGACGGGGAGAGGTGGCAGCATGTCAGGATTAACCAATAGGGCGAGTTCTAACATGTCATCAGATCCATGTCATTATCGCTGCAATAAAAGCTGCGCAATAGGGAAGGGGGTCTTCAGCGTGTTGTGTAAATACTGACACAGGACACAGTCATTATTAATTGCATCCAGAATATACACAGTAATTATAGTTCATGTGCTGCCAGTCACTGTATATGCCGCAGTGAAAACCGCCAGCCGTACATTTTTTTTCATTTTACTGTACGTGAATCAATAAAAAAAAAAAAAAGGCATTATCACAGAACACGTCCCACTTATCGATCACATATATACATGGGAGTGAGTGTGCGCACGTGCCTGATGCATGGTTTTATTATGTCCCACCATGTTTCTGTGAGCTGTTTTATTGGGGGGGGGGGGGGGGGGGACTGGTTAAGGACTCCTATACTGCAGCAGGGTAGAGGTGTGGTGTACATGCAATGAGACTTACATCAGGCCTTGGGCACTGGTAGTAATGGCAGCACGTCTGCTCCTCTCTAATATCAGAGTGACGGCGAGGCGGCCTGCAGTGAGCATTGGCGAGGGGTAGTGTGTGAATGCAGATGGTGGATCTAGCTTCCTGCGCTTTGCTGTAGCCGCAGTAAAACCGCAATGCACAATTCATGCCTGAACAGGCTCGCATCAAACCAAGGAGGTGTCAGTAAGACCTTGCATCGGCTATTCTGACTGCACAACCAAATCACCATGAAATAGCAATAGCCAGTGTTGCAGTGCCACCTAGTGAGCAAATGATCATAAAGATTGCCGGAAGGAAGAAGATATGTACAGTACAAGTTGATCAATGTTACAGGAAAATCTGCTGTAAGTGGGGGCAATCTATCCAACCACCACAGATGTGCTGAGCGGGTGACAAGGCAAACTCATGTTTGTCTGTCTTCTTATGGCTGGTCCATCTGCACAGCCCGAGAGGAGGACAACATGACCCATCACACTTTGGTGGACCAATCCAGACTCTCAGGGTGGTCATATTATATTAAACTCACAGGCAGATTATTATTACCATCTTTTATTTATAAGGTGCCACAAGGCTTCCGCAGCGCCGTACAAGGGGATGAAAGTGACAACAGGACACATAATTGCAGACGAATACTGACAAGTATATAAAGTCACATAGAAACATGATTACATTGTGCAATTAATATAATTATATAGAGAAGATAGAGGCCAAGGAAGAAGGGAGGAAGCTAGAAGGAAAATAAAATGAGTTTTAAGGGCACGTTTAAAGGCTGGGAGTCTGGATGAGAGTGTAATGGAGCGAGGGATGGCATTCCAGGGGCTAGGAGTGGCCGGGAGAGATCCTGACTGGGAAGTGGAGATCAGGGAGAAGGTGAGGCAGCAATCATCAGCAGAGCGGAGGGCAGAAGGAAGTGTGTGAGGAATTGAGGCTGGAGGTGCAGAGAGGAGCAGTGAGGTAAAGAAGCTGGGGGTGCAGAGAGGAGCAGTGAGGTAAAGAAGCTGGGGGTGCAGAGAGGAGCAGTGAGGTAATGAGGCTGGAGGTGCAGAGAGGAGCAGTGAGGTAATGAGACTGGAGGTGCAGAGAGGAGCAGTGAGGTAATGAGACTGGAGATGTATAGAGGAACGGTGAGGAAATGAGGATGGAGATGTAGGGAGGGAGTGTGTGAGGTATGAGGCTGGAGATGTACGGAGGATGGATCAGTAAATGAGGCTGGAGATGTAGGGAGGATGGGTCAGTAAATGAGGCTGGAGATGTAGGGAGGAATGGTGAGGAAATAAGGCTGGAGATGTAGGGAGGGAATGTGTGAGGTATGAGGCTGGAGATGTAGGGAGGATGGGTCAGTAAATAAGGCTGGAGATGTAGGAAGGGTAGGGGAGGAAATGAGGCTGGAGATGTAGGGAGGAATGGTGAGGAAATAAGGCTGGAGATGTAGGGAGGGAATGTGTGAGGTATGAGGCTGGATATGTACGGAGGATGGGTAAGTAAATAAGGCTGGAGATGTAGGAAGGATAGGGGAGGAAATGAGGCTGGAGATGTAGGGAGGATGGGTCAGTAAATGAGGCTGGAGATGTAGGGAGGAGCGGTTAGGAAATAAGGCTGGAGATGTAGGTAGGGAGTGTGTGAGGTATGAGGCTGGAGATGTAGGGAGGATGGGTCAGTAAATAAGGCTGGAGATGTAGGAAGGGTAGGGGAGGAAATGAGGCTGGAGATGTAGGGAGGAATGGTGAGGAAATAAGGCTGGAGATGTAGGTAGGGAATGTGTGAGGTATGAGGCTGGATATGTAAGGAGGATTGGTCAGTAAATAAGGCTGGAGATGTAGGAAGGATAGGGGAGGAAATGAGGCTGGAGATGTAGGGAGGATGGGTCAGTAAATGAGGCTGGAGATGTAGGGAGGAACGGTGAGGAAATGAGGATGGAGATGTAGGGAGGAGTGGTGAGATAATGAGGCTGGAGATGTAGGGAGGAAAAGTGAAGAAATAAGGCTGGAGATGTAGGGAGGGAGTGTGTGAGGTATGCGACTGGAGATGTAGGGAGGATGGGTCAGTAAATGAGGCTGGAGATGTAGGGAGGAACAGTGAGGAAGTGAGGGTGGAGATGCAGGGAGGAACGGTGATGAAATGAGGCTGGAGATGTAGGGAGGAGTGGTGAGATAATGAGGCTGGAAATGTAGGGAGGAGTGGTAAGATAATGAGGCTGGAGATGTGGTGAGGAACGGTGAGGAAATGAGGCTGGAGATGTAGGGAGGAGTGGTGAGATAATGAGGCTGGAGATGTAGGGAGGAATGGTAAGATAATGAGGCTGGAGATGTAGGGAGGAACGGTGAGGAAATGAGGCTGGAGATGTAGGGAGGAGTGGTGAGATAATGAGGCTGGAGATGTAGGGAGGAATGGTAAGATAATGAGGCTGGAGATGTAGGGAGGAACGGTGAGGAAATGAGGCTGGAGATGTAGGGAGGAATGGTAAGATAATGAGGCTGGAGATGTAGGGAGGAAAAGTGAGGAAATGAGGCTGGAGATGTAGGGAGGAGTGGTGAGATAATGAGGCTGGATATGTAGGGAGGAGTGGTGAGATAATGAGGCTGGAGATGTAGGGAGGAACAGTGAGGAAATGAGGCTGGAGATGTAGGGAGGAGTGGTGAGATAATGAGGCTGGATATGTAGGGAGGAGTGGTGAGATAATGAGGCTGGAGATGTAGGGAGGTATGGTGAGGAAATGAGGCTAGAGATGTAGGGAGGCGCGGTGAGATAATGAGGCTGGACATATAGGGGGGAGCGGCGAGGCTGACAGCTTTGTGGGTAAGAGAGAGAGGAGATTCAATAAAATTCTGTTATAGGAAGCCTGTGAAGTGACTGGCAGAGGTGAGCTGCGGAGTTATAGAAATGAAAAGGAGGTGGGCAGCAGAGTTGAAGATAGACTGGGGGGGGGGGGTGCAGCAGATTACAAGGCTGAAAATGATGAGGGCTTGCATAAGGTTTAGCAGCCTCCAGGCTGAAGTAGGGCCTGATTCTGGAAATAATGCAGAGATGGAAATGGCAAAATAAGGGACTGGATATAGAAGAAGGAAAATACAAATGAAAGATGACACCAGACATCGGGCTTGGGGAAAGGAGGAGTGTGTGATAACAGAAAGGGGGTGGGTGGACAGCATTTTCTGAGGGAAAGATGATATACTGAGTGTCTGGAAGCATTGTGCCATCCAGGATGACATGGCTGACAGACAGTAAAGGGACAGAGGGAGAGAGGTGCGGAAAAGACAAGTAAATTTGGTTATCGTCAGCATAGAGGCGGTAGCAAAGTCCATAGGAACTGTTAAGCTTGCTATGTGGAAAGGGAAGATGTGCAGTGAAAGAAGAGAAAGGGGCTGACAGGACTTTGGGGGACCTCAATGGGATACAGATGGGAGGTGGAGGTTTGTGTAGATGCGGAGAAGGACAAGAAGAAGGCGAACCAGGAGAGAGCTGAGCTGCATAGGCCAATGGAGTGGAGTGTTTGGAGCAGGGGTGGTGAGCAATGGTGATCAGTCATTGTGAGGTCAAGGATGTGGCCATTAGGAGGTCATTGGTAACATCATTATGAGCAGATTTGGTAGAATGAAAGCCAGACTGGAGAAAGTATAGGACAGCTGTGGCCCTCCAGCTGTTTCTGAACTACACATCCCAGCATGCCTTGCAACAGTTTTAGCATAGGCCAAATAGCAAAACTGTAGCAGGGCAGGCTGGGATGTGTAGTTCTACAACAGCTGGGGGTCCGCTAATTGGCCACCCCTAGTCTAGGAAGAAGTGGGAGGCGAAGGGAAGAGGTGCGGCAGTTGTACACCTCCCACTCGAGAAGCTTGTAAGCAAGGGAGAGAAGAGAGATGGGACGGTAGCGAAAAAGGTGGAGCCAAAAGAGGGTTTCTTAAGAATGGGGGAGATCAGAGTGTGCCTGAAGGAGGAGTGTCAGAGGAGAGAGAGAAGTTGACCAGGTGAACAGAGTGAGGTGATGGATAGGAGATCATGGGAGGTCATTGGGACTAAGGGAGTGTGAAAAGGAGGGCACGTCTGCCGATTGTATTACAGTGCCGTATCACAAAGTTTGGGGGGATTTTAGCTTTGTGTGTCACTACCAATATGTTGTATAAGTTCTCCAATTATGTAACACTTCACCCCCCCCATTCAAATCCTAAAACTAAAAGAATATGATGCTCTAGCAGACTGTGGTTCTCAACCTCAAGTATTCCCAATGGGTCATGTTTAGAGAATTTCTGTCTGTAGGAGCAGGCGGGATAATTACTGACCCAGCAAAGTGGATTGACTCTAACAGAGCCCAAGGTTGGGCAAATCCCTCCCGAAAGCAGGATGTCTCTCCCATGGCTGCTGTTGGACAGTATAGAAATGGTATATGGTTCATGGCCGAACCTTCTAACAGAATCAGGCTCACTTGGTAATATGTCGTTTGAAAGCAATAGAGTATTTTATTAGTTTGGATTGACAGCGCTTCCTATATTTCCCAAATGCAAGTACAGCTGGGAAGATCAGACTGGGGGGTGGTTGTTAATAAATGTCTTGCATTCAGAACTGTGAATCTAGTCGGCGACAGAGACTTGATGAAATCAGAAGTACTGTAGTTTCTGCGCATGGAGACGAGCGGTCAAAACCCTATCAACATTTCATCTACCAGTATGAATGTGGTGATCATCCAAGCTACTATTGGTACGCCACTGGTTCCAGTCTTTGACCAGACGGCAAGATCTGCCTAGGCGTGAGCACTTCTACAGCCATGAATTTGTGCCTTTCTACTTGGGATAACGAGAATATTGACAGAAGATGCCATTATCTAGGTGTGAAGGCCGAATCGGGCAGCAGAGACGTTGCTATCAGCATCACCATGATAGCAGAGGGACTAATATTTACCCGTCATTCCAGCAGACAAATAACAAATCTTTCTTTGTGTAAAAGGAAGATAAGACGTGTTTCTCCTGCACGGGGCTGGGTGAAGGCTAACGTCACAGTCACCAATGTCTGAGACTACAGAACCACCACATTAATGCAGCCGCATTCAGGGCTGGACAAACAAAAGAGCAAATGATGGTGCAATGCCAGGCCTGTGCTCCAAAATAGGCCCAAGAAAGCAGAGATATAAAGATAACGGCAGTTATTTCTCTAAATAAAGATCCAGCCATTGGGGGTAGGGTGGACTCATAATGAATATAATAATATAATATAGTGACATTTCTTATTGTTCATAATTCTCTAATAATGCACCATAAGATGCGGTGTCCCTTTGGGGACATTAGGAGCTCAGCACAGGAGAATATAGTGAATGCGCTGTATGGACATTGGGGCTGAATCTGAGTCACATGTAAAGTGACTGTAGGCGCAAGCCGCTGCGGAAGTCTGATTTACTACCTTATGCTAATCCTGCTCAGCTAATGCAGGGGGTCCGTGCAAAATCGCAATGCCATCGTGTCGCGTGCAACTTACATGCATGCGCAAAGGCCAATAATCGTTCAAACTACGCGTGCCCGCTGCTGAATCTGGCCCAGAGATCTGCCCGAGTCGGGAATCAGGCCCATAGCCCATAGTGTACAACTTGGCTCTAGGGTGAAAAGTTTCTTTATTATCTGAAGGTTTGCTGGAAAGAAAGAAAAGGCAGCAATGATGGAGAAGCAGCAGAAAACAAGGGCAGCTCCTTTCCTCTGAGGGTGAGGAATGCTGTGTGATGGGAGCGGAGCGCAGGGTCTGGGGTTGCTGTTTATTTTGGAAGAAGCCCGTCTCTCTCCCCCAGCGATGTGCAGGCTGCGGCCAGGCCCATTTCTGCCGTGTTTGGGAAAATAATCTGCGTTTCCTTGGTAACTGGTGAGTGACGGTGCGGGTGTGGGCAGAGGTCTGCCGACATCTGCTATTCTCCAGGAAATGACACGCGTCACATTGAGGGATTTCCTCACACCGCAGTACACACACCGACATCTACACATTAACCCTTCCTAACCCGGATAACCAGACCAGATCCTCTTCCAGAGAGCTCTCAATCAGGTGGCACAATGGCCGACAGAGGCTACTTAAAAGGCCCAATAAATGTAAACCATACACGCAGCATGTGCCTAGCAGAGGGTGAATTACAAGCAGCCTGCACTCATTCTGTCCTGTGACTCAGGTCCTGGCACGGGTTCTCTCCTACAGCAGAGAGGCAGGGCCCTGCGGCTGCTTACAGGGGTGAGGCCTCTGCACTGCAGAACAAAGCTGTGTGTGTACGATCCTCATGGATGAGATTTCTGCAATGCTGCTGGGTCACACACTGCCCAGTTCAAGGGACCAGTCTGCCAAAAAGTCACTTCTTTCACAAGGAAACAAAAACACATATTTTCAGATCACTCCCTCATTTTATAGGTGCTTTGTCTACATATAACCAAGGCACAAAGGCATTATTATCTTTCATCTGTAAGGCACCACCAATGCCCCACAGCGCTGTACGCAGGCAAGGAACAAGTGTAACAGTGTCACACCAGAATTACACAGTACAGTAATACCATGACCCAACACCAACACACTGACCATGTATAACCAGACCATAGAATAGCAGGTCCAGCTACAGACATACAGTATTACACCATACCCGGATAATACAGAATTACACAGTACAGTAATACCATGACCCAACACCAACACACTGACCGTGTATAACCAGACCATAGAGTAGCAGGTCCAGCTACAGACATACAGTATTACACCATACCCGGATAATACAGAATTACACAGTACAGTAATACCATGACCCAACACCAACACACTGACCGTGTATAACCAGACCATAGAGTAGCAGGTCCAGCTACAGACATACAGTGTGCACGGGGTGGGCCAGCACCCGGAGCATGTGAGTCAGGGCTGCAGTGATAGGAATGAAACCACAGGCACACACAAGGTGGCAGTAAGTGGGCAGGAAGGGCAGAGGAGTTAGGAGGCTGACAGGTTTGAATGAAGAGGTGATTATAAAGACACGTGTGACACCTCAGAGACTAGTGGCGCTAAGCTAATAGGACGTGGGAGTGTGTTCTACAGGACAGGAGCAGCACAGGCAAAATCCAGGAGGTGGGCATGAGGAGTGGTGATCAGTGTAGAAGGTGGCACTGACAGGGCAGATGAGGCGGGAGGGAATATAAGTAGTTATGAGGTTGGAGATGTCGGGGGAAGAGGAGTGGCGGAGGGACTTGTAGGTCAGGGTGAGAAGTCTGAGCTTATATCTATAGGTGACAGGTACCTGCCTGTATTTCTTAGCATTGAGGACACCATTAATCCTGACCAAATCCCCAAATCCATTTTCTGAAATGAAGCCCCAAACTTGCAAGGAACCTCCACCATGCGTCACTGTTGACTGTAGACACACATTATTGTACCGCTGTCCAGCCCTTTGGTGAACAATCTGATTTCTGTTACAGCCAAATATTTAAACTTTTGACTCATCAGCCAGAGCACCTGCTGCCATTTTTCTGCACCACAGTTCCTATGTTTTTGCGCATAGATGAGTCGCTTGGCCTTGTATCCACGTCAAAAGGTATGGATTTTTGGCCGCAATTCTTCCAAGAAGACCACTTCTGGCCAGATTTCTCCAACCAGTAGATGGGTGCACCTGGTTCCCACTGGTTTCTGCCTGTTCTGAGCTGATGGCCCTGCTGGACATCTGCCGATTTCAAAGGGAAGTATGATGGGTCTTTCATCTGATGCATTAAGATTCCTTGGCCAAACACTGCGTCTACGGTCCTCAACGTTGCCTGTTTCTTTGTGCTTCTTCAAAAGAGCTTGAGCAGTGCATCCTGAATCCCCGGTCTGCTGTGAAATCTTTGCCTGGGAGAGACCTTGCTGATGCAGTATAACTACCTTGTGTCTTGTTGCTGTGCTCAGTCTCGCCATGGTGTACGACCTGTAACATGAAACGGTCTTCCACAACCTCACCTTTGTAGCAGAGTTTGGCTGTTCCTCACCCAGTTTTAAGCCTCCTACACAGCAGTTTCTGTTTCAGTTAATGACTGTTTCAAATTACATATGAAAATGATGATCATTATTACCTGTTTGGTATGATTGATTAATTATACACCTGACTATGGCCCTGATTCAGCAAGGATCGCAACTGCAATGCTGCACGCAGGCTATAGATATATGATGTATGCAACGCAGGCAGTTTTGCAATTGCGATCCTTGCAATAATGCAAATGCAGCAGGACCCCCTGCTGCATTTGCAATCCCAGCACTTCAACGGATCCCAGTACAGCTTACTCAGGCTGGCCGGCTTGCGAGCCCAGAAGACTGCGTACGTCCACGCAGTTTCTGGGCTGGCCACTCCCGGAAAACGGGGCAGATACGCCCGTTTCTGGGAACGTCAGCAGCTCCCACACCACCCCTTAAATGCCTCTGCCTGTCAATCAGGCAGAGACATTCAAGGGCTTGCGTGCGATTGAGCAGGACCCATTCTGCACACTCGCAGAATGGGTCCTGCGCACGCACAGATTCCGGTTAATCTGGAATCTGCGTGCACTGCTGAATCAGGACCCTATAATCCTACAAAATCCCTGACTTTGTGCAAGTGTACCTTGAAGAATTGATGCTGTTTTGTAGGGAAAGGGGTGGTCACCAGGGCCGCCATCAGAGATTGTGGGGCCCGGGACTGACAAAATAGGCAGGGCCCCCAAACCCCTTGTGTTTCTGCCTTGTCTCCCCAACCAGCACCCCTCTGTGTCCCCAGCCAGCCCCCCTTTTATGTCACCAGCCAGCCCTCCTGTGTCCCCAGCCAGTCCCAGCATCAATCACCTTATTCTGCCTTCCGGCTGGGAGCTACTCCTCTTCTTCTCGCGGGTGCGATTTTTCGCAGCAGTGCGGTGTGACGTCATGACATCACTCACGCAGTGCTGCATAAAAAAAAAAAAAAAAACTTTATTGCCCTGTCACGGGTGAGCTAGCGGCTGTGGGCCTGGCAAGCAACTGAGGAGAGCTCTGGGAACTGTCTCAAGCTGCCTGTGACCCTGGGTGGTAGGAGCCAGAAGCGCCCCCCCCTTTCTGTCTGGGCCCAGGATACCAGTCCTGGCAGTCCCCCCTGATGCCGGCCCTGGAGGTCACACCAAATATTGATTTGATTTAGATTTCTCTTCTGTTCATTCACTTTGCATTTAGTTAATTGATAAAAATAACTATTAACACTTCTATTTAGAAAGCATATATAATTTGCAGAATTTTTTCCACTACTGCCTAAAAACTTTTGCACAGTATTGTATATATATATATATATATATTGTGGCAGTATCACCAGAGGTGGCACTGGTGAGCAGCAGATTCTGTGTGGGGCAGGAGAGATCCGCCCACGCTGAGAAGAAAAGGATTCTGGGAAGTTGTGGAGAGAGCTCAGGTGTGGGCTGCTGAGGAGGCAGACCAGTCAGGCTGCTGTGGGACTGTGGCAGCCAGAGAGCCCAGTGAAGCTGAGCAAGCCATTGGGAGGCCAGGAGGCCTGGGTCTGTACCTGCAGGAGGCAAGGGAGGACCCCAAACTCTCAGACTGTGAGAAAATAAAGCAGTGAAGCTGCAGGCTGAGGAAGCCAGGGCCTACTGTATACCTGGAGGATACAGGGAAGGCACAGAGACTGACTGTGTTTGTATAACTGTGGCAGCTAAGCCAGGCTGGAGCCGGCTATAGACCTGCAGACAAGCAGGCTGAGACTTAATTGGCAGACTAGCTGCACCCTTATAGAGAGGGTTCAAGAAGTGAGTTAGACGCCCTAAGTGGGGGCTAGGTTGTTTATTATTTTCTGTTTGTATCCTGGCTTTCCATGCTGGAAAGTAAAGCATAATTTATTTACTTGAAAGCTGTGTGTGGACCCTCATTAAGCACCTAAACACTGCACCAATCCACCCTCTGCCGAGCTAATTACCCCCAAATATCACAATGTATATATATATATATATATATATATATATAATTATATATATATATATATATAGACCTGGTGAGACACCAGGTCCTGTGCGCCACTTGTATATCTGTGTGCGACTGAGTCAGTATGTGAAGCACAATGGAGCTTGGTGTGGGAAAAAGCTGTGGCCGCTGCATTGTGGCACTTCGTATACAGATTGAGAGACTTAGTCGCACACAGATATACAGGTGTCACCTATCGCATTACTCGCCGCTGTCTGCTGGTGCAAACAAAGATGCCTGGTGCTAGCAGATTAGCGCGGGACCTGGCGAGCTGAGTAGGGGTGTTTGATGTGATTGCAGCAATGATGTATGAGGCCAAATCTGTGTGTGTGTCAGCACCATACTATAGCTGCCGTATTGGCAAGTATAGTTAATTATACAGTGTGCTTGTAATTTAGTAATAGGAGACATGAGGCATAATGTGCCTCATGCCTCAGTGATGTCACAAATTCTGAGTGAATTAATAGGATGCATATTAAACTGCCCAGGAACTGTGTGTGGGTGGCGGATGCATATTAGCCCGGATGAAGCGGTGTGCACCCAGCCATATTACAGTATATCCCTCCTCTATGAGATCATTAGCCAGCGGTGTGCACCCAGCCATATTACAGTATATCCCTCCTCTATGAGATCATTAGCCAGCGGTGTGCACCCAGCCATATTACAGTATATCCCTCCTCTATGAGATCATTAGCCAGCGGTGTGCACCCAGCCATATTACAGTATATCCCTCCTCTATGAGATCATTAGTCAGCGGTGTGCACCCAGCCATATTACAGTATATCCCTCCTCTATGAGATCATTAGTCAGCGGTGTGCACCCAGCCATATTACAGTATATCCCTCCTCTATGAGACCATTAGCCAGCGGTGTGCACCCAGCCATATTACAGTATATCTCTCCTCCATGTGATCATTAGCCAGTGGTGTGCACCCAGCCATATTACAGTATATCCCTCCTCTATGAGATCATTAGCCAGCGGTGTGCACCCAGCCATATTACAGTATATCCCTCCTCTATGAGACCATTACCCAGCGGTGTGCACCCAGCCATATTACAGTATATCCCTCCTCTATGAGACCATTACCCAGCGGTGTGCACCCAGCCATATTACAGTATATCCCTCCTCTATGAGATCATTAGCCAGCGGTGTGCACCCAGCCATATTACAGTATATCCCTCCTCTATGAGATCATTACCCAGCGGTGTGCACCCAGCCATATTACAGTATATCCCTCCTCTATGAGATCATTAGCCAGCGGTGTGCACCCAGCCATATTACAGTATATCCCTCCTCTATGAGACCATTACCCAGCGGTGTGCACCCAGCCATATTACAGTATATCCCTCCTCTATGAGATCATTAGCCAGCGGTGTGCACCCAGCCATATTACAGTATACCCCTCCTCTATGAGATCATTAGCCAGCGGTGTGCACCCAGCCATATTACAGTATATCCCTCCTCTATGAGATCATTAGCCAGCGGTGTGCACCCAGCCATATTACAGTATATCCCTCCTCTATGAGACCATTACCCAGCGGTGTGCACCCAGCCATATTACAGTATATCCCTCCTCTATGAGATCATTAGCCAGCGGTGTGCAGCACGGCCATATTACAGTATACCCCTCCTCTATGAGATCATTAGCCAGCGGTGTGCACCCAGCCATATTACAGTATATCCCTCCTCTATGAGATCATTAGCCAGCGGTGTGCACCCAGCCATATTACAGTATATCCCTCCTCTATGAGATCATTAGCCAGCGGTGTGCACCCAGCCATATTACAGTATATCCCTCCTCTATGAGATCATTAGCCAGCGGTGTGCAGCACGGCCATATTACTGTATATCCCTCCTCTATGAGATCATTAGCCAGCCGTGTGCACCCAGCCATATTACAGTATATCCCTCCTCTATGAGATCATTAGCCAGCGGTGTGCAGCACGGCCATATTACAGTATATCCCTCCTCTATGAGATCATTACCCAGCGGTGTGCACCCAGCCATATTACAGTATATCCCTCCTCTATGAGACCATTACCCAGCGGTGTGCACCCAGCCATATTATAGTATATCCCTCCTCTATGAGACCATTACCCAGCGGTGTGCACCCAGCCATATTACAGTATACCCCTCCTCTATGAGATCATTAGCCAGCGGTGTGCACCCAGCCATATTACAGTATATCCCTCCTCTATGAGATCATTACCCAGCGGTGTGCACCCAGCCATATTACAGTATATCCCTCCTCTATGAGACCATTACCCAGCGGTGTGCACCCAGCCATATTACAGTATATCCCTCCTCTATGAGATCATTAGCCAGCGGTGTGCAGCACGGCCATATTACAGTATACCCCTCCTCTATGAGATCATTAGCCAGCGGTGTGCACCCAGCCATATTACAGTATATCCCTCCTCTATGAGATCATTAGCCAGCGGTGTGCACCCAGCCATATTACAGTATATCCCTCCTCTATGAGATCATTAGCCAGCCGTGTGCACCCAGCCATATTACAGTATATCCCTCCTCTATGAGATCATTAGCCAGCGGTGTGCAGCACGGCCATATTACAGTATATCCCTCCTCTATGAGATCATTACCCAGCGGTGTGCACCCAGCCATATTACAGTATATCCCTCCTCTATGAGACCATTACCCAGCGGTGTGCACCCAGCCATATTATAGTATATCCCTCCTCTATGAGACCATTACCCAGCGGTGTGCACCCAGCCATATTACTGTATATCCCTCCTCTATGAGATCATTAGCCAGCCGTGTGCACCCAGCCATATTACAGTATATCCCTCCTCTATGAGATCATTACCCAGCGGTGTGCACCCAGCCATATTACAGTATATCCCTCCTCTATGAGATCATTACCCAGCGGTGTGCACCCAGCCATATTACAGTATATCCCTCCTCTATAAGATCATTAGCCAGCGGTGTGCACCCAGCCATATTACAGTATATCCCTCCTCTATGAGATCATTAGCCAGCGGTGTGCACCCAGCCATATTACAGTATATCCCTCCTTTATGAGATCATTAGCCAGCGGTGTGCAGTACGGCCACATTACAGTATATCCCTCCTCTATGAGATCATTAGCCAGCGGTGTGCACCCAGCCATATTACAGTATATCCCTCCTTTATGAGATCATTAGCCAGCGGTGTGCAGCACGGCCATATTACTGTATATCCCTACTCTATGAGATCATTAGCCAGCGGTGTGCACCCAGCCATATTACAGTATATCCCTCCTCTATGAGACCATTAGCCAGCGGTGTGCAGCACGGCTGTGCTGAGGATAGGGGAAGTTCCCTGCCCAGCTCAGGCTGTATAACCTCTAGCAGTGCTCTGGCTGGGTGTGTCTGCATCCGCTTAGTGCAACTACACAGCTGGCATCACCTCCAGCACAGCACAGCACAGCCTGCTAAATCACAATGATGATGCCAATTGCAGAATGCTAGACACAAGCCCCCTAAATATTTACTTCTTCCCATTTCATCCCAAATTGGTCACTATTTTGGGTCTGTGTACTGTAGAGCTTTGCATTTAAAAATCTAAAATATTAGAATTGCTCCTAGACTGTAAAAGCATCCACCCCCTGCATTACTAACATAGGAAGCTTGGGATGGGAGCTCTGTTTATTTGAGATCACGGTGGCACAGTGGCTAGCATTACTGCGTTACGGCTTACAGAGTTAAATTGCCAACCAGGGCCCCATCTGTGTGGAGTTTGTATGTTCTTCCAGCATTTGCAAGGGTTTCCAAACTCAGTTCTCAAGGCACACTTCAGCTAGGTGCACACTGTACAATTATCGGGCCAATTTGTTATTAATTGGCCTTGGACTGTTAGGGTGCCTTGAGGACGGAGTTTGGGAACCACTGCAGTGACCCCCGAACAGGACACGTTTCCCAGGTCTCCCTGCAGGTGCACAGGTGTAGTCATTACTCACTGACGCACAGGTGGAGCTAATTATCTCACTTGTGGTTCTCTGAGGAAACTTGAAAAACCTGAACTGTGTGGGGTCCTGTAGGCCGAGTTTGAGAACCTGTGCCCTAGAGACTGTAAGCTGTAATGGGGGCAGGGACGGATATAAATGGGAAATGTTCTCTATGCAGCGCTGCATAAATTAGTGGCACTATACAAACATTAATAATAATGTACGTTTCTAAAAAGAGGCATCTATGTGTTTTTAGACATGTTCTGTTCTCAAGTTTCACTCTATATAAATGATTAGAGGGTACATGGTAAGTATATTGTGCACACAAATGTCTTCATATAAATGATTAGAGGGTACATGGTAAGTATATTGTGCACACAAATGTCTTCATATAAATGATTAGAGGGTACATGGTCAGTATATTGAGTACACAAATGTCTTCATATAAATGATTAGAGGGTACATGGTAAGTATAATGTACACACAAATGTCTTCATATAAATGATTAGAGGGTACATGGTCAGTATATTGAGTACACAAATGTCTTCATATAAATGATTAGAGGTACATGGTAAGTATAATGTGCACACAAATGTCTTCATATAAATGATTAGAGGTACATGGTCAGTATATTGAGTACACAAATGTCTTCATATAAATGATTAGAGGTACATGGTAAGTATATTGTGCACACAAATGTCTTCATATAAATGATTAGAGGGTACATGGTCAGTATATTGAGTACACAAATGTCTTCATATAAATGATTAGAGGGTACATGGTCAGTATATTGTGCACACATATGTCTTCATATAAATTATTGCTTGTTGTTCTATATACTTTGCAGCGATCCCACTACTGGGGCGCAGTCGCACCAACGCATGCATGGCGTCACTGCGCACATGTCATAGCCACGCCTCCCCTGAGTACCGGTAATCTCTCATGGCGTCACTGCGCACATGTCATAGCCACGCCTCCCCTGAGTACCGGTAATCTCTCATGGCGTCACTGCGCGCATGTCATAGCCATGCCTCCCCTGAGTACCGGTAATCTCTCATGGTGTCACTGCGCGCATGTCATAGCCACGCCTCCCCTAAATACCGGTAATCTCTCATGGTGTCACTGCACACGTCATAGCCACGCCTCCCCTAAGTACTGGTAATCTCTCATGGCGTCACTGCGCACATGTCATAGCCACGCCTCCCCTGTGTACCGGTAATCTCACATGGTGTCACTGCGCACATGTCATAGCCACGCCTCCCTTGAATACCGGTAATCTCTCATGGCGTCACTGCACACGTCATAGCCACGCCTCCCCTGAGTACCGGTAATCTCTCATGGTGTCACTGCACACGTCATGGCCGTGCCCATGTTCATGACTGTGGTCAGGTGACTAGGCGGTTGATGTGCACGCTATTGCGGCTGCGCCTGTTGCCCCAGCGTGACTGTCTTTATGCTAATGCTGTGGCCGATGGATTTCTTACAGAGGCGCCGCCGCGGTGCGTATTAAGACGCACCATTGGCCGCACTATCGAACTTTGCACCAGCCCTATGGAGGTGCAGAATCTCCGTCTGAACATGGCCGCTGGTGTCTGTGCAACTGCGACAAAATACACAGTCGCTGACCGCGACAAGCACACGTCCGGCTAGCCACCCTTCTGATACCACCAAGAGGTGCCCACTGACACTGCCTCTCCCTGCGGTAACCTTAGGAGGTATGCACAGACAATATCGGCCGCCTGCGTGCGGCACTGACATAGCGGGCACCTCTGCCAGGCACTAGGTGCGCCCAAATGAGCAATACGGACTACTGACAGAGCATTCTAATGATTATAGACATAGATAATATACACGCTACCGTGTGCAGATGCATATAGACATGTAACATATATTGCAACATGCATATTTCAGAAACATTTGCTTTTAAACTGTAAATATACATGCCACGTGCGCTATTGTTCTAGGTGCAGTCATGTGGCCTATACTGGCCTATACAGTCATGTATTGTTCTAGGTGCAGTCATGTGGCCTATACTGGCCTATACAGTCATGTATTGTTCTAGGTGCAGTCATGTGGCCTATACTGGCCTATCAGTCATGTATTGTTCTAGGTGCAGTCATGTGGCCTATACTGGCCTATACAGTCATGTATTGTTCTAGGTGCAGTCATGTGGCCTACACTGGCCTATACAGTCATGTATTGTTCTAGGTGCAGTCATGTGGCCTATACTGGCCTATCAGTCATGTATTGTTCTAGGTGCAGTCATGTGACCTATACTGTCCTATACAGTCATGTATTGTTCTAGGTGCAGTCATGTGACCTATACTGTCCTATACAGTCATGTATTGTTCTAGGTGCAGTCATGTGGCCTATACTGTCCTATACAGTCATGTACTGTTCTAGGTGCAGTCATGTGGCCTATACTGGCCTATACTGGCCTATACAGTCATGTATTGTTCTAGGTGCAGTCATGTGGCCTATACAGTCATGTATTGTTCTAAGTGCAGTCATGTGGCCTATACAGTCATGTACTGTTCTAGGTGCAGTCATGTGGCCTATACTGGCCTATACAGTCATGTATTGTTCTAGGTGCAGTCATGTGGCCTATACTGGCCTATACAGTCATGTACTGTTCTAGGTGCAGTCATGTGGCCTATACTGGCCTATACAGTCATGTGGCCTATACAGTCATGTATTGTTCTAAGTGCAGTCATGTGGCCTATACTGGCCTATCAGTCATGTATTGTTCTAGGTGCAGTCATGTGACCTATACTGTCCTATACAGTCATGTATTGTTCTAGGTGCAGTCATGTGGCCTATACTGTCCTATACAGTCATGTACTGTTCTAGGTGCAGTCATGTGGCCTATACTGTCCTATACAGTCATGTACTGTTCTAGGTGCAGTCATGTGGCCTATACTGTCCTATACAGTCATGTACTGTTCTAGGTGCAGTCATGTGGCCTATACTGGCCTATACAGTCATGTACTGTTCTAGGTGCAGTCATGTGGCCTATACTGGCCTATACAGTCATGTATTGTTCTAAGTGCAGTCATGTGGCCTATACTGGCCTATACAGTCATGTATTGTTCTAGGTGCAGTCATGTGGCCTATACAGTCATGTATTGTTCTAAGTGCAGTCATGTGGCCTATACTGGCCTATCAGTCATGTATTGTTCTAGGTGCAGTCATGTGACCTATACTGTCCTATACAGTCATGTATTGTTCTAGGTGCAGTCATGTGGCCTATACTGTCCTATACAGTCATGTACTGTTCTAGGTGCAGTCATCTGGCCTATACAGTCATGTACTGTTCTAGGTGCAGTCATGTGGCCTATACAGTCATGTATTGTTCTAAGTGCAGTCATGTGGCCTATACTGGCCTATCAGTCATGTATTGTTCTAGGTGCAGTCATGTGACCTATACTGTCCTATACAGTCATGTATTGTTCTAGGTGCAGTCATGTGGCCTATACTGTCCTATACAGTCATGTACTGTTCTAGGTGCAGTCATGTGGTCTATACTGTCCTATACAGTCATGTACTGTTCTAGGTGCAGTCATGTGGCCTATACTGGCCTATACAGTCATGTACTGTTCTAGGTGCAGTCATGTGGCCTATACTGGCCTATACAGTCATGTACTGTTCTAGGTGCAGTCATGTGGCCTATACTGGCCTATACAGTCATGTATTGTTCTAGGTGCAGTCATGTGGCCTATACTGGCCTATACAGTCATGTACTGTTCTAGGTGCAGTCATGTGGCCTATACTGGCCTATACAGTCATGTACTGTTCTAGGTGCTGTCATGTGGCCTATACTGGCCTATACAGTCATGTATTGTTCTAAGTGCAGTCATGTGGCCTATACAGTCATGTATTGTTCTAAGTGCAGTCATGTGGCCTATACAGTCATGTATTGTTCTAAGTGCAGTCATGTGGCCTATACTGGCCTATACAGTCATGTACTGTTCTAGGTGCAGTCATGTGGCCTATACTGGCCTATACAGTCATGTATTGTTCTAGGTGCAGTCATGTGGCCTATACAGTCATGTATTGTTCTAAGTGCAGTCATGTGGCCTATACTGGCCTATACAGTCATGTACTGTTCTAGGTGCAGTCATGTGGCCTATACTGGCCTATACAGTCATGTATTGTTCTAAGTGCAGTCATGTGGCCTATACAGTCATGTATTGTTCTAAGTGCAGTCATGTGGCCTATACTGGCCTATACAGTCATGTATTGTTCTAGGTGCAGTCATGTGGCCTATACTGGCCTATACAGTCATGTACTGTTCTAGGTGCAGTCATGTGGCCTATACTGGCCTATACAGTCATGTACTGTTCTAGGTGCAGTCATGTGGCCTATACTGGCCTATACAGTCATGTACTGTTCTAGGTGCAGTCATGTGGCCTATACAGTCATGTATTGTTCTAGGTGCAGTCATGTGGCTTATACTGGCCTATACAGTCATGTATTGTTCTAGGTGCAGTCATGTGGCCTATACAGTCATGTATTGTTCTAAGTGCAGTCATGTGGCCTATACTGGCCTATACAGTCATGTATTGTTCTAAGTGCAGTCATGTGGCCTATACAGTCATGTATTGTTCTAGGTGCAGTCATGTGGCCTATACTGGCCTATACAGTCATGTACTGTTCTAGGTGCAGTCATGTGGCCTATACTGGCCTATACAGTCATGTATTGTTCTAAGTGCAGTCATGTGGCCTATACAGTCATGTATTGTTCTAGGTGCAGTCATGTGGCCTATACAGTCATGTATTGTTCTAAGTGCAGTCATGTGGCCTATACTGGCCTATACAGTCATGTATTGTTCTAAGTGCAGTCATGTGGCCTATACTGGCCTATACAGTCATGTATTGTTCTAAGTGCAGTCATGTGACCTATACTGGCCTATACAGTCATGTATTGTTCTAGGTGCAGTCATGTGGCCTATACTGGCCTATACAGTCATGTATTGTTCTAGGTGCAGTCATGTGGCCTATACAGTCATGTATTGTTCTAAGTGCAGTCATGTGGCCTATACAGTCATGTATTGTTCTAGGTGCAGTCATGTGGCCTATACTGGCCTATACAGTCATGTACTGTTCTAGGTGCAGTCATGTGGCCTATACTGGCCTATACAGTCATGTACTGTTCTAGGTGCAGTCATGTGGCCTATACTGGCCTATACAGTCATGTATTGTTCTAGGTGCAGTCATGTGGCCTATACAGTCATGTATTGTTCTAGGTGCAGTCATGTGGCCTATACTGGCCTATACAGTCATGTATTGTTCTAGGTGCAGTCATGTGGCCTATACAGTCATGTATTGTTCTAAGTGCAGTCATGTGGCCTATACTGGCCTATACAGTCATATATTGTTCTAGGTGCAGTCATGTGGCCTATACTGGCCTATACAGTCATGTACTGTTCTAGGTGCAGTCATGTGGCCTATACTGGCCTATACAGTCATGTACTGTTCTAGGTGCAGTCATGTGGCCTATACAGTCATGTATTGTTCTAGGTGCAGTCATGTGGCCTATACTGGCCTATACAGTCATGTATTATCGTCAGAACTGTAGCATGAAGCATTCTCATACTCAGGAGAGTTAGGTAAATGCAGTTGGTGTGTATGGAATGTACTTTGTCGTACAATTGGTTGATATTATTTTGATGCTCAATTTTTTCTCCGACAACAAAAAGGCGATTTCTTTTATATACTATGAGGCCCGCGCTTGGGTCCACTCTGTAACAAAAATGTTCTGCACAATGTTACTGACACACACAGGGGGAATGGACCTTTTACAGGTCAGATTATCTGCTGACTCTTCTAAAGCTTTACATAAGGAGCTAAATGTTAGCATTAGAGATGAATGTAATTGCCTATTGCCGTGGTGTACATATAGCCCACTGCACGTAGTGGTAGAAATAAGGGTTAAAGTGAATTCCTCTAGTAACAAAGCCAGGAATGCAGAATGAGAACACTTGCTGTATAGGTATGTTTGCTTTGCCTTGAGTCAGGCAGATGAGCGCATTTTCCTCTTTCAGGGTGTGTCAGGTCAAATATTGTACCGTATATCAATGATTACTCATATAGCACCCCCTGCTGGCCACACACCATAAACACGTCCTTTTCAGTCTCCATCAGGGACCATGTGCATATGTAGCTGTCACGCTTTCTATTGGTAACTTAAGGGCGCTTTTCAGCGTTTCTTTGCAGTTCTGGAAAATCAGCCGGCTAAGCGCTAAACTACACCAAAGACTTCAGCGATAAGTACATTAAAACCACTCTGAGCAAAGGGACGAGTTACTGGCTAGGGTTACATTACCTGGATACATTTTACCAAAATCAAATGTCTTTTAGATTTATGATGTGTCTTGTAAAGCACCATGTAATATGTATGCACTATATAAATAACAATAAATAAATACAGGTAAGTATGGGTTATTTTTTATCCTTAAATCAGAAGACCCCTCTCTGTCCAGGCTTCCCCCATAGAGGTAAGTGATGATGTCTTCCGATGACCTTAGCTAATGGAGGTAAGCAGGGAAATGCTCATGTACTCTCAGCTTGTTAAATAGCTCTATAACACCATCTCCATAAAGGAAACATTATGGGGGCGGCTGCTGCGAGCGCTGTTGTTCTGTACACAGGGACTTATCTCCGATATCTCCTGTGTTTAAGGGGTCTATTTACTAAGCAGTGTTAGGAGACAGAGTGAAAAGTGATAAGGTACCAGCCAATCAGCTCCCAACTGTCATTTTTCAAACACAGCCTGTAAGATGACAGTTGGGAGCTGATTGGCTGGCACCTTATCACTTTTCACTCTGTCTCCTAACACTGCTTAGTAACTAGACCCCATATTCTTAAAGTTGGGGTGATACTGGGTTTTGCCTTGAACGTGCCTAAGCAGGAGTTTTAAGGACAGAAGCCCTTTGCTAAATAGGCCCCTTAATGCAATGTGCTGTGAGCTGACGTCACATTATACTGTACATGATATATATTATATACCTTTGCAGGTAGGATGAATAGTCCTTGGGACGTATGACCCAATATGGCTGCCTCGTCTCTGTATTATGTTCATGGTTTCTGTAAAGACTTGAGTCCTAATGGATAAAAGCAATATGTAAATAAAATGATTATTATTATAACAAGGATAGGGCTTACAGCAGCACATGATGAAGGGACATTTTACACCGAGCTAAATATAAACTTGTTAACTAAAGTGGAATCTCCATTACATATGGCAATAAGGGAAAGGAAGCTATTTGTACACTAGAGATGGACATCGATAACTATGGGGACGATGCTGTAATTGATACACTGTGCATATATCCATCTCATTCCCCACAGGTAAGCTGTTAAACATGACTTCCTATATGGATTCTGTGTATGATCACTGGCAGTGCATAATATGAACGATAATAAACGTGGATGGTAGGGAATGACGTTGAGCAGTAACTGATGACGTCAGTGTCCTCTCCATGAAGGGGATTTAGACATTACCAAATACACAGTCTCCAAGTTATGTCACATGGTACGGTCCGGGCAGTGACGTCAGAGACAGGGTCCCACACTATATAGATTGGATGTACAGTCATACGTGTGTTGGAAGAGGCCGAACTGTAGCCTAGCAGAAAGTCTATAACAGGCTGAGGTAAGGAGGGCGGGCTCCCGCCATTTTGCCAGAGCCCCAAATTCATAAAAGTCTATGAGTTTGGCTTACACAAAATGTCGCCCGTAGTGGAGACAGGAAAGTGATGTAAGGTTGTTGGTTTAACACAAGGACATTGCTTGTGTGACTAGTAGGGACCGCGGCGCCGGTACTGGAGGCGGGAGGAACCTGGAAGAGGTGACTGGGGTACAGATAAGGGGTCAGGGTGAATGATGCGATGGGAGATTGCGTCAGCTGGGAATTAACATCAGTCTCACATAAAGTTAATTACAAGCTGATGTGCAACTACAACTCCCAGCTGGTCCTGCAGACACAAGGCACGCTGGGTCTTGTAGTTCCACAGCAGTTAGTCCACAGGTAGCTGCCTCACACTGCAGTATAATCATTTGTGTCCTTTGCTGTGGATAATATTAGTAATTACATTCATTACTAGGTGTCATAAGAAACATACGTCATCATCCTTATAACCTCTCCCTTTTATTTGTTAGGCACGGTACAAATGACTTGCTAAAGGCGTTCGCTCAAACATCACCTGCGCACAACGCAGACCGTGCAGCCATTAAAGACACGCTTTTACTGCCGAAGAACTTTTTAAAACTATTAGTGAATCTGTCGGAAAATAAAAAAGACCCCCCCCCGAAACAGTGGTTGTTTTAAGCAGCGCATTTCTCGCTTTTCCCAATCGCGTTATAGTGAGCGCTGTCTCTGTGCATAGTTAGATGGCTTTGCTCGCACATTATAGCCTATACATAGACTCCTATGTAACATTGGGAAAGTGACATTCCATTTCTGGAATGTTAAATGCACCTTGCATGGTAGGAATGTGCTCACACACATGTCTGTATGTCACTGTATGTAACTAGTGATATGTATGTGTGTCACGCTATATACCGCTCACACTGTATGCAGAGGCTGGAGGCAGGCAGGTAACGTGTTACCCTGTGGGAGTATATCACCTGTATTGTGTAACTCTCTCTCTCTCTGTGCAGTGTCCCTGCAGGAAAGAGTCATGCTGCAGAGCTGTGCCAGGCTGCTTCGTGGGGGCAATGCCATCTGCCAGCGCCACTTCTCGGTGAGTAGTCAGGGCGGAGGATTGAACTCTACGGATTACGTCACGCAGTGTGATGACCAATGTATTCTATATCATATTCCAGGTCTCCCAACCCAGCTGCGGACACCGGGATTACGCCTTACCCAACGCCACATGGAACCGGAACACGCAGGAATTGTACCACAAGTTTCTGGAGCTCAGTAAAAGTGGCGCGTGGAAACGCATACCGTCATTTAATGCTAGTGTGCATCACGTAGAAGGTAAAAGCACCAGCTGTAATGTGTCCTGGAATGAACAAGGTAGTTTCTGTCTTCTGGGCACCTTTAAAGATTGATGAGTAGTAAGGAGAGGGCGTCCACTCCATGTACTGCTCAGTGTGGGCATCGTCAAGCTGCCAGCTTACAGCCTTAGGACTATATGAAATTAGTGTCAAATAAGATTCTGCAACCGTTTATTTCAGTAATTATTGTTAGATATCTTGGGTGGTGACCAGCTCCTGGTATGTCTGTGGGTGTCACAGCTGACTGTAATATATACATCTATGTGCATATTGGGTATAGGAGCCTGCTGAGAGGCTTTGATAGTCCATGTGCCCATTTCCAGATAACCCTTTGGAGGCTCGGAGAGACACGCGCCTCTTCACCAGAAACATGGAGCAGGACGGAGCTGGCTTTGAATACAGCATGTTTTATAACAAGGCTGAGAAAAGGATGATCTGCATATTCCAGCCGGGGCCTTACCTGGAGGGCCCCATAGGGTACGTGTGCTTACTTGTGGTAAATCTTGTAGCTGACAGAGCCAGTGTTGTTCTGTGAGTGCCAGGCGTGTGGTTCTCCTCTCACCTCTGGTGTCCTCTCTCCTCTGCAGATACACACATGGCGGCAGCATAGCCACCATTATTGACACCACAGCCGGATCAGGGGTTGTGTACAACTGTGGACGTGTTATGACGGCAAATCTGAACATCGACTACAAGAAGTGGGTTACACTAATGAATAACTGAGGTAGAAGCCAGGAAGCTGTGACTTGTTGGTGGCACTGCGCGTTGTACAGTTTTGACAGATGACGGGGAATTGCCTGTTGATGCCTAATGTCTGAGTGTGGCCCTCATGGTGAGTGGTGTCTGGTGCTCCTGGTGACTGGATGTTTGGAAGGTGAACCTGATGAATACGTGTTGCATGATGACTGGATGTGGACAGGTGTTGCTTGCTGGTCCTAATAACTACATTGTTTCCTAATGACTGGTGTTACATGGTGTTGCTGATTGGTCATGATGAATGCATGTAGCCGTGTGATTGTGTGTTGCCTGGCAGACCTGATGACTGGGTGTTCCCTAATAACTGCATGTTACATGGTGTTCCTGATGGCCAGGTGTTGCATGATGAATGGGTATTTCCTGGTGATCCCGATGAATAGGTGTTGCATAGTGGTGCAAAATGACTGGTAGTTGCTAGGTGACTGGCTGTTGGCCGGATGACTGGCTGTTGCCCGCTGGGCCTGATGACTGGGTGTTGTCCGCTGGGCCTGATGACTGGGTGTTGTCTGCTGGGCCTGATGACTGGGTGCTGCCCGCTGGGCTTGATGACTGGGTGCTGCCCGCTGGGCCTGATGACTGGGTGCTGCTCGCTGGGCCTGATGACTGGGTGCTGCTCACTGGGCCTGATGACTGGGTGTTGCCTGGTGAGACACAGGACCAGGTGTTGATGACTGTGCAGCTCCTTATGTTAGGGTGTGATGTAGCAGAGCCTGATAGCTAGTGGTTAGCTAGCACTGAGAGGATACCATGGGCTGATGAATGAAGGGAAATTATCCGTCTGGAGGTCTCCGGAAGTCTGATACCTGAAAGGGGTCTACTGCTTACTGCAAGATAAATTGAGATTTCTACTTCAGGGTCCATAGGGGGTCCACAGGGTTGACCTTGGGGTATAGGTTGGGAACCAAATCCGGGCACCACGCAGTTAAAGCTTTTAGCTCCCAGGATGCACTGGGTCCACTCTCCCTATAACCCCACCCCCAAGCCAGAGGCACCTCAGTTTAAGTTGGTGCCCGGCCGGAGTCGGGTCACCGTTAGCGCAGGGGGAGCTGATTAGCAGCCCCTAAGCTTATTTTATTTTTTTAGGGACAAAGTTTTTTTCCATGGACTTTGGACTCTTCAGAGCGGCAGCGTCGGACTGTCCATAGGACGTCTAAGCTGCCGCTCCGTCACCCCGCTGGCGCTGAGACGCCAGTACAGATCTGGGGATCTCAGCGGGACCCCAGAGTCTGTACTAGCCGGACTCTGTGGGCGCCCAGGACTGCTGCCGGATCCACGGGGAGCAGGTAAGGTCGCGGATCACCGCTTGCGGTGATCCGCGCATTTCAAATGCAGTCCTGTGCCTCCGGTCTCGGGACAGACCGGAGGCGCCGGCAGTGGCGGCGGGCCCCCCATACCCCGTGTGTCCACTAGACCACCAGGGACTTAACGATCGGTGCAGGGAGCCGGCGTCCCGGGGGTTAATAGCCGGCCAGGGGAGGCAGCCTTCCCTGTTACAGCGGCTCCTCCCCTCAGCTCAGCGCGCCTTTCAGTATCCATAGTCTGGCGTCGCTGAGCTGCTTCCTCCGCGGGCCACGCTTCTTCTGAGGTCTCCAGCGGCCATTTTATCTCTGTGGTGCAGCAGAAATCTCTGGAGATGGCAGTGAGTCCAGTCCCCCTGCGTACCTCACCATCAGGTCAGTGTACACAGCGCTGTAGCCTTCCCAGACACTGAATCTGGGCAGTTGAATGCAGTGTAATAGTGCAGTATATTATATGACATGTTTATGTATATATGTATATATCTGCATTGTATGTGACTTATGCTAGTGCTGACTGTACTTTATTCTCTCACCTGTCAGTGTATATCTATCCCTTTTCTTTATCTGCCCTAATACAGCTGTACTTAGGGTGGTTCTGAGACCTCACATTTATATACTTGTTAATATTTGTGTGGTTTGTCACATACTGTTGCGTGCTGCACATTGCCATATTTTAGATGGAACTGTGTGTTGCATACGCTGAAAATGGGTCCCTGCAGCTAATTTTTGGCATCAGTCAGGACCAGTATAGTGCTGCTTAATATTTCCGCCAAGATTGGTCAGATATGTCTGACCAGGAGATAGAGCGTTATACTGCACCCATTTTTACTATCCTGCAAGTCATGTGCTGCAGGTGTTAGTGCGGAGGATTTGACTCATAAAGGGTTCTGTATGTGGCGTCATCTGGTGCCGGCCTCTTTCACGATCCCCTTGGGCGGTTTGTTTTCTCGGGATCCTCTCAATTGCGGATCGCCGGGCGGGCCCCATTGTTGTACCTCACTTGGGGTTACTTCACCATACTGCCCTTTTCATCTCAGGGTATCTCGCAGCTTCTTGCACTCTTCCCCTGTGACACAGACTACCGCTCCCTGCAGGGGTTTTTCGCAGTATATGAATTCCCCCTGGTGCCACAATAGTCTGTCATTCCCCTTGCAGGGATTACCACAACAGCCACCCTGGGTGGATGTCGTTTTCTACGAAACGCTAATTGGCGTGGTTGACGCCCTGTGGTTACTTCCCAGTTGGCTCTGCCGTGAACTGGGTACTGTTCGGGGCTCTTTCCCTCTTACACGGGGGGAAGCCTATTTCAGGTATTATTATCCCTGCTTTAGGGCTGGTAGCAGGTCCATTCTGGTTAGAGTGAATGTTGACCTGCACCTGTATCATACACCCTCAGTATTACATGCCTTCGGGTTCCCTGTTGCTGACTAGCGGGTGGATCGCATAGCGGGACTCTGGCTGTTGCCAGATAGGAGGTGTTACAACAGTGTTTGGCCTCCTGTCCCAAATTCCCTGAGGGTCATCACGAGCCCCTCCTGGGGGGGATGGGCGTGTTACTCGTCTGATTACAGACGTTACTACGCCTCCCATTCCTGCGTGGTCGGATTCTTCGGATCCGTAGGTGGTAACTCTGCCTGAAATCAGTATACTTGCTTTCAGGAGTTGTTACCCATCCTACCATGGCTATAGCATGGTTGCTTAATACTATTGCATATTGGGTTGATGCATTTGTAACGTTTTTTCCCCTCCAACACGTCGGGGGTTCAAATGTATTTGGTCGCTCACGTAATATATGCTGTTGTCATAGGTGGAAATGCCTATATTGGATACCAGTCTCCTAACTTTCAGAGTTCCGGCTGCGACTGTATCCTCCGTAATACCCTATGGCTGCGCTCTGGGAATGCAGAGGTGCAGATACCATCTTTAGGGTTGATATTGTTTGGTCCTGACCTTGACAAGATTGTAGTAACATTGGCAGTATTACTAACGACAAGTTTACCGCTTTCAGCTATGCCCACTACAAGGCCTCAGACTAAGTCTGTTAAGTCTTTTTTGTCCTCTGGGTCAGCCTAAAGGTCTGTTTCTTCGTAGACTGTCGGCATCTACAAGGGCCGACATATCCAGTACCGAGCAGGCCTGGACTGCCAGCCGATCCTGCTTCTGAACCTACGGATATCTCTTCAGCCTGACGGGACAGGCCTACAACTGGGAGATACCGATTTTCTCAGTTCGCCCGGTATTAGTGTCAAGTTGCCGCGGCTACGTGGGTAGGAGGGTACGCCCTCTTTACAAGGGCCTTACAGATCCAGAAAGCTATGCAGTTGTTGCGGTAAGCGGAGCTAATTAGGCCATCCCCACTATCTCAGTGAGGGACTGGTTGTTCTGTTTTCTTTCTGGTGCGGTGGCTGAATGGTCCTCTTTGGCCTATTCTCTGTCTCAATTCCCTGAACCAGTTCCTAAAGCTACCTGGGCTCAGGAGGAAATCCCTATGCTCCATCATATGATGTTTGGAACCTGGGGACTTTATGGTATCACTGGATATACAGGACGCGTGCCTACGGGTACTTACAGAGACCTTTCCTCAGCATGGGCTGAGGTTTGCTGTATCACAGCAACACTTACAATTTTTCGGGCTCTGCCTGTTGGGACTGTCCTCAGCCCCACAGGGGTTTACCAGCATTTTGGATTTTCTGACAGTTCTTCTGTTCAGTATATCCCAATGCTCCTGTACCTGGACGGCCTCCTGCTCTTAGCGGGATCACCGGGGTACTTTACGGCCAGGTCAGGATGACTGTGGCTTCTTCAGGGTGCAGACGTTTAATCAACGGGGAAAAAGTCCTCCCTGCATCCCTCTCTGGGTATTCTTCATCTAGGATCCCTGCTGGATTCTCAGAATCTGAGAATTCTTCTGGCGTAAGACGGAATCTCCTCTCTTCCATTAGGAGTACATGGTTGTCTGCGCAGTCGACAGATGTCTTTACACTCTGGGATGCATGGTGGAATGGGCTCAGTTCCATTCCAGGCCTTTACATAATTGGCTCATCTCCAGATGGAATGAGTTTTTTCTGTCGGATAACTGTTCAAACGATGATGCTCTCTCCGGAGGCAAGTCGGTCCCTGTCCGGGTGGCTATGGCCATCTCGTCCAGGGTTTTCTTTGCTATGGACAGTGTCTGGATCGAATCCTTTTCAGTGCAGTTGGACGTCTGTCGATTCCACCCTGTCAATTAACTTACTCTGGCATAACTCGTTTCCCGGTGAACCTGAAAAGGTTCAGTCCGACAGGGTCAGGACAGTGGCTTCCTTTTTAGCAACACTGTTCGTTGGGTGGCAATGACAGGTATGTCACATATTCGGACATAGTCCGAGGGTCTCCTCCCGACCATCTCGGCAGCGTTCATTTCAGGAGCTCTCCATTGGGAAGCGGGAGTCCTCAGCCGTCACGACGTGCATCCCGGGGACTAGTCTCTTCCCCAAGAGAGGTTTCATCTCCTGGTGAGCAGGGGGGGCCCCCCTGAGGTGACCCTCATGGCCTTCTGACTTTATCACACTATGGTGTTACAGTTCAGCTCTGGGGATTCTGAAGCAACCTTCAGCGACTCTTTGTCGGTGAAGTGGTCCTTCCACTTTGTGTACCTGTGTTCTCCGGTCTCCCTTCTTCCTCGAGGTCTTTGGAAGTGTTTTCAATCGAGACGGAGATGCTTTCCTGCTGGTGGCTCCTGATTGCCCCAGATGTCAGGGGTACTTGGATCTTCGGAGTCTCTACATCGATACTCCATCCCTGATGCTTCACTGCCCGGACCTGTTGTCTCAGGGTCCTTGGTTTTGCCTTGGACCTGGGTCGTTTGTCTTTGACTACGTCCCTACAGTGGTCTTACGGCTTCCCTGGCTTTGTCATCGTTGGAATGATTAGAGCACATGGATCAGCTTTTGCTGGGACCTACCACAAACTGTGGCAGCCATAAATCTTATGGTATTGTACCTGTCGATACAATCCTCCGGTGTCCAGGATTTCCAGATATTCTGGCATTCCTTCCGGCTGGCTTGGGTTTCACACTTGGCCTGGTCTTCCTGACAGTGCGGATCTCTACACTGTCAGTATGGTTAAGATATGGAATTGCTCCACTCTGGTATCCAGTTCATCCTTTGGAGTGTTTTCTTGATTATGCCTCCATTTGTCCTCCCTAGGGACTCCTTGGGAGTAAGTAGTGGTTCTTCGTTACCTCCGGGGACAGTCAATGGAACCGCTGGTTGTGATAGCCATTACATGGTCTATTGCTTAGGCTCTCTCTTTCTCTCAGGGTGTTTATATCAACCAGGAGAGTGTCTGAATTGGGAGCGTTCTCATGTGGCTCCCTCTTCTGGAGGGCATCATGTCAGGGTGGGAGTTGCTCTCGCCCTGTGTTTCTTCTTAGTGGTTTTCAGGTTCCATATTATTCTGGAACTTATGGTACGGCCATTCTGTCCCCACTCCTCTCGGCTGGTGTGGCCTCATTGACTGTGGTCTGGCCTCTTTGGATTTATGTGATCCGTTCAGGTTCCTTACGGAAATCGGACTCCTTATTGGTGGTCTGAGATTTCTGGTTTTCACAGGAAAGGATGGCCGGCCTATAACCAAATGTTGGCTGGATGGCCTCGTAGGTCTTCCTCAGGGGCCTACCCATGGGTAGGCCTTCCTGTTGTTGATGCTTGTTTTTTCTCGGGCCATGTGACCCTCGTGTGCTCGCTGTGGCGCCTCGGCTGTTTTGCCTTACTAGGTGGCCACGTGGTCTTCTGTCCACACCTTTTTAAGGTTCTAGGCATTGGTTTCCTTTGCCTCTCAGGAGGCTTCCTTTTTGGCGACGGATTCTCCTCTCAGCACAGGAGCGTCCCCACCCTTGGTTGAACTGCTTTGGGACATCCCCAAGGTCAACCCTGTGGACCCCCTATGGACCCTGAAGTAGAAAACAAGAGATATGGTAAGAACTTACCTTTGTTATCTCTGTTTCTACGAAGTCCATAGGGTCCACAGGGCGCCCGCCCTGACGCACCTGGCTTCATATGGGCAGTGTGGCTGGTCACCGGTTTTCCGTCTCCCATTTCGGTGAGTATGGTTATTGAGTGTTCCAGTTTTCTCTCTCTTTTTCTCTCCTCCTCCGGCCTTTGGCTACTTACAAACTGAGGTGCCTCTGGCTTGGGGGTGGGGTTATAGGGAGAGTGGACCCAGTGCATCCTGGGAGCTAAAAGCTTTAACTGCGTGGTGCCCGGATTTGGTTCCCAACCTATACCCCAAGGTCAACCCTGTGGACCCTATGGACTTCGTAGAAACAGAGATAACAAAGGTAAGTTCTTACCATATCTCTTGTTATCTGCTTGAAAGCTAGTAGTGACTGCTGTGAATGGTTAAATATGCTACAATATATGTGTGTGCTATATAAATAACTGGTACTGATAATAATAATAATGATGAGGGGATATATTGGGATGCCTGATGGATTCCACCAATGGAAGTAGCTGCTATATCTGGAGTCCTGATGACTTCTGTTAGATTAGGGGCTCATGATTTGATATAAGTAGCAATACCTTGTGTTTACTGTGTGACATCTGATAGAGAACAAGGGTCAGTAGTACAATATGTCTCACTCCACAGCCCGATTCCCCTGGGTTCAACTGTAATCGTGGACAGTCAAATAGAAAAAATAGAAGGTCGAAAAGTCTATATATGTTGCCAGGTCCGGAGTCACAATGATCTGATCCTGCACACAGAGGCCACTGGTGAGGAATATTACTGATACATATACTCCATACTGTCACCGCCCGGTATCCTCTAATACTCCTCCATACTGTCACCGCCCGGTATCCTCTAATACTCCTCCATACTGTCACCGCCCGGTATCCTCTAATACTCCTCCATACTGTCACCGCCCGGTATCCTCTAATACTCCGCCATACTGTCACCGCCCGGTATCCTCTAATACTCCTCCATACTGTCACCGCCCGGTATCCTCTAATACTCCTCCATACTGTCACCGCCCGGTATCCTCTAATACTCCTCCATACTGTCACCGCCCGGTATCCTCTAATACTCCTCCATACTGTCACCGCCCGGTATCCTCTAACACTCCTCCATACTGTCACCGCCCGGTATCCTCTAACACTCCTCCATACTGTCACCGCCCGGTATCCTCTAACACTCCTCCATACTGTCACCGCCCGGTATCCTCTAACACTCCTCCATACTGTCACCGCCCGGTATCCTCTAACACTCCTCCATACTGTCACCGCCCGGTATCCTCTAACACTCCTCCATACTGTCACCGCCCGGTATCCTCTAACACTCCTCCATACTGTCACCGCCCGGTATCCTCTAACACTCCTCCATACTGTCACCGCCCGGTATCCTCTAACACTCCTCCATACTGTCACCGCCCGGTATCCTCTAACACTCCTCCATACTGTCACCGCCCGGTATCCTCTAACACTCCTCCATACTGTCACCGCCCGGTATCCTCTAACACTCCTCCATACTGTCACCGCCCGGTATCCTCTAACACTCCTCCATACTGTCACCGCCCGGTATCCTCTAACACTCCTCCATACTGTCACCGCCCGGTATCCTCTAACACTCCTCCATACTGTCACCGCCCGGTATCCTCTAACACTCCTCCATACTGTCACCGCCCGGTATCCTCTAACACTCCTCCATACTGTCACCGCCCGGTATCCTCTAACACTCCTCCATACTGTCACCGCCCGGTATCCTCTACTACTCCTATCATACTGTCACCACACAACATCCTCTACTACTCCTATCATCATACTGTCACCACACAACATTCTCTACTACTGCTATCATACTGTAACCACACAGCATCCTCTACTACTCCTATCATACCGTCTCCACACAGCATCCTCTACTACTCCTATCATACTGTCACCACACAGCATCCTCTACTACTCCTATCATACTGTCACCACACAGCATCCTCTACTACTCCTATCATACTGTCACCACATAGCATCCCATCCCCTACTACTCCTATCATACTGTCACCACACAGCATCCCCTACTACTCCTATCATACTTTCACCACACAGCATCCTCTACTACTCCTATCATACTGTCACCACACAGCATTCTCTACTACTCCTATCATACTGTCACCACATAGCATCCCATCCCCTACTACTCCTATCATACTGTCACCACACAGCATCCTCTACTACTCCTATCATACTGTCACCACACGGCATCCTCTACTACTCCTATCATCATACTGTCACCACACAACATTCTCTACTACTCCTATCATACTGTAACCACACAGCATCCTCTACTACTCCTATCATCATACTGTCACCACACAACATTCTCTACTACTCCTATCATACTGTAACCACACAGCATCCTCTACTACTCCTATCATACTGTCACCACACAGCATCCTCTACTACTCCTATCATACTGTCACCACACAGCAACCTCTACTACTCCTATCATACTGTCACCACACAGCATCCTCTACTACTCCTATCATACTGTCACCACACAGCATCCTCTACTACTCCTATCATACTGTCACCACACAGCATCCCATCCCCTACTACTCCTATCATACTGTCACCACACAGCATCCTCTACTACTCCTATCATACTGTCACCACACAGCATCCCATCCCCTACTACTCCTATCATACTGTCACCACACAGCATCCTCTACTACTCCTATCATACTGGCACCACACAACATCCTCTACTACTCCTATCATACTGTCACCACACAGCATCCTCTACTACTCCTATCATACTGTCACCACACAGCATCCTCTACTACTCCTATCATACTGTCACCACACAACATCCTCTACTACTCCTCCATACTGTAACCACACAGCATCCCATCCCCTACTACTCCTATCATACTGTCACCACACAGCATCCCATCCCCTACTACTCCTATCATACTGTCACCACACAGCATCCTCTACTACTGCTATCATACTGTCACCACACAGCATCCTCTACTACTCCTATCATACTGTCACCACACAGCATCCCATCCCCTACTACTCCTATCATACTGTCACCACACAGCATCCTCTACTACTGCTATCATACTGTCACCACATAGCATCCCATCCCCTACTACTCCTATCATACTGTCACCACACAACATCCTCTACTACTATTTCATACTGTCACCACACAGCATCCCATCCCCTACTACTCCTATCATACTGTCACCACACAGCATCCTCTACTACTCCTATCATACTGTCACCACACAGCATCCCATCCCCTACTACTCCTATCATACTGTCACCACACAGCATCCTCTACTACTCCTATCATACTGTCACCACACAACATCCTCTACTACTCCTATCATATTGTCACCACACAGCATCCTCTACTACTCCTATCATACTGTCACCACACAGCATCCTCTACTACTCCTCCATACTGTAACCACACAGCATCCCATCCCCTACTACTCCTATCATACTGTCACCACACAGCATCCCATCCCCTACTACTCCTATCATTCTGTCACCACACAACATCCTCTACTACTATTTCATACTGTCACTACACAGCATCCTCTACTACTCCTATCATACTGTCACCACACAGCATTCTCTACTACTCCTATCATACTGTCACCACACAGCATCCTCTACTACTCCTATCATACTGTCACCACACGGCATCCTCTACTACTCCTATCATACTGTCACCACACGGCATCCTCTACTACTCCTATCATACTGTCACCACACGGCATCCTCTACTACTCCTATCATACTGTCACCACACGGCATCCTCTACTACTCCTATCATCATACTGTCACCACACAACATTCTCTACTACTCCTATCATACTGTAACCACACAGCATCCTCTACTACTCCTATCATCATACTGTCACCACACAACATTCTCTACTACTCCTATCATACTGTAACCACACAGCATCCTCTACTACTCCTATCATACCATCACCACACAGCATCCTCTACTACTCCTATCATACTGTCACCACACAGCATCCCATCCCCTACTACTCCTATCATACTGTCACCACACAGCATCCTCTACTACTCCTATCATACTGTCACCACACAACATTCTCTACTACTCCTATCATACTGTCACCACACAGCATCCCATCCCCTACTACTCCTATCATACTGTCACCACACGGCATCCCCTACTACTCCTATCATACTGTCACCACATAGCATCCCATCCCCTACTACTCCTATCATACTGTCACCACACGCCATCCTCTACTACTCCTATCATACTGTCACCACACAACATTCTCTACTACTCCTATCATACTGTCACCACACAGCATCCCATCACCTACTACTCCTATCATACTGTCACCACACAGCATCCCATCACCTACTACTCCTATCATACTGTCACCACATGCCATCCTCTACTACTCCTATCATACTGTCACCACACAGCATCCTCTACTACTCCTATCATACTGTCACCACACAACATCCTCTACTACTCCTCCATACTGTAACCACACAGCATCCCATCACCTACTACTCCTATCATACTGTCACCACACAACATTCTGTACTACTCCTATCATACTGTCACCACATAGCATCCCAACCTCTACTACTCCTATCATACTGTCACCACACAGCATCCTCTACTACTCCTATCTTACTGTCACCACACAACATCCTCTATTGCTCCTATCATACTGTCACCACACAGCATCCCATCCCCTACTACTCCTATCATACTGTAACCACACAGCATCCTCTACTACTCCTATCATACCATCACCACACAGCATCCTCTATTACTCCTATCATACTGTCACCACACAGCATCCCATCCCCTACTACTCCTATCATACTGTCACCACACAGCATCCTCTACTACTCCTATCATACTGTCACCACACAACATCCTCTACTACTCCTCCATACTGTAACCACACAGCATCCCATCCCCTACTACTCCTATCATACTGTCACCACACAGCATCCCATCCCCTACTACTCCTATCATTCTGTCACCACACAACATCCTCTACTACTATTTCATACTGTCACTACACAGCATCCTCTACTACTCCTATCATACTGTCACCACACAGCATTCTCTACTACTCCTATCATACTGTCACCACATAGCATCCCATCCCCTACTACTCCTATCATACTGTCACCACACAGCATCCTCTACTACTCCTATCATACTGTCACCACACGGCATCCTCTACTACTCCTATCATCATACTGTCACCACACAACATTCTCTACTACTCCTATCATACTGTAACCACACAGCATCCTCTACTACTCCTCCATACTGTAACCACACAGCATCCCATCCCCTACTACTCCTATCATACTGTCACCACACAGCATCCCATCCCCTACTACTCCTATCATTCTGTCACCACACAACATCCTCTACTACTCCTATCATACCGTCACCACACAGCATCCCATCCCCTACTACTCCTATCATACTGTCACCACACAGCATCCTCTACTACTCCTATCATACTGTCACCACACAACATCCTCTACTACTATTTCATACTGTCACTACACAGTGTGCTCTACTACTATATCATACTGTCACCACACAACATCCCATCCCCTACTACTCCTATCATACTGTCACCACACAGCATCCTCTACTACTCCTATCATACTGTCACCACACAACATTCTCTACTACTCCTATCATACTGTCACCACACAGCATCCCATCCCCTACTACTCCTATCATACTGTCACCACACGGCATCCCCTACTACTCCTATCATACTGTCACCACATAGCATCCCATCCCCTACTACTCCTATCATACTGTCACCACACGGCATCCTCTACTACTCCTATCATACTGTCACCACACAACATTCTCTACTACTCCTATCATACTGTCACCACACAGCATCCCATCACCTACTACTCCTATCATACTGTCACCACACAGCATCCCATCACCTACTACTCCTATCATATTGTCACCACACAGCATCCTCTACTACTCCTATCTTACTGTCACCACACAAAATCCTCTATTGCTCCTATCATACTGTCACCACACAGCATCCCATCCCCTACTACTCCTATCATACTGTAACCACACAGCATCCTCTACTACTCCTATCATACCATCACCACACAGCATCCTCTACTACTCCTATCATACTGTCACCACACAGCATCCCATCCCCTACTACTCCTATCATACTGTCACCACACAGCATCCTCTACTACTGCTATCATACTGTCACCACATAGCATCCCATCCCCTACTACTCCTATCATACTGTCACCACACAGCATCCTCTACTACTCCTATCATACTGTCACCACACAACATCCTCTACTACTATTTCATACTGTCACTACACAGTGTGCTCTACTACTATTTCATACTGTCACCACACAGCATCCCATCCCCTACTACTCCTATCATACTGTCACCACACAGCATCCTCTACTACTCCTATCATACTGTAACCACACAGCATCCCATCCCCTACTACTCCTATCATACTGTCACCACACAGCATCCTCTACTACTCCTATCATACTGTCACCACACAACATCCTCTACTACTCCTATCATACTGTCACCACACAGCATCCTCTACTACTCCTATCATACTGTCACCACACAGCATCCTCTACAACTCCTATCATACTGTCACCACACAACATCCTCTACTACTCCTCCATACTGTAACCACACAGCATCCTCTACTACTCCTATCATACTGTCACCACACAACATCCTCTACTACTATTTCATACTGTCACCACACATCCTCTACTACTCCTATCATACTGTCACCACACAGCATCCTCTACTACTCCTATCATACTGTCACCACACAACATCCTCTACTACTCCTATCATATTGTCACCACACAGCATCCTCTACTACTCCTATCATACTGTCACCACACAGCATCCTCTACTACTCCTATCATACTGTCACCACACAGCATCCTCTACTACTCCTATCATACTGTCACCACACAACATCCTCTACTACTATTTCATACTGTCACCACACAACATCCTCTACTACTCCTATCATACTGTCACCACACAGCATCCTCTACTACTCCTATCATACTGTCACCACACAACATCCTCTACTACTCCTCCATACTGTAACCACACAGCATCCCATCCCCTACTACTCCTATCATACTGTCACCACACAGCATCCTCTACTAGTCCTATCATACTGTCACCACACAGCATCCCATCCCCTACTACTCCTATCATACTGTCACCACACAGCATCCTCTACTACTGCTATCATACTGTCACCACACAACATCCTCTACTACTCCTCCATACTGTAACCACACAGCATCCCATCCCCTACTACTCCTATCATACTGTCACCACACAGCATCCTCTACTACTCCTATCATACTGTCACCACACAACATCCTCTACTACTCCTATCATACTGTCACCACACAGCATCCTCTACTACTCCTATCATACTGTCACCACTCAACATCCTCTACTACTCCTATCATACTGTCACCACACAGCATCCTCTACTACTCCTATCATACTGTCACCACACAACATCCTCTACTACTATTTCATACTGTCACTACACAGTGTGCTCTACTACTATTTCATACTGTCACCACACAGCATCCCATCCCCTACTCCTATCATACTGTCACCACACAGCATCCTCTACTGCTCCTATCATACTGTCACCACACAGTATCCTCTACTACTCCTATCATACTGTCACCACACAGCATCCCATCCCCTACTCCTATCATACTGTCACCACTCAGCATCCTCTACTACTCCTATCATACTGTCACCACATAGCATCCCATCCCCTACTACTCCTATCATACTGTCACCACACAGCATCCTCTACTACTCCTATCATCATACTGTCACCACACAACATTCTCTACTGCTCCTATCATACTGTCACCACACAGCATCCTCTACTACTCCTATCATCATACTGTCACCACACAACATTCTCTACTGCTCCTATCATACTGTAACCGCACAGCATCCTCTACTACTCCTATCATACCATCACCACACAGCATCCTCTACTACTCCTATCATACTGTCACCACACAGCATCCCATCCCCTACTACTCCTATCATACTGTCACCACACAGCATCCTCTACTACTGCTATCATACTGTCACCACATAGCATCCCATCCCCTACTACTCCTATCATACTGTCACCACACAACATCCTCTACTACTATTTCATACTGTCACTACACAGCATCCTCTACTACTCCTATCATACTGTCACCACACAGCATCCTCTCCTACTCCTATCATCATACTGTCACCACACAACATTCTCTACTGCTCCTATCATACTGCCACCACACAGCATCCTCTACTGCTCCTATCATACTGTCACCACACAGCAGCCTCTACTACTCCTATCATCATACTGTCACCACACAACATTCTCTACTACTCCTATCATACTGTAACCACACAGCATCCTCTACTACTCCTATCATACCATCACCACACAGCATCCTCTACTACTCCTATCATACTGTCACCACACAGCATCCCATCCCCTACTACTCCTATCATACTGTCACCACACAGCATCCTCTACTACTCCTATCATACTGTCACCTCATAGCATCCCATCCCCTACTACTCCTATCATACTGTCACCACACAGCATCCTCTACTACTCCTATCATCATACTGTCACCACACAACATTCTCTACTACTCCTATCATACTGTCACCACACAGCATCCTCTACTACTCCTATCATACTGTCACCACATAGCATCCTCTACTACTCCTATCATACTGTCACCACACAGCATCCTCTACTACTCCTATCATACAGTCACCACACAACATCCTCTACTACTATTTCATACTGTCACTACACAGTGTGCTCTACTACTATTTCATACTGTCACCACACAGCATCCCATCCCCTACTACTCCTATCATACTGTCACCACACAGCATCCTCTACTACTCCTATCATACTGTCACCACACAGCAACCTCTACTACTCCTATCATACTGTCACCACACAGCATCCTCTACTACTCCTATCATACTGTCACCACACAGCATCCTCTACTACTCCTATCATACTGTCACCACACAGCATCCCATCCCCTACTACTCCTATCATACTGTCACCACACAGCATCCTCTACTACTCCTATCATACTGTCACCACACAACATCCTCTACTACTCCTATCATATTGTCACCACACAGCATCCTCTACTACTCCTATCATCATACTGTCACCACACAACATTCTCTACTACTCCTATCATACTGTCACCACACAGCATCCTCTACTACTCCTATCATACTGTCACCACATAGCATCCTCTACTACTCCTATCATACTGTCACCACACAGCATCCTCTACTACTCCTATCATACAGTCACCACACAACATCCTCTACTACTATTTCATACTGTCACTACACAGTGTGCTCTACTACTATTTCATACTGTCACCACACAGCATCCCATCCCCTACTACTCCTATCATACTGTCACCACACAGCATCCTCTACTACTCCTATCATACTGTCACCACACAGCAACATCTACTACTCCTATCATACTGTCACCACACAGCATCCTCTACTACTCCTATCATACTGTCACCACACAGCATCCTCTACTACTCCTATCATACTGTCACCACACAGCATCCTCTACTACTCCTATCATACTGTCACCACACAGCATCCTCTACTACTCCTATCATACAGTCACCACACAGCATCCTCTACTACTCCTATCATACTGTCACCACACAACATCCTCTACTACTCCTCCATACTGTAACCACACAGCATCCCATCCCCTACTACTCCTATCATACTGTCACCACACAGCATCCCATCCCCTACTACTCCTATCATACTGTCACCACACAGCATCCTCTACTACTGCTATCATACTGTCACCACACAGCATCCTCTACTACTCCTATCATACTGTAACCACACAGCATCCCATCCCCTACTACTCCTATCATACTGTCACCACACAGCAACCTCTACTACTCCTATCATACTGTCACCACACAGCATCCTCTACTACTCCTATCATACTGTCACCACATAGCATCCCATCCCCTACTACTCCTATCATACTGTCACCACACAGCATCCTCTACTACTCCTATCATACTGTCACCACACAGCATCCTCTACTACTCCTATCATACTGTCACCACACAGCATCCCATCACCTACTACTCCTATCATACTGTCACCACACAGCATCCCATCACCTACTACTCCTATCATATTGTCACCACACAGCATCCTCTACTATTCCTATCTTACTGTCACCACACAACATCCTCTATTGCTCCTATCATACTGTCACCACACAGCATCCTCTACTACTCCTATCATACCGTCACCACACAACATCCTCTACTACTCCTATCCTACCGTCACCACACAGCATCCTCTACTACTCCTATCATACCGTCACCACACAGCATCCTCTACTACTCCTATCATACCGTCACCACACAGCATCCTCTACTACTCCTATCATACCGTCACCACACGGCATCCTCTACTACTCCTATCATACCGTCACCACACGGCATCCTCTACTACTCCTATCATACCGTCACCACACGGCATCCTCTACTACTCCTATCATACCGTCACCACACGGCATCCTCTACTACTCCTATCATACCGTCACCACACGGCATCCTCTACTACTCCTATCATACCGTCACCACACGGCATCCTCTACTACTCCTATCATACTGTCACCACACAACATCCTCTACTACTCCTCCATACTGTAACCACACAGCATCCCATCCCCTACTACTCCTATCATACTGTCACCACACAGCATCCCATCCCCTACTACTGCTATCATACTGTCACCACACAGCATCCTCTACTACTGCTATCATACTGTCACCACACAGCATCCTCTACTACTCCTATCATACTGTAACCACACAGCATCCCATCCCCTACTACTCCTATCATACTGTCACCACACAGCAACCTCTACTACTCCTATCATACTGTCACCACACAACATCCTCTACTACTATTTCATACTGTCACTACACAGTGTGCTCTACTACTATTTCATACTGTCACCACACAGCATCCCATCCCCTACTACTCCTATCATACTGTCACCACACAGCATCCTCTACTACTCCTATCATACTGTCACCACATAGCATCCCATCCCCTACTACTCCTATCATACTGTCACCACACAGCATCCCCTACTACTCCTATCATACTGTCACCACATAGCATCCCATCCCCTACTACTCCTATCATACTGTCACCACACGGCATCCTCTACTACTCCTATCATACTGTCACCACACAACATTCTCTACTACTCCTATCATACTGTCACCACACAGCATCCCATCACCTACTACTCCTATCATACTGTCACCACACAGCATCCCATCACCTACTACTCCTATCATATTGTCACCACACAGCATCCTCTACTACTCCTATCTTACTGTCACCACACAACATCCTCTATTGCTCCTATCATACTGTCACCACACAGCATCCTCTACTACTCCTATCATACTGTCACCACACAGCATCCTCTACTACTCCTATCATACTGTCACCACACAGCATCCTCTACTACTCCTATCATACTGTCACCACACAGCATCCCATCCCCTACTACTCCTATCATACTGTCACCACACAACATCCTCTACTACTATTTCATACTGTTACCACACAGCATCCCATCCCTACTACTCCTATCATACTGTCACCACACAACATCCTCTACTACTATTTCATACTGTCACTACACAGTGTGCTCTACTACTATTTCATACTGTAACCACACAGCATCCCATCCCCTACTACTCCTTTCATACTGTCACCACACAGCATCCTCTACTACTCCTATCATACTGTCACCACACAGCATCCCATCCCCTACTACTCCTATCATACTGTCACCACACAGCATCCTCTACTACTCCTATCATCATACTGTCACCACACAGCATCCTCTACTACTCCTATCATACTGTCACCACACAGCATCCTCTACTACTCCTATCATACTGTCACCACACAACATTCTCTACTACTCCTATCATACTGTCACCACACAACATTCTCTACTACTCCTATCATACTGTCACCACACAGCATCCTCTACTACTCCTATCATACTGTCACCACACAACATTCTCTACTACTCCTATCATACTGTCACCACACGGCATCCTCTACTACTCCTATCATACTGTCACCACACAGCATCCCATCCCCTACTACTCCTATCATACTGTCACCACACGGCATCCTCTACTACTCCTATCATACCATCACCACACAGCATCCTCTACTACTCCTATCATACTGTCACCACATAGCATCCTCTACTACTCCTATCATACTGTCACCACACAGCATCCTCTACTACTCCTATCATACTGTCACCACACAGCATCCCCTACTACTCCTATCATACTGTCACCACATAGCATCCCATCCCCTACTACTCCTATCATACTGTCACCACACGGCATCCTCTACTACTCCTATCATACTGTCACCACACGGCATCCTCTACTACTCCTATCATACTGTCACCACACAACATTCTCTACTACTCCTATCATACTGTCACCACACAGCATCCCATCACCTACTACTCCTATCATACTGTCACCACACAGCATCCCATCACCTACTACTCCTATCATATTGTCACCACACAGCATCCTCTACTACTCCTATCTTACTGTCACCACACAACATCCTCTATTGCTCCTATCATACTGTCACCACACAGCAGCCTCTACTACTCCTATCATACTGTCACCACACAGCATCCTCTACTACTCCTATCATACCGTCACCACACAGCATCCTCTACTACTCCTATCATACTGTCACCACACAGCATCCCATCCCCTACTACTCCTATCATACTGTCACCACACAACATCCTCTACTACTATTTCATACTGTCACTACACAGTGTGCTCTACTACTATTTCATACTGTAACCACACAGCATCCCATCCCCTACTACTCCTATCATACTGTCACCACACAGCATCCTCTACTACTCCTATCATACTGTCACCACACAGCATCCCATCCCCTACTACTCCTATCATACTGTCACCACACAGCATCCTCTACTACTCCTATCATACTGTCACCACACAACATTCTCTACTACTCCTATCATACTGTCACCACACAGCATCCCATCCCCTACTACTCCTATCATACTGTCACCACACGGCATCCTCTACTACTCCTATCATACCATCACCACACAGCATCCTCTACTACTCCTATCATACTGTCACCACACAGCATCCTCTACTACTCCTATCATACTGTCACCACATAGCATCCCATCCCCTACTACTCCTATCATACTGTCACCACACAGCATCCCCTACTACTCCTATCATACTGTCACCACATAGCATCCCATCCCCTACTACTCCTATCATACTGTCACCACACGGCATCCTCTACTACTCCTATCATACTGTCACCACACAACATTCTCTACTACTCCTATCATACTGTCACCACACAGCATCCCATCACCTACTACTCCTATCATACTGTCACCACACAGCATCCCATCACCTACTACTCCTATCATATTGTCACCACACAGCATCCTCTACTACTCCTATCTTACTGTCACCACACAACATCCTCTATTGCTCCTATCATACTGTCACCACACAGCATCCTCTACTACTCCTATCATACTGTCACCACACAGCATCCTCTACTACTCCTATCATACTGTCACCACACAGCATCCTCTACTACTCCTATCATACTGTCACCACACAGCATCCCATCCCCTACTACTCCTATCATACTGTCACCACACAACATCCTCTACTACTATTTCATACTGTTACCACACAGCATCCCATCCCTACTACTCCTATCATACTGTCACCACACAACATCCTCTACTACTATTTCATACTGTCACTACACAGTGTGCTCTACTACTATTTCATACTGTAACCACACAGCATCCCATCCCCTACTACTCCTTTCATACTGTCACCACACAGCATCCTCTACTACTCCTATCATACTGTCACCACACAGCATCCTCTACTACTCCTATCATACTGTCACCACACAGCATCCCATCCCCTACTCCTATCATACTGTCACCACTCAGCATCCTCTACTGCTCCTATCATCATACTGTCACCACACAGCATCCTCTACTACTCCTATCATACTGTAACCACACAACATCCCCTACTACTCCTATCATACTGTCACCACACAACATTCTCTACTACTCCTATCATACTGTCACCACACAACATTCTCTACTACTCCTATCATACTGTCACCACACAGCATCCTCTACTACTCCTATCATACTGTCACCACACAACATTCTCTACTACTCCTATCATACTGTCACCACACGGCATCCTCTACTACTCCTATCATACTGTCACCACACGGCATCCTCTACTACTCCTATCATACTGTCACCACACAGCATCCCATCCCCTACTACTCCTATCATACTGTCACCACACTGCATCCTCTACTACTCCTATCATACCATCACCACACAGCATCCTCTACTACTCCTATCATACTGTCACCACACGGCATCCTCTACTACTCCTATCATACTGTCACCACACAGCATTCTCTACTACTCCTATCATACTGTCACCACACAGCATCCCATCACCTACTACTCCTATCATACTGTCACCACACAGCATCCCATCACCTACTACTCCTATCATATTGTCACCACACAGCATCCTCTACTACTCCTATCTTACTGTCACCACACAACATCCTCTATTGCTCCTATCATACTGTCACCACACAGCATCCTCTACTACTCCTATCATACTGTCACCACACAACATCCTCTACTACACAACATCCTCTACTACTCCTATCATACTGTCACCACACGGCATCCTCTACTACTCCTATCATACCGTCACCACACGGCATCCTCTACTACTCCTATCATACCGTCACCACACGGCATCCTCTACTACTCCTATCATACCGTCACCACACGGCATCCTCTACTACTATCATACCGTCACCACACAGCATCCTCTACTACTCCTATCATACTGTCACCACACAGCATCCCATCCCCTACTACTCCTCCATACTGTAACCACACAGCATCCCATCCCCTACTACTCCTATCATACTGTAACCACACAGCATCCCATCCCCTACTACTCCTATCATACTGTCACCACACAGCATCCCATCCCCTACTACTCCTATCATACTGTCACCACACAGCATCCTCTACTACTGCTATCATACTGTCACCACACAGCATCCTCTACTACTCCTATCATACTGTCACCACACAGCATCCCATCCCCTACTACTCCTATCATACTGTCACCACACAACATCCTCTACTACTATTTCATACTGTCACTACACAGTGTGCTCTACTACTATTTCATACTGTCACCACACAGCATCCCATCCCCTACTACTCCTATCATACTGTCACCACACAGCATCCTCTACTACTCCTATCATACTGTCACCACATAGCATCCCATCCCCTACTACTCCTATCATACTGTCACCACACAGCAGCCTCTACTACTCCTATCATACTGTCACCACACAGCATCCTCTACTACTCCTATCATACCGTCACCACACAGCATCCTCTACTACTCCTATCATACTGTCACCACACAGCATCCCATCCCCTACTACTCCTATCATACTGTCACCACACAACATCCTCTACTACTATTTCATACTGTCACTACACAGTGTGCTCTACTACTATTTCATACTGTAACCACACAGCATCCCATCCCCTACTACTCCTATCATACTGTCACCACACAGCATCCTCTACTACTCCTATCATACTGTCACCACACAGCATCCCATCCCCTACTACTCCTATCATACTGTCACCACACAGCATCCTCTACTACTCCTATCATACTGTCACCACACAACATTCTCTACTACTCCTATCATACTGTCACCACACGGCATCCTCTACTACTCCTATCATACTGTCACCACACAGCATCCCATCCCCTACTACTCCTATCATACTGTCACCACACGGCATCCTCTACTACTCCTATCATACCATCACCACACAGCATCCTCTACTACTCCTATCATACTGTCACCACACAGCATCCTCTACTACTCCTATCATACTGTCACCACACAGCATCCCCTACTACTCCTATCATACTGTCACCACATAGCATCCCATCCCCTACTACTCCTATCATACTGTCACCACACGGCATCCTCTACTACTCCTATCATACTGTCACCACACAGCATCCCATCACCTACTACTCCTATCATACTGTCACCACACAGCATCCCATCACCTACTACTCCTATCATATTGTCACCACACAGCATCCTCTACTACTCCTATCTTACTGTCACCACACAACATCCTCTATTGCTCCTATCATACTGTCACCACACAACATCCTCTATTGCTCCTATCATATTGTCACCACACAGCATCCCATCCCCTACTACTCCTATCATACTGTCACCACACAACATCCTCTACTACTCCTATCATACTGTCACCACACAACATCCTCTACTACTCCTATCCTACCGTCACCACACAGCATCCTCTACTACTCCTATCATACCGTCACCACACAGCATCCTCTACTACTCCTATCATACCGTCACCACACAGCATCCTCTACTACTCCTATCATACCGTCACCACACAGCATCCTCTACTACTCCTATCATACCGTCACCACACGGCATCCTCTACTACTCCTATCATACCGTCACCACACGGCATCCTCTACTACTCCTATCATACCGTCACCACACGGCATCCTCTACTACTCCTATCATACCGTCACCACACGGCATCCTCTACTACTCCTATCATACCGTCACCACACAGCATCCTCTACTACTCCTATCATACAGTCACCACACGGCATCCTCTACTGACTCTTCCTTTGCTCAGATATTGCATGCCAGGTTTGTCTACTGTTCTCAGTCGCTAATGATTATTTTCCTACCATTCTTTGTAGGGCTGTTTATTAAAGTGGATTCTGGGGAAGCTGGTACCTTTAGTATACCCTGACAACCGTGTATCAGCTAAATTTCCTGAGCTGCCTCTTACAGAAAACTACCCCTTCACCACTCCTCAGTAAGGAGCTCAGAGAACATGATCGCCTGATCCACCAGCACAATGATGTCGTCTGCGTGTGGCACAGTATGTTCTGCCAGCAGCTGGACTGTCAGTATAAACGACAACTCCCCGGCCTCCTGCTTATATCAGCCCTCAGCTCTGTACTGGAACATGGACCCAGCATTTTGTACTGTATCTCTGGACATGTGTGTATCCCTGTAGGTACCCACCTGATATCAGTTCTGTGCCCATGGAGATGCCCACTAGAGATCAGTTCTGTGTCTGTGCCCATGCAGACATCCATTAGAGATCAGTTGTGTCTTTGCCCATAGATATGCCCACTACTGATCAGTTCTGTGCCCATGGAGATCAGTTGTGTCTGTGCCTATGGAGATGCCCATTGGATACTAGAGGAGCAGCATATCTTCTCACACACACAATACCTCTACTGCTATTACCAAACCATTTCTGCTCCAAGTTGGCTGCAGCACATATAAAATGTATTTGTACCCACCCTCTAGATCAGGCATGTCAAGCTCAAAATACCAACCGGGCCAAATATTCAAGGTCTAAGAGTGAGTGGGCCGCAAGAATAAAAAAAGACATATGCAATTTTGAAATACCAATGCAGTGCCCCCTGTAGTTGTGCCCATTATGCAGTGCCCCCTGCATAAGAGCCCCTTATGTAGTGCCCCCTTTATAAGAGCTCGTTATGCAATACCCCCTGTATTATAGCCCCTTAGGCAGTGCCCCTAGTAATGCCCCTTATGTTGTGCCCCCAGTAATGTTCCTAGTAGTGCCCCTTATGCTGTGCCCCCACCCAGTATAGAACAGTCCCCACTCCCCTGTGCAGTACTTAGCTCTCTCTTACCTCTCTTCACGCTGGCCGCTGGGCACCGCTCCCGCGTAGACTCCTGCCGCTGACTGGATCTAACTAGATCCAGCAGGGCAGGCCACTAACATCACGGATGACGTCACCCGCGCACCCACGACCTGCATCACCTGGAACGCTGGCCTCGGAGGCGATGAGAGGCTTCTCTGATCACTTCAGAGACCAAGTTTAAACACAAATATTATGTGGCCCAGTCACCCCTGCCGCCATCGGAGCTGAGCTCTGATCGCGGCAGGGGTGACTGGGCTGCACAATATATGTATTTGGGCACACACGGTTGGGCCACATAAAATGTTTCTTTGGGCCGCATGCGGCCCGCGAGTTTGACATGCCTGCTCTAGATTGTCAGCTTCTATACCATGTGAAATGTATTAAGTATATTACTGGTGTATAACAGCACTTAGAACAGTTATTAGTTCCCTTTCCATATCTTTTGCTTTTTTATTTTATTTAATCCTTAGTACTGTTCCACAGAAAGGCGTTAAAAGAATATTTTATTGATATCTTCTATATTTATTGAGTTGTGTTTAGCATAGGCCTGTAAGTGTTAGCGTGTTCTGTAGTACGCTATCGCTGGAATACAGCTCTCGCTGTGCGTGTAATGTCTCGCTCTCTGCGAGGGTGCAGACAAAGGGCTAAACATTGTTTTGTTTTTCGGGCGGGGGATTTGCTTCACTGGATCTGTCATTTGGTTATTTCTGACAATACATTATTACATTTGCCTTATTTACATAGAGTTCCACTGTCTAGGAAAGAAAGACAAATACAACATTAAAACAGCCATGTTGTCCAAGTCATTGAGTTAACTTGTTTGCCAGGTACATTGCCAGTCCAGATTGGCAGCAGCCTTACATGAACCCTTACCCTCAGCATTGCACAGACCCTATTGCCAGCCTCATTACATGGTGTCCTCTGCTGACCACGATGCCCAGATCTCTTGTCTGGCCACATTACAGCGGAGCTCCCTTGCCAGACACACTGTAGATCTCTTATTGGTGCCATATAGTGTCTGTAGCAGAGGGGCGGAGCAGCAGAAGGCTCGCTGTGGGGACTGAGGAGGGGAAGGTGGGTAAATGAGGAAAGCTATCTGCTGTGTGTATAGTCTCCGCTGGTCTGACTCTAGATTCACTGCAACTAGGGGCTGAGGGCCTGATTCAGAGACGCTCGTAAGCGGCCGCTCGCTCGCTCCGAGCGATGTTCGCACATCTGCGCATGCGTATGGGTTGTAATTAGGGGTGAGCGGGTTCGGATTTCTGAAATCCGAACCCCCCCGAGCCCCCCCGATCCGAGTCAGGCTCGACTTTTCCCGCCTGACTCGGATCTGAAATCGAGGCAAAACGTCATCATCCCGCCTTCCGGGTCTCGTGGGTTTTGGATCCTATATAAGGTACCCGCGTCGGCGCCATTTTCTCACTCGGCTGTGGACAGTGAAGAGGGAGGGTGGGAGTTAGGGCTGGCTGGGCTGTGTAGTGTAGTGTAGTGCAGAGTAGTGTTGTGCTGTGGTGCGCTGTGCTGCTGTTGTCCACTACTTCAAAGTCCATAGGGGCTGGCTGTGTTGTGCTGGGCTGCTGTTGTTAATAGGGGCTGTGTCCACTACTTCAAAGTCCATAGGGGCTGGCTGGACTGTGTTGTGCAGTCAGTTCTCCATAGGGGCTGTGTCCACTCCAAAGTCCTGTGCAGTGTCCCAGTCCTAAAGGGGTGCTGTAGTGTTGTCCAGGGGGTGCTCTGTCCATCAGGGGTGCTCCCCCCAAGTGCTAAAAAAATAATATTTTCTGTGTTTGTGAATTGTGTGCGCAGTAGCCGCACGTGCATCAACAAAGTAGTGCCAAGCGTGCGCCTGTGTCATAAGTAAAGGGCCGGCTGGCTTGACCGTTAAAGGGTGCAGTAACCACCGAAAGTACACTCCAGTCCAAACCAAAAAAAAAATTATTTCTACTTCAGGGTCCATAGGGGGTCCACAGGGTTGACCTTGGGTTATAGCTGGAACAGGATCCATGGGCACCACACAGTTAAGCTTTTAGCTCCCAGGATGCACTTGGGTCCTCCTCTATACCCCGCACCCGAGCCACAGGCACCCCAGTGTAAGCTGGTGCCCGGCCGGAGTCGGTCACCGCGCAGGGGGGCTGCAGGAGCAGCCCCCAAAAGCTTTTATTTTAAGTAAAATTTTATTTATTTTTAATCTATTTTTACTACAGACGGCAGCGAAGGGCTGTCTGTACAGACGCCCACGCTGCCGCTCTGATCCCCGACTGGCGCCGCGACGCCAGTACTGATCTGGGGATCGCGGCGGGAGGGCAGAGTCCGTACTAGCCGGACTCTGTCTACCTCCCAGGACTGCTGCCGGAGTCGCCGGGGATTCAGGTAAGCCGCGCGTCGCTGGCTAGCGGCGGCGCGCGGAATGCCTTAAATGCAGTCCTTTAGCCTCCGGTCCGGGGGACAGACCGGAGGCTGCTGGCAGTGGCAGCGGGCCCCCCCATAACCCGTGGGACCACTAGACCACCAGGGATAACCGGCAAGCGGGAAGCCAGCATCCCTGGGGTTAATGGCCAGCCAGGGGAGGAAGCCTTCCCTGTCAGCGGCTCCTCCCCTCAGCTCAGCGCGCCTTTCAGCACGCAGTCTGGCGTCGCTGAGCTGCAGTCTCTTCGGCCACTCCTCCTCTGAGGTCTCCAGCGGCCATTTTCCCAGTGGCAGCGCAGATCTCAGGGAGCACGCGGACCGGTCCCCCTGTGTACCTCTCCCCTGATTAAGGACAGCGTACACAGCACTATAGCCCTCCCAGACACTGAATCTGGGCAGGTTGATTGTAGTGTAAAGGTGCAGTGAGTATATCTTCCTGCATGGTATGTGACTTTTGCTAGTGCTGCCTGTCTGTGCTTATTTTCCGCTTACTGTCAGCTTATACCTATCCCTTTACTTCTCCTACAAGCCCTGCAGGTGTGTGGGGGAGGGGCGTTTCTACTGACCTCACTTATATAGATCACGTATTTGTGAGGTCCGTCACATACAGTTGTGTGCTACTCAGTGCCATATTGTGGGCTGTTGTTCAGCACACCGGTGAGTGCGTTTTACTTCTACCCTGGTGCCAGATATATAATATATTCTGTCATGTCAGACGAGGAGGTTGAGCGCTCAGTGGCTCCGGTGTTGGCCTCCTGCGGACGCTGTTCTGCAGGAGTAGATAGGGAGGATTTGTCACAGGATGGCCTGTGTAGTCGATGCCAGGTGGCTCCTGGCCCATCCAGACCTTCTCTGGCGCAGGAACCACCGTGGGCGATGTTTTCTCAAGTGCTGGTGTCTATTGCGGACCGTCTGTCGGTCCCGACTGCTCTCCCTACTAGGGCGGTGCCCCAGCCGACCATCCCCCATTCTCCGGGTGTCCCGCAGTTATTGCGGAGTCCTCCTGGGTCTCAATCAGTAGGTCCCTATGCGAGGTTGCCTATGTATATACAGGCTTCCCCTGTGCCGCAGCAGCCTGTGGTACCTTTTCAGGCCCCTATGGCGACGCCTCCACCATGGGTGGATGTGCTCTCCAACTCCGTGCAAAATTTGGTGGCCGCTTCCTCGGCTTTTCAGTCAATGTTGCAGACTGACATGCCTTCTAGGATTTCTAAACGCCCACTCATGACACGGGCTGCTCAGGTATCGGACTCAGAGGGTTCCTCAGATGATGGGGAGGTCCCTGATGACACTGACTCGGACGCCTCGGTCCAGGAAATGGATACCAAGTCGTCCATTAATGTGCGAGCACTAGTTAGGGCGGTGCGAGCTATTCTTCTTATAGAGGATGAGGCACCGGTTCCTAGGTCGAAGTTTCCTAGTTTCAAAAAAACTAAGGTGGCTTCTGCGGTGTTTCCCCTGTCGGATCAGTTGACGGATCATATGGCGGTAGCTTGGCAGGCGCCCAGTAAGAGATTCCTTCCTCAGAAGCGGTTGGCTTCTAATTACCCCTTCCCTGAGGCACATTGTAAAAAATGGGAAACTCCACCGGCGGTGGATTCCCATGTCACCCGTTTAACTCGGGGCGCCACCTTACCATTACCGTCGATATCCTCGCTGAAGGATCCCACGGACAGGAAAGTTGAGACTTGCTTAAAGTCTATTTACTCCCTCTCCGGGGCGGTGGCCCGACCGTCCATGGCCATTTCCTGGGTGGCCAAGGCCATTGAGGGGTGGGCCAATGCATTGGAAGATACCTTCCCGGACGACGCTCCGGATGTCCAGCGGGCGTTGTTGGGACAAATGAGGGACGCCGCTTCTTACATTGGAGAAGCTTCTTTAGATGCTAGTCCGCTGACCTCGCGGGTATCGGCTGCAGCGGTGTCTGCCCGCCGATCCTTATGGTTGCGGTCCTGGAGAGCGGACTCTGATTCAAAGAAAGGTCTGGAGGCCTTACCTTTCAATGGGGAATTACTATTTGGTCCGGACTTGGACAAAATAGTGGACACCCTGGCTAAATCCAAGTCGGCCTTCCTCCCTTCGGCGGCACTGCCTGCTAAGGTTCGGAGTTCGGCTTTTCGTTCTTTTCGGGTTCAGGGTAAGGCGAAAGGTCAGTCCTTCCCGAGACAGTCTGCGAGTAAGACGGCCTCTAAACCCAAGAAGCAAGCCTGGAGTGCTCGGCGCCCTTCTTCCAAGCAGGAAGATAAACCTACAGCCTGATGGGACGGGCCTCCCTCTGGGGGACCTCAGAGTGGGAGGCCGACTTCTTCTATTTGCCCAGTGCTGGCACAATACCACCACGGATGCCTGGGTTCGAGAAGTGGTCTCCCAGGGGTACGCCCTGTCTTTTCGGCACAGACCACCCCACCAGTTTTTCTGCACAAGTCCTTCTCAGAACAAGACCAAGGCGTTACAGGTTCAGGAGGCTATAGAGTCCTTGCTGAAAGCAGGGGTCATTGTTCCCGTTCCTCTATCACAACGAGGGACGGGGTATTATTCGTCTCTATTTCTGGTGCAGAAACCCAATGTTTCTCATCGCCCTATCCTCAACTTGAAGTCTCTGAACAAATTCCTCAGAGTTCCCAAGTTCAGGATGGAACGTTACGTTCCATCATTCTGGCGATGGAACCGGGGGATTACATGGTGTCCCTGGACATCCAGGACGCCTACCTCCATGTTCCGATAGCATCTTCACACCAGCGGTATCTGAGGTTCGCTATCCTTCAACACCACTATCAGTTCCGGGCGCTACCCTTTGGTCTCTCCACGGCACCGAGGGTGTTCACGAAGATTATGGCGGTCATGGCCGCACATCTTCGGAACCAGAATGTACGGCTGCTGCCGTACCTGGACGACCTCCTGTTGCTGGCGAGCTCCCCGGAGGTACTGCTACAACATCTCCACCTGACGATCGCTTGCCTGCAAGCACACGGGTGGTTGATAAATTGGAAAAAGTCCTCTCTGATTCCATCACAGCGGATGGTTCATTTGGGAGCCCTGCTGGATTCGCGTCAGCAAAGGATCTTCCTGACTCCGGAGAAGGTCGCCTCACTACAGCTGCGGATACGCAGTTGCCTGAGCCGTTGCCGCCTGTCGGTCCATTCGGCTATGAGAGTTCTGGGGTCCATGGTGTCGACATTCGACATGGTGGAATTTGCCCAGTTCCATTCCCGGCCCCTGCAGGGGCTGATTCTATCAGAATGGAACGGGTTACCTCACCGGATCCGCTCTCAGGTGCTGGTGTTGTCTCCGGACGTTCGGCTATCTTTGGCTTGGTGGCTTTAGACAGCTCATCTGGTCGAGGGGCGCCCATTTTGGGTCCCGGACTGGGTCCTGCTCACGACGGATGCCAGTCTCCGGGGTTGGGGGGCAGTGACCGGCTCTTTGTCGCTTCAGGGTCGTTGGTCAGCGGAAGAAGCACTTCTCCCCATCAACATCCTGGAACTGCGGGCAGTATACAAGGCCCTGCAGTCGTCCGGCCCCGCTCTTCACGGAAGGGCGGTACAGGTGCAGTCCGACAACGCCACCACGGTGGCGTATATCAATCACCAAGGCGGAACTCGCAGTCAGGCAGCGATGTCGGAGGTGTCTCGTATCCTGTCTTGGGCGGAGGGTCACATTCCAGCGATCTCGGCGGTCTTCATCCCCGGAGTCCTCAATTGGGAGGCGGACTTCCTCAGCCGTCACGACGTGCATCCCGGGGAATGGTCGCTTCACTCAGAGGTGTTTCAGCTACTCGTGGACAGGTGGGGACTGCCGGAGCTGGACTTGATGGCCTCCCGTCACAATCACAAGTTGCCCGTTTACGGGTCAAGGACAAGAGACGCAGGTGCAAGTCTGGTGGACGCGCTGTCGGTGACATGGACGTTTCACCTGGCGTATCTGTTTCCTCCGATATCCCTGCTTCCTCGGGTTCTGCGGAAATTCAAGCAGGACGGCGGCATGCTCGTGCTGGTAGCTCCGGCGTGGCCCAGACGTCCTTGGTACTCCGATCTGAGGAGCCTCTCCATCGACGCTCCGTACCTTCTTCCTCAACGTCGGGACCTGTTGTCTCAGGGGCCCTGCCTTTACCCGGATCTGGGTCGGCTGTCTTTGACGGCGTGGCTCTTGAGACAGCCGTCTTGAGGTCTCGGGGCTTCTCCAGTTCGGTTATTGGTACGATGCTCAGGGCACGCAAGCCTGCTTCAGCACGGATTTATCACAGAGTGTGGCACACTTACTTTCAGTGGTGTGAGTCCAGACTTTATGATCCTCAGGTGTTCCGAGTTTCTAGGATCTTGGAATTTCTTCAGTCAGGATTGGATCTCGGCTTACGCCTTGCATCTCTGAAGGTTCATGTGTCCGCCTTGTCCGTGTGGTTTCAACGGCGGATTGCAATACTACCAGACGTTCACACCTTTTTCCAAGGTGTTCTCAGGATCCAGCCTCCCTTTGTGCCTCCTGTGGCTTCTTGGGACTTGGCGGTGGTGCTACGGGTCCTGCAGGGTCCTCCGTTTGAGCCTCTTGAGGCGGTGGAGCTCAAGTGGCTGACATTTAAGACGGTTTTTCTCCTGGCAATTGCTTCGGCCAGGAGGGTGTCTGAATTGGGGGCGCTTTCCTGTCGCCCTCCTTTCCTGATTTTTCACCAGGAAAGAGCGGTGCTCCGCACTCGTCCTGAGTTTTTGCCCAAAGTGGTCTCGAAGTTCCATATTAATCAGGAACTTGTTGTGCCAGCTTTTCAGTCCCCTGATCTTTCAGCTGGTGAGACTTCCTTAGATGTGGTCCGGGCGCTTAGAATTTATGTAGACCGGACGGCTTCGGTTAGGAAGTCTGATTCCTTGTTTATCCTCTTTGGTTTTCACAAGAGGGGTTGGCCTGCCAACAAACAAACGTTAGCCCGTTGGCTTCGTTCCGTTATTTGTGAGGCTTATGCACAGGAGGGCTTACCTGTGCCAGCCTCTGTTAAGGCTCATTCCACTCGTTCTGTGGGTCCCTCTTGGGCTGCTAGACGTGGCGCTTCTGCTGTTCAGCTGTGTAGGGCGGCCACTTGGTCTTCAATTCAAACGTTTTTGAGGTTCTATGCGTTTGACACCTTTGCCTCTCAGGATGCATCCTTTGGGCGCCGGGTACTCCTTTCAGCACAGGAGCGTCCCCGCCCTTAGTTGTACTGCTTTGGGACATCCCCAAGGTCAACCCTGTGGACCCCTTATGGACCCTGAAGTAGAAAACAAGAGATATGGTAAGAACTTACCTTTGTTATCTCTGTTTCTACGAAGTCCATAGGGTCCACAGGGCGCCCGCCCTGACGCACCTGGCTTCAAATGGGCTGTGTGGCTGGTCACCGGTTTTCCGTCTCCTATTGCTGTGAGTATGGTTTCTTGTGTGTTCCAGTCTTCCTTCTCTCTGTTCCATATTCTCCTCCGGCCTAGGCTGCTTACCAACTGGGGTGCCTGTGGCTCGGGGGCGGGGTATAGAGGAGGACCCAAGTGCATCCTGGGAGCTAAAAGCTTAACTGTGTGGTGCCCATGGATCCTGCTCCAGCTATAACCCAAGGTCAACCCTGTGGACCCTATGGACTTCGTAGAAACAGAGATAACAAAGGTAAGTTCTTACCATATCTCTTGTTTTTCTGTGTTTGTGAATTGTGTGCGCAGTAGCCGCACGTGCATCAACAAAGTAGTGCCAAGCGTGCGCCTGTATCATAAGTAAAGGGCCGGCTGGCTTGACCGTTAAGGGTGCTGTAACCCCCAAAAGTACACTCCAGTCCAAACCAAAAAAAAAATTATTTTCTGTGTTTGTGAATTGTGTGCGCAGTAGCCGCACGTGCATCAACAAAGTAGTGCCAAGCGTGCGCCTGTGTCATAAGTAAAGGGCCGGCTGGCTTGACCGTTAAGGGTGCTGTAACCCCCAAAAGTACACTCCAGTCCAAACCAAAAAAAAAATTATTTTCTGTGTTTGTGAATTGTGTGCGCAGTAGCCGCACGTGCATCAACAAAGTAGTGCCAAGCGTGCGCCTGTGTCATAAGTAAAGGGCCGGCTGGCTTGACCGTTAAAGGGTGCTGTAACCCCCAAAGTACACTCCAAAACAAAAAAATATATATTTTCTGTGTTTGTGACTTGTGTGCACTGTGGCTGCACGTGCATCAACAAAGGAGCAGCGCCAAGCGTGCGCCTGTGTCCCATAAGTAAAGAGCCGGCTGGCTCATTTCTTAAAGGGTGGTGTAACCCACAAAGTGCACTACTCTCCAGCAAAAATAAAAAAATATTTTCTGTGTTTGTGTGCGCTTTAGCAGCACGTATATATCAATATAACATAAATGGAGGACCAAACTTTCTCCGATAAAAATAAAATAGGGAAAGATCAAGAACCACTTCCTCCTAGTGCTGTTGCTGCTGCTGGGAGTTGTTCATCATCCCAGAGAGGAAGTAGGAACATCACTACTTTTACTAAACAATTGACCCTCCAACAGTCCCTAGCGAGGAGGATGAAGTACGACAGCAGTCATCCTGAAGCAAAACGTATAACTGAGGCCTTGACTGCTATGTTGGTGTTAGACGTGCGTCCGGTATCCGCCATTAGTGCAGTGGGATTTAGACAATTGATGGAGGTAGTGTGTCCTCGGTTCCAAATCCCGTCTAGATTCCACCAGCATCCTCAAAGCAGCAGCGACAAGCGTGCGTCTGTCTGTTAAAGGGTGGTGACACCCTCAAAGTGTGCTACACAAACAATTAAAATATTGTTCTTTTTTTTTCGGTCTTTGTGAAATGTGTGGGCTGTAGCCGCACCTGCATCCTTAAAGCAGCAGCGACAAGCGTGCGTCTGTCTGTTAAAGGGTGGTGACATCCTCAAAGTGTGCTACACAAACAATAAAAATATTCTTCTTTTCTACTTCAGGGTCCATAGGGTATCCACAGGATACCTTGGGGTATAGGTGTGACGTCAGTCGCAGGGCACCAAAGAGTTAAGCTTTCAGCCTCCCAGGATGCACTAGGTCCCCCTCCTATACCCCGCCCCCGGGCCAAGGCACCTCAGTTTAGTTTGGTGCCCGGCCGGAGTCGGGTGCACCTGTTGGAGTGGGGGCTAGAAGAGCCCCTGAAGCTTTTTCTTCATGCAGCTGTGGCTGCACATCTGGATGAACAGCATGGACAGTCAGTCCTGACGTCCATGCTGTCTTCCCTACACCCCGCCGGTACCAGAACGCCGGTACTGATCCGGGGATGCTGGTGGGCGTCTGGGGTCACAGCTAGCGGTGACCCCAGATGCTCCGGACCATGGCCGGATTCAAGGGGGACAGAGGTAAGCAGCGGGGTCCCGCGGTGGGTCCCCGCTGATCACATGGTCCTAAGTCCCCAGGCAGGGGGCTCCCTGGGGACTGGCTGCAGCGTGGAGCCAGGCGACCAACCTGCGCTTCCACTACCCCCTGGGACAGCGGACCGCAGCAGAGCGGTAGCGCTGTGGCGTCCCAGGGGTTAAATGCATGCCAGGGGAGCGCGCCTTCCCTGTCTCACAGCCGGCGCCTCCCCCGCTGCACACAGCCCTCTCTGCTTGCTGCCGACTGGTCCTGTGGCAGCGCTCCTCCCCCAGGCCAGCCTCCTCTCTGCTCCTCGGCGGCCATCTTCTCCAGAACGCATGGTGAACGCTGCTGGAAGCTCTGGACGGAAGCATCGTGGTCTGGGTCCCCCCGCATACCTCTCCTCCGCTGTGGCTCAGGTCTGTGTATGCAGCGCTGTGTCCTACCAGGCCCTGTGTCTGTGTAGTTGAGTAATCAGCGCTGTTAGTGCAGGAATTGTTATTTCTACTTCAGGGTCCATAGGGTATCCACAGGATACCTTGGGGTATAGGTGTGACGTCAGTCGCAGGGCACCAAAGAGTTAAGCTTTCAGCCTCCCAGGATGCACTAGGTCCCCCTCCTATACCCCGCCCCCGGGCCAAGGCACCTCAGTTTAGTTTGGTGCCCGGCCGGAGTCGGGTGCACCTGTTGGAGTGGGGGCTAGAAGAGCCCCTGAAGCTTTTTCTTCATGCAGCTGTGGCTGCACATCTGGATGAACAGCATGGACAGTCAGTCCTGACGTCCATGCTGTCTTCCCTACACCCCGCCGGTACCAGAACGCCGGTACTGATCCGGGGATGCTGGTGGGCGTCTGGGGTCACAGCTAGCGGTGACCCCAGATGCTCCGGACCATGGCCGGATTCAAGGGGGACAGAGGTAAGCAGCGGGGTCCCGCGGTGGGTCCCCGCTGATCACATGGTCCTAAGTCCCCAGGCAGGGGGCTCCCTGGGGACTGGCTGCAGCGTGGAGCCAGGCGACCAACCTGCGCTTCCACTACCCCCTGGGACAGCGGACCGCAGCAGAGCGGTAGCGCTGCGGCGTCCCAGGGGTTAAATGCATGCCAGGGGAGCGCGCCTTCCCTGTCTCACAGCCGGCGCCTCCCCCGCTGCACACAGCCCTCTCTGCATGCTGCCGACTGGTCCTGTGGCAGCGCTCCTCCCCCAGGCCAGCCTCCTCTCTGCTCCTCGGCGGCCATCTTCTCCAGAACGCATGGTGAACGCTGCTGGAAGCGCTGGACGGAAGCATCGTGGTCTGGGTCCCCCCGCATACCTCTCCTCCGCTGTGGCTCAGGTCTGTGTATGCAGCGCTGTGTCCTACCAGGCCCTGTGTCTGTGTAGTTGAGTGATCAGCGCTGTTAGTGCAGGAATTGTTATTTCTCTGCATTGTATGTGACTGTGCTAGCGCTGCCTGTAACTTTTCTTCTCTAAACTGTCAGCTTTATTACTGTCCCTGTTCTTCTGCTAAAGCCCTTGCGGTGCGGTGCTGCAGGGTGGTCTCTCGCCTATTTAATACTTAATTGGTGAGAGAGGTCACATACGTGGTGCCATCATGTCTGAAAGTGATTTTCCCCTCCGGCTACAGTGTACCACATGCAAAGTACCGTTAGCGGAGGGGGAGGGTAGCGCGGAGGGCCTTTGCCGGCAGTGTTTGTCCATGGCGCGGCCTATTACGGTTACAGCACCGGTACAGGAGCCGCCCTGGGCTTGTTTCGCTCAGGCGTTAACAGCTTTAGTGGGCCAGTTAGCTCCGCAGCCCGCGTTTATTCCGATGGGTTTGTCCCAGCAGTCTGTGGTGTCGTCACCCATGCAGGGGTTCCCACGACAATTGGTGGTACCCCACAGTCTCCCTATTTCCCCGCTCCCGGGTTCTCAGGAGCCAGCGTGGGTTAACTCCCTGACGAGTTCTGTACAGCACTTGTCGGATGTGTTGCAAGGGGAGTCTGTGATGCGGCCTCATAAAAGGCCGGTGGCGTCTCTGTCCGCTCCTTATGAGGATGACGAAGGGACGTCTGATGATGGGGAGATTCTGGATCCTTACGATCAGGAACCTCTCCATACTAAGGACGCTGATGCTAAGTCCAAAGTATATATTCCTGGACTTATTCGGGCGGTCCGCACAGCCTTGGTGATTGAGGACGAAGTTCCCCCAGCGGCTAAATCTAAGTATGCCTTTTTCAAAGATGTGAAGGGCGATGCCACAGTCTTTCCTCTTTCGGGTCAGTTGGTGGACCATTTAGAGGAGGCGTGGAAACAACCTGGCAAAAGATACCAGCCGCAGAGACGCCTGGCGGTGGCTTATCCGTTCGCGGATAATTATTTTGCTAAGTGGGAATCCCCTCCACAGGTGGATTCTCACGTGACCCGTCTTGTCCGTAGTGCCACATTGCCGATGCCATCCATGTCCTCCCTTAAGGATGCTACGGACCGCAAGGTAGAAATCTGCCTGAAGTCCGCTTATTCCCTTGCAGGGGGGGCAGCACGGCCGGCTATGGCCATTTGCTGGGTTGCCAGAGCGATGGAGCGCTGGGCGGATTCATTAGAGGCTTCTTTTGAATCCGACTGTCCGGCCGAACAGGCGGAGTTGATTGGCAATCTCCGTGATTCGGCCACCTACATCAACGAGGCGGCTCTAGACATTAGTACTCTGGTGTCTAGAATTTCTTCAGCAGCGGTAGCTGCTCGTCGCACCTTGTGGCTGCGATCCTGGAAGGCGGACGCAGATTCCAAGAAAGGTCTGGAAGCGTTGCCGTTTACCGGAGAAGTTCTCTTCGGTCCGGATCTGGATAAGATTGTGGCCACGCTGGCGGCAGCCAAATCTGCTTGTCTCCCGTCGGCCGCTGCTCCTTCTGGTTCGGGACCATCGTCCTTTTGGTCATCTAGGGCCCAGGACAGGCCCAAACCACAGTCGTTTCCTCGACAGGCTGGCCCTAAGAAATCGGTCAAGCCCCGGAAGCAGGCATGGAGTACCAGACGTCCGGCCCCCAAGCCAGATGACAAGCCTGCGGCCTGACGGTCCGGGCCTCCCTTTGGGGGATCCCAGGATGGGAGGCCGCCTGCTACAGTTCGCCCAGTGTTGGTCGACCACTACGACAGACACTTGGGTTCTGGAGGTGGTTTCCCACGGATACGCCCTCTCCTTCCGGCACAGACCCCCGGCTCGCTTCTTCACCACGGGTCTCCCATCAGACCGGAACAAGGCTACGGAGCTGCGGAAGGTATTGCACACTATGCTCCAGGCTGGAGTTATAGTGGCTGTTCCATTCTCCCAGAGGGGCCAGGGTTTCTATTCAAATCTATTTTTGGTACAGAAACCCAATGGGTCATATCGTTCGATTCTCAACCTCAAAGCACTCAACAAGTCTTTGCGGGTCCCGAAGTTTCGGATTGAGACCCTACGCTCCATCATTCTGGCGCTGGAACCTGGGGACTACATGGTGTCATTGGACATACAGGACGCTTACCTGCATGTCCCTATTCTTTTGCGCCATCAACAGTTCCTCAGGTTTGCAATCCGCAGCGACCACTTCCAGTTTCGGGTGTTACCTTTTGGCCTGGCAACAGCACCACGTGTTTTCACCAAGGTGATGGCGGTCATGGCGGCTTTTCTGCGGCTGCAGGGAGTCCGCATGTTGCCGTATTTGGACGACCTGTTATTGGTGGCAGGATCTCCAGAGCTCCTGTTACGCCACTTGGACCTGACCATTGCACTGCTGCAACGGCACGGCTGGCTAATCAACTGGCAGAAGTCCACTCTAATCCCGTCTCGGAGGATTCTGCATCTTGGAGCCTTATTGGACTCGGGACAGCAAAGGATCTTCGTGACGGAGGACAAGATCTCTGCTTTACAGTCAAGGGTGCGCAGTTGCCTGCACAGCCGCCGGGTGTCCTTACACTCGGCGATGAGGTTACTGGGCTCCATGGTGTCGGTGTTCGACATGGTGGAATACGCCCAGTTTCACTCCAGACCTCTGCAGCACCTGATCCTGTCCAAGTGGAACGGGCTGCCTCAGTCTCTGAAGTCCCGGACGATTGTGTTCACCCAGGAGGTTCGCCTGTCCCTTGCGTGGTGGTTACAGACGACCCACCTCAACAAGGGACGTCCGTTCTGGGTTCCAAATTGGGTCCTGTTGACAACGGACGCCAGTCTTCGGGGCTGGGGAGCAGTTTCGGGTCCACACTTGTTCCAGGGCAGGTGGACGCCGACAGAAGCGGAGCTTCCAATAAATATCTTGGAACTCCGTGCGGTCTTCAATGCTCTCCAGCAGGCACAGCGGTTTCTCCAGGGTCGCCCGGTGCAGGTCCAGTCGGACAACGCTACCACCGTGGCCTACATAAACAGGCAAGGAGGAACTCGCAGTCGGGCGGCTCTCGTAGAGGTCTCTCGGATCCTGGTTTGGGCGGAGCGCAATCTTCCGGCCATATCAGCGGTCTTCATCCCGGGAGTGCTAAATTGGGAGGCGGACTTTCTAAGTCGCCAGGACGTTCATCCGGGGGAATGGTCCCTGCACCCGGACGTTTTTCAACTACTGGTGGACAGGTGGGGTCTTCCAGAAATCGACCTCATGGCGTCCCGGCACAACAACAAGTTGCCGGTGTACGGGTCTCGCACAAGAGACGAAGGGGCGTCTCTGGTGGATGCTCTGTCCGTCCGGTGGACGTTCTGGTTCGCATACCTGTTCCCTCCGGTCTCCCTTCTTCCACGGGTAATCCGGAAATTCAAACAGGAAGGAGGGACGCTCCTGTTGATAGCTCCCGCGTGGCCCAGACGGCACTGGTTCTCAGACCTTCAGGGTCTGTCCGTGGACAGTCCTCTGCGGTTGCCGCTACGACCGGACCTTCTGTCTCAGGGTCCTTGCCTTCACCCGGACCTGACTCGGCTGTCTTTGACGGCGTGGCTGTTGAGACGGCCATGCTGAGGTCCCGGGGGTTTTCCAGCTCTGTGGTGCGTACCATGTTACGAGCTCGGAAACCGTCTTCCGCGAGGATATACCATCGCGTGTGGCATACGTTCTTCCAGTGGTGTCGACCGAGAGGTTATGCACCGCGGGAGTTTCGTCTGTCTCGGATTCTCGCCTTCCTGCAAGTGGGACTAGATCATGGGCTTCGCCTTGCTTCTTTGAAGGTACAGGTTTCGGCCCTATCTGTCTGGTTTCACCGTAGGATTGCTACAATCCCGGATGTGCGCACCTTTATGCAGGGTGTTCTCCGCATTCAGCCGCCCTTTGTTTCACCTGTGGCGCCTTGGGATTTGGCTGTGGTCCTGAGGGCTCTCCAAGGACCGCCGTTTGAACCACTGGGCTCAGTGGATCTTAAATGGCTAACAGCTAAGACTGTTTTCCTTCTGGCCATTGCTTCGGCCAGACGTGTTTCTGAGTTAGGGGCTCTTTCTTGTAGACCCCCTTTCTTGGTTTTTTATGGGAACAGGGCAGTGCTCCGCGCTCGGCCCGAGTTTCTTCCCAAAGTTGTTTCCCAGTTTCATGTTAACGAGGAAATAGTTGTTCCGGCCTTTAACTCACCGGGTCTTTCCGTGGGTGAGGCCTCTTTGGATGTTGTGCGGGCCTTAAGGACTTATCTTGACCGCACTTCTTCGTTTAGGAAGTCGGACGCTTTGTTTGTCCTCTATGGCTTCCGTAAAAAGGGTTGGCCTGCTTCAAAGCAAACTTTGGCAGCCTGGATCCGTATGGCTATTTCTGAAGATTATCTTCATGAAGGCCTACCGGTCCCTCCTTCTCTGAAGGCTCATTCCACTAGGTCTGTGGGTCCTTCGTGGGCAGCTCGACGTGGTGCCTCGGCAGTTCAGATCTGCAAGGCTGCTACGTGGTCTTCTGTCCATACCTTCGTGAGGTATTACAGGTTTGACACCTTCGCCTCTCAGGATGCTTCCTTCGGGCGGCGGATTCTCCTTTCTGCACAGGAGTGTCCCCACCCTTAAAGGATACTGCTTTGGGACATCCCCAAGGTATCCTGTGGATACCCTATGGACCCTGAAGTAGAAAATATGAGATATGGTAAGAACTTACCCTTGTTATCTCTATTTCTATGAAGTCCTTAGGGTTCCACAGGACTCCCGCCCTGTCGCACCTGTGCTGCAGATGGGCTTTGCTCTGGTCACCGGTTTTCCGTCTCCCTCTGGTGAGAATGTGATTCTTGTATGTGTCCAGATCTTTGTTCTCTCTCTTCCTTCTCCTCCTCCGGCCTATGGCTTGGTAACTAACTGAGGTGCCTTGGCCCGGGGGCGGGGTATAGGAGGGGGACCTAGTGCATCCTGGGAGGCTGAAAGCTTAACTCTTTGGTGCCCTGCGACTGACGTCACACCTATACCCCAAGGTATCCTGTGGAACCCTATGGACTTCATAGAAATAGAGATAACAAGGGTAAGTTCTTACCATATCGCATATTTTTTCTGTCTTTGTGAATTGTGTGGGCTGTAGCCGCACTTGCATCCTCAAAGCAGCAGCGACAAGCGTGCGTCTGTCTGTTAAAGGATTACATCGGTGACAGCATCCAAGTAGGCATGTCAGACAGTCCGTACCTGTACTGGCAGGAAAAAGAAGCAATTTGGAGGTCCCTGTACAAACTGGCTCTATTTTACCTGCGTTGCCCCCCCTCCAGTGTGTACTCCGAAAGAGTGTTTAGTGCAGCCGGGAACCTTGTCAGCGAAAGGCGTAGGAGGTTGCTTCCACAAAATGTGGAGAAGATGATGTTCATAAAATGAATTATCAACTCTTCCAGGGAGACCAGCCTCCAGAACGTACAGAGGGACCTGTGGTTCCAGCAGGGACGAATTAATACTCTTTGAGGATGAGGATGTACACACTGAAGAGGGTGAGGAATCGGTGGATGAGGAGGATGAGGATGACATCTTGCATCCGTAGAGCCAGTTTGTGCAGGGACAGATTAATTGCCAGCTTGTTTTGTGGGGGCCCAAACGAACCAATCATTTCAGCCACAGTTGTGTGGCAGACCCTGGTGCTGAAATGATTGGTTTGTTAAAGTGTGCATGTCCTGTTTATACAACATAAGGGTGGGTGGGAGGGCCCAAGGACAATTCCATCTTGCACCTCTTTTTTTTCTTTGCATTATGTACAGTTTGGGGCCTAGTTTTTCAAACTGCCATCCTGTCTGCCACTGCAGTATCACGCCTAGATGGGTCACGTGTTTGTGCCGCCCACTCGTGTCGCTTAGCATAGTCATCCAGCTACCTCGGTGCAACCTTTTGGACATAAAAACACTATTGTGAGGTGTGAGGTGTTCAGAATAGACTGGAAATGAGTGGAAATTAAGGTTATTGAGGTTAATAATAGCATAGGAGCAGAAAAACCTACAAATTCTGTGATTTTAGCTGTTTTTATGCTTTTTTTTAAAAAAAATACAGATCCAAAACACAAAACCCAGAACCCAAAACACGGAAGGGTGGTTTTGGCAAAACCAATCCAGATCCAAAACACGAAGAAAGATCCAGATCCAAAACCAAAACACAATACACGAAAAGTGGCCGGTGCACACCCCTAGTTGTAATACGCATGCGCGAACCAGTCAGCGCTGTTGAAATTCGTGTGCTCGCAAAACAGCGAATGTCTGCTAATTTGAGTGACAGAGTGAGGCGTTTGTGGGTGGTAACAGGGGAAGGTGCTTGAAAACGGGGAGTGGAGATCCGAACGCAGGCGTGCCAAACGGTCAAAACGGGCGTTTTAAGGGTATGCATAATTAACAAAGCAGCGTCATCGACCACGTCACTTGGTTGTCTTTTAGCCAGAACTGCTCGCATGATTGCGGTAGGAAAAAGCTACCACAAGAATAGCGAGCAGTTCATTCGCCGTTCGATGTACTCGATTAATCTAATAAATAGCGGAGATGACGTATGATGCGAGCGGCCAGGGGGCGTTTTTTTCAAAATAGCGAGCGCATGTTTTGTTCGCTCGTTGAGACATAGAGGCGTCAACAGACCGCAAAGAGCAAGCGCTTAATTTAGTCGGCCCCTTTTTCGGAACGACCGTCCGCAAATAGCGTCTGGCTCTGAATCAGACCCTGAGTACGGGGCTTGAAAGGATGTAACCTCGCAGGCAGTGGGCGCCAATGTAACTGCAGTGGGCGTGTATTCACAATGAACGTACAGTAGGGGCATGGTGCGGGCGTGTATTCACAATGAACGTACAGTAGGGGCATGGTGCGGGCGTGTATACACAGCGAAGGTACAGGAAGGGCATGGTGTGGGTGTATATACACAACGTAAGGGCGTTGTGCGTGCATGTGTTCACAACGAAGGTACAGTAAGGGCATGGTGTGGGTGTATATACACAACGAAGATACAGTAAGGGCGTGGTGTGGGTGTATATACACAACGAAGATACAGTAAGGGCGTGGTGTGGGCATGTATTCACAACGAAGGTACAGTAAGGGCGTGGTGTGGGCATGTATTCACAATGAAGGTACAGTAAGGGCGTGGTGTGGGCATGTATTCACCACGAAGGTACAGTAAGGGCGTGGTGTGGGCATGTATTCACAACGAAGGTACAGTAAGGGCATGGTGTGGGCATGTATACACAACGTAAGGGCGTGGTGCGGGCGTGTATACACAACGAAGGTACTGTAAGGGAGTGGTGCGGGCGTGTATACACAACGAAGGTAAAGTAAGGGCGTGGTGCTGGCGTGTATACACAACGAAGGTACAGTAAGAGCGTGGTGCGGGCGTGTATACACAACGAAGGTACAGTAAGGGAGTGGTGCGGGCGTGTATACACAACGAAGGTAAAGTAAGGGCGTGGTGCGGGCGTGTATACACAACGAAGGTAAAGTAAGGGCGTGGTGTGGGCGTGTATACACAACGAAGGTAAAGTAAGGGCGTGGTGCGGGCGTGTATACACAACGAAGGTACAGTAAGGCCGTGGTGTGGGTGTATATACACAACGTAAGGGCGTTGTGCGGGCGTGTAATCACAACTAAGGTGCAGTAAGGGCGTGGTGTGGGTGTATATACACAACATAAGGGCGTTGTGCGGGCGTGTATTCACAACTAAGGTGCAGTAAGGGCGTGGTGTGGGTGTATATACACAACGTAAGGGCGTTGTGCGGGCGTGTATTCACAACGAAGGTACAGTAAGGGCGTGGTATGGGTGTATATACACAACGTAAGGGCGTGTATTCACAACGAAGGTACAGTAAGGGCATGGTGTGGATGTATATACACAACGTAAGGGCGTTGTGCGGGCATGTATTCACAACGAAGGTACAGTAAGGGCATTGTGCGGGTGTGTATTCACAACGAAGGTACAGTAAGAGCGTGGTGCGGGCGTGTATACACAACGTAAGGTACAGTAAGGGCGTGGTGCGGGCGTGTATTCACAACGAAGGTACAGGAAGGGCATGGTGTGGGTGTATATACACAACGTAAGGGCGTTGTGCGGGCATGTATTCACAACGAAGGTACAGTAAGGGCATTGTGCGGGTGTGTATTCACAACGAAGGTACAGTAAGAGCGTGGTGCGGGCATGTATACACAGTGAAGGTACAGTAAGGGCGTGGTGTGGGTGTGTATTCACAACGAAGGTACAGTAAGAGCGTGGTGCGGGTGTATATACACAACGTAAGGGCGTTGTGCGGGCGTGTATTCACAACGAAGGTACAGGAAGGGCATGGTGTGGGTGTATATACACAACGTAAGGGCGTTGTGCGGGCATGTATTCACAACGAAGGTACAGTAAGGGCGTTGTGCGGGTGTGTATTCACAACGAAGGTACAGTAAGAGCGTGGTGCGGGCGTGTATACACAATGTAAGGTACAGTAAGAGCGTGGTGCGGGCGTGTATACACAACGTAAGGTACAGTAAGGGCGTGGTGCGGGCGTGTGTACACAACGAAGGTACAGTAAGGGCATTGTGCGGGTGTGTATACACAACAAAGGTACAGTAAAAGCGTGGTGCGGGCGTGTATACACAACGAAGGTACAGTAAGGGCGTGGTGCGGGCGTGTATACACAGTGAAGGTACAGTAAGGCGTGGTGCGGGCGTGTATTCACAACGAAGATACAGTAAGGGCATGGTGTGGGTGTATATACACAACGAAGGTACAGTAAGGGCGTGGTGCGGGGGTGTATTCACAACGAAGATACAGTAAGGGCGTGGTGCGGGCGTGTATTCACAACGAAGATACAGTAAGGGCATGGTGTGGGTGTATACAATGAAAGTACAGTGCGGGCGTGTATTCACAACGAAGGTACAGTAAGGGCATGGTGTGGGTGTATACAATGAAAGTACAGTGCGGGCGTGTATTCACAACGAAGGTACAGTAAGGGCATGGTGTGGGTGTATATACACAACGTAAGGGCATGGTGTGGGCGTGTATTCACAACGAAGGTACAGTAAGGGCGTGGTGCGGGCGTGTATTCACAACGAAGGTACAGTAAGGGCATGGTGTGGGTGTATATACACAATGTCTGATTCGTGGAGCAATTCATACGCCTCCTGACTCATCTCTGCCAGGTACGACAAGGGGAGGGATTCACAGCCCGAGTTTGCCAGATGCGTCTGACTGAATAGTCGCAGAGATGCAACTCTTAAAAATTGCAATTAACTTCAAGACCGGCTATGGATAAGGCTGTAGAGGTGCTGAATAAAAGGTATTCACCATGCCGCCCTCCAGCTGCTGTGGAACTACACATTCCAGCATGCCCTGCAACAATTTTGTTATTAGGACATGCTAAAACTGGCAGATCATGCAGGGATGTGTAGTTCCACAGTAGCTGGGGATAGGGTGGGGGATCGCATGTTAATTACCCCTGTTATACAATGTTTCCTTCCCTAGCCAGTCGTGCCTCCTACTGGAATCTAATTTATATTTTATTTTCAGTCAGCAATCTCTCCCTTGCTACATTTCACAAATAATAATATACATTGTAGTACAAAATAGTGTTGCTGCTTATAGTTTTCTTCTGATACTTTGCAGCCCTGCAGTAACCAGTTTCTGCCACATGATGGTGCTGACACTGATACAATGTAGACAGTTTGGAACAGGTACTACAGTACAGGCCGTGATGGCGCCCGGCCTCCCACCTTTCCCAGATCTGGCCCGTCGGTTAGTACATAGAGTGGGCACTCACACCTGGCGCTTACACAGAAAATAAAATGAATATAAATGATGGTATCTTATCTGAATATGTGGAAAATGCTCTGTGTTCGGTCATTACATGTAATGTACATAGAAATTAACATTATAGCATAGCGTTGCGCTTATTTGTATGTTATGAATAAACATAGCAGGTGGTCTTTTAAGCGAATATGGCCCTCATCATATTTCTCTACTCCATCTGGCAAGGAAGTTGGATTGGCTCCTAGAACCACTTTGTCTTTGAAGAGATTTAACGCTTTCGCTGCTGAGGTTTCTCTCACCCCTGTCCTGAGCCACCTGGTGCCTAACCCAGCCCCTAGTGCCTAACCCAGCCCCTAGTGCCTAACCCAGCCCCTAGTGCCTAACCTTAACCTCCCCCTAGTGCAGTGTTGGCTAACCTTGACACTCCAGCTGTTATGGAACTACATAACCCAGCATGCACTGCTACAGTTTTGCTATTAGGGCATGCTAAAACTGTGGCAGGGCATGCTGGGATATATAGTTCCACAACAGCTGGAGTGTCAAGGTTAGCCTCCCCCTAGTGCCTAACCTTAACCCTCCCCCTAGTGCCTAGCCCTACCCTTCCCTCTGATGCCTAACCTCCCCCTAGTGCCTAACCTTAACCCTCCCCCTAGTGCCTAACCTTAACCCTCCCCTAGTGCCTAGCCCTACCCTTCCCTCTGATGCCTAACCTCCCCCTAGTGCCTAACCTTAACCCTCCCCCTAGTGCCTAACCTTAACCCTCCCCTAGTGCCTAGCCCTACCCTTCCCTCTGATGCCTAACCTCCCCCTAGTGCCTAACCTTAACCCTCCCCCTAGTGCCTAACCTTAACCCTTCCCTAGTGCCTAGCCCTACCCTTCCCTCTGATGCCTAACCTCCCCCTAGTGCCTAACAACCCTCCCCCTAGTGCCTAGCCCTACCCTTCCCTCTGATGCCTAACCTCCCCCTAGTGCCTACCCTTAACCCTCCCCCTAGTGCCTAGCCCTACCCTTCCCTCTGATGCCTAACCTCCCCCTAGTGCCTAACCTTAACCCTCCCCCTAGTGCCTAGCCCTACCCTTCCCTCTGATGCCTAACCTTCCCCTAGTGCCTAACCTTAACCCTCCCCCTAGTGCCTAGCCCTACCACTCCCTCTGATGCCTAACCTCCCCCTAGTGCCTAACCTTAACCCTCCCCCTAGTGCCTAACCTTAACCCTCCCCCTAGTGCCTAGCCCTACCCTTCCCTCTGATGCCTAACCATTCCACTAGAGACTAAACTTCCCTAGTCCCTAGCCATACCCTCCCCCTGGTCCCTTACCCTAATCCACCCCCTAGTGCCTAACCTGCCCAATGTCGAATGCTGGCCTAGCGGCGACTTACCTGCTCCCGAAGGTGTTCTGGGTCACGGTGGTCATGTGACTTCCAGGTCAGACTTCCAATCCACCGGCATTCGGGAGAGTATTTCTCACCTATCCCTAACCCATACACTTCCCTGTAGTGCTTAACCCTAACCTCCCTACACAGCCTTACCATAACCTCTCCCCGCACAGCCTAACCCTAACCTCTCCCCACAGCCTAACACTAACCTCACCACACAGCCTAACGCGAACCTCCTCCCCGCAGCCTCCTCCCCTCAGCCTAACCATAACCTCCCCCACACAGCCTATCCCTAACCTCCCCCCTGCAGCCTAACCCTAACTTCCCTACACAGCCTAACCTCCCCTACACAGCCTAACCCTCGTGAAGCCTAACCTCCCCCACACAGCCTATCCCTAACCTCCCCCTCTGCAGCCTAACCCCCCCACACAGCCTAACCTCCCCGATACAGCCTCTCCCCGCAGCCTAACCCTGACTTCCCCACACAGCTGAACCCTCCCCCCACGCAGCCTAGCCTCCCCCACAGTCTAACCCTAACCAACCCCAACAGCCTAACCTTATCCTCCCCCCCACAGCCTAACCTCCCCACAGTCTAGCCCTAATGTCCCTCACAGCCTAACCCTCCCGCAGCCCAATCCTAACCTCTCCCACAGCCTAACCCTAATCTCCTCTCATAGTCTAACGCTGTTTGACATGTTACCTGTTGATATTTTAATGTCAATATTGTGGTGTCGACATTGTCATTGACAACCTTTTGACTACGTCCCGACAATAAGTACTAAGGGGCCCCATAATTTCAAAGAGGGGACCCAGAAGTGCCAGATGCGCATATTCACGCATAAGAGTGCGTTCGGTTCATCAGCAAGTGCAGAGCAATATCACGCAAGCTACGTTATGTATCGTGTACACTCTGCATCAGCAGCGCAGTGTGCGTCATTCCATCTGTACAAACCTAATTGTGCACTGGTGATAAATTGGCGACTCGTCAGTTCTACAACATTTTCTATACTCATCGCAGCAAATAGCCCCATTTGGAGTACTACAAAAGTACAACGCATAGGGGTGCTGGCAGTGCAGTCAGCTGCCGTGTGTGACACGAAGGACAGAGGAGTGATACACGTGACCCGCGTCATGCATTGTGCCACTCATGGTTATGCTTAATCTGCCACCTTGTACCAATTCCTTTGTGACATAAATACTAATCCTATGTGCCTAGTACACTATAGGTGGTTTATAATGCGCCTACAATGTGAGGAAGGTCTGGAAATCGCAACCCATGGTGGAGTGTCTAAGTTGTGCCAGGGACCTCTCACCACATGGCACACAAATGAGGGCACATCTATATCACAGATGACAGTCACTGGGTGACACATTCCCTGCATTGTGTTACAGTTTGCTGACATAATAAGGCTCCTGCTATTCCTGTGTTTGATCAATGAACGTCCAATGGTTTTATATTCCTTGCATTGGGATATCAGTAGATATGCTATAGATTGGCAGTGACTGGCACAGCGTACGCAGCTCGTTGTACAATGCTTGTCAGAAAACGGAATGTGTAATATGCCCAGTCTGGAATACCCGATGTTACTGTGTTTGTTTCCCTTGTTCTTTTCCTGTTCTCAGGGCTGGCAGACAACAAGCATGATGTTCAGAAACGTGAGGCACAAGCAGGGAACGGGAAGTACGAGGGGCTGGGACAGAGTAACATACTGCACACTGGACGGAGATGTGACGAGCCCCCACCTCTGTTACAGAGTAATGCCTGAGGCAATCTTCCCTGTAATCCCCAGCACACACTTCCCGGAGTGAGAAGTAGTACACAAAGCATTTACACACCCGGCATAACGTGTCTCCTACATACACCATATCCTATCTATAGTACATCATATTGTGCCGGCATTACATGTCTCCTACATACACCATCTCCTATCTATAGTACATCATATTGTGCCGGCATAACGTCTCCCACATACACCATCTCCTATATAGTACATCATATTGTGTCGGCATAACGTGTCTAATACATACACCATCTCCTATCTATAGTACATCATATTGTGCCGACATAACGTGTCTCCCACATACACCATCTCCTATATAGTACATCATATTGTGCCAGCATAACGTGTCTCCCACATACACCATCTCCTATATAGTACATCATATTGTGCCGGCATAACGTGTCTCCCACATCCACCATCTCCTATCTATAGTACATCATATTGTGCCGGCATAACGTGTCTCCCACATACACCATCTCCTATATAGTACATCATATTGTGCCAGCATAACGTGTCTCCCACATACACCATCTCCTATATAGTACATCATATTGTGCCGGCATAACGTGTCTCCCACATACACCATCTCCTATATAGTACATCATATTGTGCCAGCATAACGTGTCTCCTACATACACCATCTCCTATCTATAGTACATCATATTGTGCCGGCATAACGTGTCTCCCACATACACCATCTCCTATCTATAGTACATCATATTGTGCCGGCATAACTTGTCTCCCACATACACCATCTCCTATATAGTACATCATATTGTGCCGGCATAACGTGTCTCCCACATACACCATCTCCTATCTATAGTACATCATATTGTGCCAGCATAACGTGTCTCCCACATACACCATCTCCTATAAAGTACATCATATTGTGCCAGCATAACGTGTCTCCCACATACACCATCTCCTATCTATAGTACATCATATTGTGCCGGCATAACGTGTCTCCCACATGCACCATCTCCTATATAGTACATCATATTGTGCCAGCATAACGTGTCTCCTACATACACCATCTCCTATCTATAGTACATCATATTGTGCCGGCATAACGTGTCTCCCACATACACCATCTCCTATCTATAGTACATCATATTGTGCCGGCATAACGTGTCTCCTACATACACCATCTCCTATATAGTACATCATATTGTGCCGGCATAACGTGTCTCCCACATACACCATCTCCTATATAGTACATCATATTCTGCCGGCATAACGTGTCTCCCACATACACCATCTCCTATCTATAGTACATCATAGTGTGCCGGCATAACGTGTCTCCTACATACACCATCTCCTATATATAGTACATCATATTGTGCCAGCATAACGTGTCTCCCACATACACCATCTCCTATATAGTACATCATATTGTGCCAGCATAACGTGTCTCCCACATACACCATCTCCTATATAGTACATCATATTGTGCCGGCATAACGTGTCTCCCACACACCATCTCCTATATAGTACATCATATTGTGCCGGCATAACGTGTCTCCCACATTCACCATCTCCTATATAGTACATCATATTGTGCCGGCATGACGTGTCTCCTACATACACCATCTCCTATATAGTACATCATATTGTGCCGGCATAATGTGTCTCCCACATACACCATCTATATAGTACATCATATTGTGCCGGCATAACGTTCTCCCACATACACCATCTCCTATATAGTACATCATATTGTGCCGGCATAACGTGTCTCCCACATACACCATCTCCTATATAGTACATCATATTGTGCCGGCATAACGTGTCTCCCACATACACCATCTCCTATCTATAGTACATCATATTGTGCCGGCATAACGTGTCTCCCACATACACCATCTCCTATCTATAGTACATCATATTGTGCCGGCATAACGTGTCTCCTACATACACCATCTCCTATATAGTACATCATATTGTGCCGGCATAACGTGTCTCCCACATACACCATCTCCTATATAGTACATCATATTCTGCCGGCATAACGTGTCTCCCACATACACCATCTCCTATCTATAGTACAGCATAGTGTGCCGGCATAACGTGTCTCCTACATACACCATCTCCTATATATAGTACATCATATTGTGCCAGCATAACGTGTCTCCCACATACACCATCTCCTATATAGTACATCATATTGTGCCAGCATAACGTGTCTCCCACATACACCATCTCCTATATAGTACATCATATTGTGCCGGCATAACGTGTCTCCCACACACCATCTCCTATATAGTACATCATATTGTGCCGGCATAACGTGTCTCCCACATTCACCATCTCCTATATAGTACATCATATTGTGCCGGCATGACGTGTCTCCTACATACACCATCTCCTATATAGTACATCATATTGTGCCGGCATAATGTGTCTCCCACATACACCATCTATATAGTACATCATATTGTGCCGGCATAACGTTCTCCCACATACACCATCTCCTATATAGTACATCATATTGTGCCGGCATAACGTGTCTCCCACATACACCATCTCCTATATAGTACATCATATTGTGCCGGCATAACGTGTCTCCTACATACACCATCTCCTATATATAGTACATATTGTGCCGGCATAACGTGTCTCCCACATGCACCATCTCCTATATAGTACATCATATTGTGCCGGCAAAACGTGTCTCCCACATGCACCATCTCCTATCTATAGTACATCATATTGAGCCAGCATAACGTGTATCCCACATACACCATCTCCTATCTATAGTACATCATATTGAGCCAGCATAACGTGTATCCCACATACACCATCTCCTATATAGTACATCATATTGTGCCGGCATAACATGTCTCCCACATACACCATCTCCTATCTATAGTACATCATATTGAGCCAGCATAACGTGTATCCCACATACACCATCTCCTATCTATAGTACATCATATTGAGCCAGCATAACGTGTATCCCACATACACCATCTCCTATATAGTACATCATATTGTGCCGGCATAACATGTCTCCCACATACACCATCTCCTATATAGTACCACACAGCATCCTCAACTACTCCTATCATACTGTCACCACACAGCATCCCATCCCCTACTACTCCTATCATACTGTCACCACACAGCATCCTCTACTACTCCTATCATACTGTCACCACACAGCATCCTCTACTACTCCTATCATATTGTCACCGCACAGCATCCTCTACTACTCCTATCATACTGTCACCACACAACATCCTCTACTGCTCCTATCATAAGGTCACCACACAGCATTCTCTACTACTCCTATCATACTGTCACCACACAGCATTCTCTACTACTCCTATCATACTGTCACCACACAGCAACCTCTACTACTCCTATCATACTGTCACCACACAGCATCCTCTACTACTCCTATCATACTGTCACCACACAGCATCCCCTACTACTCCTATCATACTGTCACCACACAACATCCTCTATTGCTCCTATCATACAGTCACCACACAGCATCCTCTACTACTCCTAGCATACTGTAACCACACAGCATCCTCTACTACTCCTATCATACCGTCACCACACAGCATCCTCTACTACTCCTATCATCCTGTCACCAGACAGCATCCTCTACTACTCCTATAATACTGTCACCACTCAGCATCCTCTACTACTCCTGTCATACTGTCACCACACAGCATCCTCTACTACTCCTATCATACTGTCACCACACAACATCCTCTACTGCTCTTATCATAAGGTCACCACACAGCATCCCATCCCCTACTACTCCTAACATACTATTACCACACAGCATCCTCTACTACTCCTATCATACTGTCACCACACAACATCCTCTACTGCTCCTATCATAAGGTCACCACACAGCATTCTCTACTACTCCTATCATACTGTCACCACACAGCATTCTCTACTACTCCTATCATACTGTCACCACACAGCAACCTCTACTACTCCTATCATACTGTCACCACAAAGCATCTTCTACTACTCCTATCATACTGTCACCACACAGCATCCTCTTCTACTCCTATCATACTGTCACCACACAGCCTTCCTCTACTACTCCTATCATACTGTCACCACACAGCATCCTCTACTACTCCTATCATACTGTCACCACACAACATCCTCTACTGCTCCTATCATACTGTCACCACACAGCATTCTCTACTACTCCTATCATACTGTCACCACACAGCATCCCATCCCCTACTACTCCTATCATACTGTCACCACACAGCATCCCCTACTACTCATATCCTACTATCACCACACAGCATCCTCTACTACTCCTATCACACTGTCATCACACAACATCCTGTACTACTCCTATCAGTCACCACACAGCATCCTCTACTACTCCTATCATACTGTCACCACACAGCATCCTCGACTACTCCTATCCTACTGTCACCACACAGCATCCTCTAATACTCCTATCATACTGTCACCACACAGCATCCTCTACTACTCCTATCATACCGTCACCACACAACATCCCATCACCTACTACTCCTCCATACTGTCACCACACAACATCCTCTACTACTATTTCATACTGTCACTACACAGTGTGCTCTACTACTATTTCATACTGTCACCACACAGCATCCTCTACTACTCCTATCATACAGTCACCACACAGCATCCTCTACTACTCCTATCATACCGTCACCACACAACATCCCATCACCTACTACTCCTATCATACTGTCACCACACAACATCCTCTACTGCTCCTATCATACTGTCACCACACAGCATTCTCTACTACTCCTATCATACTGTCACCACACAGCATCCCATCCCCTACTACTCCTATCATACTGTCACCACACAGCATCCCCTACTACTCATATCCTACTATCACCACACAGCATCCTCTACTACTCCTATCACACTGTCATCACACAGCATCCTCTACTACTCCTATCATACTGTCACCACACAACATCCTCTACTACTCCTATCAGTCAACACACAGCATCCTCTACTACTCCTATCATACACTCACCACACAGCATCCTCTACTACTCCTATCATACTGTCACCACACAGCATCCTCTACTACTCCTATCCTACTGTCACCACACAGTATCCTCTAATACTCCTATCATACTGTCACCACACAGCATCCTCTACTACTCCTATCATACCGTCACCACACAACATCCCATCACCTACTACTCCTCCATACTGTCACCACACAACATCCTCTACTACTATTTCATACTGTCACCACGCAGTGTGCTCTACTACTATTTCATACTGTCACCACACAGTGTGCTATATTACTATTTCATACTGTCACCACACAGTGTGCTATATTACTATTTCATACTGTCACCACACAGCATCCTCTACTACTCCTATCATACAGTCACCACACAGCAACCTCTACTACTCCTATCATACTGTCACCACACAGCATCCTCTACTACTCCTGTCATACTGTCACCACACAGCATCCTCTACTACTCCTTTCATACCGTCACCACACAGCATCCTCTACTACTCCTTTCATACCGTCACCACACAGCATCCTCTACTACTCCAATCATTCTGTCACCACACAGCATCCTCTACTGCTCCTATCATTCTGTCACCACACAGCATCCTCTACTACTCCTATCATTCTGTCACCACACAACATCCTCTACTGCTCCTATCATACAGTCACCACACAACATCCTCTACTACTCCTCCATACTGTCACCACACAGCATCCTCTACTACTCCTATCATACTGTCACCACACGGCATCCCATCACCTACTACTCCTCCACACTGTCACCACACAACATCCTCTACTACTCCTATCATACTGTCACCACACAGCATCCTCTACTACTCCTATCATACAGTCACCACACAACATCCTCTACTACTCCTCCATACTGTCACCACACAGCATCCTCTACTACTCCTATCATACTGTCACCACACGGCATCCCCTACTACTCCTATCATACTGTCACCACACAGCATCCTCTACTACTCCTATCATACAGTCACCACACTACATCCCATCACCTACTACTCCTCCATACTGTCACCACACAACATCCTCTACTACTATTTCATACTGTCACTACAGTGTGCTCTACAACTATTTCATACTGTCACCACACAGCATCCTCTACTACTCCTATCATACTGTCACCACACAGCATCCTCTACTGCTCCTATCATACTGTAACCACACAGCCTCCTCTACTACTCCTATCATACCGTCACCACACAACATCCCATCACCTACTACTCCTCCACACTGTCACCACACAACATCCTCTACTACTCCTATCATACTGTCACCACACAGCATCCTCTACTACTCCTATCATACAGTCACCACACAACATCCTCTACTACTCCTCCATACTGTCACCACACAGCATCCTCTACTACTCCTATCATACAGTCACCACACAGCATCCTCTACTACTATCATCCTGTCCCCACACAGCATCCTCTACTACTCCTATCATACTGTCACCACACAGCATCCTCTACTACTCCTATCATACTGTCACCACACAACATCCTCTACTACTCCTATCATACTGTCACCACACAGCATCCTCTACTACTCCTATCATACTGTCACCACACAACATCCTCTACTACACCTATCTTACTGTAACCACACAGCATCCTCTACTACTCCTATCATACTGTCACCACACAGCATCCTCTACTACTCCTATCATACTGTCACCACACAGCATCCTCTACTACCCCTATCATACTGTCACCACACAGCATCCTCTACTACTCCTATCATACTGTAACCACACAGCATCCCATCCCCTACTACTCCTATCATACTGTCACCACACAGCATCCTCTACTACTCCTATCATACTGTCACCACACAACATCCTCTACTACTCCTCCGTACTGTCACCACACAGCATCCTCTACTACTCCTATCATACTGTCACCACACAGCATCCTCTACTACACCTATCTTACTGTAACCACACAGCATCCTCTACTACTATCATACTGTCACCACACAGCATCCTCTACTACTCCTATCATACTGTCACCACACAGCATCCTCTACTACTCCTATCATACTGTAACCACACAGCATCCCATCCCCTACTACTCCTATCATACTGTCACCACACAGCATCCTCTACTACTCCTATCATACTGTCACCACACAACATCCTCTACTACTCCTCCGTACTGTCACCACACAGTGTGCTCTACTACTATTTCATGCTGTGAGATGTGTACTCCCTGGCCGATGGTGCTTTGCAGGTGACTGGACAGAGGTGAGCTCTGCAGGTGACTAGTGACAGCAGAATGTGATTGTAAGGTCTGATGTGCATGTCCAACGTGAAGACCTAATTTAATCAGCAGTTATCTGTATTGTATAGACGATACTTATATGGAAGTAGTGATATAATTGTCAGTAGTACGCGCTGCACTTGACTCCACCCTACTGCTGTCACCACTTCTTCCTGTGATGAGTAAATATAACTAAATTGTGTCACAAAACACCTCTGTAGGTAAATAATGACCATTAGGCCCTTTACCCGAATACACTGGGCTGTCTGCTAAAGCAGAGTATGGAGGCACACAATAGGTCCCATTAGAAGTGTAGGATGAGGTGCAATCTGTGCCAACTCAGAACCGAGAGAGAATTCACGTCATGTCACAGGTATTGCAGCCCACGCTACGCTAGGAACAACCCTAAACATTCCTCCAACTAGTACTGTATATAATTTCAACAATTTTGCTCTGCAAACTGTACTTTCATTATTCCCTTTGAAAAACAGGGCACATCGCTCCTCCCAATGGCCAGTGTAATCCCCTGATTCCCAGGAAACAGCGTCTTATTGCTGCATAAACGTTTGTCACCTGAGAGGACTGCACGCTGCACCTTGAACATGTTGTGCTATGTAAATGAGGCCCAGTATAATGTACAGTAGGGTACAACATGCAAACACTTAACTTTCTACTAATCTCCAGGCATTTGGAGAATGTACAGTAAGAAACACGTGTGCTTGATGCGCCCTGTCCCTTCCTTGTTGCCATGAATGTGCTGGCAGCCGCCCGCCCTCGTGTCTGGGGCTGCGAGGCTGGTGAGCAGGAAAGCGGAAGATACTGGTAGTGACAGGACACTGCTGCTGATCTGTGGGACGTTCCCTTCATTGTCATTTCTGAAGCACTGTGCGTTATCTGACCTTCTGTAACAAGGCGCCTTCAGATTAGGCCAAACTAGGACACGTGGACAGGAACACAGAACATAGCCACACGTGTAGAAGACCATAAATATTAGCAATCAAGCGATGAACATGGAGAAACATTAGTAACCAGGTGTGGACAAGTAAGACAGGTATAGATAGGTATTACAGATTCAGAGTTAGATGTAAATGCCATTTTACGGATCGCAATTGCAAATATATGCTAATGACTCACCCACCGTCCACTGCTTATGCACGCCCACTGACAGCATCTCACGTCCGACGCTCCCACACAAAACCGGACACGTGTAAGGCAGACCTGGCTGCCATCAGCCTTCTGAGTAAGTCTAACACTTTGGACAAATGTGACGTGGCCATGGAGATGGGATTGTGGGCTATTCTGAGATTATATTTTATTTATATGGCACCACAAGTGGTCCACAGCACCTTACAAAGTACATAAACAGTATGTACAAAACAATTAAAAAAAAGCACAAGGCTTATTACCGTTGCTACGTCAGCAATTGTAATACCCGAATGTGCAGCAAGGAGGCAGAACCCACAGGTTTGCTATAATTGTAGGCAGTGGGAAGGCGATAATGGTGTAAGTGAGGGAAGAACAAGCACATGAGGGAAGAGGGCCCTGCTCGTGAGAGCATACACTCTAAAGGGGAGGGGCAGAGAGACGGGTGTGACACAGATGGGAGAGAGAGTGAGCGAGACAGCTCTGAATACAGGAGGGAACCCGCATGTAATTTCCAGCACAGAAAGTGCCAGCATCTGTCCTAGTGCCTGACTCCGAATCTGAATCAGCCTCCTAGCGTACGAATCTCATAAGGTGTCTGATTGCTACTACAGCAATAGAAAGGATTTTAACCTCTTCAAGTCAATTAGACTATACTGTACCTTATCGGGGGTTCGTCTCTGACTGGACCAACTGGGGTTTTGGAGGATAGAAGGTTGTAAATCAATAGGCATAGGTCTCGTTTCAACCTAAACGCCATGAGCACTAATAGGTTGGGGTGTCTAGCAGAGCAGGAGAGGGAGGACAGAACATGAGAATACCTGCTGCTCAGGCCTGTCATATGCCCTGAGCCATCCTCTATGGCTGGCGCATGCCCAGGTCACTACGTCCCCCAAAAAGCAGAAACTAACCTAAGCAGTACACCAGGTCCGGGGACACCTGCACAGTTATGTTATAATCATAATCATGTAACTGACTCATTAATCACCACAATAATGGTCTCATGGGATGCATTAAAAAAAAAAATACCCAATTTTGAAATCGGCTATGGATGATGAGATGCTGGCCAGTCTCTCTCTGTGATGTGACCGCCTCTGTCACCCCCGCACCTGGCCGCACCACCATAGGCTATTCACAGACTGATCAGCGCCCCTTTGAAGACAGCACATTTGAAGTGGAGATTCTTATTATCAGCTGTTCTATACGTTACCAGGAGCGACCGGGCTATTGAGATGGAGCCATTATGCTGGAAGCTGCACCTCTCATTATATAGGAGATGTAGCAATCAGCGATGAAAGGACAGACATCATGAGCAGATAGGGCGGGCTGTCACTGACAATGTGCCAGGATGCATAGAGAATCAATGAGAGGAGAAACTGACAATGTGCCAGGATACATAGAGAATTGGTAAATGGGGACTGGATCACTCCCAAGGCGGCCTGAAGAATTGTAAAGAAACTTGGAAATAGCTGAGGTGTCAGCGAGACAAGGAGACAATAGCACATGTACAGTACCATGCAGAAATCTGTTTATCTAATAACACTTGAGTTCACAAGGACATGTGCTGTCACCAGCTGGGATACTGTATGTGTATGTTATGCAATATACAATATAATTAGCAGGGCAGGGAAGAAGGGACGTGGGGGGGGGGGGGGGGGAGTCCTCTGAGGGGTTGTGGGGTCTGAACAATAGAGGATGTGGATATAAAGAGATGAATATAAATGCAGCAATTTCTGAGAAGAAGGGTCAGGAGCGGACAGGAGTGAGAGCGAGAGGGTAAGTAGGTTTGCTGGGAGCGAGCAGGAAGAAAATATACATATTCAGGCAGACAGGGCGGCTGTGCCAAGCGTGAGACTCGGGCACGGAGTGGGTCGTGAGGCGGGAGGTGACGTATTTGTGTGTCTATATAAGGTGTCGCGTCACACACACAGGCAGAGAGGCTGGGAGCTTTGGAGCAACACATCGGCTGCTGAGGTGAGAGGCTGTACATCATGCATGGCACATGTAGATAGGACTCTATGTTACATCACTGTATAAGGCAGGGGCTTCACCTAGCATTCAGGACACAGAAGCATCAGCTGCAAACTGACAGTGTGACTACTGTACAGCTCATACTGCGGGGGAATAACTGTACAGCTCATACTGCGGGGGGAATAACTATACAGCTCATACTGCGGGGGAATAACTATACAGCTCATACTGCGGGGAAATAACTGTACAGCTCATACTGCGGGGAAATAACTGTACAGCTCATACTGCGGGGGAATAACTGTACAGCTCATACTGCGAGGGAATAACTGTACAGCTCATACTGCGGGGGAATAACTATACAGCTCATACTGCGGGGGAATAACTACAGCTCATACTGCGGGGGAATAACTGTACAGCTCATACTGCGGGGGAATAACTGTACAGCTCATACTGCGGGGGAATAACTGTACAGCTCATACTGCGGGGGAATAACTATACAGCTCATACTGCGGGGGAATAACTACAGCTCATACTGCGGGGGAATAACTGTACAGCTCATACTGCGGGGGAATAACTGTACAGCTCATACTGCGGGGGAATAACTGTACAGCTCATACTGCGGGGGAATAACTACAGCTCATCCTGCGGGGGAATAACTACAGCTCATACTGCGGGGGAATAACTGTACAGCTCATACTGCGGGAGAATAACTGTACAGCTCATACTGCGGGGGAATAACTATACAGCTCATACTGCGGGGGAATAACTGTACAGCTCATACTGCGGGGGAATAACTGTACAGCTCATCCTGCCGGGGAATAACTGTACAGCTCATCCTGCGGGGGAATAACTGTACAGCTCATACTGCGGGGGAATAACTGTACAGCTCATACTGCGGGGGAATAACTGTACAGCTCATACTGCGGGGGAATAACTGTACAGCTCATACTGCGGGGGAATAACTGTACAGCTCATCCTGCGGGGGAATAACTACAGCTCATACTGCGGGGGAATAACTGTACAGCTCATACTGCGGGGGAATAACTACAGCTCATACTGCGGGGGAATAACTGTACAGCTCATACTGCGGGGGAATAACTGTACAGCTCATACTGCGGGGGAATAACTACAGCTCATACTGCGGGGGAATAACTACAGCTCATTCTGCGGGGGAATAACTGTACAGCTCATCCTGCGGGGGAATAACTACAGCTCATACTGCGGGGAATAACTGTACAGCTCATACTGCGGGGGTATAACTGTACAGCTCATACTGCGGGGGAGTAACTATACAGCTCATCCTGCGGGGGTATAACTGTACAGCTCATACTGCGGGGGAATAACTGTACAGCTCATACTGCGGGAGAATAACTGTACAGCTCATACTGCGGGAGAATAACTGTACAGCTCATACTGCGGGGGAATAACTGTACAGCTCATCCTGCGGGGGAATAACTGTACAGCTCATACTGCGGGAGAATAACTGTACAGCTCATACTGCGGGGGAATAACTGTACAGCTCATACTGCGGGGGAACAACTACAGCTCATACTGCGGGGGAATAACTGTACAGCTCATACTGCGGGGGAATAACTGTACAGCTCATACTGCGGGGGAATAACTGTACAGCTCATACTGCGGGGGAATAACTGTACAGCTCATACTGCGGGGGATTAACTGTACAACTCATACTGCGGGGGAATAACTGTACAGCTCATACTGCGGGGGAATAACAGTACAGCTCATACTGCGGGGGAATAACTGTACAGCTCATACTGCGGGGGAATAACTGTACAGGGGAACGCAGTACAGGGCAGGGGGAAGTAATAAGTACAAACCAGGTACGAGGATAATTCGATACCATGTACCAGAGAGTGTGCATTCTAGTTATTGTACAAGCCATATATTAAATAAGGGATAACAATTATAGTTAATGATACAAATATTTAATTGTCATTGAATGATTGTTACCTACATGGTAGAATAAATATATGTATCTAAATGAGTATAATCATGTAATACAAATAAACATAAATATAAGAAAAAGCTATGCGATATACTAGTAACAGGAAAAGGAAATTATATAAATTATTTACTTGCAAATTTTTACTTTATTTTATTGGTATTATTATGGGGAAATGTGTGTATACATCAGGGCCATGGCTGGTGGTGGGCAGTGCCAGCATAGAGAGACACAGGGTCCCCACAGTAATAGCTCCCCATGCTCTGTACAAGCATTGCGGCTGTACATGTATTATTATGGGGAAATGTGTGTATACATCAGGGCCATGGCTGGTGGTGGGCAGTGCCAGCATAGAGAGACACAGGGTCCCCACAGTGATAGCCCCCCATGCTCTGTACAAGCATTGCGGCAGTACATGTATTATTATGGGGAAATGTGTGTATACATCAGGGCCATGGCTGGTGGTGGGCAGCACCAGCATAGAGAGACACAGGGTCCCCACAGTGATAGCCCACCCATGCTCTGTACAAGCATTGCGGCAGTACATGTATTATTATGGGGAAATGTGTGTATACATCAGGGCCATGGCTGGTGGTGGGCAGCGCCAGTATAGAGAGACACAGGGTCCCCACAGTGCTAGCCCCCCATGCTCTGTACAAGCATTGCGGCAGTACATGTATTATTATGGGGAAATGTGTGTATACATCAGGGCCATGGCTGGTGGTGGGCAGCGCCAGTATAGAGACACACAGGGTCCCCACAGTGATAGCCCCCCCATACTCTGTACAAGCATTGCGGCAGTACATGTATTATTATGGGGAAATGTGTGTATACATCAGGGCCATGGCTGGTGGTGGGCAGCGCCAGTATAGAGAGACACAGGGTCCCCACAGTGATAGCCCCCCCATGCTCTGTAAAGCATTGCGGCAGTACATGTATTATTATGGGGAAATGTGTGTATACATCAGGGCCATGGCTGGTGGTGGGCAGCGCCAGTATAGAGAGACACAGGGTCCCCACAGTGATAGCCCCCCCATGTTCTGTACAAGCATTGCGGCAGTACATGTATTATTATGGGGAAATGTGTGTATACATCAGGGCCATGGCTGGTGGTGGGCAGCGCCAGCATAGAGACACACAGGGTCCCCACAGTGATAGCCCCCCCATGCTCTGTACAAGCATTGCGGCAGTACATGTATTATTATGGGGAAATGTGTGTATACATCAGGGCCATGGCTGGTGGTGGGCAGCGCCAGTATAGAGAGACACACGGTCCCCACAGTGATAGCCCCCCCATACTCTGTACAAGCATTGCAGCAGTACATGTATTATTATGGGGAAATGTGTGTATACATCAGGGCCATGGCTGGTGGTGGGCAGCGCCAGCATAGAGAGACACAGGGTCCCCACAGTGATAGCCCCCCATGCTCTGTACAAGCATTGCGGCAGTACATGTATTATTATTATAATTATTTATTTTTAAGGTCCCACAAAGTTTCTGCGTGCCGTAAAAGGTATGTACACAGTAACTGTAAAATGTAACATAACAATGGTACAGTAAATGATAATGTACAAATCTATGGAACACCACAAAGCAATATACAGTCAAACTAGGAGGATGCGGGAAAGAGACGAGGTTTGGGGGGAATCTCTGTATCTTCGCAGGCATGTGGAGGTGAGGCATGGGGGGGGGGTCCACATACATGTAGCCATGCCATGACGCGACTCAGTAGCGCCAAGCGTCTTTTCGTGCAATTTTTTTCCCTTAAAATGCGCCTTATTAGCACAGCGATGCACACAGGACGCGCAGGAGCCCATTGCTGATTACAATGACATGCGGCCGGTATTCTGTGCGCTTTGCAAACAAGATGCATTTTAAAGGGAAAAGTTGCACGAAAAGATGCTCAGCGCTAGGGAGTGGCACGGCGCTCAGGCATTATGTGTACCGCGAATTGTAGGGCATGGAGGATCGATGTACGTGGGCACATCAGTACCACCAACTGTCACAATGTAAAGAGCCACTTACTGTATGTCATCTGTACATCACTGTGTAATTCATCATCTCTGCAACGTGTACTATATTACTATTATTTTATATACTCATTTATTACATACACATTGATCCATCTCTGTATTTAACCATCTTAGCGCACAGGTGAACCGTTACTGTAACTTACAGATGGGTGCCTAGGAGTGTTAGCTATAATATCAGTGATTTTACTGCTATTATTATTATGAGTATAATGCTACAACATGAGATGTTCCTTGAGGACCATGTACTAAACGCTACAGATAAAAAGGTGATGAGTCTGCATTGTACAGTACATATACTGTACGTGTTACATTCCAGAGCACACAATATTACACACCAGCACACGGACACATTGTGGGGCATTTATAAGAAATGGTAGCAGGTAACTGTAACCCATAGCAACCAGAAGTGAAAACAGATCACATGTTGTCTTGCAATTGGCTGCTAGTGGTTGCAGCACATTTTTAGTTTTCAGTCTCCTAATCACATTTTGCAAATAAACCCAGAAATGTGATCAGATTGCAGCTGTACTTCGTATCCCATAGAAAGGGAAATGCCGGGAATGTTACTGGGAACCTGCCAGTCGATGGGCAGATGCATGGGAGGAAAGGTGCATCCCGTTTTATAGATGGATGTACAGTACAGTATGTCTCCTGGAAGACTCCCTGATTCCTGGAAGACTCCCTGATTGGCCGACACACGTGCTACATTCGTTTCCTGGCGCCCGCTCCCAAATCTGCGTATTTACATGTGCGGTATAAATCACATTACTAATATATGTAAATATGCACTAGTGTCTCTCTGCCTGTCCAAAAACACACAGCTAAGTAAACCTCACAGCATATCAGTAATAAGTACTGCAAAGTACCTCAATTTTATATATATACAGTCAGGTGTATAAATATTGGGACATTGACAGAATTTTCATATTTTGGCCTCTATTCACCACCACAATGGCTGTGAAATTAAACAAACAAGATGTGATTTACCTGCAGACTTTCAGATTTAATTTGAGGGTAATTACATCCAAATCAGGTGAGCGGTGCAGGAATTACAACGGTTTCTATATGTGCCTCCCACTTTTTAAGGGGCCAAAAGTAATGGGACTATCAACTCAAAAGCTATTTCATGGACAGGTGTGGGCTATTCCCTCGTTATTTCATTATCAATTAAGCAGGTAAAAGATCTGGAGTTGATTCTAGGTGTGACATTTGCATTTGGAATCAGTTTCTGTCGACTCTCAATATGAGATCCAAAGAGCTGTCACTATCAGTGAAGCAAGCCATCATTAGGCTGAAAAATCAAAACAAACCCATCAGAGAGAGAGCAAAAACATTAGGTGTGGCCAAATCAACTGTTTGGAACATTCTTAAAAAGAAAGAACGCACCGGAGAGCTCAGCAACACCAAAAGACCCAGAAGACCACGGAAAACAACTGTGGTGGATGACAGAAGAATTATTTCCCTGGTGAAGAAAAACCCCTTTACAATAGTTGGCCAAATCAAGAACACTCTCCAGGAGGTAGGTGTATATGTGTCAAAGACAACAATAAAGAGAAGACTTCTCAAGAGAGAATATAGAGGGTTCTGGAACAACATCCTATGGACAGATGAGACAAAGATCAACTTGTACCAGAGTGATGGGAAGAGAAGAGTATGGAGAAGGAAAGGAACTTCTCATGATCCAAAACATACCACCTCATCAGTGAAGCATGGTGGTGGTAGTGTCATGGCGTGGGCATGTATGGCTGCCAATGGAACTGGTTCCCTTGTATTTATTGATGATGTGACTGCTGACAAAAGCAGCAGAATGAATTCTGAAGTGTTTCGGGCAATATTATATGCTCATATTCAGTCAAGTGCTTCAGAACTCATTGGACGGCGCTTCACAGTGCACATGGACAATGACCCGAAGCATACTGCAAAATCAACCAAAGAGTTATTTAAGGCTAAAAAGTGGACTGTTATGCAATGGCCAAGTCAATCCCCTGACCTGAATCCGATTGAGCATGCATTTCACTTGATGAAGACAAAACTGAAGGGAAAATGCCCCAAGAACAAGCAGGAACTGAAGACATTTGCAGTAGAGGCCTGGCAGAGCATCACCAGGGATGAAACCCAGCGTCTGGTGATATCTATGCGTTCCAGACTTCAGGCTGTAATTGCCTGCAAAAGATTTGCAACAAAGTATTAAAAAGTGAAAGTTAGATTTAGGATTGTTTAGTTTGTCCCATTACTTTTGGCCCCTTAAAAAGTGGGAGGCACATATAGAAATCGTTGTAATTCCTAAACCGTTCACCTGATTCTGTCAGTGTCCCAATATTTATGCACCTGACAGTATGCTGAACGGTCTCGTGCTTTGTACTGTAGAAATGAAGGCAGGCTGTAATAAGCATCCACGCCGTAAAGGAAAGCGTTAAGCTGTTGGCAATGGCTGCTGGGCAGGTCAGGGGAGGAGAGTGAGTGAAGTCTTGGACAGGTCATTGTGTTTTCTCGTGTTGTTGTATTTTAGTTCCACAAAACTGAGGACAATGGGCAGAGGGGACACAACCTCCAACTTCCCGGATTCTATACAACTCATAGGAAGAGGCCTCACAATGTTTTCTGCACTTACGCGGAATACCCAGAGCTATTAACAGTTCAACTAATCAGAGGTCTGTCTGAAAGGAGCATTGGACAGTCATTTATCAGATACACTGTTCTAAGCAATGTCCGGTAATCCCGCTGGATGTGTATATAGGTGTAACTGGCTATGACAACACAGGAGATGTGAGGGAAATGAGACCGGCCAAATGTGTTCAACAATCTCTAATCTCCAGATCGGTCACTAGAATTGTTATCCCAAGCAGCACAACCATGCAAAGTACCATGTTCTGTGTGCGGAATGTAATGCTACGTATTCTGCATGCTGTACCAGACGTACTGGGGGAGATGCAATCAGTAAGAGCAAGCAATGCACACAGTATTTTAATATCAGAAATGTGCACAGAAGCGCAGGGCAGGAAGCTCCTACGGGATATTGCGCTTAATTAAATCTCCCCCATGAAACAAGTTAGGAAATGTTTACTATAATATCCAGTGGTCATTATGTACTACCTTTGTATATGCTTCTATTGGGCATAATTAGCATTATTAATGAATTACCATCATTTATCCACACCCCATAACTCACAGAATTTTATTGGACTATAGCAACAGTTGCAGACTGCGTATTGCTTGAGAAGCTGTGCTGGAGGTACTGTAGGTGGCGCTGTGTCTGTAGAGCTCACGTAGTTTCTAATCATTAGGCAACATATATTTTCTCACTTCAGACATCTTGGGCTAAATGTAATAGGGGGAGAGTTTAGAAAAGTGAGAGTTTCTGACACTTTTTAAACTTTGCCAATGTAATAGAATCCAAAAACAAAGTAACAGAGCGAACTTGCATATTTTTTTAGACTTAAAAAACTCTCACGATCTAAAATCTCATTCAGATGTTTTCCCATTTTGAGGATAAAACTCGACTAATGTGAGAGATTACAGCTAAACTCTCACATTTTCTAAACTCTCACCCTATTACATTTGGCCCCTTGTCTTGTTCAAGGTAAAGTTACGTGTAGTTTTGTGTGTGGTGCATTTTACGCGTGACAGCCTGTAAGCCTCATGTATAAAAAAATGTAGACTACTCTGTTATTTTCATTTGTGCTGCTAAACACACTTGTCGGCCAATTACACTTCAAGGTTCCTTGGAACTGCAAAAAATGAATCTGCTCCTAGGTTACTGGGTTTACAGACCTACTGGAAAACGCGTGGGATGGAGCGTGAGGCATCACGTCAGAATCCAACCTCCTCCCACGCTAGCATGGTCCCTGTCATCCAGTAACATTTCTGGGTCCTCCTAACGTACTTCTCAATTTACTTTAATTTACGGCTTACGGGAGTCATCAAGCATGGGGCAGATGAGGCCTGTATTTATTACACATTGGTTATTTATTTCAATAATCTTATCCTGCAAAACTGAATCGGATTTTGCCATTTTAGTCTTGTTGGTGCATCTAGAATTTTGCACCTTGCAGACTTGGCCATTTTGGCTCACAAATCAATGTGCAGAACCTGTAGGGCAGGGACGGAGGCTTCTGATGGCATAGAAAAAGCATCCGAACTTCGATTTTGCACTTTCATTAGTGGCGCTTAATATTAATAATTATACATTGAGCTTAATGTATATAATAATGTAAGATAATCACTCTAATTACTGAGGTTCACAATTTACAAATGTCTTTATCCTTCTTTAATCACATACATCTTAAAAAGCATCTAAATAGCTTCATTTAAAGAAGATGTGCAGGCTGCCTACAGGTAATTGTGCACAATATAATGGCTGTAATTATATATGATTATGCTTATACAGAATCATGCGCCAATCACTGCTTCCTCCCAAGTCTGTCATCAGGCAGAGACTAAAGTGGCTGGTGAGACCTACTCTTTCCACGTGACACTGAGTTACTCAGCATTGACAAAAAAATAATAAATATATTATTAAATATATATATATATATATATATATATATATATGCAAACACACCATGACTTTTGTCAGCAGGCCGCACCCCCTGCAGTCATTTTCATTAGAATATATGAATGTTTTATACTGATGGGATAATATCTGCTTCTGACCGCACCAGAAGAAGGACCTCTCCCCACTGAGCTGCATCCCCTGAATGACCTACTTACCACAGTCATAGAAAGCGCAGTCTCCCTAACTTTTTATTAAATCCTAACTCGGACGGCTGATGTGACTTTGATCAAGAGATATTTAGTTTGAGTGTTTTTATATTATGTCACCCTGGAGATCCTGGAGGTAGGAGAGATTAGCGAGGACATAGTACAGCGTGTGCAGGAAGCAGAGAGAGATTACAGACACCAGCGTAATAGCGAGGACATCCTTCTGTGTGTGCAGGAAGGGAGGAATGCTAGAGTAATGTGTGATTAGGGAGAACATACTATGGTGCGTGTGCAGGAAGGGAGGAATGCTAGAGTAATGTGTGATTAGGGAGAACATGCTACGGTGCGTGTGCAGGAAGGGAGGAATGCTAGAGTAATGTGTGATTAGAGTGAACATACTATGGAGCGTGTGCAGGAAGGGAGGAATGCTAGAGTAATGTGTGATTAGGGAGAACATACTATGGTGCGTGTGCAGGAAGGGAGGAATGCTAGAGTAATGTGTGATTAGGGAGAACATACTATGGTACGTGTGCAGGAAGGGAGGAATGCTAGAGTAATGTGTGATTAGGGAGAACATACTATGGTGCGTGTGCAGGAAGGGAGGAATGCTAGAGTAATGTGTGATTAGGGAGAACATACTATGGTGCGTGTGCAGGAAGGGAGGAATGCTAGAGTAATGTGTGATTAGGGAGAACATGCTACGGTGCGTGTGCAGGAAGGGAGGAATGCTAGAGTAATGTGTGATTAGAGAGAACATACTATGGAGCGTGTGCAGGAAGGGAGGAACGCTAGAGTAATGTGTGATTAGGGAGAACATACTATGGTGCGTGTGCAGGAAGGGAGGAATGCTAGAGTAATGTGTGATTAGGGAGAACATGCTACGGTGCGTGTGCAGGAAGGGAGGAATGCTAGAGTAACGTGTGATTAGAGAGAACATACTATGGTGCGTGTGCAGGAACGGAGGAATGCTAGAGTAATGTGTGATTAGGGAGAACATGCTAGGGTGCGTGTGCAGGAAGGGAGGAATGCTAGAGTAATGTGTGATTAGAGAGGACATCCTTCTGTGTGGCAGGAAGCTGAGGAATGCTAGAGTAATGTGTGATTAGAGAGAACATACTATGGTGTGTGTGCAGGAAGGGAGGATTGCTAGAGTAATGTGTGATTAGGGAGAATATACTATGGTGCGTGTGCAGGAAGGGAGGAATGCTAGAGTAATGTGTGACTAGAGAGGACATCCTTCTGTGTGTGCAGGAAGGGAGGAATGCTAGAGTAATGTGTGATTAGAGAGAACATACTATGGTGTGTGTGCAGGAAGGGAGGATTGCTAGAGTAATGTGTGATTAGGGAGAATATACTATGGTGCGTGTGCAGGAAGGGAGGAATGCTAGAGTAATGTGTGATAAGAGAGAACATACTATGGTGTGTGTGCAGGAAGGGAGGAATGCTAGAGTAATGTGTGATTAGAGAGGACATCCTTCTGTGTTTGCAGGAAGGGAGGAATGCTAGAGTAATGTGTGATTAGAGAGAACATACTATGGTGCGTGTGCAGGAAGGGAGGAATGCTAGAGTGATGTGTGATTAGGGAGAACATACTATGGTGTGTGTGCAGGAAGGGAGGAATGCTAGAGCAATGTGTGATTAGGGAGAACATAGTATGGTGCGTGTGCAGGAAGGGAGGATTGCTAGAGTAATGTGTGATTAGGGAGAACATACTATGGTGCGTGTGCAGGAAGGGAGGAATGCTAGAGTAATGTGTGATTAGGGAGAACATACTATGGTGCGTGTGCAGGAAGGGAGGAATGCTAGAGTAATGTGTGATTAGGGAGAACATGCTATGATGCGTGTGCAGGATGGGAGGAATGCTAGAGTAATGTGTGATTAGGGAGAACATACTATGGTGCGTGTGCAGGAAGGGAGGAATGCTAGAGTAATGTGTGATTAGGGAGAACATACTACGGTGCGTGTGCAGGAAGGGAGGATTGTTAGAGTAATGTGTGATTAGGGAGAACATACTATGGTGCATGTGCAGGAAGGGAGGAATGCGAGAGTGATGTGTGATTAGGGAGAACATACTATGGTGCGTGTGCAGGAAGGGAGGAATGCGAGAGTGATGTGTGATTAGAGAGAACATACTATGGTGTGTGTGCAGGAAGGGAGGATTGCTAGAGTAATGTGTGATTAGGGAGAACATACTATGGTGCGTGTGCAGGAAGGGAGGAATGCGAGAGTGATGTGTGATTAGAGCGAACATACTATGGTGCGTGTGCAGGAAGGGAGGTATGCTAGAGTAATGTGTGATTAGGGAGAACATACTACGGTGCGTGTGCAGGGAGGGAGGAATGCTAGATTAATGTGTGATTAGAGAGAACAAACTACGGTGCGTGTGCAGGAAGCGAGGAATGCTAGAGTAATGTGTGATTAGGGAGAACATACTATGGTGTGTGTGCAGGAAAGGAGGAATGCTAGAGTAATGTGTGATTAGAGAGAACATGCTATGTTGCTTGTGAAGGGAGGGAGAAATGCTAGAGTAATGTGTGATTAGGGAGAACATACTACAGTGCGTGTGCAGGAAGCAGAGATTCTGGAGAAATGTGTGATTAGAGAGAACATACTATGGTGCGTGTGCAGGAAGGGAGGAATGCTAGAGTGATGTGTGATTAGAGAGAACATACTATGGTGCGTAAACAGAGAGGGATGAATGCTAGAGTAATGTGTGATTAGAGAGAACATACTATGGTGGTGCGTGTGCAGGAAGGGAGGAATGCTAGAGTAATGTGTGATTAGGGAGAACATGCTATGGTGCGTGTGCAGGAAGCGGAGTTTCTGGAGAAATGTGTGATTAGAGAGAACATACTATGGTGCGTGTGCAGGAAGGGAGGAATGCTAGAGTAATGTGTGATTAGAGAGAACATGCTATGGTGCGTGTGCAGGAAGGGAGGAATGCTAGAGTAATGTGTGATTAGAGAGAATATACTATGGTGTGTGTGCAGGAAGGGAGGAATGCTAGAGTAATGTGTGATTAGGGAGAACATACTACAGTGCGTGTGCAGGAAGCGGAGATTCTGGAGAAATGTGTGATTAGAGAGAACATACTATGGTGCGTGTGCAGGAAGTGGAGATTCTGGAGTAATGTGTGATTAGGGAGAACATACTACAGTGCGTGTGCAGGAAGCGGAGATTCTGGAGAAATGTGTGATTAGAGAGAACATACTATGGTGCGTGTGCAGGAAGCTGAGTTTCTGGAGAAATGTGTGACTAGGGATAACATGCTATGGTGTGTGTGCAGGAAGGGAGAAATGCTAGAGTAATGTGTGATTAGAGAGAACATACTATGGTGCGTGTGCAGGAAGTGGAGTTTCTGGAGAAATGTGTGACTAGGGATGACATGCTATGGTGCGTGTGCAGGAAGGGAGGAATGCTAGAGTAATGTGTGATTAGGGAGAACATACTATGGTGTGTGTGCAGGAAAGGAGGAATGCTAGAGTAATGTGTGATTAGAGAGAACATACTATGCTGCTTGTGCAGGGAGGGAGGAATTCTAGAGTAATGTGTGATTAGAGAGAACATACTATGGTGCGTGTGCAGTTAGGGAGGAATGCTAGAGTAATGTGTGATTAGGGAGAACATATACTACAGTGCGTGTGCAGGAAGCGGAGATTCTGGAGAAATGTGTGATTAGAGAGAACATACTATGGTGCGTGTGCAGGAAGGGAGGAATGCTAGAGTGATGTGTGATTAGAGAGAACATACTATGGTGCGTGTGCAGGAAGGGAGGAATGCTAGAGTAATCTGTGATTAGGGAGAACATACTATGGTGCGTGTGCAGGAAGGGAGGAATGCTAGAGTAATGTGTGATTAGGGAGAACATACTATGGTGCGTATGCAGGAAGGGAGGAATGCTAGAGTAATGTGTGGTTAGGGAGAACATACTATGGTGCGTGTTCAGGAAGGGAGGAATGCTAGAGTAATGTGTGATTAGAGAGAACATACTATAGTGCGTGTGCAGGAAGGGAGGAATGCTAGAGTAATGTGTGATTAGAGAAAACATACTATGGTGCGTGTGCAGGAAGGGAGGAATGCTAGAGTAATGTGTGATTAGAGAGAACATACTATGGTGTGTGTGCAGGAAGGGGGAATGCTACAGTAATGTGTGATTAGGGAGAACATACTACGGTGCGTGTGCAGGAAGCGGAGATTCTGGAGAAATGTGTGATTAGAGAGAACATACTATGGTGTGTGTGCAGGAAGGGAGGAATGCTACAGTAATGTGTGATTAGGGAGAACATACTACGGTGCGTGTGCAGGAAGCGGAGATTCTGGAGAAATGTGTGATTAGAGAGAACATACTATGGTGCGTGTGCAGGAAGGGAGGAATGCTAGAGTAATGTGTGATTAGAGAGAACATACTGTGGTGCGTGTGCAGGAAGGGAGGAATGCTAGAGTAATGTGTGATTAGGGAGAACATACTATGGTGCGTGTGCAGGAAGGTAGGAATGCTAGAGTAATGTGTGATTAGAGAGAACATACTATGGTGCGTGTGCAGGAAGGGAGGAATGCTAGAGTAATGTGTGATTAGAGAGAACATACTATGGTGTGTGTGCAGGAAAGGAGGAATGCTAGAGTAATGTGTGATTAGAGAGAACATACTATGTTGCTTGTGCAGGGAGGGAGGAATTCTAGAGTAATGTGTGATTAGGGAGAACATACTACAGTGCGTGTGCAGGAAGCGGAGATTCTGGAGAAATGTGTGATTAGGGAGAATATACTATGGAGCGTGTGCAGGAAGGGAGGAATGCTAGAGTAATGTGTGATTAGAGAGAACATACTATGGTGCGTGTGCAGGAAGGGAGGAATGCTAGAGTAATGTGTGATTAGAGAGAACATACTATGGTGCGTGTGCAGTTAGGGAGGAATGCTAGAGTAATGTGTGATTAGGGAGAACATGCTATGGTGCGTGTGCAGGAAGCGGAGTTTCTGGAGAAATGTGTGATTAGAGAGAACATACTATGGTGCGTGTGCAGGAAGGGAGGAATGCTAGAGTAATGTGTGATTAGAGAGAACATACTGTGGTGCGTGTGCAGGAAGGGAGGAATGCTAGAGTAATGTGTGATTAGAGAGAACATACTATGGTGTGTGTGCAGGAAGGGAGGAATGCTACAGTAATGTGTGATTAGGGAGAACATACTACGGTGCGTGTGCAGGAAGCGGAGATTCTGGAGAAATGTGTGATTAGAGAGAACATACTATGGTGTGTGTGCAGGAAGGGAGGAATGCTAGAGTAATGTGTGATTAGGGAGAACATACTACGGTGCGTGTGCAGGAAGCGGAGTTTCTGGAGAAATGTGTGACTAGGGATAACATGCTATGATGCGTGTGCAGGAAGGGAGGAATGCTAGAGTAATGTGTGATTAGAGAGAACATGCTATGATGCGTGTGCAGGAAGGGAGGAATGCTAGAGTAATGTGTGATTAGAGAGAACATGCTATGGTGCATGTGCAGGAAGGGAGGAATGCTAGAGTAATGTGTGATTAGAGAGAACATGCTATGATGCGTGTGCAGGAAGGGAGGAATGCTAGAGTAATGTGTGATTAGAGAGAACATACTATGGTGCATGTGCAGGAAGGGAGGAATGCTAGAGTAATGTGTGATTAGAGAGAACATGCTATGGTGCATGTGCAGGAAGGGAGGAATGCTAGAGTAATGTGTGATTAGGGAGAACATACTACAGTGTGTGTGCAGGAAGCGGAGATTCTGGAGAAATGTGTGATTAGAGAGAACATACTATGGTGCATGTGCAGGAACGGCGGAATGCTAGAGTAATGTGTGATTAGAGAGAACATGCTATGATGCGTGTGCAGGAAGGGAGGAATGCTAGAGTAATGTGTGATTAGAGAGAACATGCTATGATGCGTGTGCAGGAAGGGAGGAATGCTAGAGTAATGTGTGATTAGAGAGAACATACTATGGTGCATGTAAAGGAAGGGAGGAATGCTAGAGTAATGTATGATTAGAGAGAACATGCTATGATGCGTGTGCAGGAAGGGAGGAATGCTAGAGTAATGTGTGATTAGAGAGAACATGCTATGATGCGTGTGCAGGAAGGGAGGAATGCTAGAGTAATGTGTGATTAGAGAGAATATGCTATGATGCGTGTGCAGGAAGGGAGGAATGCTAGAGTAATGTGTGATTAGGGAGAACATACTATGGTGCGTGTGCAGGAAGGGAGGAATGCTAGAGTAATGTGTGATTAGAGAGAACATGCTATGGTGCATGTGCAGGAAGGGAGGAATGCTAGAGTAATGTGTGATTAGAGAGAACATACTATGGAGCGTGTGCAGGAAGGGAGGAATGCTAGAGTAATGTGTGACTAGGGATAACATGCTCTGATGCGTGTGCAGGAAGGGAGGAATGCTAGAGTAATGTGTGATTAGAGAGAACATGCTATGATGCGTGTGCAGGAAGGGAGGAATGCTAGAGTAATGTATGATTAGAGAGAACATGCTATGATGCGTGTGCAGGAAGGGAGGAATGTTAGAGTAATGTGTGATTAGGGAGCAGTTTATTCCAAAGACCACAATATTCGTGCTGTTCAGTAAACTAAATATTTCTCCCTTATCTTGTCACCTTAGGTTCAGCTTCCTATTGAGCATTAAAACCTCAGAGCATCTATCTCCAGAATGTTTTGCTCCAAAAAGAAAGCACTTGCCTCGTGTCCAAATATTCTCACTCCAGATCAAATCCCTACATTTTTCATACCACCTAAGCTGTCTTCATTTCCAGACGAGGATGGCCTTGTTGGAAAGTGGCTTCAGAAGAAACCATCAGAGGTAGGATACCAAGCCACCTCCAAAATTTTACGGAAATCAGCCAGTCGCCATGTAATTCAGGTGGAGGATGTGGAGCAGGAGACCGAGGCCCCAGATCAAAGACATCATCCAGCCTTAGCTGCCACCATCATGAGAAGCCCCTACCTGTCTGAGAGCCCCCACACTCGCAGACGGGAGTCCCTCTTCCATCAGATGTGCCACACACATGGGCATTGTGAAGCAAAACCGCTGCCCCCACTAGATACTGATTGTATATTGAGTTGGAAGTCATCCTCCCATGACATCAGTCTCCAGCAGGCTCAATATGGAGCAATGGACAGCGACGCCACATCGTCTTCAGAATCCTCGCCCTATAGCTCACCCCTTTTAAGTCGGTCGCTGAAAGGGGGCTCAGTCAATCAAGTCTCTGGCAAGCAACGTCTCCTTTGTCGTGCTCTGACTGTCAAGAACTTAACTCGGGCCAGCTCCTTGTCGACAGAGGAGGCAAGCTCAACAGACACCAGTCCCAGCCTGTCTACCAGGGAAAGCCACTCCAGCTCCAGAGCTTCTATGATCCACCTAGTTCCTCCTCCGATCTTTCACCTGGACTTTATCTGTTGTCAGGAGCGACTGACCAAGGAGACAGATATATTGCTAAGCAAAGGGGGTCTGCTCCGCTTGTCCTCTGAGTACATGAAAGACTTGGAACGTCTGAGGGTGAAGTTAGTGAACGCGGAGAACGTTTATCCTCTCAACCAAGACCCCAAGAACATTAGCTGCTGCGTGGTGATGTGCCTGATGCCGGGGAAGATACAGAAGCAGAGAAGCACTGTCATCCGGAGGAGCAGGAACCCTATTTTTAATGAAGATTTTTTCTTTGAGAGTATTGAAAAAGGGAACCCCGACCATCTCAGCCTGAAGGTGAAAGTCATAAACAGAGGGACAGGCATGAAGCGCGACCACGTGCTGGGCCACAGTCAGCTGAAACTTTCTACCATTCTACCAATGTAATATTTTATGCTTAGGAGGAGGGGTGTGTTGTGTGTGGGGGGGGTGGGGGGTGGTGGCTTGGATGGACAGAACATTCATTTCAAATTGATTTAAAATGATAAGGAAATGCTGTGCTCATGTTTGAATAAACCAATGCTGCTTTATTACCATGGTGGGAATTGTGGGGTGTGTATGTGCAACTTACAAAGTCCTTTACCAAACTGCACCAACATACATGTCCTCACTTGTCTCAACACATCTCCCAAGTCACCGTGTCCGCTCTGTCCATGATCTGCTCCTCTCATCTACCCTCATTACCTGCTTCTATGCCCTGATACAATTAGATGGGAAAACGTAAGTGGATCCAGCTGGTAGCAGTGCCCTTGCAGCTTTACGGATGCCTGTTAATGATCACACTCATATATATTAAATGGAATTTTCAGATATATTTCACTTTTTGGCCAAATAACCCAAGGCCCGATTGCGTTTAACCAACATACTCGAAAACAATATAGCAGGGTGTGTATATACACAGAATGATGGGTGTCTCGGGGGAGGAGAAGATTCCCCCCCCCCCCCTTTGTACAACAAGGAACTCCCCTAACTTCCAAGCTTTCTACCAGGGAATAATACAGTGCGCAGTTCTACACAATTTCTGCCGCTCTGAAAAAATAGTGCAGTTGTAAAGCCAGAGTCTGTGCAGTCCTAAGGACACCTTGGTTACAGCTAGAGAGGTAATAATTCCTTCCAATCAGGGCTCAGCACACACTCCTGACTCCTAATGTCAGCCTATGCTTGAGACTGAGGACCTCATTCAGAGTCTCTTGCTAGCGCTGTGCGCTCGCAAACGGCCCGATGGTTTGCTAACGCGCATACGCAAGCTTCATTCTGCGTGCCAAGCAAAGACAGCCCAGTGAAATGAGTGACAGGAGAGGCCATTTGTGGGTGGTAACAGGGGCAGGACACTAATAACGGGGGAGTGGAGGTGTGAACGCAGGAGTGCCTGGGTGTTTCAACGCTGTTTTAGAGGCGTGCATAATTAACACGCAGCGTCACATGCCTGTTTTTTACACTGAAGTCCCGCAGTGCTTGCGGTAGGGTAAGGCAACCACAAGCGCTGCGATCGCTTCCTATTGTCCTCAATGTACCAATGATTTAATACACTTCCTGGAGATGACGTGTGCTGGTGGGCGGCTCTGCCTGTGCAATTGGGCGTACGCCGGCTGCTCGCTAAGACATGGTGGGCGTGCTTATGCCTTGGCGAGTGATCGCTTCCCGTGGCATCAATTTGACAAATTTGCATACGCTGGGGGCAAGCGATCGCATCTAGCGAGAGACTCTGAATGAGGTCCTGAGGCAATAGAGACCCTGCAGCAGGAATAACAGCCCCCAATGCACTCTAATTATAGCTGCCGGGCCAGCACATTCACACTGCTATTAACTCTTTAGATGCTGAGCCGGGGCACAATAGGAATCGGCAGACCTCCTCTCACCTGGTACCCGGGCTCTGCCTGCCCATAAAGAAGGTTTTATTAAAAAAATTAATAATAATAATAATAATAATTAAATTTAAATGGTTGGCAACTGGTGGGTGGCAGACACCCTAAATCCCACTAGGCCCTGGGCACCCGCCTAGGTTGCCTAATGAGTAGTCTGGACTTGCTCAGAATGACAGAGCAAATAAGCTGTAATATAGGCTCTCATTCAGAGGCGGTCGCTCTCTCTGAATGAGGCCGGCCGCTTCATTTTTTAAATGCGGCCTCCTGGTCGTTAGTTAAGCTGTGGGTTACTACCCACAGCTTAACGACCGATCAGGTTGATGGTCGCGATGGCGAACACCATCGCGACCATCAGGGCTTGCGATGAGACCCTAAGGTTGGGTCTCGGCAGCCGCAAGCCCCAGGGAGCTTCCTGCTCTGATCGAGCAGGAAGCTCCCCACTGACATCACTGATGATGTCAGTGTGGCCGCCCACAAAACGGTAGGTGTTCCTTAAGGAACGCCTCTGTTTTGGAAACCACCCCCCTGGCCCGCCTACAAAACGGGGCGAACTGTCGATCAACATCCGCCGCCCCTTTTGTAGAGACCTCCGGAGCGAGAGAGTTCCTCTCTCACTCCGGGGCTTGCGCACGCGGAGTGCGGACGCTGCGCGTGCGCAGCGCTAACTATCGACCTGGTTGTGAGCACATCAGTGCTTGCGACCGGGTCTGAATGAGACCCATAGTGTGCGGTGTGGACTGGGCAGGTGCAGATATCTCCTGCTTACTTCTCTCTCCCGATGTAGCCGAAGGTCCCCATATACTAGACCTAAATTCATTATGCTCTGAAAATACAATAATTTTGGAGCTCGACTGCGGGAGCATTTGCCATCTTCATCTTCACATTTCCTTTCGGATCCCTCTGCCCCTGTCCGGCCCCGGGGCTTTGTGCGCCTGTGTGACACTAGCACTGTCATGTAAGACTCGGCGTACTAAGGTTCGAGGAGACAGATGATTTTCGGATCAGCTGTCTCCGCGCCGCGAGTTAGAATGTTAATTATCTTATTTGAATCCATGTACTAAGTTACTTGTCAATGGCCTTCTCGGCAACACATTACATATGTTTAGAGGTACGAGACAGGGGTGTCCACTCTCACCCCTTTTATACAATTTAGCACTTGACCCGCTAATCCGTTCTCTTCAAGATTGGTCGCTGTTGCGCGGTGCTTCCATTGGAGATTACGAATTAAAGCTTATAGCTTTTGCGGATGATCTCATGCTTTTCATATCTAATCCAGAGGTTAGTTTGACCCCCTTGTTCGAAAAATTGGAACGATTTGGTCACATTTCTGGATTTACTATTAACTTTACCAAATCTACGGCACTAGCTTTGGTTAATAGACCTTTTAGACCTAGAGACAATTTAGGAGGCTTAAAATGGGCATCTTCCAGCATACCTTACCTGGGTATACAATTACCCAAGAATATTAACAACCTATATTCTTTAAATGTTACCTCAATAATAAATAAAATTTGTGCGGAAATGGACAGCTGGCAACATTTTCAGCTTTCTTACCTAGGAAGGGCCAATCTAATAAAAATTATAATTTTCCCTAAACTGCTATACCCTCTACAAGTCCTCCCGATACTTCTCACTTTAACTGATATTAAAAAGATAGATGCCGCATTTCGGAAATTTATCTGGAATAACAAAAAAATAAAACTTAGTTTGCAAATTCTTCAACGCACTAAAGAAGAGGGGGGAATTAACTTTCCCCATACTCTCCTTGATAACCAAGCTGCAATATGTAGATACATTCATGACTGGATTCTACATAGAAATCATTTCGCCCACTATGAATTAGAGAGACAGTTCCTATCTGGTTTGGACTTGGTCTACTTCTTACATATGCCTAAACACGATATACCACCGCACTTGCTTGATAACCCACTCCTGATGTCAACATGGTCAACATGGCACTCGATACGTAACAAATTTAAAATTCATGCTTCCTACTCACTACATCTCCCTCTGCTGGGAAACAATGACTTTCAGAATGGGTCTGCAACACACCCTTTCCGAAGGTGGGACTCACTGGGCCTTCGTACAGTTAGACATTTCACTAATTCTTCACTTAAATGCCCATTAACGTTTGAACAGGCACATACACAATACGATTTTCTTCATTCTTGTAACTTGGCCTTCCTACAGGCACAACACTACACCAGTAAAATATTATCTTTTTTATCTCCCTTGGATTGGGATAATAGGTTAGACACTGCCTTATTGTCTGCTGGCTATCCGTATAGGGCTATATCCCTGTTTTACCACCTACTAAGAATTCCTTACTTTACGGGAACATTCTCCACTGGTATCACTAAGTGGCAGACTTGCTTTCCAAATCTAACAGAAACTAATATTTTGCGCACGCTACAGTATTCCCTCCAAACATTGACAGCTACAACTTACAGAGAAATGTTCTACAGATTATTCTATAGGAGCTATCTTTCTCCCAAACGTTGTCACTTGATTGGTATTGCAACCTCCTCTGCGTGTCCAAAATGCGCCCATTTAGAGGCATCTTTATACCACTGCCTATGGGACTGTAGGGTCATCAAGAAATTTTGGATGGAAGTGAAACAATATGTGCTAGCTGACCTAATCAATTATCTTCCATTAATACCAGAATGGGCAGTATTGGGTTATATTCCAGGAATAACTAGAGTTTCCAAGGGTTGTAAAAAATTATTATTAATTATTTCGGCTGTAGCTAAAAAATGTATCCTGCAACAATGGATTGCTCCTACCCCTCCTTCATTATCCATGTTCAAAGAGAAATTATTTTATATTTTCAAAATGGATTGGGTCAACTCTTCTATCAACAAGGAAAAGAAAGCAGAACAATTCTTCTTAATTTGGGAAAGCTTTATTGAGGCTTTAAATCCTGAGATTAAAAGACAAATACAACAGTGTTTCAAATCAACACAATGGTATGAAACTAGAATACTGCTACAAGACCCCCCAATAACTTACGCTTAAGAGAAAACAAAAAAAAAAAAAAAAACCCACATAAATAAAAGTAGAGTAGTGAGGGATTGACCCTGGGAGTGCACGGCTCATAGCCCCCACCCCACTTTATTTCCTCTACTTCTCTGTTTTTTTTATTTATTTATTTTCTCCCTTTTTTTTTTTTTTTTCCATCTCTCTCTTCTTATACTTATCCCCCCCCCCCCCCCACACACATTTTTGAAAGAATGTTATTTATCGGGGTCAGTCCAGACCCCAATAATTAACTGTTAATAAATAAATATTAATTATGTTCTGTAGCGCACACATATTCTGCAGCACTTTACAGATAATATTTGGACACACAGACACACACACACGTTTTTTTGCTGGGAGCCATTTAACCTACCAGTATATTTTTTGGCGTGTGAGAGGAAACCGGAGCACCCGGAGGAAACCCACACAAGCACGGGGAGAATATACACACTCCAACCAGTTATGGCCGTAGTGGAAATAGACCCCTTAGTGTTTTTATTATTGTGTTTACTGCCAACTGTATAATGTGGATTTTATTAATGAACAGATATAAAATATGCCAAGATTATAAATTAGAAGTGAAAGACTGCTATATGAGGTATGACCAGCAGGTGGCGGCTCCAGCATATGAGAAAGGATGCCTGGCGTAACGTACGTCAGGTGAGCACTCATTTACCATGTGTAAATTATAAGCCCCCAGAACAATTGCCTCCTCACACATCATGAGGAGAACGCCCACATTCAGGATTCTGGGCCTGAATCAGACCCGCTCGCCAGCGCATTGCGCTCGCAAGCGGGTCGATGGCGGCCCAGTGCGCACGCGCGCCGTGCGCGAGCCCCATAGCGAGTGAGACCTTCACTCGCTCCGGAGCTCGCAGCAAAACGTTTTGTAAGTGGAGTGGCTGAACAAACGGAGGCGTTCCCGAAGGAACGCCTGCCGTTTGTGGGTGTCCCTACTGACATCAATCGTGATGTCAGTAGGAGACTTCCGGCTCTATCAGAGCTGGAGGTCCACTCGGCATTGCGAGTGCTGAGACACTACCTTAGGGTCTCCTCGCAATGGCGATGGTCGAGATAATCGCGAACATCTCCTGCCCACTCGCACTAGCTGTGGGTGGGCACCCACAGCTTAGCGAGTGGACAGGAAAAAATAAATACTCCCCGCCCTGATTCAGAGAGTGCGCTCGCAAATAGCGAGCGGCTCTGAATCAGGCCCTCTGACCCTTCTTTTGCGACAGGAAAAAGGCGCATTGTGCTTCTAGCTGTAAAAGCGTTGCTATAAATTCCGTCCGATTCCCATTGTAGGACGAGTCCCTGTCATTAATACAGTTCCTGCTTAAAAACGTTCAGTTTAGCCTCACGTATATCTTAAATAAAGAATGAGGGTGCGGAGGTTTTGGGACGGTCCTTGTAACATGAGTCACTGTAATGCATGTCGGTGTTTTATTACATTGCTGGAATTACGCCTAGAAATGCGCTCTCATATAAAGTGCGCCTGGAAGGTATAACATGAATACACAGCGGACGCTTAATTTCTCTGAGGACACGGTACTCATATATCTTCTAGTGGGGAGACAAAGGGCCTGATTCAGAGCCGCTTGTAAGCGGCCGCTCCTTCATTCCGAGCGATGTTTGCCCAACTGCGCATGCATACGGATCGTAATATGCATGCGCGAACCAGTCAGTGCGGCCGAAAATCGTTTCTTCGCTATATAGTGAGTGCCTGCTATTTTGAGTGACAGGGGGAGGCGTATGTGGGTGGTAACAGAGGAAGGTGTTTGAAAACGGGGGAGTGGAGATCCGAACGCCGGCGTGCTTAAAGGTCAAAACGGGCGTTTTATGGGTGTGCATAATTACTACAGCAGCGTCATTGACCACGTCACTGGGTTATTTTATAGCCAGAACTGCTCGCAAGATTGCGGTAGGAAAAACCAACCACAAGAATAGCGAGCAGTTCATACGCTGGTCGATGTACTCGATTAATAAATAGCGGACATGACGTAGGATGCGAGCGGCCAGGGGGCGTAGTTATCGAAAAAACGACCGCAAGTTTTGTTTGCTCGTTCAGACATAGAGGTGTCAACAGACCGCAAAGAGCGAACGGTTCATTTGAATAGCAACCCCTATTTTCTGAACGAACGACCGCAAATAGCGTCCGGCTCTCAATGAGGTCCAAAGTGTAGCCAGGCAGAAACCAGGCAATGCCCTGTGTCATTAGATATTTGGGCCGCTAAATGAAGCTCTGATTTTGTTGCGTGTGGGTGTAAAATGAGGCGCACAAATACACCCAGCCTGCATTTAGTAAGGATAGCCATCTCCAATATCTCCTGCGGTTCCTCCATTTCCGAAAGCAGACGCACCCCCAGTAGGTCTCTACGGGCAATGCGATGGCGTCAGATTTACCAGGCTCCGGAACCCTCCTCAGCAATGGTCACCGGGCATGCATGGTCTGTAGCCCGCACACGCGCAGTAGTCCTGAGTAATAAAGACAGCGCTGATGTGGTCACTTCACTCCGAGCATGTCGCAGGGAGGGGCTCCTCCTCTCGGAGCCCCCTGCCCTTGCATGTGCAATCTGATACATTCTGGTGCCAATGTTGCATACTGCAATGTGACCATGGACGCCAATACTGTGCCCAGATCGCATTGAGGATGCGATTATTGATGAATGAGCCCCTAAGACAGAGATTCCAGGAAATGCTCCATGACACGGTCCTTTATACAGAAGCAGCAATGGAAAGTCACGGTCAGACTCAGCAATGCCCTTTACCATCACACTTTGCATATGAAGATTTACATCTATGGGTTCGGCTTTCATTACTAATCCCAGACACACCCACTATTAACCTTTATATTGTTCCATGCGTGTCACTAAAAGCAGATGGTATATAGATCATAAGACAATAACTATATACTGAAATATAGCATAATGGGACAGTTTCCTAGAGTCTATTGTCTGGGTCCTAATAGTCCGGGAAGCAACCCCCCAACTGGGTTTCCTGGGGGCATGATTGTGCTTAGGAAGGAGGAAAGTCTACGTCGTGGCTGAGAAGTGTGAAGGGGGGGGGTATGTGAGTGTGGTTTCCCCCTGAGTCGCGCGACAGTGTCTGTGGTACTGACAGCCCACTGCAGCGCTCATTTTCCGTCTTGCTTCACACGGACGGATAGAGATGGGTGATGAGATAAGGGCTTGTGCTAATAAGTGTACACAGGGTGTGTATGACACAACGGTCAGTGAGTGTCCTCTGCCCAAGTACAAATCATTCATTGTCCTGACCCATAAAATAAACTCACACCACATCAGTGATCCTGTGTCTGTAAGGTAACAAATCACGCACATGGCCTAGCGCTTCACTCGCCCTGTACGCAGCCGCTGGTTCGTATCCTTAGTACATGTTCTTATTCTATATATAGTTTTATGGTCAGTGAGTATTTACAAGTTAATTATATACGTGATTTATTACACAGTATTATAATGGGTCATGTAACATTTCCCAAGTTCTGATTACACCTAGGAGCTGTAAGAGTGGACCTCGCAGCTTTGTACGACCATCTATGTAATCATTTCCTAAGGTCTGTGCCATCTCCTCATTGCGCACCCATTGAGAGGCGGGGATGAACCCTCCCTTGCCAGGGCAATGAGCACGTCCCGGCGAAGAGGGAAAAGTAAAGTGATCACTTTTGCTGTCACGTGTTCTGCCCCAGTTTGCCACCGCCCCATACATACACATGGTATAGGCTCCTAGGGGCATACAATGTTCAGACAGCCATGGGGACATGATACAGAGGTTATGCAGTCAGGAAGCCGACGGATGAAATGCCGACCGCTGGCTCCGCGACTGTCATATTCCGGTAAGGTACTAATGATAGGCATCGAAATCCCGATGCCTATCATTAGCCCTACGCTGTGAGACCCACGCCCGGTATACCGAATGAAGGTAAGCCGGGCGGCGACAGCGGACAGCTGCGGGGGGGGGGGGGGGCTTAAGTTAGGACTCCTAGGGGGGACTTAGGGTTAGGCACCCCCAGGAGGGTTAGGCTAGGGGAAGGGGGTTTAGGGTTAGGCACCCCTGGGGGAAGGTTAGGTTTAGGGTGCGGGGAGGGGGAGTCAGGTTTAGGCACCCCTGGGGAAAGGTTATGGTTAGGCACTTGGGGGGAGATTAAGGATAGGCACCCCCTAAGGGAGGGTTAAGCATAGGGGGGGGGAAGGTTAGGGATAGATTCGATACTTACCCAGTCGGGATCTCGTCCTTTCTAGCTTCCGGCGTCGGTATTAAATCTGCCGGGCTGACACCTGGTGGGATATAATACCGATACGGAGATCACACATGTAGCACTTGGCAATACAATTGGGGGCCACACATTAAGCAGCCCACAGTGCAGGGCAACAAGATATCAGGACCAACTGAGTTGTGTGACATCAGCATCCAATCGCAGACTAACCTGCTACATAGCTTTTGCAACTGCACTGTGCTCACTCTGTGACACTGTCATCCAATCACAGCGTAACCTGCTACATAGGCTGTGCGATGGCACTGTGCTCACTCTGTGACACCATCATCCAATCACAGCGTAACCTGCTACATAAGCTGTGCGATGGCACTGTGCTCACTCTGTGACACCGTCATCCAATCACAGCGTATCCCGCTACATAGGCTGTGCGATGGCACTGTGCTCACTCTGTGACACCATCATCCAATCACAGCGTAACCTGCTACATAAGCTGTGCGATGGCACTGTGCTCACTCTGTGACACCGTCATCCAATCACAGTGTAACCTGCTACATAGGCTGTGCGATGGCACTGTGCTCACTCTGTGACACCATCATCCAATCACAGCGTAACCTGCTACATAGGCTGTGTGATGGCGCTGTGCTCACTCTGTGACACCATCATCCAATCACAGCGTAACCTGCTACATAAGCTGTGTGATGCCACTGTGCTCACTCTGTGACACCATCATCCAATCACAGCATAACCTGCTACATAGGCTGTGCGATGGCACTGTGCTCACTCTGTGACACCATCATCCAATCACAGCGTAACCTGCTACATAAGCTGTGTGATGGCACTGTGCTCACTCTGTGACACCATCATCCAATCACAGCGTATCCCGCTACATAGGCTGTGCGATGGCGCTGTGCTCACTCTGTGACACCATCATCCAATCACAGCGTATCCCGCTACATAGGCTGTGCGATGGTGCTGTGCTCACTCTGTGACACCATCATCCAATCACAGCGTAACCTGCTACATAGGCTGTGCGATGGCACTGTGCTCACTCTGTGACACCATCATCCAATCACAGCGTAACCTGCTACATAGGCTGTGCGATGGCACTGTGCTCACTCTGTGACACCATCATCCAATCACAGCGTAACCTGCTACATAGGCTGTGTGATGGCACTGTGCTCACTCTGTGACACCATCATCCAATCACAGCGTAACCTGCTACATAGGCTGTGCGATGGCACTGTGCTCACTCTGTGACACCATCATCCAATCACAGCGTAACCTGCTACATAGGCTGTGCTCACTCTGTGACACCATCATCCAATCACAGCGTAACCTGCTACATAGGCTGTGCGATGGCACTGTGCTCACTCTGTGACACCATCATCCAATCACAGCGTATCCTGCTACACAGGCTGTGCGATGGCACTGTGCTCACTCTGTGACACCATCATCCAATCACAGTGTAACCCGCTACATAGGCTGTGCGATGACACTGTGCTCACTCTGTGACACCATCATCCAATCACAGCGTAACCTGCTACATAGGCTGTGCGATGGCGCTGTGCTCACTCTGTGACACCATCATCCAATCACAGCGTAACCTGTTACATAGGCTGTGCGATGGCGCTGTGCTCACTCTGTGACACCGTCATCCAATCACAGCGTAACCTGCTACATAGGCTGTGCGATGGCACTGTTCTCACTCTGTGACACCGTCATCCAATCACAGCGTAACCTGCTACATAGGCTGTGCGATGGCACTGTGCTCACTCTGTGACACCGTCACCCAATCACAGCATAACCTGCTACATAGGCTGTGCGATGGCACTGTGCTCACTCTGTGACACCATCATCCAATCACAGCGTAACCTGCTACATAGGCTGTGCGATGGCACTGTGCTCACTCTGTGACACCGTCACCCAATCACAGCATAACCTGCTACATAGGCTGTGCGATGGCACTGTGCTCACTCTGTGACACCATCATCCAATCACAGCGTAACCGGCTACATAGGCTCTGCGATGACACTGTGCTCACTCTGTGACACCATCATCCAATCACAGCGTAACCTGTTACATAGGCTGTGCGATGGCACTGTGCTCACTCTGTGACACCATCATCCAATCACAGCGTAACCTGTTACATAGGCTGTGCGATGGCACTGTGCTCACTCTGTGACACCATCATCCAATCACAGCGTAACCTGCTACATAGGCTGTGCGATGGCACTGTGCTCACTCTGTGACACCATCATCCAATCACAGCGTAACCTGCTACATAGGCTGTGCGATGGCACTGTGCTCACTCTGTGACACCATCATCCAATCACAGCGTATCCTGCTACATAGGCTGTGCGATGGCACTGTGCTCACTCTGTGACACCGTCATCCAATCACAGCGTATCCTGCTACATAGGCTGTGCGATGGCACTGTGCTCACTCTGTGACACCATCATCCAATCACAGCGTAACCTGCTACATAGGCTGTGCGATGGCACTGTGCTCACTCTGTGACACCGTCATCCAATCACAGCGTATCCTGATACATAGGCTGTGCGATGGCACTGTGCTCACTCTGTGACACCGTTATCCAATCACAGCGTAACCTGTTACATAGGCTGTGCGATGGCACTGTGCTCACTCTGTGACACCATCATCCAATCACAGCGTATCCTGCTACATAGGCTGTGCGATGGCACTGTGCTCACTATGAGACACCATCATCCAATCACAGCGAAACCTGTTACATAGGCTGTGCGATGGCACTGTGCTCACTCTGTGACATCGTCATCCAATCACAGCGTAACCTGCTACATAGGCTGTGCGATGGCACTGTGCTCACTCTGTGACACCGTCATCCAATCACAGCGTAACCTGCTACAATGGCTGTGCGATGGCACTGTGCTCACTCTGTGACACCATCATCCAATCACAGCGTAACCTGCTACATAGGCTGTGCGATGGCACTGTGCTCACTCTGTGACACCATCATCCAATCACAGCATAACCTGTTACATAGGTTGTGCGATGGCACTGTGCTCACTCTGTGACACCATCATCCAATCACAGTGTAACCTGCTACATAGGCTGTGCGATGGCACTGTGCTCACTCTGTGACACCATCATCCAATCACAGCGTAACCTGCTACATAGACTGTGCGATGGCACTGTGCTCACTCTGTGACACCATCATCCAATCACAGCGTAACCTGCTACATAGGCTGTGCGATGGCACTGTGCTCACTCTGTGACACCATCATCCAATCACAGCGTAACCTGTTACATAGGCTGTGCGATGGCAGTGTGCTCACTCTGTGACACCATCATCCAATCACAGCGTAACAGCGTATCCTGCTACATAGGCTGTGCGATGGCACTGTGCTCACTCTGTGACACCATCATCCAATAACAGCGTAACCTGTTACATAGGCTGTGCGATGGCAGTGTGCTCACTCTGTGACACCATCATCCAATCACAGCGTAACCTGCTACATAGGCTGTGCGATGGCACTGTGCTCACTCTGTGACACCATCATCCAATCACAGAATAACCTGCTACATAGGCTGTGCGATGGCACTGTGCTCACTCTGTGACACCGTCATCCAATCACAGCGTATCCTGCTACATAGGCTGTGCGATGGCACTGTGCTCACTCTGTGACACCGTCATCCAATCACAGCGTAACCTGCTACATAGGCTGTGCGATGGCACTGTGCTCACTCTGTGACACCATCATCCAATCACAGCGTAACCTGCTACATAGGCTGTGCTCACTCTGTGACACCGTCATCCAATCACAGCGTAACCTGCTACATAGGCTGTGCGATGGCACTGTGCTCACTCTGTGACACCGTAATCCAATCACAGCGTATCCTGTTACATAGGCTGTGCGATGGCACTGTGCTCACTCTGTGACACCGTCATCCAATCACAGCGTAACCTGTTACATAGGCTGTGCGATTACACTGTGCTCACTCTGTGACACCATCATCCAATCACAGCGTAACCTGCTACATAGGCTGTGCGATGGCACTGTGCTCAAACTGTGACACCATCATCCAATCACAGCGTAACCTGCTACATAGGCTGTGCGATGGCACTGTGCTCACTCTGTGACACTGTCATCCAATCACAGAATAACCTGCTACATAGGCTGTGCGATGGCACTGTGCTCAATCTGTGACACCGTCATCCAATCACAGCGTATCCTGCTACATAGGCTGTGCGATGGCGCTGTGCTCACTCTGTGACACCATCATCCAATCACAGCGTAACCTGCTACATAGGCTGTGCGATGGCACTGTGCTCACTCTGTGATACCATCATCCAATCACAGCGTAACCTGTTACATAGGCTGTGCGATGGCAGTGTGCAAACTCTGTGACACCATCATCCAATCACAGCGTAACCTGCTACATAGGCTGTGCGATGGCACTGTGCTCACTCTGTGACACCATCATCCAATCACAGCGTAACCTGCTACATAGGCTGTGCGATGGCACTGTGCTCACTCTGTGACACCATCATCCAATCACAGCGTAACCTGCTACATAGGCTGTGCGATGGCACTGAGCTCACTCTGTGACACAGTCATCCAATCACAGCGTATCCTGCTACATAGGCTGTGCGATGGCACTGTGCTCACTCTGTCACACCGTTATCCAATCACAGCGTAACCTGTTACATAGGCTGTGCGATGGCACTGTGCTCACTCTGTGACACCATCATCCAATCACAGCGTAACCTGCTACATAGGCTGTGCAATGGCACTGTGCTCACTCTGTGACACCGTCATCCAATCACAGCGTAACCTGCTACATAGGCTGTGCGATGGCACTGTGCTCACTCTGTGAAACCGTCATCCAATCACAGCGTAACCTGTTACATAGGCTGTGCGATGGCACTGTGCTTACTCGTCATCCAATCACAGCGTAACCTGCTACATAGGCTGTGCGATGGCACTGTGCTCACTCTGTGACACCATCATCCAATCACAGCGTAACCTGTTACATAGGCTGTGCGATGGCACTGTGCTCACTCTGTGATACCATCATCCAATCACAGCGTAACCTGCTACATAAGCTGTGCGATGGCAGTGTGCTCACTCTGTGATACCATCATCCAATCACAGCGTATCCTGCTACATAGGCTGTGCGATGGCGCTGTGCTCACTCTGTGACACCATCATCCAATCACAGCGTAACCTGCTACATAGGCTGTGCGATGGCACTGTGCTCACTCTGTGATACCATCATCCAATCACAGCGTAACCTGTTACATAGGCTGTGCGATGGCAGTGTGCTCACTCTGTGACACCATCATCCAATCACAGCGTAACCTGCTACATAGGCTGTGCGATGGCACTGTGCTCACTCTGTGACACCATAATCCAATCACAGCGTAACCTGCTACATAGGCTGTGCGATGGCACTGTGCTCACTCTGTGACACCATCATCCAATCACAGCGTAACCTGCTACATAGGCTGTGCGATGGCACTGTGCTCACTCTGTGACACAGTCATCCAATCACAGCGTATCCTGCTACATAGGCTGTGCGATGGCACTGTGCTCACTCTGTCACACCGTTATCCAATCACAGCGTAACCTGTTACATAGGCTGTGCGATGGCACTGTGCTCACTCTGTGACACCGTTATCCAATCACAGCGTAACCTGTTATATAGGCTGTGCGATGGCACTGTGCTCACTCTGTGACACCATCATCCAATCACAGCGTATCCTGCTACATAGGCTGTGCGATGGCACTGTGCTCACTCTGTGACACCATCATCCAATCACAGCGTAACCTGTTACATAGGCTGTGCGATGGCAGTGTGCTCACTCTGTGACACCATCATCCAATCACAGCGTATCCTGCTACATAGGCTGTGCGATGGCGCTGTTCTCACTCTGTGACACCATCATCCAATCACAGCGTAACCTGCTACAATGGCTGTTCGATGGCACTGTGCTCACTCTGTGACACCATCATCCAATCACAGCGTATCCTGCTACACAGGCTGTGCGATGGCACTGTGCTCACTCTGTGACACCATCATCCAATCACAGTGTAACCCGCTACATAGGCTGTGCGATGACACTGTGCTCACTCTGTGACACCATCATCCAATCACAGCGTAACCTGTTACATAGGCTGTGCGATGGCGCTGTGCTCACTCTGTGACACCGTCATCCAATCACAGCGTAACCTGCTACATAGGCTGTGCGATGGCACTGTTCTCACTCTGTGACACCGTCATCCAATCACAGCGTAACCTGCTACATAGGCTGTGCGATGGCACTGTGCTCACTCTGTGACACCGTCATCCAATCACAGCGTAACCTGCTACATAGGCTGTGCGATGGCACTGTGCTCACTCTGTGACACCGTCACCCAATCACAGCATAACCTGCTACATAGGCTGTGCGATGGCACTGTGCTCACTCTGTGACACCATCACCCAATCACAGCGTAACCGGCTACATAGGCTCTGCGATGACACTGTGCTCACTCTGTGACACCATCATCCAATCACAGCGTAACCTGTTACATAGGCTGTGCGATGGCACTGTGCTCACTCTGTGACACCATCATCCAATCACAGCGTAACCTGTTACATAGGCTGTGCGATGGCACTGTGCTCACTCTGTGACACCATCATCCAATCACAGCGTAACCTGTTACATAGGCTGTGCGATGGCACTGTGCTCACTCTGTGACACCATCATCCAATCACAGCGTAACCTGCTACATAGGCTGTGCGATGGCACTGTGCTCACTCTGTGACACCATCATCCAATCACAGCGTAACCTGCTACATAGGCTGTGCGATGGCACTGTGCTCACTCTGTGACACCATCATCCAATCACAGCGTATCCTGCTACATAGGCTGTGCGATGGCACTGTGCTCACTCTGTGACACCATCATCCAATCACAGCGTAACCTAATACATAGGCTGTGCGATGGCACTGTGCTCACTCTGTGACACCATCATCCAATCACAGCGTAACCTGCTACATAGGCTGCGCGATGGCACTGTGCTCACTCTGTGACACCATCATCCAATCACAGCGTAACCTGCTACATAGGCTGTGCGATGGCACTGTGCTCACTCTGTGACACCATCATCCAATCACAGCGTAACCTGTTACATAGGCTGTGCGATGACACTGTGCTCACTCTGTGACACCGTCATCCAATCACAGCGTATCCTGCTACATAGGCTGTGCGATGGCACTGTGCTCACTCTGTGACACCATCATCCAATCACTGCGTAACCTGCTACATAGGCTGTGCGATGGCACTGCGCTCACTCTGTGACACCATCATCCAATCACAGCGTAACCTGCTACATAGGCTGTGCGATGGCACTGCGCTCACTCTGTGACACCATCATCCAATCACAGCGTATCCTGCTACATAGGCTGTGCGATGGCACTGTGCTCACTCTGTGACACCATCATCCAATCACAGCGTAACCTGCTACATAGGCTGTGCGATGGCACTGTGCTCACTCTGTGACACCGTCATCCAATCACAGCGTATCCTGATACATAGGCTGTGCGATGGCACTGTGCTCACTCTGTGACACCGTTATCCAATCACAGCGTAACCTGTTACATAGGCTGTGCGATGGCACTGTGCTCACTCTGTGACACCATCATCCAATCACAGCGTATCCAGCTACATAGGCTGTGCGATGGCACTGTGCTCACTATGAGACACCATCATCCAATCACAGCGAAACCTGTTACATAGGCTGTGCGATGGCACTGTGCTCACTCTGTGACATCGTCATCCAATCACAGCGTAACCTGCTACATAGGCTGTGCGATGGCACTGTGCTCACTCTGTGACACCGTCATCCAATCACAGCGTAACCTGCTACAATGGCTGTGCGATGGCACTGTGCTCACTCTGTGACACCATCATCCAATCACAGCGTAACCTGCTACATAGGCTGTGCGATGGCACTGTGCTCACTCTGTGACACCATCATCCAATCACAGCATAACCTGTTACATAGGTTGTGCGATGGCACTGTGCTCACTCTGTGACACCATCATCCAATCACAGCGTAACCTGCTACATAGGCTGTGCGATGGCACTGTGCTCACTCTGTGACACCGTCATCCAATCACAGCGTAACCTGCTACATAGGCTGTGCGATGGCACTGTGCTCACTCTGTGACACCATCATCCAATCACAGCGTAACCTGCTACATAGGCTGTGCGATGGCACTGTGCTCACTCTGTGACACCATCATCCAATCACAGCGTAACCTGCTACATAGGCTGTGCGATGGCACTGTGCTCACTCTGTGACACCATCATCCAATCACAGCGTAACCTGTTACATAGGCTGTGCGATGGCAGTGTGCTCACTCTGTGACACCATCATCCAATCACAGCGTAACAGCGTATCCTGCTACATAGGCTGTGCGATGGCACTGTGCTCACTCTGTGACACCATCATCCAATAACAGCGTAACCTGTTACATAGGCTGTGCGATGGCAGTGTGCTCACTCTGTGACACCATCATCCAATCACAGCGTAACCTGCTACATAGGCTGTGCTATGGCACTGTGCTCACTCTGTGACACCATCATCCAATCACAGAATAACCTGCTACATAGGCTGTGCGATGGCACTGTGCTCACTCTGTGACACCGTCATCCAATCACAGCGTATCCTGCTACATAGGCTGTGCGATGGCACTGTGCTCACTCTGTGACACCGTCATCCAATCACAGCGTAACCTGCTACATAGGCTGTGCAATGGCACTGTGCTCACTCTGTGACACCATCATCCAATCACAGCGTAACCTGCTACATAGGCTGTGCTCACTCTGTGACACCGTCATCCAATCACAGCGTAACCTGCTACATAGGCTGTGCGATGGCACTGTGCTCACTCTGTGACACCGTAATCCAATCACAGCGTATCCTGTTACATAGGCTGTGCGATGGCACTGTGCTCACTCTGTGACACCGTCATCCAATCACAGCGTAACCTGTTACATAGGCTGTGCGATTACACTGTGCTCACTCTGTGACACCATCATCCAATCACAGCGTAACCTGCTACATAGGCTGTACGATGGCACTGTGCTCACTCTGTGACACCGTCATCCAATCACAGCGTATCCTGTTACATAGGCTGTGCGATGGCAGTGTGCTCACTCTGTGACACCATCATCCAATCACAGCGTAACCTGCTACATAGGCTGTGCGATGGCACTGTGCTCAAACTGTGACACCATCATCCAATCACAGCGTAACCTGCTACATAGGCTGTGCGATGGCACTGTGCTCACTCTGTGACACTGTCATCCAATCACAGAATAACCTGCTACATAGGCTGTGCGATGGCACTGTGCTCAATCTGTGACACCGTCATCCAATCACAGCGTATCCTGCTACATAGGCTGTGCGATGGCGCTGTGCTCACTCTGTGACACCATCATCCAATCACAGCGTAACCTGCTACATAGGCTGTGCGATGGCACTGTGCTCACTCTGTGATACCATCATCCAATCACAGCGTAACCTGTTACATAGGCTGTGCGATGGCAGTGTGCAAACTCTGTGACACCATCATCCAATCACAGCGTAACCTGCTACATAGGCTGTGCGATGGCACTGTGCTCACTCTGTGACACCATCATCCAATCACAGCGTAACCTGCTACATAGGCTGTGCGATGGCACTGTGCTCACTCTGTGACACCATCATCCAATCACAGCGTAACCTGCTACATAGGCTGTGCGATGGCACTGAGCTCACTCTGTGACACAGTCATCCAATCACAGCGTATCCTGCTACATAGGCTGTGCGATGGCACTGTGCTCACTCTGTCACACCGTTATCCAATCACAGCGTAACCTGTTACATAGGCTGTGCGATGGCACTGTGCTCACTCTGTGACACCATCATCCAATCACAGCGTAACCTGCTACATAGGCTGTGCGATGGCACTGTGCTCACTCTGTGACACCATCATCCAATCACAGCGTAACCTGCTACATAGGCTGTGCTCACTCTGTGACACCGTCATCCAATCACAGCGTAACCTGCTATATAGGCTGTGCGATGGCACTGTGCTCACTCTGTGACACCGTAATCCAATCACAGCGTATCCTGTTACATAGGCTGTGCGATGGCACTGTGCTCACTCTGTGACACCGTCATCCAATCACAGCGTAACCTGTTACATAGGCTGTGCGATTACACTGTGCTCACTCTGTGACACCATCATCCAATCACAGCGTAACCTGCTACATAGGCTGTACGATGGCACTGTGCTCACTCTGTGACACCGTCATCCAATCACAGCGTATCCTGTTACATAGGCTGTGCGATGGCAGTGTGCTCACTCTGTGACACCATCATCCAATCACAGCGTAACCTGCTACATAGGCTGTGCGATGGCACTGTGCTCAAACTGTGACACCATCATCCAATCACAGCGTAACCTGCTACATAGGCTGTGCGATGGCACTGTGCTCACTCTGTGAAACTGTCATCCAATCACAGAATAACCTGCTACATAGGCTGTGCGATGGCACTGTGCTCAATCTGTGACACCGTCATCCAATCACAGCGTATCCTGCTACATAGGCTGTGCGATGGCGCTGTGCTCACTCTGTGACACCATCATCCAATCACAGCGTAACCTGCTACATAGGCTGTGCGATGGCACTGTGCTCACTCTGTGATACCATCATCCAATCACAGCGTAACCTGTTACATAGGCTGTGCGATGGCAGTGTGCAAACTCTGTGACACCATCATCCAATCACAGCGTAACCTGCTACATAGGCTGTGCGATGGCACTGTGCTCACTCTGTGACACCATCATCCAATCACAGCGTAACCTGCTACATAGGCTGTGCGATGGCACTGTGCTCACTCTGTGACACCATCATCCAATCACAGCGTAACCTGCTACATAGGCTGTGCGATGGCACTGAGCTCACTCTGTGACACAGTCATCCAATCACAGCGTATCCTGCTACATAGGCTGTGCGATGGCACTGTGCTCACTCTGTCACACCGTTATCCAATCACAGCGTAACCTGTTACATAGGCTGTGCGATGGCACTGTGCTCACTCTGTGACACCATCATCCAATCACAGCGTAACCTGCTACATAGGCTGTGCGATGGCACTGTGCTCACTCTGTGACACCGTCATCCAATCACAGCGTAACCTGCTACATAGGCTGTGCGATGGCACTGTGCTCACTCTGTGAAACCGTCATCCAATCACAGCGTAACCTGTTACATAGGCTGTGCGATGGCACTGTGCTTACTCGTCATCCAATCACAGCGTAACCTGCTACATAGGCTGTGCGATGGCACTGTGCTCACTCTGTGACACCATCATCCAATCACAGCGTAACCTGTTACATAGGCTGTGCGATGGCACTGTGCTCACTCTGTGATACCATCATCCAATCACAGCGTAACCTGCTACATAAGCTGTGCGATGGCAGTGTGCTCACTCTGTGATACCATCATCCAATCACAGCGTATCCTGCTACATAGGCTGTGCGATGGCGCTGTGCTCACTCTGTGACACCATCATCCAATCACAGCGTAACCTGCTACATAGGCTGTGCGATGGCACTGTGCTCACTCTGTGATACCATCATCCAATCACAGCGTAACCTGTTACATAGGCTGTGCGATGGCAGTGTGCTCACTCTGTGACACCATCATCCAATCACAGCGTAACCTGCTACATAGGCTGTGCGATGGCACTGTGCTCACTCTGTGACACCATAATCCAATCACAGCGTAACCTGCTACATAGGCTGTGCGATGGCACTGTGCTCACTCTGTGACACCATCATCCAATCACAGCGTAACCTGCTACATAGGCTGTGCGATGGCACTGTGCTCACTCTGTGACACAGTCATCCAATCACAGCGTATCCTGCTACATAGGCTGTGCGATGGCACTGTGCTCACTCTGACACACCGTTATCCAATCACAGCGTAACCTGTTACATAGGCTGTGCGATGGCACTGTGCTCACTCTGTGACACCGTTATCCAATCACAGCGTAACCTGTTATATAGGCTGTGCGATGGCACTGTGCTCACTCTGTGACACCATCATCCAATCACAGCGTATCCTGCTACATAGGCTGTGCGATGGCACTGTGCTCACTCTGTGACACCATCATCCAATCACAGCGTAACCTGTTACATAGGCTGTGCGATGGCAGTGTGCTCACTCTGTGACACCATCATCCAATCACAGCGTATCCTGCTACATAGGCTGTGCGATGGCGCTGTTCTCACTCTGTGACACCATCATCCAATCACAGCGTAACCTGCTACAATGGCTGTTCAATGGCACTGTGCTCAATCTGTGACACCATCATCCAATCACAGCGTAACCTGCTACATAGGCTGTGCGATGGCACTGTGCTCACTCTGTGACACCATCATCCAATCACAGCATAACCTGTTACATAGGTTGTGCGATGGCACTGTGCTCACTCTGTGACACCATCTTCCAATCACAGCATAACCTGCTACATAGGCTATGCGATGGCACTGTGCTCACTCTGTGACACCATCATCCAATCACAGCATAACCTGCTACATAGGCTGTGCGATGGCAGTGTGCTCACTTTGTGACACCGTCATCCAATCACAGCGTAACCTGCTACATAGGCTGTGCGATGGCACTGTGCTCACTCTGTGACACCATCATCCAATCACAGCGTAACCTGCTACATAGGCTGTGCGATGGCACTGTGCTCACTCTGTGATACCATCATCCAATCACAGCGTAACCTGTTACATAGGCTGTGCGATGGCACTGTGCTCACTCTGTGACACCATCATCCAATCACAGCGTATCCTGCTACATAGGCTGTGCGATGGCACTGTGCTCACTCTGTGACACCATCATCCAATCACAGCGTAACCTGCTACATAGGCTGTGCGATGACACTGTGCTCACTCTGTGACACCATCATCCAATCACAGCGTAACCTGCTACATAGGCTGTGCGATGGCACTGTGCTCACTCTGTGACACCATCATCCAATCACAGCGTAACCTGCTACATAGGCTGTGCGATGGCACTGTGCTCACTCTGTGACACCGTCATCCAATCACAGCGTAACCTGCTACATAGGCTGTGCGATGGCACTGTGCTCACTCTGTGACACCATCATCCAATCACAGCGTAACCTGCTACATAGGCTCTGCGATGGCACTGTGCTCACTCTGTGACACCATCATCCAATCACAGCGTAACCTGCTACATAGGCTGTGCGATGGCACTGTGCTCACTCTGTGACACCATCATCCAATCACAGCGTAACCTGCTACATAGGCTGTGCGATGGCACTGTGCTCACTCTTTGACACCATCATCCAATCACAGCGTAACCTGTTACATAGGCTGTGCGAAGGCAGTGTGCTCACTCTGTGACACCATCATCCAATCACAGCGTAACAGCGTATCCTGCTACATAGGCTGTGCGATGGCACTGTGCTCACTCTGTGACACCATCATCCAATCACAGCGTAACCTGCTACATAGGCTGTGCGATGGCACTGTGCTCACTCTGTGACACCATCATCCAATCACAGCGTAACATGCTACATAGGCTGTGCGATGGCACTGTGCTCACTCTGTGACACCATCATCCAATCACAGCGTAACCTGTTACATAGGCTGTGCGATGGCACTGTGCTCACTCTGTGACACCATCATCCAATCACAGCGTAACAGCGTATCCTGCTACATAGGCTGTGCGATGGCACTGTGCTCACTCTGTGACACCATCATCCAATCACAGCATAACCTGTTACATAGGCTGTGCGATGGCAGTGTGCTCACTCTGTGACACCATCATCCAATCACAGCGTAACCTGCTACATAGGCTGTGCGATGGCACTGTGCTCACTCTGTGACACCATCATCCAATCACAGCGTAACCTGCTACACAGGCTGTGCGATGGCACTGTGCTCACTCTGTGACACCGTCATCCAATCACAGCGTATCCTGCTACATAGGCTGTGCGATGGCACTGTGCTCACTCTGTGACACCGTTATCCAATCACAGCGTAACCTGCTACATAAGCTGTGCGATGGCACTGTGCTCACTCTGTGATACCATCATCCAATCACAGCGTATCCTGCTACATAGGCTGTGCGATGGAACTGTGCTCACTCTGTGATACCGTCATCCAATCACAGCGTAAACTGCTACATAGGCTGTGCGATGGCACTGTGCTCACTCTGTGACACCGTCATCCAATCACAGCGTAACCTGCTACATAGGCTGTGCGATGGCACTGTGCTCACTCTGTGACACCATCATCCAATCACAGCGTAACCTGCTACTTAGGCTGTGCGATGGCACTGTGCTCACTCTGTGACACAGTCATCCAATCACAGCGTATCCTGCTACATAGGCTGTGCGATGGCACTGTGCTCACTCTGTCACACCGTTATCCAATCACAGCGTAACCTGTTACATAGGCTGTGCAATGGCACTGTGCTCACTCTGTGACACCGTTATCCAATCACAGCGTAACCTGTTACATAGGCTGTGTGATGGCACTGTGCTCACTCTGTGACACCATCATCCAATCACAGCGTATCCTGCTACATAGGCTGTGCGATGGCACTGTGCTCACTCTGTGACACCATCATCCAATCACAGCGTAACCTGTTACATAGGCTGTGCGATGGCAGTGTGCTCACTCTGTGACACCATCATCCAATCACAGCGTATCCTGCTACATAGGCTGTGCGATGGCGCTGTTCTCACTCTGTGACACCATCATCCAATCACAGCGTAACCTGCTACAATGGCTGTTCGATGGCACTGTGCTCACTCTGTGACACCATCATCCAATCACAGCGTAACCTGCTACATAGGCTGTGCGATGGCACTGTGCTCACTCTGTGACACCATCATCCAATCACAGCATAACCTGTTACATAGGTTGTGCGATGGCACTGTGCTCACTCTGTGACACCATCTTCCAATCACAGCATAACCTGCTACATAGGCTATGCGATGGCACTGTGCTCACTCTGTGACACCATCATCCAATCACAGCATAACCTGCTACATAGGCTGTGCGATGGCAGTGTGCTCACTCTGTGACACCGTCATCCAATCACAGCGTAACCTGCTACATAGGCTGTGTGATGGCACTGTGCTCACTCTGTGACACCATCATCCAATCACAGCGTAACCTGCTACATAGGCTGTGCGATGGCACTGTGCTCACTCTGTGATACCATCATCCAATCACAGCGTAACCTGTTACATAGGCTGTGCGATGGCACTGTGCTCACTCTGTGACACCGTCATCCAATCACAGAATAACCTGCTACATAGGCTGTGCGATGGCACTGTGCTCAATCTGTGACACCGTCATCCAATCACAGCGTATCCTGCTACATAGGCTGTGCGATGGCGCTGTGCTCACTCTGTGATACCATCATCCAACCACAGCGTAACCTGTTACATAGGCTGTGCGATGGCAGTGTGCTCACTCTGTGACACCATCATCCAATCACAGCGTAACCTGCTACATAGGCTGTGCGATGGCACTGTGCTCACTCTGTGACACCATCATCCAATCACAGCGTAACCTGCTACATAGGCTGTGCGATGGCACTGTGCTCACTCTGTGACACCATCATCCAATCACAGCGTAACCTGCTACATAGGCTGTGCGATGGCACTGTGCTCACTCTGTGACACCGTCATCCAATCACAGCGTATCCTGCTACATAGGCTGTGCGATGGCACTGTGCTCACTCTGTGACACCGTTATCCAATCACAGCGTAACCTGTTACATAGGCTGTGCGATGGCACTGTGCTCACTCTGTGACACCATCATCCAATCACAGCGTAACCTGCTACATAGGCTGTGCGATGGCACTGTGCTCACTCTGTGACACCCTCATCCAATCACAGCGTAACCTGCTACATAGGCTGTGCGATGGCACTGTGCTCACTCTGTGACACCGTCATCCAATCACAGCGTAACCTGTTACATAGGCTGTGCGATGGCACTGTGCTTACTCTGTGACACCGTCATCCAATCACAGCGTAACCTGCTACATAGGCTGTGCGATGGCACTGTGCTCACTCTGTGACACCATCATCCAATCACAGCGTAACCTGTTACAAAGGCTGCGCGATGGCACTGTGCTCACTCTGTGATACCATCATCCAATCACAGCGTAACCTGCTACATAAGCTGTGCGATGGCACTGTACTCACTCTTTGACACCGTCATCCAATCACAGCGTATCCTGCTACATAGGCTGTGCGATGGCACTGTGCTCACTCTGTGACACCATCATCCAATCACAGCGTAACCTGCTACATAGGCTGTGCGATGGCACTGTGCTCACTCTGTGACACCTTCATCCAATCACAGCGTAACCTGTTACATAGGCTGTGCGATGGCAGTTTGCTCACTCTGTGACACCATCATCCAATCACAGCGCATCCTGCTACATAGGCTGTGCGATGGCACTGTGCTCACTCTGTGACACCATCATCCAATCACAGCGTAACCTGCTACTTAAGCTGTGCGATGGCAGTGTGCTCACTCTGTGACACCATCATCCAATCACAGAATAACCTGCTACATAGGCTGTGCGATGGCAGTGTGCTCACTCTGTGACACCGTCATCCAATCACAGCGTAACCTGCTACTTAAGCTGTGCGATGGCAGTGTGCTCACTCTGTGACACCATCATCCAATCACAGCGTAACCTGCTACTTAAGCTGTGCGATGGCACTGTGCTCACTCTGTGACACCGTCATCCAATCACAGCATAACCTGCTACATAGGCTGTGCGATGGCAGTGTGCTCACTCTGTGACACTATCATCCAATGACAGAATAACCTGCTACATAGGCTGTGCGATGGCACTGTGCTCACTCTGTGACACCGTCATCCAATCACTGCGTATCCTGCTACATAGGCTGTGCGATGGCACTGTGCTCACTCTGTGACACCGTCATCCAATCACAGCGTAACCTGCTACATAGGCTGTGCGATGGCACTGTGCTCACTCTGTGACACCATCATCCAAACACAGCGTAACCTGCTACATAGGCTGTGCGATTACACTGTGCTCACTCTGTGACACCATCATCCAATCACAGCGTAACCTGCTACATAGGCTGTGCGATGGCACTGTGCTCACTCTGTGACACCGTCATCCAATCACAGCGTATCCTGTTACATAGGCTGTGCGATGGCAGTGTGCTCACTCTGTGACACCATCATCCAATCACAGCGTAACCTGCTACATAGGCTGTGCGATGGCACTGTGCTCACTCTGTGACACCATCATCCGATCACAGCGTAACCTGCTACATAGGCTGTGCGATGGCACTGTGCTCACTCTGTGACACCGTCATCCAATCACAGAATAACCTGCTACATAGGCTGTGCGATGGCACTGTGCTCACTCTGTGACACCGTCATCCAATCACAGCGTATCCTGCTATATAGGCTGTGCGATGGCGCTGTGCTCACTCTGTGATACCATCATCCAATCACAGCGTAACCTGTTACATAGGCTGTGCGATGGCACTGTGCTCACTCTGTGACACCATCATCCAATCACAGCGTAACCTGCTACATAGGCTGTGCGATGGCACTGTGCTCACTCTGTGACACCATCATCCAATCACAGCGTAACCTGCTACATAGGCTGTGCGATGGCACTGTGCTCACTCTGTGACACCGTCATCCAATCACAGCGTAACCTGCTACATAGGCTGTGCGATGGCAGTGTGCTCACTCTGTGACAGCATCATCCAATCACAGCGTATCCTGATACATAGGCTGTGCGATGGCACTGTGCTCACTCTGTGACACCATCATCCAATCACAGCGTAACCTGCTACATAGGCTGTGCGATGGCACTGTGCTCACTCTGTGACACCGTCATCCAATCACAGCGTAACCTGCTACATAGGCTGTGCGATGGCACTGTGCTCACTCTGTGACACCATCATCCAATCACAGCGTATCCTGCTACATAGGCTGTGCGATGGCACTGTGCTCACTCTGTGACACCATCATCCAATCACAGCGTAACCTGCTACATAGGCTGTGCGATGACACTGTGCTCACTCTGTGACACCGTCATCCAATCACAGCGTATCCTGCTATATAGGCTGTGCGATGGCACTGTGCTCACTCTGTGACACCGTCATCCAATCACAGCGTATCCTGTTACATAGGCTGTGCGATGACACTGTGCTCACTCTGTGACACCGTCATCCAATCACAGCGTAACCTGTTACATAGGCTGTGCGATGGCAGTGTGCTCACTCTGTGACACCGTCATCCAATCACAGCATAACCTGTTACATAGGCTGTGCAATGGCACTGTGCTCACTCTGTGACACCTTCATCCAATCACAGCGTAACCTGCTACATAGGCTGTGCGATGGCACTGTGCTCACTCTGTGACACCATCATCCAATCACAGCGTAACCTGCTACATAGGCTGTGCGATGGCACTGTGCTCACTCTGTGACACCATCATCCAATCACAGCGTATCCTGTTACATAGGCTGTGCGATGACACTGTGCTCACTCTGTGACACCGTCATCCAATCACAGCGTAACCTGTTACATAGGCTGTGCGATGGCAGTGTGCTCACTCTGTGACACCGTCATCCAATCACAGCATAACCTGTTACATAGGCTGTGCAATGGCACTGTGCTCACTCTGTGACACCTTCATCCAATCACAGCGTAACCTGCTACATAGGCTGTGCGATGGCACTGTGCTCACTCTGTGACACCATCATCCAATCACAGCGTAACCTGCTACATAGGCTGTGCGATGGCACTGTGCTCACTCTGTGACACCATCATCCAATCACAGCGTAACCTGCTACATAGGCTGTGCGATGGCACTGTGCTCACTCTGTGACACCGTCATCCAATCACAGCGTATCCTGCTACATAGGCTGTGCGATGGCACTGTGCTCACTCTGTGACACCGTTATCCAATCACAGCGTAACCTGTTACATAGGCTGTGCGATGGCACTGTGCTCACTCTGTGACACCATCATCCAATCACAGCGTAACCTGCTACATAGGCTGTGCGATGGCACTGTGCTCACTCTGTGACACCGTCATCCAATCACAGCGTAACCTGCTACATAGGCTGTGCGATGGCACTGTGCTCACTCTGTGACACCGTCATCCAATCACAGCGTAACCTGTTACATAGGCTGTGCGATGGCACTGTGCTTACTCTGTGACACCGTCATCCAATCACAGCGTAACCTGCTACATAGGCTGTGCGATGGCACTGTGCTCACTCTGTGATACCATCATCCAATCACAGCGTAACCTGCTGCATAAGCTGTGCGATGGCACTGTACTCACTCTTTGACACCGTCATCCAATCACAGCGTATCCTGCTACATAGGCTGTGCGATGGCACTGTGCTCACTCTGTGACACCATCATCCAATCACAGCGTAACCTGCTACATAGGCTGTGCGATGGCACTGTGCTCACTCTGTGACACCGTCATCCAATCACAGCATAACCTGCTACATAGGCTGTGCGATGGCAGTGTGCTCACTCTGTGACACTATCATCCAATGACAGAATAACCTGCTACATAGGCTGTGCGATGGCACTGTGCTCACTCTGTGACACCGTCATCCAATCACTGCGTATCCTGCTACATAGGCTGTGCGATGGCACTGTGCTCACTCTGTGACACCGTCATCCAATCACAGCGTAACCTGCTACATAGGCTGTGCGATGGCACTGTGCTCACTCTGTGACACCATCATCCAAACACAGCGTAACCTGCTACATAGGCTGTGCGATTACACTGTGCTCACTCTGTGACACCATCATCCAATCACAGCGTAACCTGCTACATAGGCTGTGCGATGGCACTGTGCTCACTCTGTGACACCGTCATCCAATCACAGCGTATCCTGTTACATAGGCTGTGCGATGGCAGTGTGCTCACTCTGTGACACCATCATCCAATCACAGCGTAACCTGCTACATAGGCTGTGCGATGGCACTGTGCTCACTCTGTGACACCATCATCCGATCACAGCGTAACCTGCTACATAGGCTGTGCGATGGCACTGTGCTCACTCTGTGACACCGTCATCCAATCACAGAATAACCTGCTACATAGGCTGTGCGATGGCACTGTGCTCACTCTGTGACACCGTCATCCAATCACAGCGTATCCTGCTATATAGGCTGTGCGATGGCGCTGTGCTCACTCTGTGATACCATCATCCAATCACAGCGTAACCTGTTACATAGGCTGTGCGATGGCACTGTGCTCACTCTGTGACACCATCATCCAATCACAGCGTAACCTGCTACATAGGCTGTGCGATGGCACTGTGCTCACTCTGTGACACCATCATCCAATCACAGCGTAACCTGCTACATAGGCTGTGCGATGGCACTGTGCTCACTCTGTGACACCGTCATCCAATCACAGCGTAACCTGCTACATAGGCTGTGCGATGGCAGTGTGCTCACTCTGTGACAGCATCATCCAATCACAGCGTATCCTGATACATAGGCTGTGCGATGGCACTGTGCTCACTCTGTGACACCATCATCCAATCACAGCGTAACCTGCTACATAGGCTGTGCGATGGCACTGTGCTCACTCTGTGACACCGTCATCCAATCACAGCGTAACCTGCTACATAGGCTGTGCGATGGCACTGTGCTCACTCTGTGACACCATCATCCAATCACAGCGTATCCTGCTACATAGGCTGTGCGATGGCACTGTGCTCACTCTGTGACACCATCATCCAATCACAGCGTAACCTGCTACATAGGCTGTGCGATGACACTGTGCTCACTCTGTGACACCGTCATCCAATCACAGCGTATCCTGCTATATAGGCTGTGCGATGGCACTGTGCTCACTCTGTGACACCGTCATCCAATCACAGCGTATCCTGTTACATAGGCTGTGCGATGACACTGTGCTCACTCTGTGACACCGTCATCCAATCACAGCGTAACCTGTTACATAGGCTGTGCGATGGCAGTGTGCTCACTCTGTGACACCGTCATCCAATCACAGCATAACCTGTTACATAGGCTGTGCAATGGCACTGTGCTCACTCTGTGACACCTTCATCCAATCACAGCGTAACCTGCTACATAGGCTGTGCGATGGCACTGTGCTCACTCTGTGACACCATCATCCAATCACAGCGTAACCTGCTACATAGGCTGTGCGATGGCACTGTGCTCACTCTGTGACACCATCATCCAATCACAGCGTATCCTGTTACATAGGCTGTGCGATGACACTGTGCTCACTCTGTGACACCGTCATCCAATCACAGCGTAACCTGTTACATAGGCTGTGCGATGGCAGTGTGCTCACTCTGTGACACCGTCATCCAATCACAGCATAACCTGTTACATAGGCTGTGCAATGGCACTGTGCTCACTCTGTGACACCTTCATCCAATCACAGCGTAACCTGCTACATAGGCTGTGCGATGGCACTGTGCTCACTCTGTGACACCATCATCCAATCACAGCGTAACCTGCTACATAGGCTGTGCGATGGCACTGTGCTCACTCTGTGACACCATCATCCAATCACAGCGTAACCTGCTACATAGGCTGTGCGATGGCACTGTGCTCACTCTGTGACACCGTCATCCAATCACAGCGTATCCTGCTACATAGGCTGTGCGATGGCACTGTGCTCACTCTGTGACACCGTTATCCAATCACAGCGTAACCTGTTACATAGGCTGTGCGATGGCACTGTGCTCACTCTGTGACACCATCATCCAATCACAGCGTAACCTGCTACATAGGCTGTGCGATGGCACTGTGCTCACTCTGTGACACCGTCATCCAATCACAGCGTAACCTGCTACATAGGCTGTGCGATGGCACTGTGCTCACTCTGTGACACCGTCATCCAATCACAGCGTAACCTGTTACATAGGCTGTGCGATGGCACTGTGCTTACTCTGTGACACCGTCATCCAATCACAGCGTAACCTGCTACATAGGCTGTGCGATGGCACTGTGCTCACTCTGTGATACCATCATCCAATCACAGCGTAACCTGCTGCATAAGCTGTGCGATGGCACTGTACTCACTCTTTGACACCGTCATCCAATCACAGCGTATCCTGCTACATAGGCTGTGCGATGGCACTGTGCTCACTCTGTGACACCATCATCCAATCACAGCGTAACCTGCTACATAGGCTGTGCGATGGCACTGTGCTCACTCTGTGACACCTTCATCCAATCACAGCGTAACCTGTTACATAGGCTGTGCGATGGCAGTTTGCTCACTCTGTGACACCATCATCCAATCACAGCGCATCCTGCTACATAGGCTGTGCGATGGCACTGTGCTCACTCTGTGACACCATCATCCAATCACAGCGTAACCTGCTACTTAAGCTGTGCGATGGCAGTGTGCTCACTCTGTGACACCATCATCCAATCACAGAATAACCTGCTACATAGGCTGTGCGATGGCAGTGTGCTCACTCTGTGACACCGTCATCCAATCACAGCGTAACCTGCTACTTAAGCTGTGCGATGGCAGTGTGCTCACTCTGTGACACCGTCATCCAATCACAGCGTAACCTGCTACTTAAGCTGTGCGATGGCACTGTGCTCACTCTGTGACACCGTCATCCAATCACAGCATAACCTGCTACATAGGCTGTGCGATGGCAGTGTGCTCACTCTGTGACACCATCATCCAATCACAGAATAACCTGCTACATAGGCTGTGCGATGGCATTGTGCTCACTCTGTGACACCGTCATCCAATCACTGCGTATCCTGCTACATAGGCTGTGCGATGGCACTGTGCTCACTCTGTGACACCGTCATCCAATCACAGCGTAACCTGCTACATAGGCTGTGCGATGGCACTGTGCTCACTCTGTGACACCATCATCCAAACACAGCGTAACCTGCTACATAGGCTGTGCGATTACACTGTGCTCACTCTGTGACACCATCATCCAATCACAGCGTAACCTGCTACATAGGCTGTGCGATGGCACTGTGCTCACTCTGTGACACCGTCATCCAATCACAGCGTATCCTGTTACATAGGCTGTGCGATGGCAGTGTGCTCACTCTGTGACACCATCATCCAATCACAGCGTAACCTGCTACATAGGCTGTGCGATGGCACTGTGCTCACTCTGTGACACCATCATCCGATCACAGCGTAACCTGCTACATAGGCTGTGCGATGGCACTGTGCTCACTCTGTGACACCATCATCCAATCACAGAATAACCTGCTACATAGGCTGTGCGATGGCACTGTGCTCACTCTGTGTCACCGTCATCCAATCACAGCGTATCCTGCTACATAGGCTGTGCGATGGCGCTGTGCTCACTCTGTGATACCATCATCCAATCACAGCGTAACCTGTTACATAGGCTGTGCGATGGCACTGTGCTCACTCTGTGACACCATCATCCAATCACAGCGTAACCTGCTACATAGGCTGTGCGATGGCACTGTGCTCACTCTGTGACACCATCATCCAATCACAGCGTAACCTGCTACATAGGCTGTGCGATGGCACTGTGCTCACTCTGTGACACCGTCATCCAATCACAGCGTAACCTGCTACATAGGCTGTGCGATGGCACTGTGCTCACTCTGTGACACCGTCATCCAATCACAGAATAACCTGCTACATAGGCTGTGCGATGGCAGTGTGCTCACTCTGTGACACCATCATCCAATCACAGCGTATCCTGATACATAGGCTGTGCGATGGCACTGTGCTCACTCTGTGACACCATCATCCAATCACAGCGTAACCTGCTACATAGGCTGTGCGATGGCACTGTGCTCACTCTGTGACACCGTCATCCAATCACAGCGTAACCTGCTACATAGGCTGTGCGATGGCACTGTGCTCACTCTGTGACACCATCATCCAATCACAGCGTATCCTGCTACATAGGCTGTGCGATGGCACTGTGCTCACTCTGTGACACCATCATCCAATCACAGCGTAACCTGCTACATAGGCTGTGCGATGACACTGTGCTCACTCTGTGACACCGTCATCCAATCACAGCGTATCCTGCTATATAGGCTGTGCGATGGCACTGTGCTCACTCTGTGACACCGTCATCCAATCACAGCGTATCCTGTTACATAGGCTGTGCGATGACACTGTGCTCACTCTGTGACACCGTCATCCAATCACAGCGTAACCTGTTACATAGGCTGTGCGATGGCAGTGTGCTCACTCTGTGACACCGTCATCCAATCACAGCATAACCTGTTACATAGGCTGTGCAATGGCACTGTGCTCACTCTGTGACACCTTCATCCAATCACAGCGTAACCTGCTACATAGGCTGTGCGATGGCACTGTGCTCACTCTGTGACGCCGTCACCCAATCACAGCATAACCTGCTACATAGGCTGTGCGATGGCACTGTGCTCACTCTGTGACACCATCATCCAATCACAGCGTAACCTGTTACATAGGCTGTGCGATGGCACTGTGCTCACTCTGTGACACCGTCATCCAATCACAGCGTAACCTGCTACATAGGCTGTGCGATGGCACTGTGCTCACTCTGTGACACCATCATCCAATCACACCGTAACCTGCTACATAGGCTGTGCGATGGCACTGTGCTCACTCTGTGACACCGTCATCCAATCACAGCGTAACCTGCTACATAGGCTGTGCGATGGCACTGTGTTCACTCTGTGACACCATCATCCAATCACAGCGTAACCTGCTACATAAGCTGTGCGATGGGACTGTGCTCACTCTGTGACACCGTCATCCAATCACAGCGTAACCTGCTACATAGGCTGTGCGATGGCACTGTGCTCACTCTGTGACACCGTCATCCAATCACAGCGTAACCTGCTACATAGGCTGTGCGATGGCACTGTGCTCACTCTGTGACACCGTCATCCAATCACAGCGTAACCTGCTACATAGGCTGTGCGATGGCGCTGTGCTCACTCTGTGACACCGTCATCCAATCACAGCGTAACCTGCTACATAGGCTGTGCGATGGCACTGTGCTCACTCTGTGACACCGTCATCCAATCACAGCGTAACCTGCTACATAGGCTGTGCGATGGCGCTGTGCTCACTCTGTGACACCGTCATCCAATCACAGCGTAACCTGCTACATAGGCTGTGCGATGGCACTGTGTTCACTCTGTGACACCATCATCCAATCACAGCGTAACCTGCTACATAAGTTGTGCGATGGCACTGTGCTCACTCTGTGACACCGTCATCCAATCACAGCGTAACCTGCTACATAGGCTGTGCGATGGCACTGTGCTCACTCTGTGACACCGTCATCCAATCACAGCGTAACCTGCTACATAGGCTGTGCGATGGCGCTGTGCTCACTCTGTGACACCGTCATCCAATCACAGCGTAACCTGCTACATAGGCTGTGCGATGGCGCTGTGCTCACTCTGTGACACCGTCATCCAATCACAGCGTAACCTGCTACATAGGCTGTGCGATGGCACTGTGCTCACTCTGTGACACCGTCATCCAATCACAGCGTAACCTGCTACATAGGCTGTGCGATGGCGCTGTGCTCACTCTGTGACACCGTCATCCAATCACAGCGTAACCTGCTACATAGGCTGTGCGATGGCGCTGTGCTCACTCTGTGACACCATCATCCAATCACAGCGTAAACTGCTACATAGGCTGTGCGATGGCACTGTGCTCACTCTGTGACACCGTCATCCAATCACAGCGTAACCTGCTACATAGGCTGTGCGATGGCGCTGTGCTCACTCTGTGACATCACCATTCTATCACCAGGGCCAAAAAGCAAAGGGTGCAAATTATAATGGTTTGTTGGGCCCACATTTTGAAGGTTACAGATCGGACTATTTCCCTTTTTAAGCACAGCCACAGGCATAGCACCCAATAACAGTGTGTCTTCTTACTGGCTTTGTGAACTTTTGAAAATGCCAATGAAAAGTGCTGTTACTCTCGCACCATTACCTTTGTGCCCTCAGCAGTTATGAAAGCCTATATATAATTGGTTCACATCCATCTACCATTTACACAGAAAGCCGTCTAGTTAACACAACGCCCTTTCCAAAAAGAATTACAGTTCCGCATCTAGCAAAGGATCACTGTCACGGAGCAGATACTATAACAAGTGTTGCGTGCCTGGTGACATTGCAGATCGGTTACAAGAATCTCAATGAACAGGAGCAGATAACACAGGGCCGCAAGTGAGCCCTTCATTAATCGCTCGATAACGCAGATAATATTTCCGTACAGTGCTGTGATCGTAAGCTCATCTGGCCAGTGCAGTTCTTCCGTTACAGTAATGTTAGAATTCAGTTTATGTTTAAAGACGTCTGCAGCAATTAAGGGCATTATTGCAGCGAGCTGAGAGGAATCACATACTGTAGCTATCTTTTCCCTAGAAAATGGCGCTATGTGGGTACAGTGTGAGCTATAAGACGATGTATAAACAGTTTAATACACACGTATACGCCAGTTACACCGTTTTACATGCATAAAGCTGAAAGTCAATAAGCAATATTTAGGGGCATATTTATTAAATTAAGTTTGGAAACTGAAAGTGACAGCGAATGCAATGACACATGGCAGAGCCCCTTTCCTTGCTTGTGTATAATAGAATATCCCGGCGGAACTTAATATCTTATTGTCCCGAATAGTGTTGATATGAAATGTTAATATCGTGTCTAGGACCTGGTAATTAGTTACTATGCCCCTTAATTTTTTAATGCCGTGATACGTGGCCGCTTAGGTTACCAATCCGGCCCTGGATTAGGTTGTACTGCACAGCTGGCTGACACTGGCTGGCTGAGGGTGTGTAGTGTGGAGGATGTGGGGAGATGGCAGCTTGTCATGCTCCCCTGTTATCAGAGCAAATCTGCTGCCTGCCTCACTGCACAGATGCCACCTCGCTTTTATCTCTTCAACACAAGTGTATTTATAACGGTGGGTTTCCCCCCAGAGTAACACAGCCGGCTCAGAAACCTCACCGGCGGTCTGTCCAGCTGGATGGACAAAGCCCTGACAGCACGATTGCCCATCACTTCCTCTACACGCTTACCACTCTGCCCACTCGCAGTAAATCACTGGGGGATACTTGTGGTGCAGACTGCAGACAGGTAGCACTAAATTGGCCTATGAAGCTTCCTGTCCGCTTGCCTAGATTTACTAACCCACGCTTTCATTGGCGGCTTTGACCAATGGATTTAAAGAAGCAAAATAAAGGAAGGCTTAACCAGGCTGGTTTAGCATTTATTTCTATTGCTGCTTTAAATCCATCCATCGTAGCTCCCGGCAATCGGCGGCTTTGACAAACCACGGGTCAGTAAATCTAGCAGAATGTGTTGAACGCTCCTAATTGTAATTTCGGGTTGTATACTAATCCTGTGCAGTTGATACGTTAATAAATATAAACACTTCTATTTGTAGCAGTTACTCCTCAGCCCTGTACAGAGGCCCTGATTCAGAGCCGGACGCTCTAACAGAGCGCTCGCTCTGAATCAGGGCCTCTTTTTTTTTTTGGGATGGAGCGGCCTCCTGGCCGCTCGCATTGCTGTGGGTTGCCACCCACAGCTAATGCGAGCGGACAGGATGATGGTCGCGATGGTCAAGACCATCGGGCTTGCAACGAGACCCTTGTGGTAGGGTCTCGTGGCCACAAGCCCCAGAGAGCTGTCGGCTCTAACAGAGCCGAAAGCTCTCCCACTGACATCAGTGACATCCCCCGACCCGCTCACCAAAGGGGGCGTGCTGTCACTCAACATCAATAGCATGCCCCCTTTGGTGCGAGACCCGGAGCGACGGATTGCCCGTCGCTATCCGGGTCTCACGCATGCGCACGACGGAGCCGGCTCCGTTGTGCGCATGCGCTCTGGGCCACCATCGACCCGGTTGCGAGCGCTCAGCGCTCGCGACCGGGTCTGAATCAGGCCCAGAGAGAGTATATCAGTCAGTCACATCAGTCCCTGTCCCAGTGGAGCTTACATTCTATTTTCCCTACCACTTGGACACACAGGCACAGTAGGGTTCATTTTATTTTGTTTGTCAGAAGCCACTAAACATACAGTATGACTTATGGATTGCGGAAGGAAGCTGGAGCACACGGAGGAAACTCAGGCAAACACAGGGAGAACAAACACTGCACACGTTACAAATGGAATTAGATTAAATGTAATTTAGCGGTTTCAAACAGGAGTTTGAATTCATCATGAACCCAAGATTTAACAGATTAAGGGGTCCATTCATCATGTTAGTTATCAGGGGCCGGGGGGGTCCCCGATAATTAGGTATCCAACACGCTGTAAGTAGCAGCGGTGGGTACAAATTCACCGGAGCAATTCAACATTGCTCACGTGCGCAGACAGCTGATTCGAAAATGTGCTATCTCCGTGATCCTCTTTACTGCTACCAGTGAGGGTTCCAGGGGTGGGCTAACAGGGTCGTCACCTGGAGCGCCGGCCCCTAGAGGGCACCACTGAGCCCCCAGATGAAGGATAAAAAATACTGCATCGGTCAAACCCCCAGCTAGCCGCCGCAGGGTGCCCGCTGAGAGTTTTTACCAGCGGGCACGCGGCTCACTCCCTGCAGCGGCACCCGAAAGCTGGAGCTCACTCCTGAGCTCCGGCTTCCAGCAGACAGCACTAAGGGAGGAACGTCATGACATCTCTCCCATAGATCCAAGGAGCTGGAGCTAACTCCTGAGCCTCGGCTCCCGCAGAGAGCACTATGGGAGGGATGTCATGATGTCTCTCCCATAGATCCGTGGAGCCGCGGTCGGACCAGACGTCAGCAGACGCAGGAGTGAGGCTGAAGGTAAGTATTGTGTTTTTTTTTTTTTTCTTCAGAAGCACCAGCACTGGGGGCACAACTATAGGGGGCACGACTACTGGGGGGGGGCATTACTACTGGGGGGCATGACTACTGGGGGGCACAACTATGGGGCAATACTACTGGGGGCATTACTACTGTGGGCACTACTATAGGGGGCATTACCACTGGGGACACTACTATTTGGGGCATTACCACTGAGGGCACTACTATTTGGGGCATTACCAATGGGGGCACTACTATAGGGGGCATTACCAATGGGGGCACTACTATAGGGGGCATCACTACTATAGGGGGCATTACCACTGAGGACACTACTATTGGGGTTATTACCCATGGGGGCACTACTATAGGGGGCATAACTACTATAGGGGGCATCACTACTATAGGGGCATTACTACTGGAGGCACTTTACTACTGGGGGCACTGATAGGGGTCATTACCAATGGGGTCATTACCAATTTGGGCACTACTTTTGGGGGCATTACCACTGTGGGCACTACTAATAGGGGCACTGCATGGGGGGCACCACTACTGGGGCCATTGTGTAAGGGGTACCACTGCTGTGGGCATTGTATAAGGGGCACTACTACTGTGAGCCTTGTGTTTAAAGGACACTAATTTGGGCATTGTGTAAAAGGGGCACCACTGTGTGTCATAACATAAATAAGGGACTACTGTGTGGCGTAGTTTGAATTGGGGGTAATGTATTATAAAGATAATTACTGTGTGTCGCACAATGTGTTATAAAGGGCATTACTGCATGTGGTATAATGTGTTATACAGGACATTACTGCGTGTGGTATACAGGGCATTCCTGCGTGTGGTATAATGTGTTATACAGGGCATTACTGCGTGTGGTATAATGTGTTATACAGGGCATTACTGCGTGTGGTATAATGTGTTATACAGGGCATTACTGCGTGTGGTATACAGGGCATTACTGCGTGTGGTATAATGTGGTATACAGGACATTACTGCGTGTGGTATAATGTGTTATACAGGGCATTACTGTGTGTGGTATAATGTGTTATACAGGGCATTACTGCGTGTGGTATAATGTGTTATACAGGACATTACTGCTTGTGGTATAATGTTATACAGGGCATTACTGCGTGTGGTATAATGTGTTATACAGGACATTACTGCGTGTGGTATAATGTGTTATACAGGACATTACTGCGTGTGGTATAATGTGTTATACAGGGCATTACTGCGTGTGGTATAATGTGTTATACAGGGCATTACTGCGTGTGGTATAATGTGTTATACAGGACATTACTGCGTGTGGTATAATGTGTTATACAGGGCATTACTGCGTGTGGTATAATGTGTTATACAGGGCATTACTGCGTGTGGTATAATGTGCTATACAGGGCATTACTGCGTGTGTTATACAGGGCATTACTGCGTGTGGCATAATGTGTTATACAGGGCATTACTGCGTGTGGTATAATGTGTTATACAGGGCATTACTGCGTGTGGCCTAATGTGTTATACAGGGCATTACTGTGTGTGGTATAATGTGTTATACAGGGCATTACTGTGTGTGGTATAATGTGTTATACAGGACATTACTGCGTGTGGTATAATGTGTTATACAGGGCATTACTGCGTGTGGTATAATGTGTTATACAGGGCATTACTGTGTGTGGTATAATGTGTTATACAGGACATTACTGCGTGTGTTATACAGGACATTACTGTGTGTGCTATAATGTGTTATACAGGACATTACTGTGTGTGGTATAATGTGTTATACAGTGCATTACTGTGTGTGGTATAATGTGTTATACAGGGCATTACTGCTTGTGGTATAATGTGTTATACAGGGCATTACTGTGTGTGGTATAATGTGTTATACAGGACATTACTGCGTGTGGTATAATGTGTTATACAGGACATTACTGTGTGTGGTATAATGTGTTATACAGGACATTACTGTGTGTGGTATAATGTGTTATACAGGACATTACTGTGTGTGGTATAATGTGTTATACAGTGCATTACTGTGTGTGGTATAATGTGTTATACAGGTCATTACTGCGTGTGGTATAATGTGTTATACAGGGCATTACTGCGTGTGGCAAAATGTATTATACAGGGCATTACTGCATGTGGCATAATGTGTTATACAGGACATTACTGCGTATGGCATAATGTGTTATAAAGGTCATTACTGTGTAAGACCTACTGTGTAAGGCGCATTACTGCGCATGGGAATTATTCGCCATGAGGGAGAGCTTGGGGGAAGCCCAGCACCTCTGTAAATGCTGGGCAAGCCCCACAGTGTGAAGAATTGGGGGTGTTCCGCAAGGACACACCCCCTTTCCAGAAGCGTGCACGCTTTCAGTTTGCGCTCAGAGGAACGCCATCTAAAAAAGTTATTTCTTTATTTGGGGGGGGGGCGCAACTAGGAACTTTCGCCCTGAGCTTCAAAATGTATAGAACCGGCCCTGACTACTACTCCCATAGCAGTGACACTTAGCAGTACCAAGTACACAGCAGCACAAATCCCTGACATCTAGGGAGGAGCCACACAGGAGCGGAGGTATCCAAAAGGCTTCCTCTTCTCTACACGGGACTACTTCCTATAGGTGCGTGAGCAAACGGCATCTGAAGGTGGTGAATGCTCCCTCAGACAAGCTCCGGAAATATAATATATTTAGAGCTTGAAGAATGTAGGTCCCCATACTAGGGTAAGGGGACAGATCGGGGCTGAAATGTCAGCAGGGGATTTATAATGAATATCCCTGATCCTTCATTTCTACAAAAGTGTTAATAAATGTATTTCTTTATGATGAAAACATACGGGACATCAGCATGGGCCTAGGCTTAGGGCTCTGGAGTTATCCATACACAGCCTTGTCTCAGTAGCAGTGGCGTAACCAGGGTATTTGGGGCCCAGGCCAAGAGGAAAAATGGAGCCCGCCCCCCCATGTGTGCACATGCCAAAAGCGGGCGTGGCCACATGCCGCAAGGGCTGTGACCATTGAAAATGGGGTGTGTCTGTCAACATGACACACCACCATTTCTCATCAGACTCTGGAAGCATTCCTTTCCATTCCATATGCACCTTAATGCCCCCGGTAGTAGGGATGTGGATTAACCAGATGTTAGACAGTCAATAGGTCAACTGGGACCAAAAGTCGACAGGGAAAAAAGGTCAACACACTAAAGGTAGACATGTAAGAAGTTCGACAGGTACAAATGGTCAACAGGGTCAAAGGGTCGACACAAAAATGGTTGACACGTCATTTATTTATTTTGTAGCCCTAATCTTCACCCTAACCCTGCACTTGGTGCCTAACCCTAACCCTCCCTCCTGGTGCCTAACCCTAACCGTCACTTCTAGTGCCTAACCCTACGTTAAGTGCCTAACCCTCCCTCCTGGTGCCTAACCCTAACCGTCACTTCTAGTGCCTAACCCTAACCCTCCGTTAAGTGCCTAACCCTACCTCCAGGTACCTAACCCTGACTGTTGTGGTAAGTGCTTAACCCTAACAAACAAAAAAAATCATGTGTCAACCATTTTCATGTTGACATTTTGACCCTATCGACCTTCTTACATTTCTACCTTTAGTGTGTCGACCTTTTTGTCCCTGTCGACCTATTGACTGTCTAACATCTGGTGTCCATCTAGACATAGTCAACCTTTTTACAGTCTATTTTTCAATCCACACCCTCGTCTGACATGGTTACGGAGTTTATATAGTTGAGAACTCCATTCCATATGCACCTTAATGCCCCCAGTAGTAGTGCCCCTTATGCAATGCCCCAAGTAGTAGTACTTCTTATACAGTGCCCCCTGTTGTAGTGCCTATTATACAATGCCCCTAGCAGTAGTGCCCCTCATGCAATGCCCACTCTTGTAATGCCCCTTATGCAATGTCCCCAGTAGTGCCCCTTATACATTGCCCGTTATGCAGTGCCCCCTGTAGTGCCTTTTATATAGTGCCCCTTGTACAGTGGTAGTGCCCAATATACAGTGCCCCCAGTAGTGCTCCTTATACAGTGCCCCAGTAGTGCCCAGTGGCGTAACTAAGGGGGGTCAGGAGAGGTACATGCCCTGGGAGTCTGGCCGGCAGCGCAGGGGGGCGCCGCCAGCCGGCATCCGGGTTAGTGTGTAGTACGGACCACACTGAGTTCGGTCCACACTACACATTAACAAACACCGCCGCCGCCTGCGGCAGGTAGTACACTCGTGCTACACAGCTGCAGTGTGTTTGTTTTAGCAGCCAATGAGTCAGACAGACTCACATTGGCTGCTGCACACATGGCCGGAGCCGAGCTGGAGCTCAATCATGAGCTCCGCCTTCCGGCTCCAGCACTGGGTGAAAGGAAAGAGACATCATGACGTCTTTCCCATAGTGTCGGAGGAGCAGACGATGGCGGTGAGCGCAAGAGCGGGAAATCCGGTAAGTATAATTTTGTCTGTCTGTGTCTACGTGTTTCTTGTGTAAAAGGCACTACTACTGGGGGCACTGTATAAGGGGCACTGCATAGGGGGCACCATATAAGGGACACTATCAGTGGCATAACTAGAGTATTTGGAGCCCAAGGTAAGATAAAAAAGGGAGGCCCCCCATATGCCCACGGCGAAAGTGCGTGCGCCGAAAAATGGGTGTGGTCACGTGCCATAAGGGGTGTGGCCACTGAAAAAAAAGGGTTGTGTCAACATGACACCACCGTTTCTTGTCACTCTGGGAACATTTCCATTCCATATGCACCTTAATGCCCCCAGTAGTAGTGCCCCTTATGCAATGCCCCCAGTAGTAGTGCCCCTTATGCAATGTCCCCAGTAGTGCCCCTTATACAGTGTCCCCAGTAGTGCCTCTTATACAATGCCCCCAGTAGTGACCATTATACAGTACACCCAGTAGCACCCCTTATGCAGTGCCCCCAGTAGTGACCATTATACAGTACACCCAGTAGCACCCCTTATGCAGTGCCCCCAGTAGTGACCATTATACAGTACACCCAGTAGCACCCCTTATGCAGTGCCCCCAGTAGTGACCATTATACAGTACACCCAGTAGCACCCCTTATACAGTGCCCCCAGTAGTGACCATTATACAGTACACCCAGTAGCACCCCTTATGCAGTGCCCCCAGTAGTGACCATTATACAGTACACCCAGTAGCACCCCTTATACAGTGCCCCCAGTAGTGACCATTATACAGTACACCCAGTAGCACCCCTTATACAGTGCCCCCAGTAGTGACCATTATACAGTACACCCAGTAGCACCCCTTATACAGTGCCCCCAGTAGTGACCATTATACAGTACACCCAGTAGCACCCCTTATGCAGTGCCTCCAGTAGTGACCATTATACAGTACACCCAGTAGCACCCCTTATGCAGTGCCCCCAGTAGTGACCATTATACTACACCCAGTAGCACCCCTTATACAGTGTCCCCAGTAGTGCCTCTTATACAATGCCCCCAGTAGTGACCATTATACAGTACACCCAGTAGCACCCCTTATGCAGTGCCCCCAGTAGTGACCATTATACAGTACACCCAGTAGTGCCTCTTATACAATGCCCCCAGTGGTGACCATTATACAGTACACCCAGTAGCACCCCTTATGCAGTGCCTCCAGTAGTAGTGCGCCATATATATAAAACATACAGACACAGAGACAAAGTTATACTTACCAGAAACCCCACTACTGCATCTGCACCAAAGTCGCCGTGGTGTGTTTGATTTAGTGTGTAATGCCGCGGATCACACTGCCCTGGACGGCGATCAGCTGCGCCCAACAGCGTCCAGAACACGTGCCCCGCTCGACCACCACCCCCACCCACGTTATACCACTGCTTTTATATGTGTCAAGGACATAAATTGACAGCACCAGGTACCTGTTGCTATTACAATCCCTCTTCTTTTCTGCGACCTCTTTTATCTAGGACACTGATGGCTATGAAATTTGTTCCCATATCTGGTACATAAAGCACATCTTGGATTTCTGTGACTTTAGTATTAGTCCCTGTTTGTAAGTGGGTAGTAACTGTCCCAACTTTTATAGACGTAAGCACTTCATTTTTAATTAATTTAATTGTTATAGAATCACACTTGGGCACTCTTCATTGCAGCTGAAATGCCTAGTAGCACCTGAGTCAATATACCAGCAATTCTTTCTGCTATGTCTGTGACAATGAATGCTGACTAATCTCTGCTGTTGCACTTCTTTCACTTTTTAGTTGCATTTCCATTGTAAATGCGCAGAAGATCAAACAGCGGCCATTTTGATAATGTATTGATGCCGCCTTAAAGGAGTATCATGGAGACTGCACAGTAGTGCTCTCCAGCTTTCAACAGTTGATTGATGACTTCATTAAGTCTTGCAGCCAATATATGGAAATCTTATAGCGTGGCTTTCATGGTCAGACTGAAATATTATTTCCCCGCAAGAATTAAGTGTCACAACTGAACACTAGACTGCTTTAAGCAGGAGCATGGCACTTTAATTTTACACCCACCGTCCGGTTCTGGAGGCTCTCTGTGGCATTGTTGCCCTATTTGTGATGTGATCACCTGCACCAAATGACATTCAGACCTTCTACAGATATTTATTTGCTGCCCCTTCATTTCTTCTTATGTGTAATCACAAAACCTGACATATTATTACTTCCAATCATTGTGGTACATTGTTTACTGGGATTTGTGTGGCTAGGAAAGGTGAGGTGATATGGTGGAGAGAACGAGGCATCAATGACCCCTTCCCCAGTGCAACATGATATACAGGTTGTACATCAAGTTGCAATGAGGAAGGGGCCATTGTTTTGTCCATTTTTTATGTTGTGTACTTGAATATCTTGAGTACAAAGCTTGTATGAGCTATCTTTTTTAATAATTAAAATTGTTGGTAGCTTTGTCCTTCACTTATTTTGGACACTGCTAAAGGTTGAGGAGACCTGTTTGAGGAGACCTGGATTTACAAGAGCATCGCTGATCCATAAAGGAGTCTCAAGCTTTGGGCCTGATTCAGACCCGCTCGCAAGCGCTATGTGCTCGCAAGCGGGTCGATGGCCGGGCAGTCACTCCGCAAGCGCTCCAGCGCTCGCATCCAAAAGGGGCGACTGTCGATGTTGATCGACAGCTCACCCCGTTTGGTAGGCGTGGTGGGGGGGGGGCTGGCCAAACTGAGGCGTTCCCACAAGCTCACTGGGGCTTGCGACGGACGAGACCCTACCACAAGGGTCTCGACGCAAGCCCGATGGTCGCGACCATCATCTGGCCGTTCGCAGCTTAGCCGCCCTGAATCAGAGCGAGCGCTCACTTTTTGCGAGCGGCTCTGAATCAGGCCCAATGTTCATAACTACTTTGTACTTTCTTTGGAGAGAGCAAGGCTACCTCCATCTTACTTGCGGGTACATCAGGGTCTATGTTACGTTGGGTACACAGCCATAAGTATAGAATAATATAAGCAAATTCGTGCAGGTTTGGTCACATCTGACATTTGCTTCCCCTTATGATGGGAAGAGGGAAACTGCGTACAAGCGTACAAAACCCAGGAGTTGACACTTTAATCCTACCCTGAGCCAAGGAGTTGATGCTGTAATCCTATCCTGAGCCGAGGAGTTGACACTCTAATCCTACCCAGGAGTTACGTTTGTGAGGCAGACCCACGCTGACACACATATACGCCTAGCAGTACTAGATGGGAGGGGCAAGTCCACACTAATAATAATGATGCCGGTAGCCAGCACTGCCTCTGAAGCTGATATAGGCACAGTCACCTATTATATGATTTTTGGGTTATTTTTTTTAGAATAGTTTTTTTGGGGCATTTCATTCGATCAGAAGAAGAAACATTATACCGGTTGTGTTACACTGGGGTATTTTCTTTTATTATTATTTAACAAACAAATGCATTATTATTACTACTAACAAATGCATTTTCCACTATAATTTTTTTTTTTTAAAGATTTTAAAAACCTTCCTTGTGCCCGTTGGGTGTGAGTGTATCAGACGTGCGCCTGGCATTAACACGGTGCCTACGCTATTGACACATGCTCTGACTCAGCATATTTAAGTTATTCGCTATATTTATGCGTCTAACTCTGCGTCAGCCGCGTTGGACGTCATTCTGAGTCAGACGCAGTAGCGATGTCAGAGGCAGTAGAGCAGGGTTTCCCAACCACGGTCCTCAAGGCACACTAACAGTCCAGGTTTTAGGGATAGCCATACTTGAGTACAAGTGACTTAGGGCCTGATTCAGAGCCGCTCGTAAGCGGCCGCTCGTTCGCTCCGAGCGATGTTTGCCCAACTGCGCATGCGTACGGATCATAATACGCATGCGCGAACCAGTCAGTGCGGCCGAAATTCATGTGCTCGCAAAATAGCGAATGCCTGATAATTTGAGTGACAGGAGGAGGCGTATGTGGGTGGTAACAGGGGAAGGTGCTTGAAAACGGGGAGTGGAGATCAGAACGCAGGCGTGCTTAAAGGTCAAAACGGGCGTTTTATGGGTGTGCATAATTAATACAGCAGCGTCATCGACCACGTCACTGGGTTATTTTATAGCCAGAACTGCTTGCAAAATTGTGGTAGCAAAAACCAACCACAAGAATAGCGAGCAGTTCATACGCTGGTCGATGTACTCGATTAATCTAATAAATAGCGGACATGACGTATGGTGCGAGCGGCCAGGGGGCGTAGTTTTCCAAAAAACGACCGCAAGTTTTGTTCGCTCGTTCAGACCTAGAGGCGTGAACAGACCGCAAACAGCGAACGGTTCATTTGAATAGCCACCCCTATTTTCTGGACGAACGAGCGCAAATAGCGACCGGCTCTGAATCAGGCCCTTAATTAGTACCTCAGTTATTTTGATTTAACCATCTGTGCACAATCATGGATATCACTAAAACCAGGACCGTTAAGTGTGCTTTGAGGACCGAGATTGGGAATCACTGCAGTAGAGCAATGTTTTTGTCCTGCGCACGCGCTTGAGTCACACCGCACATGTGTCCCGGTTTAATTTGTACAGTCGCAGTACTGACTCAGGAGCAGGGTACCATAAATGTGAGGGGCGTACCTGGCTGGTGACTGGGAGGTAATAAGGATGGCTAAACAGATGCACGGAGATGTTGCGTCTTATGGTAGTGTGACGCTGATAGTGGTTCCGTTCATAGACGCAGCGGCAGAACCACTTACATAGGACGACATACTAAGATAATCTGCTCCTGCCATAGAGCTGGTGCACGTTTTAATGGTGCTACCGATGATGGCGGTATTTCATCTTCTACAGACGCTGACAGAGGGCGTCTAAGTCTTTGCAGATTTGAACGCACGGATGTATTGTACACCGCGACGGTGTCATGGGCAGAATCAGGCACTTTATCTCTGGTTCCTACTTGACCCTCATGCAAACTAGAGAAGTGATACTGTGCAGGGGCACGGACCTTTACTATTTGCCATTAGGAGCTTTGTGCTACTGGTCCCTGCGAGGACGAGCTTCCATGGTAAGCGACAGTGCCTGACAAACCCGATGAGATTGCTGCAATACACATATACGGAGGTGGTCATGCTTCAGCAGGACGGTTACGTCTCTTCATGAGCTCTTAGATGGCACCACCAGATACACCTATATCCTGCCCCTGGGCACAGCAGCACGAAGCCTGGCAGTCACTGGGTTACACTCATGTGGCTCTGAGTAGGGCTGCCAGGCAGTTACTTATCAGCTGAGTTGCTCAGAGATTGTGGAACAGGATGCATCCTGTGGACAGTGCCTGTGCTACAAGGGATGTTTATGCAATGCAGGTTAGACATGGAGCGCAGGTCATGCGGTCGGCTGAGAGGAAGCTGCACTGTGCAGGTCAGGCGCTGGGAGGTGTGCAATGTTGAGTAATCGGTGCGATGTTCTGACTACCCAGCTAACCTGTCTGAGCTGTATATAGCATATCACGGCTGACCACAATAACTGCCGCTGTCATCTCTGGCCTCAATCACTCTCCCTTCCTACCACAGGAGAAGTGACCTGTATACTGCACACACGTCTTACTCCCGAGTGACACAGAGGCACTGATGGCCAGATACGTACACAGTGCCATCAGGCGGATGGAAGCCAGCAGGCCTCCATACTGACACAAAGCAGCAGTGGCTGAATTCCAGGGGGGCTCTGCCGCTGGGATGCAGTCAGGAAGCTGACCGCCGGCTTCCAGACTGTCTAATCCCGGCAGGGATCTAACAACAGGCATTGAAATCCCATCGCCTGTCATTTTACCTACGCCGGGAGTCCGACCTCGGCATACCAAACGCAGGCTGCCGCTGGGGGGGTGCCTAACCCTAAGTCCCCCCGGGAGCCCCTAACCTAACTCTCCCCCTCCCGCGGCGGTATGCCGGGGTCAGGCTCCCGGCGTAAGTAAAATGACAGGCAACGGGGTTAGGCTACGGTAAGGGGGGTTAGAGTTAGGCACCCCCCCGGGCAGAGGCGGGCTGGGCCGGGGGGCAGGGTGCCATGTGTCCCCCGGGGCCGGTAAAATTTTAGTGGTCCAGGGCCGCCCGCAGCCGTGCTCTGCATATACATAGCAGGCTGTGGAAGGCCGTCGGCTGGGGCTGGTCCTCTGCTCCATCGGACGTCCTACCTCTTGCTCCGCCTCAGGTTCCCCGTGCTCAGTGCACGTCATCACCCTGGGCCCCCCCCCCTCGCAGCGGATCCCCCGGCCATTGATAATTGCAGTCACAGTGCAGTGCAGTTCGAAGGAGGCTAACAGGGAGGCGGAGTCGGGGCAGGGGGCGGGGCTACACAGCAGTCAGAGGCCAGGCCAGCATGAAGGGAGAGGGGAGGTGATGTGAGTATACTGTACCCTGCTTGGCTGTAAGGTGATAGAGAGGAAGGGGGGGGGGGAGGTTCTGTGACTGTGTATGTATTTGTGTGTATAAGTGTGTATGTATGCATGTATCTGTGTGTATATATGTGTATCTGTGTTTGTGTGTGTGTGTGTGTGTATAACTGTGTATGTCTGGCTGTGTAAGTGTGTGTATGTATGTCTGTGACTATGTGTGTCTGACTCTATTTATGAATGTGTGTGTGTGTATGTGATTATATATGGACTGTGTATGTGTATTAATTTGTAACCATGTATGTGTGTATTAGTGTGTGACTGAATGTGTGTGTATTATTGTGTAACTATGTATGTGTGTATTGGTGTGTAACTATGTATGTGTGTATTGGTGTGTGACTGTGAATAAATGTGTCTGAATGTATGTGTGTAACTATGTATGTATGTGTGTGTATGTGACTATGTATGACTGTGTGTATTGGTGTGTGACTGTGAATAAGTGTGTCTGTATGTATGTGCGTAACTATGTATGTATAACTATGTGTGTAACTATGTATGTACTATGTATGTGTATGTGACTATGTATGACTGTGTGTGTGTATTGGTGTGTGACTGTGAATAAGTGTATCTGTATGTATGTGTGTAACTATGTATGTATGTATGTGTATGTGACTATGTATGACTGTGTGTGTATTAATTTGTGACTAAGGGCCTGATTCAGACCCACTCGCGAGCGGCTGTCCGCTCGCAAGTGGGTCGATGGTGTGCACTGCGCATGCGCACGACGGAGGGAGCTCCGTCGTGCGCATGTGCGAGACGCGACGAGCGAAGGACTTTCCTTCGCTCGTTGTGTCTGATCAAAGGGGGCGTGCTGTCGATGTTGATTGACAGCACACCGCCTTTGGTGGGCGTGCCGGGGGCATGCCTGCCAGACGGAGGCGTTCCCAAGGGAGCGCCTACCGTCAGAAGCCGGCCCCACTGACATCACTAGTGATGTCAGTGGGAGTGATTTTGGCTCTGATAGAGCCAATATCACTCCTGGCCTTGCGGTTGAGAAACTCAACCGCAAGCTTCTGCTCACACTGGCGATGGTCAAGACCATCGCGACCATCATCCTGCACGCTCATATAGGCTGTGGGTGGTGACCCACAGCTATACGAGCGTCCAGGAGGACGCTCCATATTTATGGAGGTGGGCCCTGATTCAGAGCGAGCGCTGGCTCTGAATCAGGGCCTAAGTGTGTATTAGTGTGTGACTGTATGAATGTGTGTCTGTATGTACAGTATGTATGTGACCGATGGCTTCCTGACTACATCCCGTGCTGTACATACTTCATTTTTATGTTTCTGGGTGATTATAAAGATGCAGTCATAGTAATTTGTTTTTTAAAGAACTTTTCTTCATTTTATCTTGATTGCTTTGGGCTGTGCAATAGAGTAAATCTGCCTCTAGTTTTAAGGTGGCCATACACGGTGCGATGCACCGTGTAGTGCGACTGCTGATCTGCCAGCAGTCGGATCGTGCTGTCACTGCCGGCAATCGTACGGTCCCCGCAGACCGCACGATATGCCGGCTCCCCCCTCCTCCATTTGAATGGGATCGTACATTGCATCCCAGATCAGATGGTTCTGCAGGAAGACCTGGGGATGCGATGTACGACCCCGCGGGAGCGCGCAGCATGATATCAGGTACGATATCGTTCCCATACACGGCACGATATAGCACCTATATTGTGCCATGTATGGGGGCCTTTAGCCTTGTAATCCAGAATGTTACCATGGGATAGAATGGTAAAAAGAGGTGGTAAGTTGCCATGTGCGGGTAGAAACGCCCGGGCCACTTGATTGTATGTGCCCCCCAGACTAAAAGTTGCCAGCCAGCCCCTGCCCCCGGGAGACTTAGGCTGCGGGGAAGAGGGGGTTAGGTTTAGGCACTTACAGGGGGAGTTAGGGTTAGGCACTTGGGGGGGAGGTTAGGGTTAGTAATAGTCAAAATACTTACCTGTCAGGATCTTCTGTTGCCGGTCTTCCGGCGTGGGGTTTTGAACCCCTGGACATACGTCCGGCGGTATTTCATACAGATCCCCTGCTACTGGGTATACTCATCTATAATCAGCCCTCAGAGCTATTATACGCTAAGCTGTCCTCTACCGTCTACAGGGGCTTATTCTCAGGCGCAGTGGTGCAGTTTTTTTGCGACTGCACATACGCCCAGAATCCCTGTGCACAGAGTTGCAGTTGCAACACGTGGAGATGGCCTGTCTTATGACCCCGTTATAGAAGTGTCGCGGGCGAGTTGCTGTCAGCGGTTGCGTACAGAGACGTAGAATCTTCCATCTAGGAGGCCATAAATCGCCAGCGGCCATAGGGCTGGTGCAAGTTTTGATGGTGCGTCCGATGTTGGCGTTGGAGAGAGAGAAAAATCCACTTTGATTTAATTTTGCTTTGCACAGTGAGTTTGCTGAAACTATATAGATAAGGGAATATATATATATATATATATAAATCTTACTTTACACAGAACACATATTAAATACAAATACTGAGAATTGTCTCTAGTGCTTAGAATGAAGGAAGAGGCAGCGTGCAGCAGAGCCTCCCCTGTCATACTCCTGATATTTCATATAAAATGATTAGAATAATACAAAGATGGTATTTATAACTTATAAACATCATCTTTGTTTATTGTAATCATTTCTATAGTTAACACTCACCAGCTTTGTGGAGCTCCCTGGGATTGCAGGGAGACGAGCGATGAGGCAGCAACGGCTCAGCCTCGCTTCTGTATAGTCAGACACTGCTAGCAGAGCTGGGGGCGGGGCCACACCACAGGCAGTAAGCTGCACAGAAAGAGAGCTAACAGAGGCATGCCTCTGAGTATAGGGGGCGTGCCTTGAGCACTGGATGTGTCATGTGTCCAGGAAGTGCACTGCAGTGTTTATAGATCAGAGCTCAGTCGGCAGCAGCAAGAGAAGACACAGTGATGCAGATAAAAGAATCAATGGACACTGAAGCTTAGTGTAGTGAGGGGATAGTTACAATGAGTAGGAGGTGAGACAAGCTTCCAGCACTCAGACCCATCCTCATGCGTGCCTCCCCAGCCAATGGCCTCACCGCCCGTCACTGCTGTGCAGTTCTATATACTTACAATAGAAATGCAAATACCAACAACTGCATCCAGCGTGCCAAACCAAAGAAGCGCATCTGTGCAGTTATTCACATATAAATAAAAGGATCAGTAACCTAGGTAGCAAAACATGAATAAAAATCATTATGCAACACACAGGCATGCATCACACAGAATGGCCGGATAGTGTCCTACATAATAATGCCATAAGGAGCATGTCAAATGAAAAATAAATAATAATCAAATGCAATTTTTTTTTATTAATTTTCTTTTATTAAATAATAAACTCATCAGTAACCGTCCCCTTTACAAGCTGACTATAAGAAACATGTTTCAGTACAGTCTCGCCCCATTTACCAAGGTAAAATAAAAAACAGAGCTCCGTTAGCTACCATAGAAATGGGGGTGGGATTTCAGCGCATATAATGCCAGATTCTGAGTTGTACAGTATTGTACAGCGAATATGCCAACGCCAAATGAGGCGTCTAAGGACAAAAGACAACTCCTGCCGCCCCCGTACAGATACTGCGCATGCGGCGATCATTAAACTTTGGCGTTGTATGCAAACCTTCGGAATCAGCCCATAGATGCTCTAAGTTACAGTCTCTGATGTGTCACACACTATTGTGCAATTATATGCACAGTAACAGCAGCACTGACCTATCTTATACCGTGTACACTAGATTTCTTTTTTTGGCAGCTCCATTGGGTTTTACCCACTGAGGACAGTGATACAAGTCACAGCAGGGACTGTAACGCTGAGGATCTGTAGGTGCCGGAATTCTGCCCCCGTCTATGGACTGTCCACAGCTCGGGTGATGAGCCCCCGTTTTATTCTATGTATATAGTGGGGTTTTCCCACCGCCTGAGGTGACACCACGGGGAATCCCCGCTGTAATACACTCTAGTGATACGTCCATAGTGTGAGACAGTTCTTTGCGTAAATATGCATGTGACGTGGTACGCACAGTTACGGGCATCGTATGTTACCTGCGGCCCTTCATATTACACAAATTGCGCCTTTTTATGGATGCAATTCACACGAGGCCCTAAATCTGCACCCAGCCCTGCCCTAAAGAATAATGCCCCCCCCCCCCCAGATATTTTGATCTTGAGACCACTACTCCCTAAGATAAATAATTTTTAGCGCCTATTTAAATAAATGCATTTTCTTCAACAATTTTAAGCGTGTGTTCAGTGGTATTGTATATACTCTGTGTACAATGGTATGTACAGTATGGGTCACACGCAGATACTGTAGGTCACCATGGTGCCATTCACGTGATGAGCGGCTTATAGCTTGCCAATGGGTATTTCGGGGCATGTTCTGCCAATAGGAAAGGCTGGCAAGCAATTCGGAGGGTTGGAATGTAGCCCCCTTTATCAAACATTTCTTCATAAAGAGTATAATGCAAACTGTCTCTATAAGGGGTTACAACGCCACGCATCTTCTATTAGATAGCAAACCAAAAAGGAAAAACACTAATAATGTTAATAAACAGCCCCGCAGATATAAAGAAAAATTAAATAAAAATACAAGAAGCAATTGTGCCCATATAATCACAAAATATATAATTTATTATGTATTATGAACAGATATATAAAACAAAAATAAAAAATCTGGTAAAAAATGCATGAGACAATATATTGTATATATTGTATCACATCTATATACTGGAAAAAGTATTAATAGATATACATATCAATGCATTTAAAAAATTTATTCTGCTTTCCCAGCAACAGCCAAATCAAGATCTACACAGTTTAATGAATAGCCATACAGCCGCGTCCGGCTGTAGGCATAAAGGAGCTCATTCAGACCCGCTCGCTAGATGCGTACGCTCGCTCCCAGCGTATGCAAATTTGGCTAAGTGACGGCATGGCAGGCAATCGCACGGCAAGGCATAAGCACGCCCGCTATGTCTTGGCGTGTGATCGCTTTGTGTATGTAGACGCCCACCAGCCTGTCTTAAGACGCCCACTTGCGCACGTCTTCTCCAGGAAGTGTATGCAAACATCGGTCCATCGGCTACCATAGGATGCATTCACTTGAGGTTGACTATACCCTGCCACAAGCACTGCGATCACTTCAGTGTCAAATTCAACCAGGTGACGTGTACTATGACGCTGCCTGTTAATTATGCACGCTTCTGATACGGCGTTAAGATGCTCAGGCACGCCTGCGTTCGCATCTCTACTCCCCCGTTTCTAGAGGCCTTCCCGTTACCACCCACAAACGGCTTGTCCTGTCACTCATTCAGCTGTGCTGTTTATGCTCGGCGGGCGTACGCTTCCCGATTGCTCGGACTAGTTCGCGCATGCGCATTGCGATGCATACACAGAATGCGATCCATCGGCAGCTACGAGCGAACGCTTCTTAGCGACTGGGTCTGAATCAGGTCCAAAGTCACTTCTTGGAAAAACGACAACACAAACGTTCCATATACTCACTGATAATTTATAGAGAGAAATAATCCATGTGACAATCAGCTCCTATGCCGCTTAATGCATATAGTGAAACCAGGGCGTTCGTTATACAGGCATCACCGGGTCTGGTGACACCCGGTGCGCACTCTGGATACTCCCGCCATAGGCGTGCCTGGACAAAAAAGGGGCGTGGCCTAAGTGGGGATCCTGATAACATCACTCCGGGGGTAGCCCAGCATCTCTGCTGATGTGCCCGGAGACTGGGCAGTCTGCTCTATGACAGGAGCCAGGTGTTGCAGGAGAATGTCACACTGCAGCACCCAGCTCCAGTCACAGCAGAGGAGCCAGCTTTTTGGTGTCACCACCTCAGAGGATGATACACAGGTGCAGCCCGCACCCTTCTCATGACGCCACTGCGTTCATACAGACCTCCACTGTCGTTGTATTGATGCATAGGTAACTCCGGCCCACTGCTTGTACGTAACTTGCAGCGTCTTCTATATGGAGGCTGGAATAACACGGAGTTCTGATGTTAAGCGCCTCCACCTTGTACGCTATTATAGAGCAGGGGCGCAGCTACTCAGATATGGCTCCGCAGAATGTTCTTTACACCACAGTGTGGGCTGTACAAGACATGAGTAGATGTACTGTTTCTATATACACACAGCAGTATTTATGTGTGGTTTAGTTAATACATAGTTGGGTGAGTTTTGTGATTGCCACCATCATCACATTTTTTCACTTTGCTGCTTTTGTTTTCCATCACATGCTTTCTGGCATATGATGCAACATCCCTGTCTAGACAAAACACAATATGATATATTTCTAGGTTTTCTATCTTTTTATTTTCTGTATATTCCTTTTTTATAATATATTTTTTTCTGTTTTTTTTTTTATATATATATATATATTTATCTTTTTTTTCAGATTCCTTTTTCTTGGTTTACCCATGTTTTGCTTTATTTATTTGTGTGTCTATCCTCTGGTTTGCCCTGTTTTTCAGAAACCCACTGCCACCTTAAGCCCAGAGTCTGGCACCCGAGTGGCGACATCATCACGTGGCATTGACGCGTGACGTCATGATGCACACAGAGGTGCACCGGCCGCACACAGTGCAGAATTGCTCCAGTGCCGGATGTTCACACCTTCCTTCAGGGTGTCCTCCGTATTCAACCTCCGTTCGTCCCTCCAGTGGCCTGTGGAATTTGCCAGTGGTTCTCCAGGCCCTCCTTTTGAACCCCTGGAATCTGTGGAACTCAAGTGGCTCACAGCGAAGACTCACTTTCTTCTGAATCTTGCGTCCGTCTGTAGGATGTCAGATTTAGGGGCGCTTTCCTGTCGCTCCCCATTTCTGATCTTTCATCAGGAGAGGGCTGTTCTTCGAACTCGTCCTGACTTCCTTCCCAAGGTTGTTTCTCATTTCCCGGTCTTCAATCACCATACCTTTCTGCAGGTGAGGCCTCCTTGGATGTAGTCCGTGCTCTCAGGATCTACGTGGACCGTACAAGTTCTCTTCGGAAAACAGATTCCCTATTTGACCTCTATGGATTCCACAAGAAGGGCTAGCCCTCTAACAAACAGACTCTGGCCAGATGGCGACGCATGCCTATCTCACAGGCTTACACACAGACGGGCCTTCCTGTGCCGGCTACCATCTCTGGTCATTCCACTCGCTCTGTGGGACCCTCGTGGGCAGCTCGCCGTGACGCCTCAGCTGAACAGCTTTGTAAAGTGGCTACGTGGTCTTTTGCCCACACCTTTCTTAGGTTTTATGCCTTTGATACCTTTGCCTCTCAGCTCAGGAGCGTCCCCACCCTTGAATACTGCTATGGGACATCCCCGTGGTATCCTTGTGGATCTCTATGGACCCTGAAGAAGAAAATGTGAGTTAAGGTAAAACTTACCTTTGTTAACTCTCTTTCTTCGAAGACCATAGGGTCCACAGGGCGCCCGCTCTGATGCCCCTGGCTTCTCTGGGTTGGGTTTCCTGGTCACCAGTTTCCCGTCTCTTTGATGTGAGAATGTGACTCTTCTGTGTACCAGTCTTCCTTCCCTCCTCTCCTCCTCCTTCCTTGGTCTTGTTAACAAACTGATTGGCCTCAGGCTCAGGGACGGGGTGTATGGGGGATGCTACCTTCAATTCTCAGAAGGAACATTCCCTGGTAGGAGTTCAAATTAAATGGAGTATTTATTCAGAAACAATTTGGGATCCTTGTCTTAGTGAGGTAGGTATGTTAAGTATGTGAAGCTGAGAGGGCACAGGAGGAGCCTCGGAAGGGACTGTACAAGGTATCTGAAAATAAAAAGTATGCAGGACTGTATCCAGGTGACAATGAAAGATCTTCAGACATTGGGGCTGAGTCTCTCCAGTGCCCTGTATCACGCTCCTCTCTTCTGTGCTCTATATCTCTTCCCTCTCTCCAGTGCTTTATATAGTACTCTTCTTTCAAGTGCTCTATATAACCCTGTTTCCAGTGGTCCATATTACCTTCATCTTTTTAATGCTTTATAATACCCGCCTCCAGTAATTAATATTATCTTTCTCTCTCCAGTGCTCTCTATTACCCTCCTCTCTCCAGTGCTCTCTATTACCCTCCTCTCTCCAGTGCTCTATATTACCCTCCTGTCTCCAGTGCTCTATATTACCCTCCTCTCTCCAGTGCTCTCTATTACCCTCCTCTCTCCAGTGCTCTCTATTACCCTCCTCTCTCCAGTGCTCTCTATTACCCTCCTCTCTCCAGTGCTCTATATTACCCTCCTCTCTCCAGTGCTCTCTATTACCCTCCTCTCTCCAGTGCTCTATTACCCTCCTCTCTCCAGTGCTCTATATTACCCTCCTCTCTCCAGTGCTCTATGTTACCCTCCTCTATCCAGTGCTCTATTACCCTCCTCTCTCCAGGGCTCTATTACCCTCCTCTCTCCAGTGCTCTATATTACCCTCCTCTCTCCAGTGCTCTCTATTACCCTCCTCTCTCCAGTGCTCTATTACCCTCCTCTCTCCAGTGCTCTCTATTACCCTCCTCTCTCCAGTGCTCTCTATTACCCTCCTCTCTCCCGTGCTCTATATTACCCTCCTCTCTCCAGTGTTCACTATTACCCTCCTCTCTCCTGTGCTCTCTATTACCCTCCTCTCTCCAGTGCTCTCTATTACCCTCCTCTCTCCAGTGCTCTCTATTACCCTCCTCTCTCCAGTGTTCTCTATTACCCTCCTCTCCAGTGTTCTCTATTACCCTCCTCTCTCCTGTGCTCTATATTACCCTCCTGTCTCCAGTGCTCTATATTACCCTCCTCTCTCCAGTGCTCTATATTACCCTCCTCTCTCCAGTGCTCTGTATTACCCTCCTCTCTCCAGTGCTCTGTATTACCCTCCTCTATCCAGTGCTCTATTACCCTCCTCTCTCCAGTGCTCTCTATTACCCTCCTCTCTCCAGTGCTCTCTATTACCCTCCTCTCTCCAGTGTTCTCTATTACCCTCCTCTCCAGTGTTCTCTATTACCCTCCTCTCTCCTGTGCTCTATATTACCCTCCTCTCTCCAGTGCTCTCTATTACCCTCCTCTATCCAGTGCTCTCTATTACCCTCCTCTCTCCAGTGTTCTCTATTACCCTCCTCTCTCCAGTGCTATATATTAGCCTCCCCTCTAGAGTGCTCTCTATTTGCACCTCTGTTTGTCCTATCGATTGTTACTTATTACAGTGCTTTGCATTGTGTTCTGTTACTTGTCACTGTTACCATGCTTCCTTTATGTGGTACTATTCATAGTTTTGCTGTGTTTGCTTTGTAAGCGTTTTCAAAGTACAACTGTGGTTAGGCCGGGGTCTGCATTTCAGTGCACTGTGGTTAACACGTTAGAAGGTGTGAAGTATTGCATAGCGAGTTATACATCCCACCAGCTGTGTTGGGACAGCATGGGCACGAGGCGGGCAGTGTGCTGGGGTGCGGGGACTCCCTCCTGTGGATCAGTAACATCTGTACAGGTGTGGGAAGGAACCAGTGTTTCCCTGCAGTGCTGTGTGATTTTTCTGTGTTTGCTATTAACAGTCTGGTGTGTACCATCAAGAATATTCCATTGTGTGTATGACATTAGTATGTAACTATGGTGCTTTGTATTATATGACCTACTGATACATATATGTTATCTGTACTCTTTGTAGGACAAACTATAATTATATTGCCAGACATTGGTGGCATCTCCCCTACAGCTCAGGGGAACCAAATGTTCCTCCTTACAGCTGCACATTACATCCGGGGGTCAGAGTGCATTATCTATGAGAGGGGTGGAAACTTATTAGACGCTCTAGTAAATAAATAATAGTGTGAGCAAGCAGCAAAATCACAGCGGACATACTCAGACCATTGTACTGGTTGCCCAAATTTTGTGACTAACAAAATATCAGACACAAAACAAACACAGGTAATACACAACTTACAGACACCATGTAGTCTATATATGTATGTATGTATGTGTTTGTGTATACACATAAACACTCCTGTCGCTGCAGGTGCTTCTGTCTGCACGTCTTACCATCACGTATTGTGCCGCTGCTCACTTTCATGTTACATTGGGGGTTATAAGATCCTGTACAGCTGTGCCGACCCCTCCACAAGTCTATATTAACTCTTGTGGGTCTGTCCTGAAAGAGGGGTGTGAGGTGACTTTCCTTCTATGTGTCACCTGTAGGGGGCTGTGAGTTCCTGACAGGTAGAGCCACTAAAGGTTAGAGTGATATTAGTCACTGGCAGTTAGTGGTGGGGAGTCCCTGCCCCCTGAGCACTACAGGAGGAGATCATCTGTAATGTGAGGGCCACTCAAGTCTGGATGCTGTGGGGACGAGACTAACGGACGAGATCAGCCATGAGAGGTGTGTACCCCATTTCTACACATTCGCCAGTCATTACTTCTGTGCACTATATCTCCTGTATCCACTGTCTATTCAGTATCATTCTCCATTATTATATATATATATATATATATATATATATATATATATATATATATACTGTATATATATATATATATATATATATATATATATACACACACATATTTAATTTTATCTATATGTCCTGAAAATTTCAAACAATAATACAGTTTCAGAGATAATCTGCATAAAGTTACATTATTCGCCAGGTAACACAAGCTCTAAGTCGGATTTATTGCACTTTTAGGAGAATAAAGAATAATTTATCTCAATCTTCTACCTGAAAACTCTTCATTATTAATATATATATATAATATATATATACACTATATATATATATATATATATATATATTTTATATATTTTTTTTTTTTTTTTAAAACAATACCTCTTAGTATAGACTGCAAATGAATCCACAAAGGTTACATACAACCCTAACAAACATCACATAAAGCACAATACCAGTTACATAGTGTGGTCTCGGTGCCCTAAAGGGCAGGTTTCAGTGACACAGAGAGTTTAGCTCACAGAAAAATGTGGGATTCATATTAATTGGCGTAGTGGTTAGTTTTGGTAGATTGCAAGCTCCTTAGGTAGATACGTCCTGTATGGGTATCTATATATATTTATTTATAGTGTATACCAAAGCTGTTCATGCACGTGACATCCATCTACTGTTTCCATACAGCTCACAATCTGAACACGTATAAAAGTGACACCTTCATTAAATAAATGTAAACCAGTCAACTGCGTAGAGATTAAATGCCAATGTCAACATGCGAGTCTGAAAGGTGCTGTAATAAAAAGTAGCACAAAAAACAGATGTTCTTTCAAAAAAATAACCTTAACATATTGCAATTGTTAAAACATACTATATATTAAGAAATGGACCACATCTGTCTAATATTCGGTTTTCCAATTTTTAAAATAAAACGAAATAACTCAAATTTACACATATGCCCAATACTGCAAACATTCTTATATTTGTCTACATCTTTCGTTAATATTCATAATTTTTCATAAATAATGCGCAATATTCCCTTGTATGGTTACTAGTGTACAGGGAACTGGTGTGACGTTACACACTCATTAATGTAAGTGTTGGTTGCAGATAATGTGACATGTACAGAAGTGTCCTTATACAGCTATTCTATATGTATCATATGTCGCGAGACGCATTGGTGTGACTTAGACGTTTATTACGGAGCTTAGCACTTTATTCGCACAGCGTCACTTATAGTGTCTCAGTCTTTTGCTTTTCTGCCCAGGTTAGTGTCTGAGCCACACACAGAAGCTACATGCTGTGCCAGCGCCAGGGCACAAGGGAACCCATGCTTTCTACTTTTATCGCATATTTTGTTCAAAAGTGTGTGGCGGGACACAGTCACAAAGTCGCTGGCACGCCAGACGGGACTATTTGGTGCGATTTAAGGATAGGTTATGTGGACACATCAGTACTTTTTAACAAACTGTTTTAGGGTAAATGAGGTAAGATTAAGGACACCTTCAGCTGTTCCCCAAATATCAGGCAATAAATTATAGATGACAATGAAATATCCATTACTTACACAGGTAATGCCTTCAGTAGCAGTACAGATGTGCGCAGTTTTGGTTCTACTGTAAATCATAGTCGTGTTTTGGCAAAACCAAAGGTAGGGCCATGGTGGGAATCGAACCTATGACCTCAGTGCTGTGAGGCAGTAATGCTAACAATTGTAAGTAAGTGCAGCTCACTTCAAGACCACCTATAACAATCATACACAAGGCCCCTTTTGCATTGGATTGCAGGTGCTGCTAGTGTCTGACACACACACATACACGGTGACATAGATGGCTGCAGTCTTTTACACGCTTCCCACCCAATCCATCCACCTACAACTCTCTCTAATGGAGACCAGTACTGTATGTAGTATTGCAGCATGGACTACAGCCCACACCCTCTCCATACGCTCCCCTGTGTGACATGGCACCTGAAATCACCAGGGAGGGACTTACACCCAATCCAAAGTCTGGTTTTTAGATCCGAGATCCGGTTTTTAGATCAGAGTTCCGGACTTGGCGAGGAGCCCCGGGTTAGGACTTGGTTCTACTCGGTAGCGCAAAATTCAGATGTGTTCGGTTATCAACAAAACAGAACCGCTCATCTGTAATTAGTAGTGTGAAAAGGCTGATTTTGTCTGCCGAGTTATCCCAAAATACATGAAATAATGCAAACAAGTATATAAAGTGACAGGAAACTGTCTGTGAGACACTAAATATATGAGGATAAATGACGTAGATCTGTCAGCAATTTTACCAGGGAGAAATCATTCCACCCTCAACGTGTCATTTACCAGCTTTATATAATGTGTATTAAGTAACTGGTTTCTGCACGGTTTATGCTAGGTACACTGCACAACATGATATTGCTAAGTGTTAATCTATTCTTAGATAATCTGAAAAATATTGCTTATTCTCTGCCCTCATGTCTCATTTTGTCCACCCATACCCCATAGGTTGTAAGCTCATATACACAGGGCCCTCTCCCTTTCTCTTCTCTACATGTATATGCTAATTAACCACTGTAATAATTTATCTATGTGACATATACTGTCTGCATTAGCCTGTACTTACGTATCCGGTTGTCAGTTTTTGCTCCTGGTACGGCACTAGGGAACCCTTATGGCACCTTTAAAAAAATAATAATATTGATTACCATTAACAATTCTGTCAGCCAATAGGGTGAATACCATTGCTAGTAATTATTTTTTCATATGGCTGCTTACACTCATTACTCTTACATCGGCAGCGTCTTGTTTGTTAACAATAGTAAATGGCCTTTCATTTTTTTTTTTTATATCATTACTGGTGTGAAATTGTAAACTGCGAGATATTTCATATCATATGGCATTTGAAATTTCCCACTATAATATAACATAAGGCTGAGGTTTATAACCTTAGACCATGGGGGTCGCCAAACCACATGAACCTATGAAATATTCATATTAATTTTGCGCAAGGATACAAATTAATATATATGTTCTTAATGACGTTATACATCATTTATAACTGTAAGAATCATATAAATGGAATCATAATTAAGGTAAAATTAAACAATATAACATGAAGATTAAAAACGTTATTTTTAGAATTTAAACTGAGTAAAAAAATATTAAAACAATCATATATGTAATTGATAAATACTAATATTGCTAAAATAAAAAATTTACATATTCCTACCGGTAAATTCATATATATCAAATCGATATCTAATGTAAAATGTATTATTTTATTATTTTCTAAATTCATATATACATGTATCCTAAAATATATATTATTTATTGGTAGATCTAATTGCCCTTTCATGGTGAGACTCATTTTTTCCACTGGGAATAACTCTTCTCATTTTTAGTCCATTTTTTTTATCTTTTGCAGGACAGATATAGATTTTTTTATATCATGCAAAAAAAAATAATAATATAAAAATAGCTTTTTTATGTGATTTTTCACCAAACAAATTTTAGGTAATTAAAGCAGCCCCATAAACGTAACTGTGAAGCTCTCCTGAGAATAGGGATATTAAGTAACGGTGTACAAGATTTGAAGCAATTTCATGATCAAGAAACAAAGCAATATATATGTATTTTATTTTTATTTTTTAAATGTATATTGCAAGAACCAATCTGTACAAATCCTGGTGAGAATGGGAGATATCAATGTGAGAGCTGATGGGAGACCTGATCTGTGGCAAATCAATGCTTCCACACAATGGCATAGACACCTATTGGAGCAATCAACACAATATAGTACAGCAGCCATTTACGTTCTGTCAGAGGATAGTGGCGTCTGGCTGGAAAGAGATCCACCATCAGCAAACAAAGCTTGATTAATGTTTTGTGTTTGTATATGTAACCTATTTCATAAATTATCTGTCTGTATGCATTTATCTGTGCAATATTTAATTAGAGGTTTCTGTATGTAGTGTGTGTATGTGTTTGTGTGTGCACAATATGTCATTAATGACCTGTGTACAATATTTAATTATATATGTACTGTATGTGTACAATATCATTAAAAACCTATGTATTTATGAATATAGGTGCTTCTGAAAAGGGTATGTGGTTTTGTGACACAGTAATGCCCCTTGCACAATATGCCACACTAAGTAATGCCCCATATAACTCATTATGTCACACAGACTGATTGCACCTATGTGTGTTGCTTTTAAAAAAGATTAGGCATTCTTTTATTGTAATCTCAGAAAATGTTTTGATCATATAAATGATTTCCTCCAATTGTTTATTGTATAGAAAAAAGGTAGAACTGTAGCTTATTGCTGTCAATGTGACAATTTAATTGGAGTAAGTAACTTAAGGATTTTTAATAGAATACAATAGCTAAATTGTGATGGCTGTCACAGAATGTGTCTAGGCTTCTGAATTGGGGAACGTTGCTGACCATCAAAAGGGGAGCTGAGCGGGTACATAGTACCTCCGATTGGCTCGGCGCTGTTTCTCACGGCTGCGGGCGGCTGCCTGCCTGTGCAGGCGTGCAGGTCAAAATCCACACCTGCTGCCACCTGGGCCCTTCCACTGCGCCCCCTCAAAACCTGCTCCCGGGGCACGTGCCCCTCTAGCCGCCACCTCTAGTTGCGGTCCTGCTGGCATATGTGTGGAGTGTTCTGAATAAGGTGACTCGTTCAGGCAAAGTGTTTTCAGTTTCTCTTCAGTGTTTCACATGTTTATATAAATGTTTACAAGACAAAATTAGAATTTCATTTTGCTCTTCAGGAAAGATGTAATATTACTCAGACGCAGATCTCGAAAAGTTACTGCTGTAGCCAAATGGTGAGGGGGTCTATTTTTGGAAACTGCTAACTAGTTACAGTAGATACAGTAGATAATGAGATCAGAAGAGATACATAGATAAGATAGATATGGTATAGAAATTAAATAGATATATATAACAGAAATGATAAATCTAGATATGAAATAGATAGATATGAGATAGCTAGATATGAGATACAGTAGATAGATTAGGGATGGGGAACCTCAGGCCCGAGGGCCATATAAGGCCCCCGGAATAATTTGGTCTGGCCCTCGGAGCCTTTTTTCTGCTAGCCTCATCTGGCTAGCAGGGTGCCTATAATGGCACAATGCAGCCAGAATCTATGCAGCAGTGCTGCCTGGAGCGTCCTTAGGACACTTCAGACGGTCACACCGCTGCCCTTACAGCTCCCCGGAGCATCCTCAGGATGCTCCAGGCATTGCTGTAATCACTGGCGATTGTGACCCTGTCCCTGTGTGACATCACACAGAGGGGGAGTGGCCTGCACCGGGCGCACAAATAATGTTATATATATTTATATCAGAATGTCCCGCGACAGAAGAGATTCCCCACCCCTGAGATAGATAGATATGATAGATTTTATTTATAACCAGTTATTTATATAGCACACACATATTCTGCAGCACTTTACAGAGAATATTTGGCCATTCACATCAGTCCTTGCCCCAGTGGAGCTTACAATCTGTATTCCCTATCACATGCACACACACATACACACTAGGGTTAATTTTTTTTGCGGGGAGCCAATTAACCTACCTGTATATTTTTGGAGTGTGGGAGGAAACCAGAGTACCAGGAGGAAACCCACGCAAGCACAGGAAGAATATACAAACTCCACACAGTTAGGCCCGTGGTGGGAATTGAAATCACGACTGTGAGGCAGTAACGCTAACCATTACACCGTTTGTGCTGCCCCAGATAGATAGATAGATAGATAGATAGATAGATAGATAGATAGAAATAAAACACATTGGCACCTGACAGAAAAGAAAAAAAACACACAAACACACACATTGGCTTCCACAAGAATATATAAACAAATCGGCCCTCACAGGAATAATTAACACAGATTGGCCCCAAACAGGAAAAAACAAACACATTGCCCCCCCACAGGGAGAAAACCCAACACATTGCCACAGGAAAAAAAAAAAGATATTGTCCTCCACAGGTCCGTACTACCCCCACTATGTTCCGACGCCCTTGTGCGGCCGCTTACCAGTAACGGTAAAGGTTGGTTACGGGCCTGTGCACTGAGGAGATGGTGTTGCTGATTGGCGAGCTGCTGCACTTAGATAGCTGACCCTATCATATGAGTTGCATAATAAATTGATGATAGTGCTGAGCTTAGCCTGGTGTTTAATTAATCTCTAATCGATAGGTGTATTGAGGTAGATGCAGATGCAATGTATTGTATAAACAAAAGTTTACTATTTCATAAAATCAATATCAAACAATGTATTACATCAAGGGTAGGTTATCATACAATGTATTACATGAAAGGGTAGGTTATCATGCAATGTATTACATCAAGGGTAGGTTATTATACAATGTATCACATCAAGGGTAGGTTATCATTGTATTACATCAAGGGTAGGTTATTATACAATGTATTACATCAAGGGTAGGTTATCATACAATGTATTACATCAAGGGTAGGTTATCATACAATATATTAGATCAAGGGTAGGTTATCATACAATGTATCACATCAAGGGTAGGTTATCATACAATGTATTACATCAAGGGTAGGTTATCATACAATGTATTACATCAAGGGTAGGTTATCATACAATGTATCACATCAAGGGTAGGTTATCATTGTATTACATCAAGGGTAGGTTATTATACAATGTATTACATCAAGGGTAGGTTATTATACAATGTATTACATCAAGGGTAGGTTATCATACAATATATTAGATCAAGGGTAGGTTATCATACAATGTATTACATCAAGGGTAGGTTATCATACAATGTATTACATCAAGGGTAGGTTATCATACAATGTATTACATCAAGGGTAGGTTATTATACAATGTATTACATCAAGGGTAGGTTATCATACAATATATTACATCAAGGGTAGGTTATCATACAATGTATTACATCAATGGTAGGTTATCATACAATATATTACATCAAGGGTAGGTTATCATACAATATATTACATCAAGGGTAGGTTATCATACAATGTATTACATCAAGGGTAGATTATTATACAATGTATTACATCAAGGGTAGGTTATCATACAATGTATTACATCAAGAGTAAGTTATCATACAATGTATTACATCAAGGATAGGTTATCAGTTATTGCAGGTTTCAGGAAATTGTAAGTCCAATCAGTGTCACATTTGTAACCAATAGTTAATGATAAGTGTAGCGTGTCCTGTTGATACACTGTATATGGTAGTTGTGCAGGGATTCTGTTGAAATAATTAATCGAAACTAGACAGCTAGTGAAAAGATGGTATAGGTAATTACCCGATCTTGTCTGTGTCGTTGCCCAGTTTGATCTCCTCGAAGTCTATAGCTGACTAGCTCTAGTGTGATACAGGGAAACGTTGGACTTGGACTTCTCTCCAGCGACAAGTACCTAGCGATGTGCCTGCACCCAGACACTCACCAGGACCCACTGTCTGGTGAGGGGATGTACCGGCTATGGCTCCAGGGAACCACCTCCGGGCACCCCTTCCACTAACAGAGAACTTACCCTAATCTGTCTCAAACATACATTGTATGATATTGATTTTATGAAATAGTAATCATTTCTTTATACAGTAAATTTGAATCTGCATCTATCTTTATACACCTTCTATCGATTAGAGATTAAACACCAGGCTGAGTGCAGTTTTCTCAAAAATGTATTATGCTTACCTGGAACGGGCCTCAAGCTGGCCCTTTCGATAGAAAGATAGATATGAGCAGGGACGTAGAGAGCGGTGCCCGGCCCAATTACTGTAGGGGACATGACATAATCACACATGCAAGGCCACATTAAAAACATTTATAATTTAAAAATTGTGCACCCCTCAGCCTGGGGTAGATCCAGGAGGAGCAGATGCAATCACCCCGACCCCCCCCCCAATCCCCTGCCGCATATCAGGTGCAGGGAGAGGAGACTGTAGCTGAGCTCAGAGGCATCAGCCTCCATGGATCCACCGCAGCCCATATCTCTCTCTCTCAGATCTCTCTCCCAGATTTATCAATTATTATTATTATTATCATTTATGTATATGGCGCCACAAGTGTTCCGCAGCGCCTTACACAGTACATGAACAAATAAGTAACCAGTGACTTACAGTACAAAGCAGGACATGGACATGTATAATAAACATTGCTATATTAGCGTCCTTTATGTCCACATGAGTGTTGGTTGCCCTAGTGGGGAGTAAGAGATAAATTAAATAACAGTAGGGAGAAGTACAAGAGGGTAGAGGGCCCTGCTCGAAAGAGCTTACATTCTTTAAGGGAGGGGCAGACGAACAGGAGTGACACAGATGGGGTAGGCGGGGAGGAAGGAAGATGTAGCAGCAAGTTAGGATGATCTATCACATATCTATCTAATATCTATCTATCTAATATCTTTCTCATATCTATTTAATATCTACCTATCTATATATCTATCTATATTATGTCTATCTATCTCATATCTATCTATCTAATATCTATCTATCTTATATCTATCTCATATATCTATCTATCTCATATCTATCGATCTATCTAATATCTATCTATCTTATATCTATCTATCTATCTAATCTATCTCTCATATCTATCTATCTCATATCTATCTATCTATCTATCTATCTATATTATGTCTATCTATCTATCTCATATCTAATATCTATCTATCTATCTATCTCATATATATATATATATCTCATATCTATCTATCTATATTATGTCTATCTATCTATCTCATATATATATATATATATATATATATATCTCATATCTATCTATCTATCTCAAATCTATCTATCTAATATCTATCTATCTCATATCTATCTATCTATCTATCTATCTAATATCTATCTATCTTATATCTATCTATCTCTATCTATCTAATCTATCTCTCATATCTATCTATCTATTTATCTCATATCTATCTATCTATCTATCTATATTATGTCTATCTATCTATCTCATATCTAATATCTATCTAATATACATCTCTATCTATCTATCTCATATATATATATATATCTATATATCTATCTCATATCTATCTATCTATCTATCTATCATATCTATCTCAAATCTATCTATCTAATATCTATCTATCTATCTCATATCTATCTATCTAATATCTATCTATCTCATATTTATCTATCTATCTCATATCTAATATCTATCTATCTCATAGCTATCTAATATCTATCTCTCATATCTATCTATCTATCTATCTATCTATCTAATATCTATCTATCTCTCATATCTATCTCTCATATATATCTATCTCATACCTATCTCTCATATCTATATATCTATCTATCTCATATCTATCTCTCATATCTATCTCATGTCTATCTATCGATCTATCTATCTATCTCATATCTATCTATCTATCTCATATTTATCTAATGTCTATCTAATAACTATCTATCTATATCATATCTATCTATCTATCTCATATCTATCGAATATCTATATATCTCTCATATCTATTTCATATCTATCTATCTATCTATCTCATATCTATCTCATACCTTTCTATCACATATCTATCTCATATCTATCTATCTATCTCTCATATCTATCTATCTCATACCTATCTCCCATATCTATATATCTATCTCTCATATCTATCTATCTATCTATCTATGTCATATGAGATAGATAGATAGATAGATATGAGAGATATCTATCTATCTCATACCTATCTATCTCATACCTATCTCTCATGTCTATCTAATATCTATCTATCTCATATCTATTTATCTCATACCTATCTCTCATATCTATCTATCTAGCTATCATCTATCTCATATCTATCTATCTCATAGCTATCATCTATCTTCTATCTATCTATCTCAGATCTATCTAATATCTATCTATCTATCTCATATCTATCTTTCATATCTATCTATCTAATACCTATCTCTCATATCTATCTAATATCTATCTATCTATCTCATATCTATCTCTCATATCTATCTATCTATCTATCTATCTCATATCTATCTATCCATCTCATATCTATCTAATATCTATCTATCTATCCATCTATCTATCTCGTATCTATCTATCTCATACCTATCTATCTCATACCTATCTCTCATAACTATCTATCTCATATCTATCTATCTAGCTATCATCTATCTCATATCTATCATCTATCTCATATCTATCTATCTCATAGCTATCATCTATCTATCTCAACTCTATCTGTCTATCTATCTCATATCTATCTATCTATCTATCTATCTATATCATATCTATCTCAAATCTATCTATCTATCTCATATCTATCTATCTATCTCATATCTATCTCAAATCTAGCTATCTATCCCTCCTCCTGTGTAATGTACTAACACATAGCTGGAATGTGAAATAATCCCTTCCTCATCCTTGGAACATGAAGAACATATATAATAGAGGCAGACATTATTATACAGGAGAAGGGACCACTGCACTATTCCCTTGTACTTTCCTTTGGAAATATTCCCATTGTGCAAGGAAGGGATTAAAATCCTTTATGAATTTGATGGGAAAACGTATGCCCCCAATAAATCAGCCTTTGTTCTTATTTATCCAGTAAAATGGGCAGATCCATTTGCTGCTGACTTTGTATTGTGCGTCCTAGGTCTCAGGGGTCTCCTGTATACATGTGTCACCTGGGTGTCTGATGTGGGATGTGGGCACTTATCAGGCTGGAAGATCTGTGCGGCACGTCTGGCGTCAAACAGTTACATTTCGGCACCTGCTCCGGGAGACCCGAGTGAGATACGCAGGAGATGCAGGTTGTGGTGCCATTTGAGTACAATTTGCAGGTACAATTTATTGCTGGCCAGGGGATTGTATACATGTCACAGATGAAGAGAGCGTACTAGACCAGATAACGGAGCCTGGATACTGTCAAAACAAATGAATGCTATAGTGTGACCACTCCGATTCCAGAGATCAGTAGCTGGGACCTCCAAATGTGAGTGTGCCGTTGTGCTGGGACCCCAGGTGTCAGTATGTCATTGCTGGGACCCCGAGTGTCAGTGTGTCATTGTCCTGGGACCCCAGGTGTCAGTGTGTCATTGTTTTAGGACCCCGAGTGTCAGTTTGTCAATGCTGGGACCCCGAGTGTCAGTATGTCATTGACCTGGGACCCCAGGTGTCAGTGTGTCATTGTTTTAGGACCCCGAGTGTCAGTGTGTCATTGTCCTGGGACACCAGGTGTCAGTGTGTCATTGTTTTAGGACCCCGAGTGTCAGTGTGTCATTGTCCTGGGACCCCAGATGTCAGTGTGCTGGGTCCCCAGGTGTCAGTGTGCTTTATACCCAAAAAAAAATTAAAATAAAAATTAGCGTATGACATACACAAATAGTAGAGGACACTCCACAACTGCAATAGACAAACCAAAATACAGAACACATCAAAACCTTGAAGTATCAGTTTGTGTTTATTGGAAGGCATGGACCCACCATGATAAATTCATGCCAGCTGAACCACTTTATCATTGGTGAGTTAGCAGAAGAAGAATAGGGGCAATTTAATGTTTCCATCAGGAAACTATAATTTATTTTAGACTTTATCAAAGAAATGGGGGGAGGTTTATCCTGCTTCCATAACTGAGCAATGGCTGCCCTGGTAGCTATAAGTACATGACCTATAAAATATCTGTGGTTAACTGGGACATCATCCTGGAATATATGTAAGAGAGCAGTGGAGGGGGACAACGACAGCCGCAATCCAGTAACCTTCAGGATCAAATCCTCTTCTTCCAGGCAAAGGGGGCGTATAATTGGGCAATTCCAGAAAATATGGAAGATCTCACCAATTTGACCACATGCATACCAACATAAACTAGATTGGGAAGGCCAAATTTTGTGTAATCTATCTGGGGTCAAGTAAATGCGATAGAGTAATTTCATATACATTTCAATATGTGAAATATATCTAGGCATTTTAAATATATAAAAGAATAGTTGGGAACATACATGCAGATCTAGATAATATATTTAAATGGTGTTCCCATTTAATAATAGCTGGTAACTTATCTGGTTCTTCCGCTGTAAGTATTAGAGAGTACCAAATAGATATACCTCTTTTGCGGGAGATTGAAGATATACGTGAAAAAACATGAGGAGGAATCATACCCGTCGAGCCTACCAAGTGTGGTGAGGATTGAATCCAGTGCCTGACTTGAAGGAATTTATAGAAATCTCTAGAGGGGATGGAGAAGCTAGCTTGTGATTGGGTGAAGGAAAGGAGGGTATTATTTATAAGGAGGTCACGGAGGATAAATTTAGATTTGGGATTAAATATGATAAGCCCTGAATAGAAAGGTGGAGAGATGGCAGGTTAAATTGTAGAAGGGTAGATAGGCCATCTCACGCTTTGAGAGAAGCTAGTGTCGCCCTGGACATAGATGTTAAAGAGACTCTAGAGCTGGATGGAATCCAGAGTAAGTCACAGAGGGGGAATTTGCCTAGCATATCGCTTTCCAGCCTAACCCAAGGTTTAGGGTTAAGAACATATGACCAATCACTAAGCTGATCGACCAAGCACGCAGCTTGATAGAGTGCTAGATTGGGGTAAGCCAAGCCCCCTGACGATCTAGACATCATTAGATATTTCTTAGCAATCCTGGCTCTCTTATTATTCCAGATATATTTATTCAGCACTGCATAAAATCTATTTAACCATGAGGGAGGGAGGGTCCTGGGAATTGACCTAAATAAGTACATGAGTTTAGGAAGAAGAGTCATCTTGACGGCCGCCATTCTGCCCATCCAGGAGACCTCATGGTTCATCCAATCTTTTGTGAAGGCACTAAATTGGTTCAACAGAGGGCCATAATTATATTCAAGAAGAGTGTTTTCTTTAGCTGACAAAGAGATACCCAGATAACGGTGAGACAGTGATTGCCAGTTATAATTATAACGAGATTTAAGGGAATACAGGAGCTGGGGTGGAACATTTATTTCTAATACTTCCGTTTTAGATGCGTTTAATGTATAATATGAGGCCGCAAAATAATCATGAAGCAGCTGTTGTAAATTTGGGAGAGAGGTTTCCGGATGTGTTACAAACAGAAGGACGTCATCCGCAAAAAGGCAAATTCTATGTTGTGACCCATTTATGAGAGGCCCATGAAGGAGGGGGGTGGTGCGGATATGTTCTGCTTAAGGCTCTATTGCTAAAACAAAAATTAAGGGAGATAAGGGACAACCCTGTCTGGTACCATTGCTTATAGGGAACAAAGAAGATGGGAAACCATTGCAACAAACAAGCGCTTCCAGGTGAACTATAAAGTGCAAGAATGGCATCTAAGAACCATCCTGAAAAACCAAATTTGGAAAGTACAGCCTTCATGAATCCCCAGTGTAACCTATCAAAGGCTTTCTCGGCGTCTAATGAAAGTGCCAGAAGTGGGGACCTTTCCTGTGTTAAATGCTCAATGATATTCAAGGCTCTTGGTGTGTTGTCTGGAGCTTGTCGGCCCAACACAAAGCCCACCTGGTCTGGGTTGATTAAATCAGGGAGCAACAGAATCAATCTACTGGCTACCATTTTTGCATATAATTTGATATCAGTGTTCAGTAGGGCTATGGGCCTATGATATTTTCATTTTTAATAAAAATATCCCGGCTATGCAATTTGCCGAAGATTTCTGTGAAATGTCCAACATTGCGCCATTAGTACATAGGATCGATACATATTGTTTATGCATAATTTTATATAAAAAACAGCTTGATACTGTACATAGGCCCCTTAAACACTAGTGCTGAGTAGGGAGAATACGACTGACAATAATTTACATGGCTGATACATCCAAGTTAAGTTTCACATAAATCCATAGTTTCAGTGAGCAGTTAGTATAATTATTTAGGGAAGACCTTCTCGCATAAGCTTACAATCTAAAGGGGAAATGGGTAGATATAAAAAGGAGAAACGGTCAGATAAGGGTCAGCAGAAGGAGTGGTAGTAAGCTAAAAATTAGTTTTAATAGCAAGTTTGGACTGGGGGCATTGCATAACGGGAACTACTACTGGGTGCATTAAGGTGCATATGGAATGGAAATGAATGTTCCCAGAGTGACGAGAAACGGTGGTGTGTCATGTTGACACGCGACCCATTTCCAGTGACATGTGGCCACGCCCACTTTTCTGGCGCGTGCGGATAGTGGAGGGGGCCTCCGTTTCTCCTCTTGCCCTGGGGCTCCAGTGGCGTCCCTCCCCGCAATGTCACCCGGTGCGGGGAGGGACTCTGCGCGTGCCAAAAAAGGGGCCTGTCCTCGTAGGATGGGGCATGATCACGTGGCCCAGACTCCTATGGTCCCGTTCTTCTTACTGTGGGGGGTGGGGGGGGGTATGCAGGAGGTGCGGACCACTAGATATGGGACCACGCCAACCCCCTTACGCCTTGTGTGCAGTGCCGGCTCCCTCGCACAGTGCAGCACTCGTCTCTTGACACTAAGGGGCGGTCTGCACCTTGACGTCACCCCCTCGGCGGACAGCGTACCTGCACTAGGGGGTGAACCTGGCCTGATTGTCTGGCAGTGGTGCCTTGGACCAGTCTGACCTTTAGCGGGGTTCATGTTCCTGTCAGGATCAGGCAGATAAAAGGGAGAGTTACCGTCAGCCCAGGCCGCCAGTGACTCCTGACTAATAACTGGTGGCTCTGCTGACTCAGACCCAGATCTCTTCTCTCTCACTTTGGTGCTTCAACACCCACAGAAAAAACCTAGACTTACACAACTGCTGCTGAGGGTGGTGAGGTTGTGACATATCCTGTCCAGGGACTGTTTTCTTTATGTACTGATTGGAAATAGTAGACGTATTTATAAATATATTGAGCTTACGCTGAGAACATACAGACATTGCCCCAGATTTATCTTCTCATAACCTCTAGAATAATATATATGTACGCAGCAGACAACAATTACCGCTAGATTCCATAGACGTGTTAGAGGAAGAATTATTACAATGATATAATAATGCTGGGTTCAGTGAGTGGGGATCTAGGGCCTGAGTCAGAGAGGTACACAGACTGATGTTTGCACACATCCCCAATGTTTTTGGATCTGTGCATGAGCAGAAGCCGCACTACACATGTGCAGATCCGGAACTGCGATGTCACTCGCAGTGCCCCAAACACCGGAGCATGATGGACAGGATGCTGGAGTTTGGGGGCGGTGACAGGCGGCGCCCCAGGAATAGGGAACTTGTCGGCCACGTTTTGTGGACGAGCTGAAGCCAGCGGTTGCGTCCTTGGAGGCAGCTTCCCCGGCTTCAGCAGCGTGAATTCCTCGGTCATCCTGAGTAAGCTGAGGGGGATGGTCCGTTCTGGGGGCATTGAATAGGGGGACTAGTACTTGGGACACTATATAAGGGGCACTACTGTGGGGACTACTACTGTTGGGACTATATAAGGGGCACTGCATGGGGGAGGACTACTACTGAAGGCACAATATAAGGAGCACTGCATAGGGGGGACTATATAAGGGGCACTGCAAAGGGGGGACTACTGGGGGCACTATATAAGGGGCACAACTGGGGGTACTGTATAAGGGGGACCACTTCTTGGGGGAGGGGGTCTTTAATAAATCATGCTGGCTGTATTTATTTGCCTGCTGCATTCATGTTTTTTAGTGATAGAGGTGTGTGTGTGTGTGTGTCTGTGTGTCTGTGTCAGTCAGTGTGTGTAAATCCCATCATAGGCTGAGTGGTATATTTTACTGTAGTGGTCCTAAATCCTGTGTAAGCTGTTTCAGCCTAACTGTCTGCCCATTTATTTGTGGCTAGATATCTTTTCATTGGCTCGGTAACCAAGGATTTGGAAACCCCCCTTTCAAAATCCTGCGTTTGCCACTGCCTCTACTGCAGTTTCTTTTATGCCCCAACCAACAAGCACACTTATGTGTGGGGGCAATGGGGGAAGTCTAACAAACTTTCACATTTATCAGTCAGGGAACGCCAACCCCCTTACACATTTATCTGACAGGGAACGTCAACCCCCTCACACATTTATCAGACAGGGAACGTCAACCCCCTCACACATTTATCAGACAGGGAACGCCAACCCCCTTACACATTTATCTGACAGGGAACGTCAACCCCCTTACACATTTATCAGACAGGGAACGCCAACCCCCTCACACATTTATCAGACAGGGAACGCCAACCCCCTTACACATTTATCTGACAGGGAACGTCAACCCCCTCACACATTTATCAGACAGAGAACGCCAGCCCCCTTACACATTTATCAGACAGGGAACGCCAACCCCCTTACACATTTATCTGACAGGGAACGTCAACCCCCTCACACATTTATCAGACAGGGAACGTCAACCCCCTCACACATTTATCAGACAGGGAACGCCAACCCCCTTACACATTTATCTGACAGGGAACGTCAACCCCCTCACACATTTATCAGACAGGGAACGCCAACCCCCTCACACATTTATCTGACAGGGAACTTCAACCCCCTTACACATTTATCAGACAGGGAACGTCAACCCCCTTACACATTTATCAGACAGGGAACACCAACCCCCTTACACATGTATCAGACAGGGAACGCCAACCCCCTTACACATTTATCAGACAGGGAACGCCAATCCCCTTACACATGTATCAGACAGGGAACGCCAACCCCCTTACACATTTATCAGACAGGGAACGCCAACCCCCTTACACATTTATCAGACAGGGAACGCCAATCCCCTTACACATTTATCAGAGGGGAGAACGCCAACCCCCTTACACATTTATCAGACAGGGAACGTCAACCCCCTTACACATTTATCAGACAGGGAACGCCAGCCCCCTTACACATTTATCAGACAGGGAACGCCAACCCCCTTACACATTTATCAGACAGAGAACGCCAACCCCCTTACACATTTATCTGAAAGGGAACGCCAGCCCCCTTACACATTTATCAGACAGGGAACGCCAACCCCCTTACACATTTATCAGACAGGGAACGCCAACCCCCTTACACATTTATCAGACAGGGAACGCCAACCCCCTTACACATTTATCAGACAGGGAACGCCACCCCCCTTACACATTTATCAGACAGGGAACGCCACCCCCTTACACATTTATCAGACAGGGAACGCCAACCCCCTTACACATTTATCAGACAGGGAACGCCAACCCCCTTACACATGTATCAGACAGGGAACGCCAACCCCCTTACACATTTATCAGACAGGGAACGCCAATCCCCTTACACATTTATCAGAGGGGAGAACGCCAACCCCCTTACACATTTATCAGACAGGGAACGCCAACCCCCTTACACATTTATCAGACAGGGAACGCCAACCCCCTTACACATTTATCAGACAGGGAACGCCAACCCCCTTACACATTTATCAGACAGGGAACGCCAGCCCCCTTACACATTTATCAGACAGGGAACGCCAACCCCCTTACACATTTATCAGACAGGGAACGCCAACCCCCTTACACATTTATCAGACAGAGAACGCCAGCCCCCTTACACATTTATCAGCCAGGGAACGCCAACCCCCTTACACATTTATCTGACAGGGAACGCCAGCCCCCTTACACATTTATCAGACAGGGAACGCCAACCCCCTAACACATTTATCAGACAGGGAACGCCAACCCCCTTACACATTTATCAGACAGGGAACGCCACCCCCCTTACACATTTATCAGACAGGGAACGCCACCCCCTTACACGTTTATCAGACAGGGAACGCCAACCCCCTTACACATTTATCAGACAGGGAACGCCAACCCGCTTACACATTTATCAGACAGGGAACGCCAGCCCCCTTACACATTTATCAGACAGGGAACGCCAGCCCCCTTACACATTTATCAGACAGGGAACGCCAGCCCCCTTACACATTTATCAGACAGGGAACGCCAGCCCCCTTACACATTTATCAGACAGGGAACGGCAACCCCCTTACACATTTATCTGACAGGGAACGCCAACCCCCTCACACATTTATCAGACAGGGAACGCCAACCCCCTCACACATTTATCTGACAGGGAACGTCAACCCCCTCACACATTTATCAGACAGGGAACGCCAACCCCCTTACACATTTATCAGACAGGGAACGTCAACCCCCTTACACATTTATCAGACAGGGAACGCCAACCCCCTTACACATTTATCAGACAGGGAACGCCAACCCCCTTACACATTTATCAGAGGGGAGAACGCCAACCCCCTTACACATTTATCAGACAGGGAACGCCAACCCCCTTACACATTTATCAGAGGGGAGAACGCCAACCCCCTTACACATTTATCAGACAGGGAACGCCAACCCCCTTACACATGTATCAGACAGGGAACGCCAACCCCCTTACACATTTATCAGACAGGGAACGCCAATCCCCTTACACATTTATCAGAGGGGAGAACGCCAACCCCCTTACACATTTATCAGACAGGGAACGCCAACCCCCTTACACATTTATCAGACAGGGAACGCCAACCCCCTTACACATTTATCAGACAGGGAACGCCAGCCCCCTTACACATTTATCAGACAGGGAACGCCAACCCCCTTACACATTTATCAGACAGGGAACGCCAACCCCCTTACACATTTATCAGACAGAGAACGCCAGCCCCCTTACACATTTATCAGCCAGGGAACGCCAACCCCCTTACACATTTATCTGACAGGGAACGCCAGCCCCCTTACACATTTATCAGACAGGGAACGCCAACCCCCTAACACATTTATCAGACAGGGAACGCCAACCCCCTTACACATTTATCAGACAGGGAACGCCACCCCCCTTACACATTTATCAGACAGGGAACGCCACCCCCTTACACGTTTATCAGACAGGGAACGCCAACCCCCTTACACATTTATCAGACAGGGAACGCCAACCCGCTTACACATTTATCAGACAGGGAACGCCAGCCCCCTTACACATTTATCAGACAGGGAACGCCAACCCCCTTACACATTTATCAGACAGGGAACGGCAACCCCCTTACACATTTATCAGACAGGGAACGCCAGCCCCCTTACACATTTATCAGACAGGGAACGCCAGCCCCCTTACACATTTATCAGACAGGGAACGCCAGCCCCCTTACACATTTATCAGACAGGGAACGCCAGCCCCCTTACACATTTATCAGACAGGGAACGCCAACCCCCTTACACACACATTTATCTGACAGGGAACGCCAACCCCCTCACACATTTATCAGACAGGGAACGCCAACCCCCTCACACATTTATCTGACAGGGAACGTCAACCCCCTCACACATTTATCAGACAGGGAACGCCAACCCCCTTACACATTTATCTGACAGGGAACGTCAACCCCCTTACACATTTATCAGACAGGGAACGTCAACCCCCTTACACATTTATCAGACAGGGAACGTCAACCCCCTTACACATTTATCAGACAGGGAACGCCAACCCCCTTACACATTTATCAGAGGGGAGAACGCCAACCCCCTTACACATTTATCAGACAGGGAACGCCAACCCCCTTACACATTTATCAGAGGGGAGAACGCCAACCCCCTTACACATTTATCAGACAGGGAACGCCAACCCCCTTACACATTTATCAGACAGGGAACGCCAGCCCCCTTACACATTTATCAGACAGGGAACGCCAACCCCCTTACACATTTATCAGACAGGGAACGCCAGCCCCCTTACACATTTATCTGACAGGGAACGCCAACCCCCTTACACATTTATCAGAGGGGAGAACGCCAACCCCCTTACACATTTATCAGAGGGGAGAACGCCAACCCCCTTACACATTTATCAGAGGGGAGAACGCCAACCCCCTTACACATTTATCAGAGGGGAGAACGCCAACCCCCTTACACATTTATCAGACAGGGAACGCCAACCCCCTTACACATTTATCAGACAAGGAACGCCAACCCCCTTACACATTTATCAGACGGGGAACGCCAATCCCCTTACACATTTATCAGACGGGGAACGCCAACCCCCTTACACATTTATCAGACAGGGAACGCCAACCCCCTTACACATTTATCAGACAGGGAACGCCAACCCCCTTACTCATTTATCAGACAGGGAACGCCAGCCCCCTTACACATTTATCAGACAGGGAACGCCAGCCCCGTTACACATTTATCAGACAGAGAACGCCAACCCCCTTACACATTTATCAGACAGGGAACGCCAACCCCCTTACACATGTATCAGACAGGGAACGCCAACCCCCTTACACATTTATCAGACAGGGAACGCCAATCCCCTTACACATTTATCAGAGGGGAGAACGCCAACCCCCTTACACATTTATCAGACAGGGAACACCAACCCCCTTACACATTTATCAGAGGGGAGAACGCCAACCCCCTTACACATTTATCAGACAGGGAACGCCAACCCCCTTACACATTTATCAGACAGGGAACGCCAGCCCCCTTACACATTTATCTGACAGGGAACGCCAACCCCCTTACACATTTATCAGAGGGGAGAACGCCAACCCCCTTACACATTTATCAGAGGGGAGAACGCCAACCCCCTTACACATTTATCAGAGGGGAGAACGCCAACCCCCTTACACATTTATCAGAGGGGAGAACGCCAACCCCCTTACACATTTATCAGACAGGGATCGCCAACCCCCTTACACATTTATCAGACAGGGAACGCCAACCCCCTTACACATTTATCAGACAGGGAACGCCAACCCCCTTACACATTTATCAGACAGGGAACGCCAACCCCCTTACTCATTTATCAGACAGGGAACGCCAGCCCCCTTACACATTTATCAGACAGGGAACGCCAGCCCCCTTACACATTTATCAGACAGGGAACCCCAACCCCCTTACTCATTTATCAGACAGGGAACGCCAGCCCCGTTACACATTTATCAGACAGAGAACGCCAACCCCCTTACACATTTATCAGACAGGGAACGGCAACCCCCTTACACATTTATCAGACAGGGAACGCCAACCCCCTTACACATTTATCAGACAGAGAACGCCAACCCCCTTACACATTTATCAGAGGGGAGAATGCCAACCCCCTTACACATTTATCAGAGGGGAGAACGCCAACCCCCTTACACATTTATCAGAGGGGAGAACGCCAACCCCCTTACACATTTATCAGAGGGGAGAACGCCAACCCCCTTACACATTTATCAGAGGGGAGAACGCCAACCCCCTTACACATTTATCAGAGGGGAGAACGCCAACCCCCTTACACATTTATCAGACAGGGATCGCCAACCCCCTTACACATTTATCAGACAGGGAACGCCAACCCCCTTACACATTTATCAGACAGGGAACGCCAACCCCCTTACACATTTATCAGACAGGGAACGCCAACCCCCTTACTCATTTATCAGACAGGGAACGCCAGCCCCCTTACACATTTATCAGACAGGGAACGCCAGCCCCGTTACACATTTATCAGACAGAGAACGCCAGCCCCCTTACACATTTATCTGACAGGGAACGCCAACCCCCTTACACATTTATCAGACAGGGAACGCCAACCCCCTTACACATTTATCAGACAGAGAACGCCAACCCCCTTACACATTTATCAGAGGGGAGAATGCCAACCCCCTTACACATTTATCAGACAGGGAACGCCAACCCCCTTACACATTTATCAGACAGGGAACGCCAACCCCCTTACACATTTATCAGCCAGGGAACGCCAGCCCCCTTACACATTTATCTGACAGGGAACGCCAACCCCCTTACACATTTATCAGACAGGGAACGCCAACCCCCTTACACATTTATCAGACAGGGAACGCCAACCCCCTTACACATTTATCAGACGGGGAACGCCACCCCCCTTACACATTTAGCAGAAATACTATGCCTCTCAGTTTCCACCAGCTAATATGTGCGCTGTAAAGCAATGCACAGTCCTGTACTGTAGTATGTGGGATATACATTTATCAGAGCAGTACTGAATTACAAATCTGTAGGGAGCTAGATGACAATCAGCCTTACAGGGCAAATGTTAAGCAAACAGGTAATACAATCAGTCAGATAGATACACACAAGTGAAGGAAGAGACTGATAAAGAAAGTCTAATTAGTAGGTAGCATAAAAGGACAAAATAACTTAAAATTAAAGAAGTTTCACAAAACACTTCTCATAAAGGCTAAAATATAACTATCAGTTACGTAATCCATGAATCTATCCGCTCAGCAAAATGTTTAAATGAAGACTGAGCACAAGTATAAAACGTTCAGCGACAAAGTTCTGCAAATACATTGTTACTTCTGTTCTACAACGTCCTCTATTTGAATTTCTAAAACCTTTCAGCACCTGGAGCCAACGTACAAGCTCACGCTAGAACCAGACCACAGGACGCAAACATCATGGATTATACATGATCAAAGACGATATAAATGCAGCACAACTGAATACTCTAAAAATAGGAACACACACACACACAACGCTTTGTTCTGCCAAGCTGCGGAGCTACGTTCAATCATTTACTGTCCGTCCCCAAGTGACGAGACATCCATTTGTTCTATTTTATTTATTTAGAAGATTTTCAACAACTTATAACACAAAAGTAAGTCACAGACTATGATAAGGTAGAAAAGGGGTGTGGTGTGCTCATTTCCACTGCATTTGTCGACTTGAGAATGTTGACATGTCGGGCGGGATGTAATAGAGAACGAAAAACGATCGAGATCAGTCTGCATCCCACACCTCAGACAGACTCGATCTCTATTACATCCCCCCCGACATGTCTATATTTACCATGTTCAACAGCAATTAAATAACGACATGTTAGAATGTTGACATATCGCCTCTGGTGGCGCAGTGGTGACTTTCCTGCTCCAAACGGACCTCTGGGTCAGAGCTGTGATCCTCCGGTGTTCCGCTGAGTATTTCCCCTTTAACCCTGATCCTAAACCCTAACTTACTGGGGTACAGAAAAATGCATATACTTTTTATTATTATTGTTAAGAAACTTAAAAAAATTGAGGGAAAACATCCCATCTGCAAGTTCAAAAACTAACTTCACTTCCATACAACACCGGTTTTGGGAAAGCAGTAACCCCGCATTTACAGAACTCACTGCTGATTGAATTTCTGCCAAAGTATGAATTGCTTATAGCATTGGTCATTCTGGTCATTCTGGGTACATTCGCAAAGATTTTCTGTCCAACCATCAAACTAGTTGATGGGTTGGAATGAAAATCTGGTAAGGTATGAAAGCAAATGACAATCAGCAATTTGCTCCCAAATGCCGGAAAAAGGACAAAAACTGTTGTTTGAACAAATTGTTTAGATCAAACATTTAACAAACTTGTCTGACGCCATTTTCATCCATTTTCTGGCATTTAGGAGCAAATTGCTGATCGTCAGTTACTCCCATACGTTACCAGATTCTCATTCCAACCAATCACCTAGTTGGATGGTTGGACAGAAAATCTTTACGGGTGTATGCAGCCTTTAGAAGCCCATTTATAATGCGATCTAGGTGCAATATTACCACCCATGATCACATTGCAGGATGCAATCATAGCATCCAAATGTAACAAATTGCACCTGCAGGCAGGGGTGTATCTAGGGATCCAAGCGCTCCTGCAAGATTGAAGATAGGAGCCCAGCCATGATTAGGAGCCCAATGTGGCCGCCCCATATTCAGCAAACTTTACTTGTGGGAGCTGATGCCATCTTCAGATGGCGTTCATTCCGAAATGCAAAGAGGGATCCATATAGACTCCTTCACCAATGTACAGCGGACCTCTCTGTGAGCATACATGAACTCACACTTCCCGGTAGTGTAAACTTTCACCGCTAATAATTTGCAGTGAAATGATCAGAGAGAGGGATCGTGGGAAAGCTGCTTTTCAGACAACCGTCCCGCAGCCGAATCAATGCTGAATTGCTCTGGTACTGTAGCATCCACCGTCGCATTGATACTTAATTACTGGGGGCCAATCGGCTCTCAATAATGAACAGGCCCCAAAACGAGACAGAAATATTCCTTAACATTTATAATAACACCAGTATATTGTGTTGGGGACACAGTAATGAAAGGAGACTAGGTATAACAGACAGAGGGGTAAGAAGGCCCTGTTCAAAAGCTTACAATCTATAGATACCACGTAGAATGTCCATTTACCATCATTATAATTACTATTGGGCTGAAGGTTGTGCATATACGGGGGCAGCCTCCAGGCCTGGTGCTGATGAGTAAGGTTAGGCCGGATGTCTGAGCTGTTGCGGCAGATGGGTAGAGCTTTGGCTTGTTGTCATGTAGTGTTAAATTTCCTGTCACATTCTGCAACCTTGGTTGACACTTTCAATCTTAACACTTTCCACACCAGGTAAAAAGAAGGTGAATTCCATATGCAAAAAGTGCACAGTCAGCAGCAGCAGTAGCAATAGTGATACACGAGTGACTAGTGACAGCCGCTGCTGGAGACTGGGGGCGAGTCTGTCACCGGTGTTAGTGGAAATGTGAGCCAAGTCTGTAATTGTCTCTCCTGTTTCTCTCCCTCCCCCCAGCCCAGATTGAAGTCATCCCGTGTAAAATATGTGGAGACAAGTCCTCTGGGATCCACTATGGTGTCATAACATGTGAAGGATGTAAGGTGAGATATGAGGATGTACAACAGCATGAAACCACATAAATGTCTCTATAACATAGAGTAGGAGCCTGTCTGTGTGCCTCTGCTGGTAATTAATGTGACATTGCTCTTCTCACATCTACCAGGCAGCGGCCAGCTTTGTGGTCATACTGTTAGAGCTCATCTTCTCCTGTTTAATGCACATAACACTGAGCTGTGTCCAAATGGGCTCTTTAGGGCTGGACATCGGAAGCTGATCGTTAGCAACTATCGATGTTCCAGACTCTATGGAAATCTGCCATGGTTGCTAACTTTTGCAAATGTTTTCTGTTGCCCATCCAATGACTATATTACCTAAATTCAGCTGCAGCCACAGCACAGCATCAGCCAACTGTACAAGCGCGCAACACAACCATCAATGGTTAAACCACTGATGGTTGCCTTGCGATGGTTACATGCCATTGCAAGGTATGTTGCGATGGCGGCACCAAGGCTGTTTGGTATATCGTTACCCACAATTCCCAATACAATGCTATATTTTATATTTGTATATGTATGAAGGAGGGACCGCGGCAGCTATCTCCGATACCTGCTGTGATTCCTCCATTACCGCTGGCAGCCGCCTCCCCCATAGGTTTTTATGGGGGAAGCGATGCTGCCAAATTTACCAACATCCGGAATGCGATGCATTCAGATATTGGCACCGGCAGCTAACGCCATTTGAAGATGACGTTGGCCACTGTAGCCTATGGGCTACAACAGGCACTATTAGCCGGCGGAGGGATCCGCCGCAACCCTCCCCGGCTATGGCGATGGGGAAGTGCAGTCCCCGGGACTAGGAATGTGCACCACCCCCTGCACTGGCCGGAAGCTCTCCTGAGACATCGCAGTGATGCGCTCTTTTCGGAGCCCGTGTCCCTGCATGTCCCGGATGATGCATCCGGCCGTTAGGATCGCTTTTTGCAATGTAATCAGGGTCGTTACTGGCATTTCCTAATCACATTGCAAAAGCGATCATTGGTAAATGGGCCCCCTACTGAGGTACGCAGGATGTAGCGCTGCACTGGTTAGTAGCACTCAAATCAATAGATGTCTCAGGGGCCACTACCCAGTGCAGTTCTATAAGACAGGCGGCACTCCCGGACTGGTTAGGTGAGTCAACCGGGTGCTTTAATCAACGTGTCAGGGTGAGACCCCCGTCATCAGGATACAGCTGTGTCCTGATGATAGGGGGGTCTCACCCTGAAACATTGATTAAAGCACCTGGTTACTTACTACACCTAACAAGTCCAGGAGTGCCGCCTTTCTTTTGGTTGACGGATATAAGGAATGTTATTCCCATTGAGGGCACCCTGGCAAGGCAAAAAACGCTACTTTCCTGGACTGTGTATATTATATATATGTGTATATATATATATATATATATATATATATATATATTTTAAAAAGTTATCTATGGTTGAGAACAGATGGGCAAATCAAAAGACTGAGGTACTAATTAAGACGCCTGTGCCCAAGATTGGTTATCCTTAAAACCTGGACAGTTAGGGTGCCTTGAGAACTGAGTTTGGGAACCTCTGCTTTGGAACATTTTAGATTAATACAGAAAAATGGTGGAAAATAACTGTTTCAATATTATTAACAAAAGTTATATTTAAAAGAGAAATTTTCCCATAGATCTGTTATTCTGTATACGTTTTCTTGGTTTCCTCTTCTTCAAGTAACATATGGTGGGGTCATCGGTAGCACTCTCACATACAAGATAGGACTGAAAATGGCATTTATATATAGCGATTAAATGACATGATTGGAGCCCCTATAAGCACCATTAAAAATACAATATAAGTTATTTGAGTGCGGGAACTACACCTCTCCCTTTTTCTAAGTTCTCTTTTAAGGAATGGGAACCAAATACTACACTTCTTAAAAACAGCAAACTTGTTGGAGCAAGGCAGCTCCGTAGTAGGGCCCAGAGGTACCCAGTGATGGCACAACCGGCCCCCATCACACGTGGCGTCATGGCAACACATAACAAGCGCCATGGGAACAGGAAGGTAGAAGCAGTCTGTGGCTCGCTATGTAGCAGAGTGCCGCCCAAGGAGCCTGGCAAGCTGTAAATGGGTGTAGTCAGGGCAGCGACCGTCCCATCCCCCCAGCCAGACCAGGGCGGTGGTACCAATCTCATACCTCTCGCTACTGCTCTTTGTAAATAGTTACCTTTTGCTTCATGTCATTGTATGTAGTTAGTGTCAAGAACCCTTTAGTGTTTGGCACTGCGTAATAGGCCAGCACTGTATAAATAAACAACATTGTGAGAGCGCAGTGCTAGAACCGATAAAAGAGCATAATCGCTCAGACAAGCTTATTAAGGGCGCTCGCCATGAGATTAGCGGTGACGAGCATAGAAAGGTGCATTGTGTACATGGGGAACGAGCAAACATGGAGGTGTATTCTCACGTCTCTCTATTCCTTACGTCACTCGCCAGGGATTCTTCCGCAGAAGCCAACAGGGGAAATCCATCTATTCTTGCAGCCAGCAACAGAGTTGTCAGATTGACCGTTCCAGCCGGAACCGCTGCCAGCATTGCCGCCTGCAGAAGTGCCTATCCCTGGGGATGTCACGCGACGGTAAGGAGTGCGCAGGAAGGAGGGTCCGCTTCCCATTACACATATACCAGGGAACAGACTTATCTCTCTTTATATAGGGTCACAATAGATAAGAGCCACACATATATACAGTATACCAAAGCTCCCTTTTCATAACAGGATTAGATATATTGGACAACTGTGAACCTGAACAAACCATATTGCAATGTACGGGGTGTAAATACATAATTTTTTTTTACATGTGGGGTAACTACTGACTGCTTTTGCATGTAGCCCACAAATACTGTACAGCTTTATTATTACTCTACAATTTAGATGTCAGATTGGAAACACTCCTCCCAAATCTAACTCTCTCTGCACATTTTATATCTGCCCCACCTGCAGTGCATCACGGTGTCACCCAGATGATCAGTTGAGAGAGAGAGATCTCTCTGGACCTCATTCAGAGCCGGACGCTATTTGCGCTCGCTCGTTCTGAAAAAGGGGGTGGCTATTCAAATGAACCGTTCGCTCTTTGCAGTCTGTTGACGCCTCTATGTCTGAACGAGCGAACAAAACTTGCGGTCGTAATTTTGGAAAAAAATGCCCCCTGGCCGCTCGCATCATACGTCATGTCCGCTATTTATTAGATTAATCAAGTACATTGAACGGCGTATGAACTGCTCGCTATTCTTGTGGTTGGTTTTTCCTACCGCAATCTTGCGAGCAGTTCTGACTATAAAACAACCAAGTGACGTGGTCGATGACGCTGCTTTATTAATTATGCACACCCATAAAACTCCCATTTTGACCTTTTAGCACGCCTGCGTTCTGATCTCCAGTCCCCGTTTTCAAGCACCTTCCCGTTACCACCCACATACGCCTCCTTCTGTCACTCATATTAGCAGGCATTTGCTATTTAGCGAGCACATGATTTTCGGACGCACTGACTGGTTCGCGCATGCGTATTACAATCCGTACGCATGCGCAGATGTGCGAACATCGCTCGGAACGAACGAGCGGCCGCTTACGAGCGGCTCTGAATGAAGCCCTCTATTCCCAAGTCTGAAACAGGCCCATTGTTTCTGCGGCTATGCCACTGCAATGTATTATCTTCTGTAATCAGACCAGACGGACTGTGGAGCTTATTCAGACCCGGTCGTTAGCTCTACGAGCTCTCAACCGGGTCGATGTTGCTCCAGTGCGCATGACGGAGCCGGCTCCACCGTGCGCATGCGCGAGACCCGGCTAACGGCGGGTGATCCATCATAAGGGGTCTCGTAGCAGACGGGGCGAGCTGTCGATGTTGAGTGACAGCTCGCTCCGTTTGCTGGGCGGGCCGGGGGCGTGTCCGGCCAAAAGGAGGCGTTCCTGTCAAAACACTTGCCGTTTGGAGACAGCCCCACTGACATCATCAGTGATGTCAGTGGGGAGCTTCCTTAGGGTCTCGTCGTAAGCCCCGATGGTCGCGATGGTCTTGACCATCGCGACCATCACCCTTAGAGGTCATTAGAGCTGTGGGTGTTAACCCACAGCCTAACGACCGACATGGAGGCGGCCGTTCAGGATGCAAGCGGCCGTCCTGTTTCAGAACGACCACTTGCATCCTACGACCGCCTCTGAATGAGGCCCTGTGTGCCTGTGTCTGATACACTGTAGGGGCCTCAGTGAGCAGCCCTATAACCTGCAAAAAGGTCGCACATTACCCTTAATCACAGTAAAATGCAACATCAACACATATAATGAAAGAGAGAGACACCTATTACCAGGCATTTTATTATATACTTTTTATATTGATTAATAATACAAGTTTACTTTATTGTTATTGTGCCTTGATTATCTACTTAGCAAGCTCAGGATTTTCTGTATAACTATTGAGGTGATGTGCACATTGTATAAGGTTGATATACTGTATAGAACGTGATTGGCTGGGGCTACTATAAAATGGCAGCCCAGTCATAGCAATGCACTCCCCTTGGTGAAATGCGTTAGTCTTGGTCTCCAGGCTGCACATGTACAGACAGTCTATAAACAAAAGCCGCTAGGCATTGCACCATTCAGTCTGAGGTCTGTGTGGACTAATGGGAATATTCAGATATCCTCCCCTCGTTTATTAATATACAAATCGCAACCCAGACCCCTCTATTACGTCAAACGCACACACGTCATCACTGACATTTTCTTTTTGTTTGTAACCTTTAGTGAAGTTGTGCCTGACCAGCATATACACTTTCTCTTACCTCAGAAACCTAGCTAAATGAGGACACATGCACATCCGGCTGGCTTATGGAACATAATGAAGGGCCCATTTGTACGGTCTTGTGGCTGGACCCTCACAGTAAGTGGGTCACTAAACTGCCCATAGACTAACCGCATGACCACGCAAATAGAGCCTTAAATGACCACAGGATGTGCCCCATAGCTCGCAGATGTAAATGTGTGGTGGGCACAGGAGAACGATTACACTGCAGGCCGTCACCAGAGACAAAGTACAATAGCGAAAAACCCCAATTCACAGCAAGGCCAAGCTCACCAAATATACGTGGAATGATCAGTACTTACAGCGATGAAGGGTCCTCTTATTACAGTCCATTGGAGTAAAAAGAAAAACAAGACAAAAAGTCCATTCATTTCAACTCATCACAACAAAAGTGAACATTTACAGAGTATAGAAAAGAGCGATATAGTTCATAAAGTAAATCCAGTACATTTTTGAACATCTTTGAAGTCTGTGGTATGATAATAATATTTGGTGTTTATTCAATGTACTTATGCTATGTTATGTCGTTGTGTATTGTTCTTACGCTCTGATTCCCTGCAACTGTGAAATGTTTTCTATGTGTACCCACTACAGGGCTGCATACACTTTGTGGCGCTTTATAAATAATAATAATAAATATATAATAAATAATAATAATCTTCACCTGGGTATGTGGCTACTTCCCAGTGTAATCCAATGTGTATTTTTTTTTCTTCTTGTCAACAGAGCCTCAGTTACTAACAACCAAATTTTGCCCTTCACATTTCCCCCCCCATCTATTTTCCTTGCAGCTGTAAAGTTCGGGCGTATGTCTAAGAAGCAAAGGGATATCTTGCAAGCGGAAGTGCAGAAACTTCGACTGAGGGAGCAACGGACAGAGGTCTCTGCTGGCCAGAGGAACCCCGAACCCCCGGTTGAACAACCGTCCTCTACATCTCCAGAGCTGCCTCCCACCATGCAACGTTCCACCTGGACTGGCCACAGTAGGTGGGAGTCCGTCTGCTCCACGTGTCCTTCCTCAACACCGAGAATGCAATTACAGAGGAACCCAGTTGTTCTGCACCCTCACACACCGGAAAAGACCCAGGCAGAAGCCACGCTTAGGAAGAGCTATCTCAGGGTTCAGCAGCTGCATGTGGAACACGCAAGACCAAACGTGCTCCAGAGTTTAGAACCCTACTGCAGCCTAAACTTTGCCAGCTGTCTTCCGCCAGACTGTATGATATCAGCGAGAGAGCTCGGTGAGTAGGTTTGATAACAATGAGAGACTGGTGTTTCCAGTGGTGTACCCCTATCCAATATGCATTGCTGACTTTCACCATGCATTGCTGACTTTCACCATGCATTGCTGACTTTCAAGCAGCAAGGCTCATCCTCAGTGACATGGCATGGCATATGGTTTTTTTTAAGTCTTCGCTCTTTCCTTTTTCTTCCCTTTGTTGCTTATCCTCAGAGCTTCTGACGCAGAACGTGGTCTATGCGCACCAGGAGACGTGTCAGTTTCGTCAAGAGGACCTGCAGGTACTGCGATGGGAAACATTTTCAACAGAAGAGGTGGAAAATTTCCACCAAAAGGTAACCGGCTAAAAAAAAAAATATTTTATGTTTTCGTTTTTATTTAAATTTTAAAGGATTTTATTGAAGGCTTATAAAGTGTACAAGAACAATTACAAAACAATAAAAGCAACTTTAAAACAGGAAAACATCCTTAAGCCGGCACAAAATCAACTTCCCTGTAATGAATCTTTAGTATGCAAGACAAGGAGGTTTGCCTAGAGAGTACAGTGGACAGTCCGACCAAGGTTGCTAAATATTGGGAGCTTTGGGAAAATTCATCCAGATGGCCGAGGCTTAGATTCTAGTAGGTGGAAGAATCTTCATTCATTTTTAGGACTTGCTGATATGAAGGAATTATTGTACTTATAGTGAGGCTGACGAGCTGGGTCTCCCCACAGTCTCCTCTGGCTTCCGAGGTCTCATCGACCTAAGAATGTTGTCTCTCACCCAATAGTCTCCCGCTCATTATCTATTTGGGACTACGCTAATTGGAAATTTAGCCTAATGGTGCATACACCCGGTCAGATTTTCCTTCAAATTTGTACAATAACGATTTTAAAACTATTTCATGTGAAAGAAAATCTGATGTGTCCCTGCAACGATGAGCGATGCGTGTTCCCAATGGTCAGATAACGATATCTGACATCTGATGTGTTTGCAGTCAGATTTGGTCGATTTTCATTCATTTTAACACTGTCAAAAATCGTTCGCAGGTCGTAGTTCACGAAATCGTTGGTAAAATCATTCAAATCATTCGTTGTTTATAGTTCGTAGTTCATCGTTCGTCTGACAGATCTGACCGTGTGTATGTAACATAACCCTTCTCCTGTTGTTTCCATATTTGACAACCCTGATTTCCCTCCAGGTAAGAACAAGACCTCATCCATGGAAAAAGAGAAACATTCTTTATTTAAACGATATGACTAGGGACTCGAGTTTTCCCCAGTTCTCCCAGATTCGGGAGGAGTCATCTTTTCCTTTTCTAGGACCTTTTTTACATTTTTACAACTTAAACATTTTAATTCTACGGTAAAACACCTCCTCACTAATAGACCCCTCTCCTCTTTTGAGGCTTTGAACCTTATTCAGAGGCGGCCGTAAGGTCTACGACCGCACGGCCGCCTCGATGTTTTGCCAGTGCGCATGCCGGCTCCCTCGTGCGCATGCGTGAGACCCGCTACGACCGACAGCGCCGGTCGTAGCGGGTCTCTTTCCAAAGGGGACGAGCTGTCGATGTTGATTGACAGCTCGCCCCGTTTGGAAGGTGGGCCGGGGGGGTGGCAGCCCAAATGGAGGCGTTCCCATGGGAACGCCTGCCGTTTGGGGGAGGCCCCACTGACATCACTAGTGCCAGAAGCTCTCCGGGGCTTACGACAAGTGAGACCCTACCCTAGGGTCTCATCGTAAGCCCCGATGGTCGCGATGGTCTCTGACCATCGCGACCATCACCCGAGCGGTCGTTAGAGCTGTGGGTGTTAACCCACAGCCTAACGACCGCAACAGAGGCGGGCGGTCAGGATGCAAGTGGCCGCCCAGTTTCTGAGCGACCGCTTGCATCCTCCGACCGCCTCTGAATGAGGCCCTTTATGTGTGAGTCACTCATCCTCACAACATCCCCTTCTTGCCTAACAAAAGGTCTCTCATTGTAATTCCACAGTATTCCTCCACTGGTCTGCTGCATACGTCACAATGAGCAGCTCTCTCTCTCTATACCGCACACTCATTTCAGGCATGCCACACAGGGGCTGCTTTTCTCTCCTACTCATTAGTATGGAGGCGGATTCTCCTCTCCAGGACTAATCACTGCTACGCTGCATCCAGACAGCACTACCTCTATTCTTCAACAATATGGGGCACTTTCAGGGCAGGGGCTTGACTTATTAACCTCAATTTAACACAATATTATGGCTTGAGGCCCTGCCATGCAACGCAAATCCTGCTAAGACGTCTACCTCTCCCTTGTGTGGGTAAACCAAAGTTCCTATAGACCCTGGTCCCCCGCGTTACTGGCCAATTGCAGTGTTAACATTGCTTACACTCCATCCGCGGTTAGTCCCCGCTTCACATCTTCCTCCTCAGCCCAACAGACACAGTGGTGCGTAATACACACGTTTTTAGGGGATACTCACAAATATTAAGTATCCCCCGGATGTACTCCAACATCTGCTCCAGTCCTTCCATTTCTGACAGCAGCTGAAACCCCTACACATTTATATGGGTGATCCGATGCGGTCAGATTTACCAAGAGTTTGGTCTACGCAGTTTACACCACCTGAAGATGGCACTGTGCTGCTGTAGCCTATAAGCTACACTTCGCAAAAATAACCAGGAGAGGGGAGGTCATAGAAAGACAATGGCAGATCTCTGGATGCTAATTCATCTTTAATTTGTTCCAAAAACCCTTGCATGAAAGCGGCAACCAAGGATTCGTTGTTCCACCCAAGCTCCAAGGCAAGAGTTCTGAACTGCATGGCATACTGACCCACGGATTGGGTGCCTTCCTGCAGATGAAAGATTCCGCCGAAGTCACACGTCTGGGCTCGTCAAACACCTTCTTGAAGGCTTCCAAGAAACTGGCGCAATTGTTAACCAACAATTGTTCCTCTTCCACAGTGGAGAAGCCCACGCCAAAGCCTGGCCACATAACAGGGACTTTTGTCCTGTCTGTGGGGAAATTTGCATCTTGGATTTCAAACTGGATCAAACATTGCTTTAGAAATCCCCGACAACTCTTAGGGTCCCTGTAAACGTTGAGGGAGTTGGAATCCTCAATGGGGCTGAAGCTCCTGCAGCTTGCATCGACACAGCAGGAGGCGGTGCAGCTTGTACTGACGGTGCCTGTGCAATATCAACCCGCTGCATGAGTGTCTGTAAGCACTGAATAATCTGGTACTGGTCTAGTTCCTGCTTCTCATCTCTGGGGAGAAGGTACTCCAGCAATTATTTCACTGACGGATTACCAGCAGTATCCATGTTTCTTTCGGGCCAGAGAATTCGGTCACGATTCTCAGGATTACAGGGGTGCTTGCCCGTACTAGGGATTGGCAGAGACTCAGAAAAGAGGCACGGAGTCTAACATGCTGATAGTTTTCACTAGGGATCCCCGCAAGGAGGTGTGTACAGCCCTCTGTCTGTGTTACCTCGTACAGGTGCTGGTATACACTGGTGTGTGGTAATAGCACGCTGGGATGAAGACCTACAAGGAAAGTCGACAATCCTGGTCAGAACCAGCCAAGCTGCACAGTGCCAAGGATTAAGCAAAATCAGGTGAAGGAGAATAGCCGAGGTCAGGAATAGATAGCAGACACGGATCAATGATCAAGGACGCAGGAGCAAGGTATGAGACTATACTCTGGCCATGGATTGTGCTCAGGAACCCCTTATATAGGTTGTCCCTTTAAATTTTACACAGGACGGCACGCGCATCCCTATGGGAGCCGCAGCCGCCTGTGTTTCGTATCCGCAGCAGGGGGAGGAAGGGGAGAGCCGGGATCAAAGGCAGTCAGCAGCAGATGCCAGGGACTGCACGCCCGCTGTCTGCCAGGTCCCCAGTGCGCCAGACCCGGTAAGTAACAGCCGGTGTCTGGCGCGCTGTGACACCATGTACTTGTCCTGCAATGTTTTGTACTATGAGTCACTGTTTTCTTGTGGTGCTCATTTGTTTATGTACTGTGTACGGTGATGTGGAACCCTAGTGGCGCCATATAAATAAAGGATAATGGGCCCAATTCAGATTTCTTAATAGAGTAAGAAAGAGCCAGTAACTGTGCACCTGGGTAACACCATGCAGCACTGCAGATGGGCCAGATGTAACAGGTGCAGAGAGGATTAGATTTGGGATGGAGGTGTCCAAACTGACATCTATATTGCAGTGTAAAAATAAAGCTGTCCAGCATTTGTGGGCTACATGCAAAAGCAGCATGCGTGCAAAAATATGTATGTACACTATGTGCACCCCTTGCATTGCAACATTGTTTGTCCAGGTGAATAGTTAAGTCACTTGCTCTATCTTAAGGTGCGTACACACTGGGTGATATTACTGAGCGACTGCACGATTACGACATCGTAATTGTGCAATCGCTCAGTAATCGTGCACAAATCGTGCACTTTTATGTCAGAAACGACCAGTGATGCGGGCTCCCGCTGGTCGTTTCCGACATTGTCAATCGCCTGAACATGCAGCACAATCTGCCGATAACGACAGATTGGCATGTTCAGGAATGATGGACTGTGCCTGAATCGTTCAGTGCAGACACTACAGGTGATCAGGAATGACAGTACGATTACCATGTCATTCAGTTCAGACACTACAGGTGATCAGGAATGACGGTACGATTACCATGTCGTAATCGTACTGTCTTTCCTGATCACCCAGTGTGTACGCACAGGGCCGTAGGGAGGGTGGTGCAGCCGGTGCCTCCGCACAGGGCGGAATCCTCCAGCAGCAACGGCCACACACTTCTCTGCACCGGAGGTCTGCAGGAAGAGACCTCCGGCAGTGGTGCGAGCTGCACAGTGAATGTCGGCGCAGGATCCCGCCCTCCCTCCTCCACTCGGAAGTAAGGGTAAGCGCTCAGGGGGGGAGGAGGGGGGAGAGAGGTAGTGAGAGGGGGGGCAGTGCTGCACAGGGCGCACTGCCGTCTAGCTACGGCACTGTGTACACACCTTTATACCCAAATCTGAATCAGGCTCAATAATAAGAATATCATTCAGACAGGATCCCAATGAGGTCAGATGCCACCATTTGGACATGAAGGCAGTCCTGCATCGGTACATAAGAACTGTATTAGTATTTGTATACTGCTACCTATATAATATTGCCTAAGGATAGAGATTATTTAAGCAGAAGAGGTAATTAGTCATCCTGCCAGGATTATAATTAATGTGCATCAGGCCAGAGACAGTAACATAGCTACAGATAGCAGACAGGTAGTGACCAGAATGTCTGTCTGTCTGTCCGCAGCCCATGGAGCAGATGTGGGAGCGCTGCGTGTGTCACGTGACCAACGCCATCCAGTATATTGTGGAATTTGCGAAGCGTCTCAGTGGCTTTATGGACCTGAATCCCAATGACCAGATTGTACTTCTGAAAGCAGGTAACAGAGGCACCACTATCACTGTGCCAGGCAGGTAACAGAGGCACCGCTATCACTGTGCCAGGCAGGTAACAGAGGCACCGCTATCACTGTGCCAGGCAGGTAACAGAGGCACCGCTATCACTGTGCCAGGCAGGTAACAGAGGCACCGCTATCACTGTGCCAGGCAGGTAACAGAGGCACCGCTATCACTGTGCCAGGCAGGTAACAGAGGCACCGCTATCACTGTGCCAGGCAGGTAACAGAGGCACCGCTATCACTGTGCCAGGCAGGTAACAGAGGCACCGCTATCACTGTGCCAGGCAGGTAACAGAGGCACCGCTATCACTGTGCCAGGCAGGTAACAGAGGCACCGCTATCACTGTGCCAGGCAGGTAACAGGGGCACCGCTATCACTGTGCCAGGCAGGTAACAGAGGCACCACTATCACTGTGCCAGGCAGGTAACAGAGGCACCACTATCACTGTGCCAGGCAGGTAACAGAGGCACCACTATCACTGTGCCAGGCACGTAACAGAGGCACCGCTATCACTGTGCCAGGCAGGTAACAGGGGCACCGCTATCACTGTGCCAGGCAGGTAACAGAGGCACCGCTATCACTGTGCCAGGCAGGTAACAGAGGCACCGCTATCACTGTGCCAGGCAGGTAACAGAGGCACTGCTATCACTGTGCCAGGCAGGTAACAGAGGCACCGCAATCACTGTGCCATGCAGGTAACAGAGGCACCGCTATCACTGTGCCATGCAGGTAACAGAGGCACCGCTATCACTGTGCCAGGCAGGTAACAGAGGCACCGCTATCACTGTGCCAGGCAGGTAACAGAGGCACCGCTATCACTGTGCCAGGCAGGTAACAGAGGCACCGCTATCACTGTGCCAGGCAGGTAAAAGAGGCACCTCTATCACTGTGCCAGGCAGGTAACAGAGGCACCGCAATCACTGTGCCAGGCAGGTAACAGAGGCACCGCTATCACTGTGCCAGGCAGGTAACAGAGGTACCGCAATCACTGTGCCAGGCAGGTAACAGAGGCACTGCTATCACTGTGCCAGGCAGGTAACAGAGGCACCGCTATCACTGTGCCAGGCAGGTAAGAGAGGCACCGCTATCACTGTGCCAGGCACGTAACAGAGGCACCGCTATCACTGTGCCAGGCAGGTAACAGAGGCACCGCTATCACTGTGCCAGGCAGGTAACAGAGGCACCACTATCACTGTGCCAGGCAGGTAACAGAGGCACCACTATCACTGTGCCAGGCAGGTAACAGAGGCACCACTATCACTGTGCCAGGCAGGTAACAGAGGCACCACTATCACTGTGCCAGGCACGTAACAGAAGCACCGCTATCACTGTGCCAGGCAGGTAACAGAGGCACCACTATCACTGTGCCAGGCAGGTAACAGAGGCACCGCTATCACTGTGCCAGGCAGGTAACAGAGGCACCACTATCACTGTGCCAGGCACGTAACAGAAGCACCGCTATCACTGTGCCAGGCAGGTAACAGAGGCACCACTCTCACTGTGCCAGGCACGTAAAAGAGGCACCGCTATCACTGTGCCAGGCAGGTAACAGAGGCACCGCTATCACTGTGCCAGGCACGCAACAGAGGCACCGCTATCACTGTGCCAGGCATGTAACAAAGGCACCGCTATCACTGTGCCAGGCACGTAACAAAGGCACCACTATCACTGTGCCAGGCAGGTAACTGAGGCACCACTATCACTGTGCCAGGCAGGTGAAGCTTCTTCATCCATGCAGAGCTATATAATCCTCACACTCCTCTTCTTCATATGTGCAGGGCTATATAATCCTCACACTCCTCTTCTTCATATGTGCAGAGCTATATAATCCTCACACTCCTCTTCTTCATATGTGCAGAGCTATATAATCCTCACACTCCTCTTCTTCATATGTGCAGAGCTATATAATCCTCACACTCCTCTTCTTCATCTGTGCAGAGCTATATAATCCTCACACTCCTCTTCTTCATCTGTGCAGAGCTATATTAATCCTCACACTCCTCTTCTTCATATGTGCAGAGCTATATAATCCTCACACTCCTCTTCTTCATCTGTGCAGGGCTATATAATCCTCACACTCCTATTCTTCATATGTGCAGAGCTATATAATCCTCACACTCCTTCATATGTGCAGAGCTATATAATCCTCACACTCCTTCATATGTGCAGAGCTATATAATCCTCACACTCCTCTTCTTCATCCATGCAGGGCTATATAATCCTCACACTCCTCTTCTTCATATGTGCAGAGCTATATAATCCTCACACTCCTATTCTTCATATGTGCAGAGCTATATAATCCTCACACTCCTCTTCTTCATCCATGCAGGGCTATATAATCCTCACACTCCTCTTCTTCATATGTGCAGAGCTATATAATCCTCACACTCCTCTTCTTCATATGTGCAGGGCTATATAATCCTCACACTCCTCTTCTTCATATGTGCAGAGCTATATAATCCTCACACTCCTCTTCTTCATCTGTGCAGAGCTATATAATCCTCACACTCCTCTTCTTCATATGTGCAGGGCTATATAATCCTCACACTCCTCTTCTTCATATGTGCAGAGCTATATAATCCTCACACTCCTCTTCTTCATATGTGCAGAGCTATATAATCCTCACACTCCTCTTCTTCATATGTGCAGAGCTATATAATCCTCACACTCCTCTTCTTCATATGTGCAGAGCTATATAATCCTCACACTCCTCTTCTTCATATGTGCAGAGCTATATAATCCTCACACTCCTCTTCTTCATCTGTGCAGAGCTATATAATCCTCACACTCCTTCATATGTGCAGAGCTATATAATCCTCACACTCCTTCATATGTGCAGAGCTATATAATCCTCACACTCCTCTTCTTCATCTGTGCAGAGCTATATAATCCTCACACTCCTTCATATGTGCAGAGCTATATAATCCTCACACTCCTTCATATGTGCAGAGCTATATAATCCTCACACTCCTCTTCTTCATATGTGCAGGGCTATATAATCCTCACACTCCTTCATATGTGCAGAGCTATATAATCCTCACACTCCTCTTCTTCATATGTGCAGAGCTATATAATCCTCACACTCCTTCATATGTGCAGAGCTATATAATCCTCACACTCCTCTTCTTCATATGTGCAGAGCTATATAATCCTCACACTCCTTAATATGTGCAGAGCTATATAATACTCACACTCCTTCATATGTGCAGAGCTATATAATCCTCACACTCCTTAATATGTGCAGAGCTATATAATCCTCACACTCCTCTTCTTCATATGTGCAGAGCTATATAATCCTCACACTCCTCTTCTTCATATGTGCAGAGCTATATAATCCTCACACTCCTTCATATGTGCAGAGCTATATAATCCTCACAGGTATACATCTTCAAATAACCGGAGATGTATACTTCTGACATATATCTTTATATGTACAGAGCTGCCCCATCATTACAGACGCCTTATTGTTATGTACAGAGCTATCTCACAGGTGTGTTGTGCTGCCGTTATCATTATCACAGTTATTTCCTGGCATTATCATCTCATGTGTAACCTGCAGGTGCAATGGAGCTGCTGCTGATCAGGATGAGCAGAGCCTATAACTGTTACAACAGCACCATCTTTTTTGAAGGCAAATATGCCCAACTGGAGCTCTTCCATTCCCTGGGTAAGACACGGCGGCTGTGCATGTTTTCTAGGTGTTCAAGCAAAACATTTTCCTTGATGTAGCTTTAGGTAAAGGGGGCGATGCGGTGGGTACTACGCCAGTTTATGTAAAATACATGAATTCGCCCTGCACTTGCCCAGAACACTGGGCACACACATGTGCCCATGCAGTGGGCGCACGTATATGTGCCATGGGGTGACTGCCACTTACACCTGCATGTATCTGGATAGGTGGAAAGGGGGCATTCTAACTCAGGACGCATACACTAAGGACGTGCTCATGCACTTGTGATCTCTCGCAGAAAGGGATAAAAACGCACAAACGCTGCATTATCTGCGGCTCTCCAAGTGCCGGTGTAAATAGCAGGTAACAGCCCCCGGCGCTATTAGACCGCTTCTGCTCCTGTGTGTGTGTTTCAGCATCACACAGAACAGGGAGTTATTTCTGAGATTGCTGCAGTTGTATTCATGCCAAATATCAAATGTATGTGCTGCAAATAGAATATAGGGTTAAAAATATGGGCCCAAGTTGGACACAAGTGCATGTGACGTGTGTCTGGTGTAAAGTAGGCTCGTGTGCTTCCCAGACACCAGCAACAAACTCCCTGCTGCTTTGCTTATATACACACACACACACACACACACACACACACACACACACACACACACACACACACACACACGTGTAATGAGCACAAAACAAGACTGCGATATGGGGTGCAAACTCAGCCAACCCTGCATTAGCCCAAAAGTGATTTAGCGTTAAATATACAATATGCAAAGGATAATATATACAGAGAGAGAGAGAGCACACTAACGCGTTTCCATTGTTCTTACAGGGTGCAGTGACCTCATCAGTTCCATGTTTGACCTGTGCCAGTCCCTGTGTGCCCTCAGCCTCTCGGAACATGAAATGGCCATCTTCAGTGCCCTGACCCTGCTCGATCCCAGTAAGAGGACATTTATTAGAGCACAAGAGAGTACAGTAACTGACAGCATTGACTGCATTAGCTCAATGTGATGATTACCATATGGATGGTGACACATTAGGATATGCTCTGATATTTCATCCTTTTATGCTTCATATACTTATATATATTCTGGACACAATTGTTGGTGCCCAGGGCAGAAATAAAATGTAGGCAAGTGGGAGTTTATACAGAGTATATGACATAAAGCTTGCCAGCATCTGTGGGCTACATGCAATATAGCAGCCAGTATTTACCCTGCATGCAGTAGAAAACAAATGTATTTGCAGTGCACCCAGTGGGGTCTCTATAATAGGTGCATGGTATGCACACGGGCCCCACCCTGCACATCCTGCACCCATGTATTACCCTCACCTCTCTGGAGTCCCGCAATGGCCATGCAAAAGAGAAGTCAGTCACCTGCGCCATGTTTCCGGAGCCCAACGTACGTGCAGTAGACTCTGGCACAGTGTCCGTGTTTGCTGCACGGCGAGAGAGGAGGGGGCTCGCATGGAGACTGCACAGGGGCCCCCTACTCTGTTAAGCTGCCCCAGATGGAATTTCATCATAGTTTGTCCATGTGCAAAGTTATTTGATTTTTTTTTTAGCTCCAATTCCAGCTCAGGTCCTAAATGTTTCGCTCGGTCCTCAAGGCATCTTAACAGCCCAGGTTTTAAGGAAATCCATGTTTGAGCACCAGTGGCTTATTTAGTACCTCAGTCAATTTGATTTACCCATCTGCGCTTACACATTATACTGTTTAGAAATAACGACAGCCTATCACTTTGCTAATTTTATTGGTAGTGGCCCCCACAAGTTAGTTTCCCCGGGGCCCCCACATGCCTTAATCCGGCCCTGAACAATAGATGCAATAAGTGTAATTTTGGTTGTAGAAGGTATTGCCGAGCAAGCCACAAGTTCCCCTTACTGTGCCACATTATTAATGATTCCCTTTGAGTTTAAGACGCCCATTCCACTAGGTTTATTTGAAAACTCATCTCACAGCGTAAAACTTAGTTATTACAGGTGCTGCCACCTGGTGACAGAGAGAGGATAATGCAGGCCTGCTGCGTCCCCTTATTGATGAGCCAGGAGCTGGACACCAAGGTAGCTTTTCTCCAGGCCAGTGGTTCCCAAACTTTTTTGAATCACGGCGCCCTAGAGTATCAGAATTGTTTTCCCGGCACCCCTAAGCCAAAGTTTGTTATTGAGAAATTCAGAAAAAAAATGTAGTGAAGTAGTAAAGTGAAGTAAATTGTGCTGACTTGTTATCCTTAGGTTCAGTTATATGGTGGTGGACAGGTTTTACGCTTCTGTTTGTCCACATATTTACATTACATTGACCATAAAGAATTTGATTTGGTGCTGGACCACCAACCTGAGGCACCCCTGCAAGTGTCCAGAGGCACCCCTGGGTGCCGCGGCACACAGCTTGGGAACCACTGCCCCAGGCCATTCCATAGTTCTAGTACAGGATCCCTCAAATCGGCTGTGTTCACCATTCTATAATGACTGAGGAGCTCGGTTATTGTGTTCAGCATTCTATAATGACTGAGGAGCTGGGTTATTGTGTTCAGCATTGTATAATGACTGAGGAGCAGGGTTATTGTGTTCAGCATTGTATAATGACTGAGGAGCAGGGCTATTGTGTTCAGCATTGTATAATGACTGAGGAGCTGGGTTATTGTGTTCAGCATTGTATAATGACTGAGGAGCAGGGTTATTGTGTTCAGCATTGTATAATGACTGAGGAGCAGGGTTATTGTGTTCAGCATTGTATAATGACTGAGGAGCAGGGCTATTGTGTTCAGCATTGTATAATGACTGAGGAGCTGGGTTATTGTGTTCAGCATTGTATAATGACTGAGGAGCAGGGTTATTGTGTTCAGCATTGTATAATGACTGAGGGGCATGGCTATTGTGTTCAGCATTGTATAATGACTGAGGGGCAGGGTTATTGTGTTCAGCATTGTATAATGACTGAGGGGCATGGTTATTGTGTTCAGCATTGTATAATGACGGAGTAGCAGGGTTATTGTGTTCAGCATTGTATAATGACTGAGGGGCATGGCTATTGTGTTCAGCATTGTATAATGACTGAGGAGCAGGGTTATTGTATTCAGCATTGTATAATGACTGAGGAGCAGGGATATTGTGTTCAGCATTGTATAATGACTGAGGAGCAGGGTTATTGTGTTCAGCATTGTATAATGACTGAGGGGCAGGGTTATTGTGTTCAGCATTGTATAATGACTGAGGAGCAGGGTTATTGTATTCAGCATTGTATAATGACTGAGGAGCAGGGATATTGTGTTCAGCATTGTATAATGACTGAGGAGCAGGGTTATTGTGTTCAGCATTGTATAATGACTGAGGGGCAGGGTTATTGTGTTCAGCATTGTATAATGACTGAGGAGCAGGGTTATTGTGTTCAGCATTGTATAATGACTGAGAAGCAGGGTTATTGTGTTCAGCATTGTATAATGACTGAGGGGCAGGGTTATTGTGTTCAGTATTGTATAATGACTGAGGAGCAGGGTTATTGTGTTCAGCATTGTATAATGACTGAGGGGCAGGGTTATTGTGTTCAGCATTGTATAATGACTGAGGGGCAGGGTTATTGTGTTCAGCATTGTATAATGACTGAGGAGCTGGGTTATTGTGTTCAGCATTGTAAAATGACTGAGGGGCAGGGTTATTGTGTTCAGCACTGTATAATGACTGAGGGGCAGGGTTATTGTGTTCAGCATTGTATAATGACGGAGTAGCAGGGTTATTGTGTTCAGCATTGTATAATGACTGAGGGGCATGGCTATTGTGTTCAGCATTGTATAATGACTGAGGAGCAGGGTTATTGTATTCAGCATTGTATAATGACTGAGGAGCAGGGATATTGTGTTCAGCATTGTATAATGACTGAGGAGCAGGGTTATTGTGTTCAGCATTGTATAATGACTGAGGGGCAGGGTTATTGTGTTCAGCATTGTATAATGACTGAGGAGCAGGGTTATTGTGTTCAGCATTGTATAATGACTGAGAAGCAGGGTTATTGTGTTCAGCATTGTATAATGACTGAGGGGCAGGGTTATTGTGTTCAGTATTGTATAATGACTGAGGAGCAGGGTTATTGTGTTCAGCATTGTATAATGACTGAGGGGCAGGGTTATTGTGTTCAGCATTGTATAATGACTGAGGAGCAGGGTTATTGTGTTCAGCATTGTATAATGACTGAGAAGCAGGGTTATTGTGTTCAGCATTGTATAATGACTGAGGGGCAGGGTTATTGTGTTCAGTATTGTATAATGACTGAGGAGCAGGGTTATTGTGTTCAGCATTGTATAATGACTGAGGGGCAGGGTTATTGTGTTCAGCATTGTATAATGACTGAGGGGCAGGGTTATTGTGTTCAGCATTGTATAATGACTGAGGAGCTGGGTTATTGTGTTCAGCATTGTAAAATGACTGAGGGGCAGGGTTATTGTGTTCAGCACTGTATAATGACTGAGGGGCAGGGTTATTGTGTTCAGCATTGTATAATGACGGAGTAGCAGGGTTATTGTGTTCAGCATTGTATAATGACTGAGGGGCATGGCTATTGTGTTCAGCATTGTATAATGACTGAGGAGCAGGGTTATTGTATTCAGCATTGTATAATGACTGAGGAGCAGGGATATTGTGTTCAGCATTGTATAATGACTGAGGAGCAGGGTTATTGTGTTCAGCATTGTATAATGACTGAGGGGCAGGGTTATTGTGTTCAGCATTGTATAATGACTGAGGAGCAGGGTTATTGTGTTCAGCATTGTATAATGACTGAGAAGCAGGGTTATTGTGTTCAGCATTGTATAATGACTGAGGGGCAGGGTTATTGTGTTCAGTATTGTATAATGACTGAGGAGCAGGGTTATTGTGTTCAGCATTGTATAATGACTGAGGGGCAGGGTTATTGTGTTCAGCATTGTATAATGACTGAGGGGCAGGGTTATTGTGTTCAGCATTGTATAATGACTGAGGAGCTGGGTTATTGTGTTCAGCATTGTAAAATGACTGAGGGGCAGGGTTATTGTGTTCAGCACTGTATAATGACTGAGGGGCAGGGTTATTGTGTTCAGCATTGTATAATGACTGAGGGGCAGGGTTATTGTGTTCAGCATTGTATAATGACTGAGGAGCTGGGTTATTGTGATCAGCATTGTAAAATGACTGAGGGGCAGGGTTATTGTGTTCAGCACTGTATAATGACTGAGGGGCAGGGTTATTGTGTTCAGCATTGTATAATGACTGAGGAGCAGGGTTATTGTGTTCAGCATTGTATAATGACTGAGGGGCAGGGTTATTGTGTTCAGCATTGTATAATGACTGAGGGGCAGGGTTATTGTGTTCAGCATTGTATAATGACTGAGGAGCTGGGTTATTGTGTTCAGCATTGTATAATGACTGAGGGGCAGGGTTATTGTGTTCAGCATTGTATAATGAGGGTTAGGTTTAGGGGCTCCCGGGGGGACTTAGGGTTAGGCACCCCCCCTGGAGGGTTGGGGTCAGGCTAGGGGAAGGGGGGTTAGGGTTAGGCACCCCCCTCTCGGGAGGGTTTGGTTTAGGGTGCGGGGAGGGGAGGTTTAGGTTTAGGCACCCCTGGGGGGAGGTTAGGGTTAGGTACCCCTAAGAGAGGGTTAGGGGGGAGAGAGGGGAGGGTTAGATAGCTTACTTACCTCTGTCGGTATCCACAATCTTCGGCATGCTGGTGTCGGGATTACAACCGCTGGGCTCATGTCCGGCAGTAAATCATAACACATATAATGTGCTTCTATGAGGCCTCATTGTGCAATGCCAGTTACACTTTCCATAAATTAGCCAGGAATCCTTTACATACCAATTTCTAATATGATATCATGATAATTCTTTATTATCTAAGCAGCAACAAACTCTTCAGGTCTGGGCAATAAGGGAGACAGTAATAACATGCTCGCTCCAGCATATCATCTGAACTTGCTGTAAACTCCTCACAACTCTTCATAACTTTCCTCAGGTCGCCCCTGGTTACAGGAGAAGCAGAAAGTGGAGACTCTTCACAGGAAGTTACATTTGGCCTTCAGACACCTACTGCGGACTACCCATCGGGAGGGCATTTATACCAAGGTCAGGGAACCACTAGTGCTAGTCTTACAGTCAGTACAATCCATATCAACATTTGCCATAACCAAATCACGATTATATCTTGTATAACAGCCATATTGTTAGTCACAGGAATGATATGATCACTGCTAAATGTAAAGGCCATTACTCCACCCCCTCTATCAGTTGTAGTGTACCAATGCTCCGTCCTCTTCTCTACCTACAGATACAGTATACACAATATACCACTTCTTTTGCTAAAACAAATAAACTCATCTGAATTTCATCATCATCATCTCTACACAGATCATACCAAATGCCTCCATATACATTAGATCTCTCATTCTGCAGATCCCTCTCCCGGTCACGAATGAGATCTGTAGCCCATAGGCAACAACAAGTAACACAATCTAAACAGAAAATTAGCTCCCGGGACAAGCTTGGTAAAGTTGGCATTTAATCAGCCCCCATAGAAACCTATGGGGCTGCTATGACAATCAAAAACGGGTGATTGCACCAGACATCTCCAATATCTGCTGTGGACCTCCATGGATACAATCAGGTCATCCATGATACTTGCAGGTACCCCCAAAAAACACTCGATATCCATAAAATATTCCCCAAAATGTTCCTCTACTATTAAATATAAACTTCAAGTTCTAACAAAGTCAACATTTACCTAAAAATATCTCCCAAATCCCTCCAAGCTGTACAAGATCTGCACCTCTCACCCACACCCTCACCTGCCCCCATCCCAGGTTACACCCAGTCACTCTGCAATGCCCTCCCTCACACAACAAGACTGCCCAGCCCCTAAACCTTATCCACCTCCCTAACCTACCCAGGCTATTCTACCCAGGTACCACACCCTTCACCTGCCCCCATCCCAGGTTATATCCAGTCACTCTGCAATGCCCCACTTCACACAACAAGACTTTGCCCAGTCCCCAAACCTAATCTACCACCCTAACCAACCCAGGCTATTCTACTCAGGTACCACACGCCTCACCTGCCCCCATCCCATGTTACACCCAGTCACTCTGCAATACCCTCCATCACACCACAAGACTTTGCCCAGCCCCCAAACCTTATCCACATCCATAACCAACCCAGGTTGTTCTACCCAGGTACCACACCCCTCACCTGTCCCCATCCCCCAACCCAGCCACTCTGCTATGCGCTCCATGACACCACAAGACTTTGCTCAGTCCCCGAACCTTATCCACCTTCCTAACCTACCCAGGTACCACACCCCTCACCTGTCCCCATCCCAGGTTACACCCAGCCACTCTACAATGCCCTCCATCACACCACAAGACTTTGCTCAGCCCCGAACCTTATCTACCACTCTAACCTACCCAGGCTATTCTACCCAGGTACCACACGCCTCACCTGCCCCCATCCTAGGTTACATCCAGACACTCTGCAATGCCCTCCATCACACAACAAGACTTTGCCCAGCCCCTGAACCTTATCAACCTCCCTAACCAACCCAGGCTATTCTACCCAGGTACCACGCCCCTCACCTGCCCCCATCCCAGGTTACATCCAGACACACTGCAATGCCCTCCATCACACCACAAGACTTTGCCCAGCCCCTGAACCTTATCAACCTCCCTAACCTACCCAGGCTATTCTACCCAGGTACCACACCCCTCACCTGCCCCCATCCCAGGTTACACCCAGCCACTCTGCAATGCTGTCCATCACACAACAAGACTTTGCCCCCAAACCTTATCTACCTCCCTATCCTACCCAGGTTATTCTACCCAGGTACCACACGACTTACATACGCTCTCTTCCTACATGCAGACAACCTGAGTGATGGCGATACTGAGTGGCAGCAGAAAGACTGCTCTTACCACTAGGCCAGCCAATATTCGGGGTCTCTCTGAGCACAGTTCTCACACCCGTAGGTGTTGGTCAGTAGGAGAAATGGCGGCATGCTGCGCAAACATTACAGCGTGACAGGATGATCAGACCTAAAAGCTTGTTCATTATTTCCCCCATGTTTCCAGCTTCCACAGAAGGACAGGCTCTCCGCCATATGCCAGCTACACGTGGAGAAACTGAACATCTTCAGGCAGATGTACCTGGGCGTTGCGTGGGAGAGGTTCCCCCCACTGTACAAGGAGCTATTTATCTTGGAGCCTGAGAACTCATGATGGGACTATTGGCGGCGTCACCCAGCTCACGTCTAGCAGATCCGTCCCTCCAGTCACAGGAGCCTCAGACTTGTCCCCGAACAACATTGTGTCCTCAATAATAATTGTCATTGAACATCATAGAAAATACTTATATAAAATACAATGTGCTCTTAAACTCCTCATCCCATCCCAATACCCATCTAGCAGTGACTGAACATGTATTTACACTGTCAGATGTTGCCATTAATTATTGGGCTCAAAAATGAGGTCGAGTTTGGAATTGGATGCTGGACTGTAATAAAGGGCTGGATCGGAGCCTGGTCGCCATAGTATTAACCAGCTGACCAGAGTGGACGGAAAAGTAGCACAACGATAAAGCCATTGATCTATCAACCCCTCCCCTCCTACAGGCTATTCCCACATCTGCCATTGCATACGGTTGGATTTGGCTGCCTGACAATAAGCTATACATGTCCTATAATGTCTTCCAGTATTATTATAATAAAATTCATTTCATGTACATTACCCTTGAGCTGAATTCTTTCCTCACCTACACGGTGTTGTTCTATGTTCCTCTCAATGTTTAGTATGACCACAAGGCAGAAAAGCTGGGGGAAAAAAAAAACTTTGTATAGTTTATCTGCATTTATAAAATTCTTTAATAAAATGCTTAACAACAGTCATCAACAAGGCTGTGAGTGTGGTGGTAAAAATGAGAGGCTTGGGCTCAATCAGTCAGAAGAAGGCTGTGTGTCCAAAAGTCCTGGCGCTCTAAGTAAATATAAATAAAATACTGCATCTTACCCACTGCTGCTAGTCCATCCACCAGCAGCTCATCTGGTCTACAAAATATCTATACCAGAAAACCCACAAATGGACTGCGCTGAGGATCGACAACCAATAATAAAGGTATACTTATGTTTGATTGTATAGCAATAGGCTATAAAAGGCTTCCTCAGCATCACTTATTTATTTCAATAAAATAATATTAAAGTACAACATACCAACAGCATAATATATTCAAAATGTATCATCACATCAGGAACAGATAAATATCTCATATTAGTATACACAATTGAATAATAAAATCAATTACTAAAATATAGAAACAAGGTCACTTTAAGAGAGATATAATCCTAGAAGTATCCACTCGATGACTGCAAGCTTGTAAAGATTGTATAATTTAAGGGGGGTATCCACTAGGCGATTTTAGCAAATTGCGCATGTGTCGGGCATGCTTTGGTCGGAAGCAATCGGCGATGCGCGTGCACGCTGGTCGCTTCCGACATCTATCATCGCCCGTACATGCTGGTCAACCTGACGATCTCGTCAGGTTCAGCATGGGCGGGGATGATGGATATGCCTGGACTAAACTAGTGAACGTTCAGTGTAGGCACATCACTAGATATAGAAACGAGAGCACGACTGCAATGTCGTAGTCGTGCTCTCGTTTGTATATCTAGTAGTGGATACCCGCCTTTAGTGTTTAGTTGTTCATCTCCTTCGTGTCCAGCAATAATAAAATGGCAAATACACAGTCACTAATCGCTCAAAGCCATTATTGTTAGATGATTAGAGTGAAATGAATAGAACACCAGGATGTGCGTGGATTATAATGCCCGTGGATATGGTCTATTGTTTACACGTATTGATCAGTGTAACAGAGTCACATCACATAATTCCCCATTCACTTACGGAGTCCGGTAGTGTATATATTAATGCTCACTGGACCAAAAGCGATCATGGTGTAAGACAAGTCCCAGTTACCTCCGTATAGCGGGGAATGAAGCGTGCACCTCTGTCTTCTACCACAAACCCTGCTGCAGTGCGCGGCTTGCAGCCTCACCGCAAATGGCTAGTCTCTGTGGACAGGTAGTTGGGGGCGTGGTGAACCAGCCTTGATATAGCTAGGGAGGTGATAAATAATGGCTGTAATCGGATGTGGGGGAAATAAAAATAGAGCTTCCTCCTTAGTAATGCCTCCCTCTTTTTCTTATTCATTTCTGACGACGACTATATTTAACGGATTTTGACTACGATTTCAGACTACGCTTCTTACAGTCTTAATACAACAGTTGGTAAGATCCCTATTATACACAATGCATAGAGTCCATATAACAATGGATAGGACTCTGCCGGAAGACCAGAAGAGCCTGGCCATCATGCCGCCTTCTAGGGAATTTATACAGAGATCATAGAGAAAATGGCATTGGGAAAACTGTTTTGTACAGTAGATCAGCTAAGTAATGTCCTGGGGTACAAGTGGCTGCCTATTCATCAGGTGCACATCATCTTGGACTTCTTCTGCCATGTCCTAGAAATAAGGAAGGACGCGGATGGCTTGTTTACAGAGCGTATAATACCTATTGTGCTAAGCTTCATGCTGGAGGCAGAGCAGATAGACAGTGGCGCCCCCTGGCTTGCAGCAAGTAAAGTTCTGTTCCTTTTAGCCAAACATTACACGGAGATTATCATCTGGGAGCTGCAGAACTGTATACAGGCCGCCTCGCGCTTCCCTCCGCTGTCAGCACTTACCACGCTGGCGGCTGCCATGTCATATACCAGTGTGCCGCTCTCTTTCCTGGGTCACATGCTGCCAGTCATATGTACTTTGATGGAAACTGCGACTGATCCCCGCACCCAAAGAGCTCTGGCTATAATGATCCATATGCTGTTTTGACCATGGAAGGTGCGGCTGTTCTAGAGCCAGGAATAAAAGGATATCTCACCAAAGCCTGCGTGCTGCTCAGCACCTGGGAAACACAGAGCAGGAATAATCCTGATAGTGAGGATATAATGATAACCGCCATAGTACAAGTAGAGTCTGTGCTGGATGACCCATGCAGAAGATCTATGTGGAGTATAGAGCAAGGAGGCCCCAGCACAGCACTTCTCCCTTATGGCACAGGAGCAATACATCAGCCAGTGCTAAGTGACACACACAGCAATACATGTGCTTCCCCTGAGGACTACGTTACAGTGCTTGTCCAGATCAGACACTGCAAGGACATTCTGGGTCATCTTATGCCTTTATGGAAATCCAGCAACATGCACAACAAAATGACCATCGTCAGTATCTGCGCTGCTCTCCTGGCATACCCAGATTGTGTCACTGGGCACTTGTACGATCTGGTCATTGAGGAGATGTTACGCATGTTGGATGACATTGATATCAACATTTGCACGAAAGTCCTAGAAGGCATCACAAATTCTGCCAGGGGATCACCAGACCAGGCCCTGAGATACAGAAATGTATTTATAACTATCCTGCAAAAGCTGAACAGGCGACACCAACAGCTGCTCCCTATGATGCTAACAACATTACTGGCGGTAATACAGATGCTTCACCATAAAACATGGAAGAAGTATGACCAAGTCCTCCACCACGTCATAAGATATATGGATTATGGCCTTCGTGACATCGAACTGTATTCAACTATACTATTTGGGGAGATAGAGGACAGATACAGCGTGTTCCCGTGGAGTCCCATTAAGAGGCTGATTAAAGAACAGTGCTTATCGCTGATGATAAAGCTACAGAGCCAGGATACGGATATTGTATCTGCTGCCGCCATCTGTCTCAGCCAATGCCTTCCTCACCTGGGCTGCACGGCCATGGCGCTGGAAGAGGGCAGCGAGTGGCAGGACACAAGGTATGCACAGGCGGTGTATCATGAGCTGGCAAGAAAACATCTCCTTAAGCCCATGCTGATACAGGCAGCAAACCATCTGCTCACAGCTATGGATATCTGGGCAGCAGTGAGGCAGATTAATGCTATGAAGGAGTATATCGCCTATGAGGAGCTCACCATGGTTGACTACAGGGACTTGTGGCTTAGTCTAGATACAGCAAATCGCTCATATTGTCCTGATAGACGGGCGGCTGTCAGGAGGGCATCGCAGGACCTAGGACTGAAGTGGAGATGTCTAACAACAGTGACAGACCCCTGAGCTCGTCTACGTGGGTCAGCTAGGTAAGCCACAATAAGATATAGCAATGTTTGTATTAGTGTCTCTGATGCCACCAACAATATATATTGGTCTCTTTAAAGGACTTGACTCATAGGGGGCAATCAATAGAAACCATTTGATTGCGGAGCGTATCCCCCCCTTCCCCCTCGGATGAGTCAGCAGGGAAGAAAAAGACCTTTCTACCCAGAGGTATTTATTTTGTTATAATAATGCAAATGGTGGATGGCTGCTAAGGGTTTGCAGGTGGCATTTGGGTATAACGGGAGATGGTATGTCCATAGGCAGAGGTGTGCAAAACTGACCCTCTGCCTGTGGCACAACCAGGCTCTGCCATTTCCTAATGCCACTTGCTGCTGTACCCTAATGGCTTACTGCAAAGGATTAAAATTCCTCATTGCCAAATTATTATTCTTTTTTGTTTTATTTTCTTCACCACTTTTGTAATATGCGGATTTTGATGTCTGTTTTCTTTTTGTTTTGTTAGTTTTGGGCTGCGTTTTTGTTTTATTAACAAGAAAACCCTAATGTTTTTAAGCTGTTGTAATCTTTACATTGATAGGATTACAGGAGGATCTGTGTCAGGAAAGTCCTGGGCTCAGGAGAGTGATGCGGAAGACGGAAGCAGCGCGTCTCGCCTGCCAAACTAAATCCAGCAGTTATTGGAGGGAGGGGGAGAGACGGAGGGATCTCCCCTAATGAAACAATCATTTCCAGATCTGCCTGCAATACCCTCATCGGCAGATAGACATGCGTCACCCACAGGCACAAGCTGCCCACCTCAATCCTCTATGCCTGTAAGGGGCCTAGTGACGATCCCACTCAGATTCCATTACAAACTTTGCAAGAAATATTGATAAAAGACATGAATGCAATACCATCAGGGAGGCGTCTGATTGGCTCCAAATTTATTCTGCAGCAGGACAATGACCCCAAACATACAGCCATTGTCATCAAGAACGATCTTCACCGTAAAGAAGAACAAGGAGTCCTGGAAGTGATGATATGGCCCCCACAGAGCCCTGATCTCACCATCATGGAGTCTGTCTAGGATTACATGAAGAGACAGTAGGATGTGAGCGAGCTACATCCACAGAGCCCAATCTCACCATCATAGAGTCTGTCTGGGATTACATGAAGAGACAGAAGGATATGAACAAGCTACATCCACAGAGCCCTGATCTCACCATCATAGAGTCTGTCTGGGATTACATGAAGAGACAGAAGGATGTGAGCAAGCTACATCCACAGAGCCCTGATCTCACCATCATAGAGTCTGTCTGGGATTACATGAAGAGACAGAAGGATGTGAGCGAGCTACATCCACAGAGCCCTGATCTCAGCATCATGGAGTCTGTCTGGGATTACATGAAGAGACAGAAGGATGTGAGCAAGCTACATCCACAGAGCCCGATCTCACCATCATAGAGTCTGTCTGGGATTACATGAAGAAACAGAAGGATGTGAGCGAGCTACATCCACAGAGCCCTGATCTCACCATCATAGAGTCTGTCTGGGATTACATGAAGAGACAGAAGGATGTGAGCGAGCTACATCCATAGAGCCCTGATCTCAGCATCATAGAGTCTGTCTGGGACTACATGAAGAGACAGAAGGATGTGAGCGAGCTACATCCACAGAGCCCTGATCTCACCATCATAGAGTCTGTCTGGGATTACATGAAGAGACAGAAGGATGTGAGCGAGCTACATCCATAGAGCCCTGATCTCAGCATCATAGAGTCTGTCTGGGACTACATGAAGAGACAGAAGGATATGAGCAAGCTACATCCACAGAGCCCTGATCTCACCATCATAGAGTCTGTCTGGGACTACATGAAGAGACAGAAGGATATGAGCAAGCTACATCCACAGAGCCCGATCTCACCATCATAGAGTCTGTCTGGGATTACATGAAGAGACAGAAGGATATGAGCAAGCTACATCCATAGAAGATGTGTGGTTACTTCTCCGAGATGTTTGGAACAACCTCCCTGCCGAGTTCCTTCAAAAACGTTGTGCAAGTGTACCTAGAGGAATTGATGCAAAGTGTGGTCACACCAAATATTGATTTGATTTAGATTCCTCTTCTGTTAATTTCCTTTGCATTTTATTAATTGATAAAAATAACTATTAACACTTCTATTTCTTACTTTGCAGCATTTTTCCCACACCTGCCTAATACTTTAGCACAGTACTGTATGTGGGACTTTTCTCTACAAAGCTCATCATCTATATAGTCATCTTAACACACAAACATGATCTCCTGTAAGGGAAAAATACTAGCATATAGATGTTAGAGGGCAGCACGGTGGCGTAATGGTTAGCTTGTTGTCTCACAGTACTGACGTGTTGTCTTTTATTCCCAAAAAGTTCCTATATGTATGGCGCTTGTATAGTATGTTCGGAACTGATGGGAACTCACTTTGTTACAAGATTCGCAGAGATAATTTAACATTACCCGTACTATATAATATTTTCATTTTGTTGTATAAGCAATAAAACATTTTAGCGCACTATGGAATGTAAATGGTTATGATAAATGTGCTTTTGGTCCTCGGTCCCTTCCCCATTTTTCTCTGTGTGCCGAATCGGCTGTACGCGAGGCACTGCGGGGTGTCGGGCTGGTGGAGAGGGGCTGATTCAGAATCCCAGCAGCGACAATATGCAAATGTTAGTATCAGCCTTCCCCTCGTGCACCAGTGTGCGCCGGACAGTGCAAGCCCTGAGACACGCCCACTTTCACTGCCCGCGGATTGTGTAACTCCGCCTGTGGTTCCAAACACTCCACTGTCAGCGATCCATCATATTCACCATCGCCACTTCCACCAGCCTATGGCTGGCACATTGTCCCCTTCTGAACGCCAGCTAAACATGGCCTCTGTAGCAGCGGCTCTGCATTTGGGAACACAGTCGCCCATAACACACTCGTGACACACCCATAACACGTCCATCAGACGCCCTTTTTTGTGCGTTCACTTCAAGCCACCTCGCAGGAACGCCCATGGTCTTGTGCCTCCAGTTCCAGAGCCAGCAATCCAATACACAACAGGTGAATTGGCGCACGCCCAGGGGAACACATGTGCCGCTGGGGTTTTCAGGATCTATCGCACATACGTAGCAGCAAATATATCACTGAACTGCGCAAACATCTGCATTGCTTCCACCTTTGAATCAGGCCGCTAGTGTACTCGGCACCCTGTATCATGGCGAGTAGTTTGCACACTAACCCTTTCTGTATCCAATACCATCCCAGGCAGGCCCCCTAAGCCACAGGACCCAATAGCAACGGCATCACCTGCACGCACTATACGTGCGCCCCTGATTATTGCCTTATTACACTTTGGCTTGCTGCCTCTTTTATGGTTCATCTGCCCGTGTTGCTTTTCCTTTTGAACAACCAAACTAAATAATTATTAATAAAAAATTTTAAAATATATAAAAAAAGGGAATTATAGTTGACCCTGGAGCGGTCACAGGGTGTAAATACTGCGAAAGGTCAGGGATCAGGCTTGGCTAAGGGATTACAGCACATGGTGTTGGCTGGGCGCATCCTGTATCCTGTGCTTGTCAGGTTGCACATCACTGAATCTCGGTGCGGTCCCTATGCATTTCTTCCCCTTTCAGTAAGGACAGAGTACATGAAATATTAACGACTTATAGGTGTAGCATGTCTGTCTCAGCATGAAGCCTGCTCTCCAGATGTCTCCCACGAGTTCTTTCTGGCACTAATTGCCATCCTCTAACGACATAAAGCCGACCCCTGAGATGAAGACAGAACAGCTGCACAGACGCCACTGCACAGGTAGGAACATAAAGTAAATTATGCTCAAGTAATAAGCCTCTGGATTTGCCAATACCTGCTAGCACTGCGTTTATCTGCACTAGGTATACATGCTTCTAACGTATCTTTACAACATCAAATGTGTGTCCAACACAAAGGGCTTTCAAATCTTTGCATGAAACCTGTTAGTGTGGCACAATATAGGGCTAAAAGCGGCTTTCTGGCGATGGGAGACGTTGATACAGTGTCTGTACTTTGCCGTCATTGAATATTTAAGTTGTGTTTTTTCTCAGTAGTAATGTCTACAACTACAAGTCGCATATTTATATGGAATCTCATAATAATGTGCTAAATTCTGTCATATTCACATACACATTATAGCAAGGGGTTCCCAAACTCAGTCTTCAGGGCACCCTAACAGTCCAGGTTTTAAGGATATCCATGCTTGACCAACGGTGACTTCATTAGTACCTCAGTCAGTTTGAGTTAACCACCTGTGCTCATCCATGGATCTCTCTAATACCTGAACTGTTGGGGTGCCGCGCTTGGGAACCTTTAAATTATAGTAACTGAGTCCAGTCTCCATATTTTAGGAACACTGAAAGTTTTAGAGGTATTAACAGATAACATGTACATAACAGGCTGGCAAAGAGGAACTGCTCTATTACCGCTATGTAAAAATGTTGAGTAAACTAAGCCAGCAAGTAAAGCAGGGACTGGGTATCTATGCGATAAAGAATCAGGAATTGTGATCCCATATTTTTCTCAGTAAGTCACTCAGAAGCTGTGCGCTGCCACAGGTTTCCATTGTACCATGTCCAAGCGCAGCGGTAAAACAATGATTTTGCAGGCTTGTCTTACACACAAAAGCAAAGTGCAAGGACGGGGTTAAAGAAAAGTTCCTAGACCCAAACAGCTGGCTGGGCGCAGAGATATTACTTCTCAGGAGTCCTGACTATCTGGCATTATTGTCATTGCACTTGCAGAGTATCTGCATCAACTTTCATCAGTTCACTACATCTATCTGCCTGGAACTATTATTTGCCACAAAATAATTTATATGTATGTGTGTATGTATGTATATAAGTATATAGAGATATATATATATATATATATATATATATATATATATATATATATATATATATATATATATATATATAAAACCATCGATTAAGAACATTGCAACCATTATTTGAAGGTATATGACAGTATATGAAAGAATGATGTGAAGGGATAAGGAAGGTGTAGCATATATTTTGTGTATACTTTGCCTGTCATATATTACCTATGGGTAGTACTCCACCGTCAATCCTCAAATAAGAAAATAACTCCCATGATTTCAAGGTAAATGACAGAATATAAAGGTATTTACATGTAAGGGGATGTGAAGAGATGAGAAGTGAAGGGATAAGAGGGGATGAGTAGGGATGAGAAGTGAAGGGATAAGAGGGGATGAGCAGGGATGAGAAGTGAAGGGATAAGAGGGGATGAGTAGGGATGAGAAGTGAAGGGATAAGAGGGGATGAGTAGGGATGAAAAGTGAAGGGATAAGAGGGGATGAGTAGGGATGAAAAGTGAAGGGATAAGAGAGGATGAGCAGGGATGAGAAGTGAAGGGATAAGAGAGGATGAGCAGGGATGAGAAGTGAAGGGATAAGAGGGGATGAGTAGGGATGAGAAGTGAAGGGATAAGAGAGGATGAGCAGGGATGAGAAGTGAAGGGATAAGAGGGGATGAGTAGGGATGAGAAGTGAAGGGATAAGAGGGGATGAGTAGGGATGAGAAGTGAAGGGATAAGAGGGGATGAGTAGGGATGAGAAGTGAAGGGATAAGAGGGGATGAGTAGGGATGAGAAGTGAAGGGATAAGAGGGGATGAGTAGGGATGAGAAGTGAAGGGATAAGAGGGGATGAGTAGGGATGAGAAGTGAAGGGATAAGAGGGGATGAGTAGGGATGAGAAGTGAAGGGATAAGAGGGGATGAGGGGATGAGAAGTGAAGGGATAAGAGGGGATGAGTAGGGATGAGAAGTGAAGGGATAAGAGGGGATGAGCAGGGATGAGAAGTGAAGGGATAAAAGGGGATGAGAAGTGAAGGGATAAGAGGGGATGAGAAATGAAGTGAAGGGATAAAAGGGGATGAGAAGTGAAGAGAAGGGATGAGAAGTGAAGAGAAGTGAAATGAAGGGATAAGAGGGGATGAGAAGTGAAATGAAGGGATAATAGGGGATGAGAAGTGAAGAGACAGGTTGAGAAGTAAAGAGAAGGGATGAGAAGTGAAGAGAAGTGAAATGAAGGGATAAGAGGGGATGAGAAGTGAAGAGAAGGGATAAGAGTGGATGAGAAGTGAAGTGAAGGGATAAGAGGGGATGAGAAGGGATGAGAAGTGAAGGGATAAGAGGGGATGAGTAGGGATGAGAAGTGAAGGGATAAGAGGGGATGAGCAGGGATGAGAAGTGAAGGGATAAGAGGGGATGAGCAGGGATGAGAAGTGAAGGGACAAGAGGGGATGAGTAGGGATGAGAAGTGAAGGGTTAAGAGGGGATAAGTAGGGATGAGAAGTGAAGGGATAAGAGGGGATGAGTAGGGATGAGAAGTGAAGGGATAAGAGGGGATGAGGGGATGAGAAGTGAAGGGATAAGAGGGGATGAGTAGGGATGAGAAGTGAAGGGATAAGAGGGGATGAGCAGGGATGAGAAGTGAAGGGATAAGAGGGGATGAGCAGGGATGAGAAGTGAAGGGATAAGAGGGGATGAGAAGTGAAGGGATAAAAGGGGATGAGAAGTGAAGGGATAAGAGGGGATGAGAAATGAAGTGAAGGGATAAAAGGGGATGAGAAGTGAAGAGAAGGGATGAGAAGTGAAGAGAAGTGAAATGAAGGGATAAGAGGGGATGAGAAGTGAAATGAAGGGATAATAGGGGATGAGAAGTGAAGAGACAGGTTGAGAAGTAAAGAGAAGGGATGAGAAGTGAAGAGAAGTGAAATGAAGGGATAAGAGGGGATGAGAAGTGAAGAGAAGGGATAAGAGTGGATGAGAAGTGAAGTGAAGGGATAAGAGGGGATGAGAAGGGATGAGAAGTGAAGGGATAAGAGGGGATGAGTAGGGATGAGAAGTGAAGGGATAAGAGGGGATGAGCAGGGATGAGAAGTGAAGGGATAAGAGGGGATGAGCAGGGATGAGAAGTGAAGGGACAAGAGGGGATGAGTAGGGATGAGAAGTGAAGGGTTAAGAGGGGATAAGTAGGGATGAGAAGTGAAGGGATAAGAGGGGATGAGTAGGGATGAGAAGTGAAGGGATAAGAGGGGATGAGGGGATGAGAAGTGAAGGGATAAGAGGGGATGAGTAGGGATGAGAAGTGAAGGGATAAGAGGGGATGAGAAGTGAAGGGATAAGAGGGGATGAGAAGTGAAGGGATAAAAGGGGATGAGAAGTGAAGGGATAAGAGGGGATGAGAAATGAAGTGAAGGGATAAAAGGGGATGAGAAGTGAAGAGAAGGGATGAGAAGTGAAGAGAAGTGAAATGAAGGGATAAGAGGGGATGAGAAGTGAAATGAAGGGATAATAGGGGATGAGAAGTGAAGAGACAGGTTGAGAAGTAAAGAGAAGGGATGAGAAGTGAAGAGAAGTGAAATGAAGGGATAAGAGGGGATGAGAAGTGAAGAGAAGGGATAAGAGTGGATGAGAAGTGAAGTGAAGGGATAAGAGGGGATGAGAAGTGAAGGGATAAGAGGGGATGAGAAGTGAAGAGAAGTGAAATGAAGGGACAAGAGGGGATTAGAAATCAAATGAAGGGATAAAAGGGGATAAGAAGGGAAGAGAAGGGATAAGAGGGGATGAGAAGTGAAGAGAAGGGATGAGAAGTGAAGTGAAGGGATAAGAGGGGATGAGAAGTGAAGTGAAGGGATAAGAGGAGATGAAAAGTGAAGTGAAGAGAAGGGATGAGAAGTGAAGTGAAAGGATAAGAGGGGATGAGAAGTGAAGTGAAGGGATAAGAGGGGATGAGAAGGGATGATAAGTGAAGGGATAAGAGGGGATGAGAAGGGAAGGGATAAGAGGGGATGAGAAGTGAAGTGAAGGGATAAGAGGGGATGAGAAGGGATGATAAGTGAAGGGATAAGAGGGGATGAGAAGGGAAGGGATAAGAGGGGATGAGAAGTGAAGTGAAGGGATAAGAGGGGATGAGAAGGGAAGGGATAAGAGGGGATGAGAAGTGAAGTGAAGGGATAAGAGGGGATGAGAAGGGATGATAAGTGAAGGGATAAGAGGGGATGAGAAGGGAAAGGATAAGAGGGGATGAGAAGTGAAGTGAAGGGATAAGAGGGGATGAGTAGGGATGAGAAGTGAAGGGATAAGATTGGATGAGAAGTGAAGGGATAAGAGGGGATGAGAAGTGAAGTGAAGGGATAAGAGGGGATGAGAAGTGAAATGAAGGGACAAGAGGGGATTAGAAATTAAATGAAGGGATAATAGGGGATGAAAAGTGAAGAGAAGGGATGAGAAGGGAAGAGAAGGGATAAGAGGGGATGAAAAGTGAAGAGAAGGGATAAGAGGGGATGAGAAGTGAAGTGAAGGGATAAGAGGAGATGAGCAGTGAAGTGAAGGGATAAGAGGGGATGAGAAGTGAAGAGAAGGGATAAGAGGGGATGAGAAGTGAAGTGAAGGGATGAGAAGTGAAGAGAAGGGATAAGAGGGGATGAGAAGTGAAGGGATAAGAGGAGATGAGAAGTGAAGTGAAGAGAAGAGATGAGAAGTGAAGTGAAGGGATTAGAGGGGATGAGAAGTGAAGTGAAGGGATAAGAGGGGATGAGAAGGGATGATAAGTGAAGGGATAAGAGGGGATGAGAAGTGAAGTGAAGGGATAAGAGGGGATGAGAAGGGATGATAAGTGAAGGGATAAGAGGGGATGAGAAGGGAAGGGATAAGAGGGGATGAGAAGTGAAGTGAAGGGATAAGAGGGGATGAGAAGTGAAGGGATAAGAGGGGATGAGTAGGGATGAGAAGTGAGGGGATAAGAAGGGATGAGAAGTGAAGGGATAAGAGGGGATGAGAAGTAAAGTGAAGGGATAAGAAGTGAAGTGAAGAGATAAGAGGGGATGAGAAGTTAAGTGAAGGGAAGAGATAAGAGGGGATGAGAAGTGAAGGGATAAGAGGGGATGAGAAGTTACTAAGAGGGGATTAGAAGTTAAGTGAAGGGATAAGAGGGGATGAGAGGGGATGAGAAGTGAAGGGATAAGAGGGGATGAGAATTTAAGTGAAGGGATAAGAGGGGATGAAAATTGAAGTGAAGGGATAAGAGGGGATGAGAAGTGAAGTGAAGGGATAATAGGGGATGAAAAGTGAAGAGAAGGGATGAGAAGTGAAGAGAAGGGATGAGAAGTGAAGTGAAGGGATAAGAGGGGATGAGAAGGGGTGAGAAGTGAAGGGATAAGAGGGGATGAGAAGTGAAGTAAAGGAATAAGAGGGGATGAGAAGTGAAGTAAAGGAATAAGAGGGGATGAGAAGTTAAGTGAAGGGATAAGAGAGGATGAGAAGGGATGAGAAGTGAAGGGATAAGAGGGGATGAGAATTGAAGTGAAGGGATAAGAGGGGATGAGAAATGAAGTGAATGGATAAGAGGGGATGAGAAGTGAAGTGAAGGGATAAGAGGGGATGAGAAGTGAAGTGAAGGGATAAGAGGGGATGAGAAGTGAAGAGAAATGAAATGAAGGGACAAGAGGGGATTAGAAATGAAATGAAGGGATAATAGGGGATGAGAAGTGAAGAGAAGGGATGAGAAGTGAAGAGAACGGATAAGAGGGGATGAGAAATGAAGAGAAGGGATGAGAAGTGAAGTGAAGGGATAAGAGGGGATGAGAAGTGAAGTGAAGCGATAAGAGGAGATGAGAAGTGAAGTGAAGAGAAGGGATGAGGAGTGAAGTGAAGGGATAAGAGGGGATGAGAAGTGAAGTGAAGGGAAAAGAGGAGATGAGAAGTGAAGTGAAGGGATAAGAGAGGATGAGAAGGGATGAGAAGTGAAGGGATAAGAGGGGATGAGAAGGGAAGGGATAAGAGGGGATGAGAAGTGAAGTGAAGGGATAAGAGGGGATGATAAGTGAAATGAAGGGATAAGAGGGGATGATAAGTGAAATGAAGGGATAAGAGGGGATGAGAAGTGAAGAGAAGGGATGAGAAGTGAAGTGAAGGGATAAGAGGGGATGAGAAGGGATGAGAAGTGAAGGGATAAGAGGGGATGAGAAGTGAAGTAAAGGAATAAGAGGGGATGAGAAGTGAAGTGCAGGGATAAGAGGGGATGAGAAGTGAAGAGAAGTGAAATGAAGGGACAAGAGGGGATTAGAAACAAAATGAAGGGATAATAGGGGATGAGAAGTGAAGAGAAGGGATAAGAGGGGATGAGAAGTGAAGTGAAGCGATAAGAGGAGATGAGAAGTGAAGTGAAGAGAAGGGATGAGGAGTGAAGTGAAGGGATAAGAGGGGATGAGAAGTGAAGTGAAGGGAAAAGAGGAGATGAGAAGTGAAGTGAAGGGATAAGAGAGGATGAGAAGGAATGAGAAGTGAAGGGATAAGAGGGGATGAGAAGGGAAGGGATAAGAGGGGATGAGAAGTGAAGTGAAGGGATAAGAGGGGATGATAAGTGAAATGAAGGGATAAGAGGGGATGATAAGTGAAATGAAGGGATGAGGGGATGAGAAGTGAAGAGAAGGGATGAGAAGTGAAGGGAAGGGATAAGAGGGGATGAGAAGGGATGAGAAGTGAAGGGATAAGAGGGGATGAGAAGTGAAGTAAAGGAATAAGAGGGGATGAGAAGTGAAGTGCAGGGATAAGAGGGGATGAGAAGTGAAGAGAAGTGAAATGAAGGGACAAGAGGGGATTAGAAACAAAATGAAGGGATAACAGGGGATGAGAAGTGAAGAGAAGGGATGAGAAGTGAAGAGAAGGGATGAGAAGTGAAGTGAAGGGATAAGAGGGGATTAGAAGTGAAGTGAAGGGATAAGAGGAGATGAGAAGTGAAGTGAAGAGAAGGGATGAGAAGTGAAGTGAAGGGATAAGAGGAGATGAGAAGTGAAGTGAAGGGATAAGAGGGGATGAGAAGTGAAGTGAAGGGATAAGAGGGGATGAGAAGTGAAGGGATAAGAGGGGATGAGAAGGGAAGGGATAAGAGGGGATGAGAAGGGATGACAAGTGAAGGGATAAGAGGGGATGAGTAGGGATGACAAGTGAAGGGATAAGAGGGGATGAGAAGTGAAAGGATAAGAGGGGATGAGAAGTGAAGTGAAGGGATAAGAGGGGAACAGAAGTGAAGTGAAGGGATAAGAGGGGATGAGAAGTGAAGGGATAAGAGGGGATGAGAAGTGAAGGGATAAGAGGGGATGAGAAGGGATGACAAGTGAAGGGATAAGAGGGGATGAGTAGGGATGACAAGTGAAGGGATAAGAGGGGATGAGAAGTGAAAGGATAAGAGGGGATGAGAAGTGAAGTGAAGGGATAAGAGGGGAACAGAAGTGAAGTGAAGGGATAAGAGGGGATGAGAATTGAAGTGAAGGCATAAGAGGGGATGAGAAGTGAAGGGATAAAAGGGGATGAGAAGTGAAGAGAAGGGATGAGAAGTAAAGAGAAGTGAAATGAAGGGATAAGAGGGGATGAGAAGTGAAAGGAAGGGATAATTGGGGATGAGAAGTGAAGAGAAAGGTTGAGAAATTAAATGAAGGGATAAGAGGGGATGAGAAGTGAAGAGAAGGGATAAGAGGGATGAGAAGTGAAATGAAGGGATAAGAGGGATGAGAAGTGAAGTGAAGAGATAAGACTAGATGAGAAGTGAAGAGAAGGGATGAGGAGTGAAGTGAAGGGATAAGAGGGGATGAGAAGTGAAGTGAAGGGATAAGAGGGGATGAGAAGGGATGAGAAGTGATAAGAGGGGATGAGAAGGGATGAGAAGTGAAGGGATAAGAGGGGATGAGAAGGGAAGGGATAAGAGGGGATGAGAAGTGAAGTGAAGGGATAAGAGGGGATAAGTGAAGGGATAAGAGGGGATGAGAAGTGAAGGGATAAGAGGGGATGAGAAGTGATGTGATAAGAGGGGATGAGAAGTGAAGGGATAAGAGGGGATGAGAAGTGAAGAGAAGGGATAAGAGGGGATGAGAAGTGAAGTGAAGGGATAAGAGGGGATGAGAATGGATGAGAAGTGAAGGGATAAGAGGGGATGAGAAGTGAAGTAAAGGAATAAGAGGGGATGAGAAGTGAAGTGAAGGAATAAGAGGGGATGAGAAGTGAAGTAAAGGAATAAGAGAGGATGAGAAGGGATGAGAAGAGAAGGGATAAGAGGGGATGAGAATTGAAGTGAACGGATAAGAGGGGATGAGAAATGAAGTGAATGGATAAGAGGGGATGAGAAGTGAAGTGAAGGGATAAGAGGGGATGAGAAGTGAAGTGAAGGGATAAGAGGAGATGAGATGAGAAGTGAAGAGAAGCGATGAGAAGTGAAGTGAAGGGATAAGAGGGGATGAGAAGTGAAGTGAAGGGATAAGAGGGGATGAGAAGTGATGTGAAAGGATAAGAGGGGATGAGAAGGGATGAGAAGTGAAGGGATAAGATGGGTTGAGAAGGGAAGGGATAAGAGGGGATGAGAAGTGAAGTGAAGGGATAAGAGGGGATAAGTAGGCATGAGAAGTGAAGGGAAAAGAGGGGATGAGAAGTGAAGGGATAAGAGGGGATGAGAAGTGAAGTGAAGGGATAAGAAGTGAAGTGAAGAGAGAAGTGGGGATGAGAAGTGAAGTAAAGGAATAAGAGGGGATGAGAAGTGAAGTAAAGGAATAAGAGGGGATGAGAAGTGAAGTAAAGGAATAAGAGGGGATGAGAAGTTAAGTGAAGGGATAAGAGGGGATGACAAGGGATGAGAAGTGAAGAAAAGGAATAAGAGGGGATGAGAAGTGAAGAAAAGGAATAAGAGGGGATGAGAAGTGAAGTAAAGGACTAAGAGGGGATTAGAAGTTAAGTGAAGGGATAAGAGGGGATGAGAAGGGATGAGAAGTGAAGGGATAAGAGGGGATGAGAATTGAAGTGAAGGGATAAGAGGGGAAGAGAAGTGAAATGAAGGGATAATAGGGGATGAAAAGTGAAGAGAAGGGATGAGAAGAGAAGGGATGAGAAGTGAAGAGAAGGGATGAGAAGTGAAATGAAGGGATAAGAGGGGATGAGAAGTGCAGAGAAGGGATAAGAGGAGATGAGAAGTGAAGTGATAAGAGGGGATGAGAAGTGAAGAGAAAGGATAAGAGGGGATGATAAGTGAAGTGAAGGGATAAGAGGGGATGAGAAGTGAAGTGAAGAGATAAGACGGGATGAGAAGTGAAGTGAAGGGATAAGAGGGGATGAGAAGTGAAGTGAAGGGATAAGAGGGGATGAGAAGTGAAGTGAAGGGATAAGAGGGGATGAGAAGTGAAGTGAAGGGATAAGAGGGGATGAGAAGAGAAGTGAAGGGATAAGAGGGGATGAGAATTGAAGTGAAGGGATAAGAGGGGATGAGAAGAGAAGTGAAGGGATAAGAGGGGATGAGAATTGAAGTGAAGGGATAAGAGGGGATGAGAAGTGAAGAGAAGGGATAAGAGGGGATGAGAAGTGAAGAAATGGGATAATGGGGGATGAGAAGTGAAGTGAAGGGATGAGAAGTGAAGCGAAGGGATGAGAAGTGAAGAGAAGGGACAAGAGAGGATGAGAAGTGAAATGAAGGGATAACAGTGGATGAGAAGTTAAATGAAGGGATCAGAGGGGATGAGAAGTGAAATGAAGGGATCAGAGGGGATGAGAAGTGAAATGAAGGGATAAGAGGGGATGAGAAGTGAAGAGAGGGGATGATAAGTGAAGAGAAGGGATGAGAAGTGGTGAAGGAATAAGAGGGGATGAGAAGTGAAGAGAAGGGATGAGAAGTGAAGAGAAGGGATGAGAAGTGAAGGGATAAGAGGGGATGAGAAGTGAAGTGTAGGGATACGAGGGGATGAGAAGTGAAGGATAAGAGGGGATGAGAAGTTAAGTGAAGGGATAAGAAGTGAAGAGAATGGATAAGAGAAGATGAGAAGTGAAGTGAAGAGATAAGAGGAGATGAGAAGTGAAGTGAAGGGATAAGAGGGGATGAGAAGTGAAGAAAAGGGACAAGAGGGGATGAGAAGTGTAGAAAAGGGATAAGACGGGGTGAGTAGTGAAGTGATAAGAGGGGATGAGAAATTAAGTGAAGGGATAAGAGGGGATGAGAAGTGAAGTGAAGAGATAAGAGGGGATGAGAAGTGAAGGGATAAGGGGATGAGAAGTGACGAGAAGGGATAAGAAGTGAAGATAAGGGATAAGAGGGGATGAGAAGTAAAGAGAAGGGATAAGAGGGGATGAGAAGTGAAGAGAAGTGATAAGAGGGGATGAGAAGTGAAGAGAAGGGATAAGAGGGGATGAGAAGTGAATTAAAGGGATAAGGGGAGATGAGAAGTGAAGTGAAGGGATAAGAGGGGTTGAGAAGTGAAGTGAAGGGATAAGAGGGGATGAGAAGTGAAGTGAAGGGATCAGAGGGGATGAGAAGTGAAGTGAAGGGATAAGAGGGGATGAGAAGTGAAGGGATAAGAGGGGATGGGATGAGTAGTGAAGTGATAAGAGGGGATGAGAAGTGAAGAGAAGGGATAAGAGGGGTTGAGAAGTGAAGAGAAGGGATAATAGGGGATGAGAAGTGAAGAGAAGGGATAAGAGGGGATGAGAAGTGAAGAGAAGGGATAAGAGTGGATGAGAAGTGAAGAGAAGGGATAAGAGGGGATGAGAAGTGAAGAGAAGGGATAAGAGTGGATGACAAGTGAAGAGAAAAGATAAGAGGAGATGAGAAGTGAAGTGATAAGAGGGGATGAGAAGTGAAGAGAAAGGATAAGAGGGGATGACAAGTGAAGAGAAAAGATAAGCGGAGATGAGAAGTGAAGGGATAAGAGGGGATGAGAAGTGAAATAAAGGGATAAGAGGAGATGAGAAGTGAAGAAGGGATAAGAGGGGATGACAAGTGAAGTAAAGGGATAAGAGGGGATGACAAGTGAAGAGAAAAGATAAGAGGAGATGAGAAGTGAAGGGATAAGAGGGGATGAGAAGAGAAGTGAAGGGATAAGAGGGGATGAGAAGAGAAGAGAAGGGATAAGAGGGGATGAGAAGTGAAGTGAAGGGATAAGAGGGGATGACAAGTGAAGAGAAAAGATAAGAGGAGATGAGAAGTGAAGGGATAAGAGCGGATGAGAAGTGAAGTAAAGGGATAAGAGGAGATGAGAAGTGAAGAAGGGATAAGAGGGGATGATAAGTGAAGTGAAGGGATAAGAGGGGATGAGAAGTGAAGTGAAGAGATTTTACGGGATGAGAAGTGAAGTGAAGGGATAAGAGGGGATGAGAAGTGAAGTGAAGTGATAAGAGGGGATGAGAAGTTAAGTGAAGGGATAAGAGGGGATGAGAAGAGAAGTGAAGGGAAAGAGGGGATGAGAATTGAAGTGAAGGGATAAGAGGGGATGAGAAGTGAAGAGAAGGGATAAGAGGGGATGAGAAGTGAAGAAATGGGATAATGGGGGATGAGAAGTGAAGTGAAGGGATGAGAAGTGAAGAGAAGGGATGAGAAGTGAAGAGAAGGGACAAGAGGGGACGAGAAGTGAAATGAAGGGATAAGAGGGGATGAGAAGTTAAATGAAGGGATCAGAGGGGATGAGAAGTGAAATGAAGGGATCAGAGGGTATGAGAAGTGAAATGAAGGGATAAGGGGATGAGAAGTGAAGAGAGGGGATGATAAGTGAAGAGAAGGGATGAGAAGTGGTGAAGGAATAAGAGGGGATGAGAAGTGAAGAGAAGTGATGAGAAGTGAAGAGAAGGGATGAGAAGTGAAGGGATAAGAGGGGATGAGAAGTGAAGTGTAGGGATACGAGGGGATGAGAAGTGAAGGATAAGAGGGGATGAGAAGTTAAGTGAAGGGATAAGAAGTGAAGAGAATGGATAAGAGAAGATGAGAAGTGAAGTGAAGAGATAAGAGGGGATGAGAAGAGAAGAAAAGGGATAAGAGGGGATGAGAAGTGTAGAAAAGGGATAAGACGGGATGAGTAGTGAAGTGATAAGAGGGGATGAGAAATGAAGTGAAGGGATAAGAGGGGATGAGAAGTGAAGTGAAGAGATAAGAGGGGATGAGAAGTGAAGGGATAAGAGGGTATGAGTAGTGACGAGAAGGGATAAAAAGTGAAGATAAGGGATAAGAGGGGATGAGAAGTAAAGAGAAGGGTTAAGAGGGGATGAGAAGTGAAGAGAAGTGATAAGAGGGGGTGAGAAGTGAAGAGAAGGGATAAGAGGGGATGCGAAGTGAAGTAAAGGGATAAGGGGAGATGAGAAGTGAAGTGAAGGGATACAAGGGGTTGAGAAGTGAAGTGAAGGGATAAGAGGGGATGAGAAGTGAAGTGAAGGGATCAGAGGGGATGAGAAGTGAAGTGAAGGGATAAGAGGGGATGAGAAGTGAAGTGAAGGGATAAGAGGGGATGGGATGAGTAGTGAAGTGATAAGAGGGGATGAGAAGTGAAGAGAAGGGATAAGAGGGGTTGAGAAGTGAAGAGAAGGGATAATAGGGGATGAGAAGTGAAGAGAAGGGATAAGAGGGGATGAGAAGTGAAGAGAAGGGATAAGAGTGGATGAGAAGTGAAGAGAAGGGATAAGAGTGGATGACAAGTGAAGAGAAAAGATAAGAGGAGATGAGAAGTGAAGTGATAAGAGGGGATGAGAAGTGAAGAGAAAGGATAAGCGGGGATGAGAAGTGAAGAGAAAAGATAAGAGGAGATGAGAAGTGAAGGGATAAGAGGGGATGAGAAGTGAAGTAAAGGGATAAGAGGAGATGAGAAGTGAAGAAGGGATAAGAGGGGATGACAAGTGAAGTGAAGGGATAAGAGGGGATGAGAAGTGAAGTGAAGAGATAAGACGGGATGAGAAGTGAAGTGAAGGGTTAAGAGGGGATGAGAAGTGAAGTGAAGGGATAAGAGGGGATGAGAAGTGAAGTGAAGGGATAAGAGGGGATGAGAAGAGAAGTGAAGGGATAAGAGGGGATGAGAAGAGAAGAGAAGGGATAAGAGGGGATGAGAAGTGAAGTGAAGGGATAAGAGGGGATGAGAAGAGAAGTGAAGGGATAAGAGGGGATGAGAATTGAAGTGAAGGGATAACAGGGGATGTGAAGTGAAGAGAAGGGATAAGAGGGGATGAGAAGTGAAGAAATGGGATAATGGGGGATGAGAAGTGAAGTGAAGGGATGAGAAGTGAAGAGAAGGGATGAGAAGTGAAGAGAAGGGATAAGAGGGGATGAGAAGTGAAGAGAAGGGATAAGAGGGGATGAGAAGTGAAGAGAAGGGATAAGAGGGGATGAGAAGTGAAGAGAAGGGATAAGAGTGGATGAGAAGTGAAGAGAAGGGATAAGAGGGGATGAGAAGGGAAATGAAGGAATAAGAGGGGATGAGAAGTGAAATGAAGGAATAAGAGGGGATGTGAAGGAATAAGAGGGGATGTGAAGGTATGAGAATTGAAATGAAGTCATTAAAGGGAATGTGAAGAAATAAGATGAGAGGTGAAGGGATGAGATGAGAAGTGAAGTGAAGGGATAAGAGGGGTGTGAACCGGATTTCAGCACCAAAGCAGGTTTTCCTACCTGCCTCGTCATTACAACCACCTATTATATTTAAGGCAACAGGACACCAGAACACTTGGCTACACGAATGTACCCGCTGGTTCACACCGTGCTATTTCCTAAACAATTCACACATCACGATTCAAAAGGTTAACTCAGCCTGTCCTATTATTCAAACGGTCAAAGTTAAGCACGGGCTATCAATATTTCTCTTTATCACAGGCTTATGTATTCATGATCAGAGTGACCCCGATAATGAACATACTAAATCACCGCGGACGCCGGAGCATTTCATCATTGCTCCAGCGCGGAGACAGCTGATGAGAAAATCATCTGACCCAGAGAACGGGGATCCGCCTCACCTGTCCCCTGGATTCCGGCGCCGCGGAGAGGTGATGGGGAGGCAGCAGAGATGTCCGGAGGACAGTCTGGTGCTGCTCAGCCTTCTGGTAGAAATAAGAATTATATAAAATAAAAAAATTATAAAAGCTTGGGCTGCATAAGGCAGCCCTCTGTTATAATGGTGGTCCAGCTCCTGCTGGACACCAACGAAATTTCCCCGTATACCCCGCTGTGGGTGGGGTATAGGGGGAAGGACCAGAGCATTCTGGGATTGAAAAGATTTGCTGTTGGTATCCGGTCCTCCAGGTCCCACCTACAACCCATTGTCTCCCTGTGGAGAACTATGGACCCTGAAGCAGAAAACTGTTTACAATTGTAGGTAAAAATGTGCATTGTCCTCTGCTTTTGTAAATATTAAGTGATGATGAATAGTCCCCCTTGTACATACCATCTGTATGCCTGGGACAAAGCAGAATAAGACGGACAGCACAAGTGAATTGTCCCCAGCAGTGACGACTATTCATGACATGTCACGTGACTTTGAACATGTCTCCCTGTGAGGTCACTTAGAGGAGCAGAGTTAATGGGGAGTAAATATCCCCAGGATGTGAATCACAAAATAGTCCAAAATATTCTACCTTCAAATTTCCTTCTTCTGATACCTCAAAGATACGATTCAGTAAATAACCCATACCCTCCCGCACATTTTCATATGCCAAGTGGTACAGTTATCACATTAATAAGCCCTGTTCCAGAACACACACAGGGGAATTAGGCGCTGGGTTTGCCTCGTGGGGAATAGCTCCAGTTTCACACCAGGAATTGAACGGTTATGACGGGCGGCCATTAATTATTGTGGCGCTAAAAACAATTGAATTCCCCGCATGGAGTCTACAGAGCTGCACTTCCATGTGAATTGTCAAAAACGATACCTGCTGAAACTCACAGGCTTGTAGGCTGCTTTGGTCTGTGACACAGATATATTAAGTTAATTTGTCCCCCTTGGAAATGTAGAACTAATGCCCCCCCACCCCGCCCCGAGGTGTTTCCTGGTCACATTCCAAACTCAAGTGACCTGATCTTTTATAGACAGGCGTATTTGGACGTTCATTTTTGAACAGGACCCTCTTATTACTACATAAACACCTATCTAAATCAGTCTAAGGCCTCACACAGCAAACCCAAGCAAGAGATTGGGAAGATCTGTCAGCCACATTAAACCAGGATTTGTTGTTCCATCCACGACATACTGAGCTGCTGTTTTGTCTAATGGAGCGGTGTTCTCGCTGTGCGTAATGAAAGGCACACTGCTCGGATGTCTCCTTGTACCGACAGCTGAAATTATATGCCAGACCTCAGCCTGACACCTGTCTCCTTTCCAGGGAGAAATCTGCTTTCTAGTCCTGGCATCTATAACAGCTGGCAATGTTGGCATCTTCCGCTAGCAATATGCAAGTTCCCACTTTGTTTTTAATTTCGTACAAGAAAGCACCTGTGTGTTACATTATGTATCTACAGTATATCCTACAAGTCCTATTCCAGTGTGTGTACATTTGTGTTGTGGAGAACTCCTTGCTATTTGTTACAAAGTATTTGAGTGGCACCTAAGTGCTGTCATCTTGCATTAATTATAGAACAGCCTTTTTATTGACGCATTCCTTGTCCCGAGGGACACAAGCTGGAATATCAGAGCGTGGCGGCTCTGACACTCAGACCTAGGGTTCACTGAGTTTTACTTACCTCTCACTCAAGCATGCTGGAAACCTCATCTACGCCTTTCACATTTTCCTGGTTACAGTCTGTCGCAGGCCACCTCACCCCGCTAGCCAGGATACCACAAAATTAACAGATGAAATATTCAGCAGGAGGCACGCTAAGATTTCACTCAGATGGCATCAGGAGCTCGCTTAGCCAAAGGATTTCTGGGACTTTCTCTGCAGCTTCTGTGAAACGAAAAAGAGATCAGGAAAGCGATGAAACAACCTAATAACCTCAGTTTTGCAAAGCTAAGAGCAAATGACAGAAAAATGATATCAGGCGGTCGGGCAGCAAATCGCTCCGTGTATGGGGACCCATCGATATGTCGCCCGTCGCATGGCAAGGTGTATATCGCAGTGTGTATGGGGGCCCTAATGATTACAATTTACCACCTGTCAATATGCTAGCAGCTACACTGGGTTTTCAGTACCTATTCCCAGTTCATAGCACACAATGGAACCGATGGAGAGTTGAAGGCAAGGCAGTTTTGCGGATGGATCTAGCATGGTTTCGCACCTGGCGTGCTCCTGTCGAAGCTGGATTATTGGCTGAGACAAGATCAATTTAAAATTGGATCGCAGCGACACCATCTTGCGACTGGCCGCAAGACACCATCTTGGAAATGCGATCGCAAGACGCCATTTTTGTGAATGGCCGCCCAAGCGCCATTTTAGATAAACTCACAATTAAGTACATATGGCGATATTACTATTAGCACCATGCAATTGCATCTTTCACCATTCCTCATATACACATTAATACGCACAATTGCGCTGTTAACTAGTCGCATATTAGCGAATGCATAAGATCCTATATGAAAACGCTGTTTATTAGCTTTATGCGCACGCGTCTGCTCCAAGTTAACTAGCGTTGTTATATCAAACCCGGCATACTCACACATTACATATCCACATACAAGGTTCCATAAGCTTTAAGGTATAAGATTTAAGTTTGTTCATTTAGTATAAATGCTGTGAAATAAAGATTATTTGGTAACTAAGGTTTTATACATGATAAGAAAGCCGTGTTTGGGTTCGTACTGATGCGTACTCTTTCCACAGTATTCCGGTATCATCGGTGTGGAGATCGCATCATGCATTCTCAACTTATGGACCGCAGAGACTTCAAGCAACAAAATGTATATTATATGATCAAATGTTAGGATGTTGCATGAGGCGGGAATCCAGAGACCCCCAGTTGTTAGAGGCTGGGTTGGGTCTATTTGAATCAACCTGTTAAATGCTCTGTAACAGATACATCCCCCCTTGGGAACCAATGGCATCAGCAACAAACTTCTCTATTCTGTTGTCTATTTCTGGGGGTTATAAATATGTGTGCTCCAACACTGGGTCTTAGTCTTCGTGCTGAATGTTGATTGACGAGGGGTCTCTTGCTGATGCCTAACATCTGGTCCAGAAGTGCTGCGTATGTATACTGTACTTGGGTCTGTATAATTCCTTTGCGCCAAATTGTGTCTGGATCAATAGCGTGTAACTGCCTGTACTTTTACTTGAATAATACTTTGTGCTTTGGAACCACAGATTCTAAGTCTGAAGTCTTTATTTACTGTATGACTGCGTACGCAAATTAGCGTCATTATTAGAAGGTATAGGCAGGATATTAGAAGGTATAGGCAGGATATTAGAAGGTATAGGAAGGAGTGTATAGAGGTTCTAATTCAGTATTGTTACTCCAGAGCTGAGCGCATGCATCTACGGGCAATTCAGAATTATGCGCAACTCAGTCGCATATCAACTTGCGGCAGAAATGGTGCAACTGGGTGGTGTGAGGCATATTTTCTCCCAAATGTAGTATCTGGATACCAACGGGAGAAATTTGTAGCCTTGCAGGCTCGCCACGCTTCGGGCATGGGCAGGTTACTGTTCACATGGAAAGTAAATGATGACGTCATGGTACATTTACTGAAGGGGCCATGAAACACACAGGCACAGAGTATACAGTGGCTGTAGAAGATGCAGCAAATGCAATCTAGATATATGCTAAACATAAGTATTTATTGTTACAAAGCCAATGTGACTTAATCAATAACCCCCCTAAAACCAATTCCTTAAACAAGAAGTCTAGAACTGCCCCATCAGGATAACACTGCATAACACTATTTACTGAATAGGTTGCACTATCAGTAAAGTCATTGATTTCTAGTGACTGGATAGACTGCATTCTCAGTGATGTCATTGGTTTCTAGTGACTGGATAGGCTGCATTCTCAGTGATGTCACTGGTTCCTAGTGACTGGATAGGCTGCATTCTCAGTGATGTCACTGGTTTCAAGTGACTGGATAGGCTGCATTCTCAGTGAGGTCACTGGTTTCTAGTGACTGGATAGACTGCATTCTCAGTGATGTCACAGGCTCCTAGTGACTGGATAGGCTGCACACTCAGTGATGTCACTGGTTCCTAGTGACTGGATAGGCTGCACTCTCAGTGATGTCACTGGCTCCTAGTGACTGGATAAGCTGCATTCTCAGTGATGTCACTGGCTCCTAGTGACTGGATAGGCTGCACTCTCAGTGATGTCACTGGTTCCTAGTGACTGGATAGGCTGCACTCTCAGTGATGTCACTGGTTCCTAGTGACTGGATAGGCTGCACTCTCAGTGATGTCACTGGCTCCTAGTGACTGGATAGGCTGCACTCTCAGTGATGTCACTGGTTCCTAGTGACTGGATAGGCTGCATTCTCAGGGACATCACTGATCGCTAATGACCTGACAGGCTGCTATCACACATCGGGCCAGCATTCTCATCATCTCCTTTGCAGGGAGGAGCTGTAAGACTTTCCCTGTAGCCAGTGCCAATTCTGCTTTAGCAGCGGCCATATTGCATTGTGTATATTTTTTTTTTTATTAACCTTTGTCCAAGGGAAAGAACAAGCTGTATCATAAGTGATGTCACAGATTCCTAGTAAATTGTTTGGCTTGAGAAATAATTTTAAACGTCCTTCAATTAAAAGCTCTAAACAACTAAATGAATATTCAGGAGTGCACTATACCTATCCAACATTATCAAATTCTAGATTTTGAGCTAGTAAGTAACACAAAATCCTGTCCTATCTACACTGCTAAGAGCTACGGCACTCCATATAAAATACACTTAGCGTTCCTTCTGCCGCTGTCTGGGAAACGTGTAACCGGTTTTTTCCCCACTCCTATAAAAACAGAGTGGCATTACATAATATAGGTCTGTTCAGGGAGCAGTCACAATGTCCCATCATTAACAAGATTGTCTCAAGAATAAAATAGTGACACAAAGTAAAACAAGTTTCTTTTATGAATGTGTTGATAACATTTTTATTACTTCTTCTGTTTCCAGGTAAACTGGTTCATATAATGGGCATGGATGGAATGCTCTATAATTATTAAAGCGGCACCTCTGTGGCTCACTTAGGTCTGGTAGAAGATAACGGCACAGAATGACCATTCCGGATATGCCCGCAAGCCGCTCCTCTTGAAGATGGAAATAAGGCGACTGAAACCATTGCTGAACCCACCGGTCCTGTTCATCTCTGTTGGACTCTTGATGAGATTGCTATGCGCCAGCTGCCCTCCACCCTGTTACTGTCCTGCCCATGACAATACCACCCTCTGCAAACACAGGCTCCTCAGCACAGTTCCAGTAAAGATCCCTCTCTCGTCCCATTTCTTGGATCTTAGTTATAACAGAATTAGAACGCTGCAGCACAGGACCTTTTCCCATTTGCAGGACCTGCAGGAGCTAGACTTGAGCCACAACCAGTTATCCCGCATAGAACCAGGAGCCTTTAGCAACTTACCAAACTTGCACATCCTATTAGTCCATCATAACCAGCTGAAACTGCTGCCTCCTGGAGTCTTCTCAGGAATGCCTTATCTGACATGGCTAGATGTGCGAGCAAACCAGTTGGTCATCTTGCTGGATCAGACGTTCCGGGGTCTTCAGGACCTTAGGCACTTGGAGGTTGGCGACAATCCTCTTCTGTTTATATCGCCTGGTGCTTTCTTGGGGATGCCACTACTGCAGAGATTGGGAATGGAGAATACCAAACTGGGAAGTGTACCTTCTCAGGCCCTGTTCACTCTGCCCCGGCTCTCTGAACTACGGCTGGGAGGAGTGACCAGCACGGTGCTGCGGGATCTCTCATTTTCAGAAATGGCATTGCTGAAAGTATTAGATATGGACCATTGGCCCTCCCTTGCAAATCTTAGTGCTTTGAGTCTCTCTGGACTTAACCTTTCCTCCCTGTCACTACCACGGTGCAATCTAAGCTTAATACCAGCGGAAGCACTGCGATCCCAAGCTCATCTTCGGAGATTGGATCTGTCTCAGAATCCAATTACTGCCCTTACCAGACGGTGTTTCAGTGCTCTGAAAAACTTAGAAGAGCTACGATTGTCTGGGGGAAAACTCCTCTCGATACCTTCAGGTTCCTTCCATGGTTTAGATTGCCTTCGTGTGCTGGACCTTTCGGATAATCCACTTTACTGGGTTGCAGAGGATGCCCTGCCTCCTCATGGAGACCTAGAGACTATGCTGCTGTCTGGGACTAATCTGTCATGCGACTGTCGTCTTTGCTGGATCTTGCATCAGAAAATAAATTTTGGGGGGACGCCGCCAGTCTGCGCAGGTCCTGCATCGCTACAAGGGATGATTATCCCAGACAACTCTCAGCTGCTGTGCCCAAAACTCTTCACCTGCCAACCCCCAAGGATAGTGGAGCAAGAACCACGAGAGTTAAAGGCGAAGGAAGGCGACAGGCTGACTATCAGCTGCAAGAGTCATGGTGTGCCCGAGCCCTCCACCAACTGGGTGCTGCCACAAACACTGTGGACTGTAGACACAAAATCGGTGGAGCGAGACGCAGCAGGAATGGCAGCCACGGGATTCCCTCAGCATAAACCGATCTCCTCAGACCAGGTAACAGGGTCATCGTGGTCAGTGGCAGACTCTCAGAAATGGAGGTTAGTGAATGCACCACTCATGGCCAATGCTGTAGAGCAGGTAGAGGGAAGAATCAGGGTTCTGCCAGAAGGATCGCTCCAGTTCCTCCCAGTGAAAGCAAAAGACGCTGGTGCTTATCTCTGCCTGGCGAGTAACCTGGCAGGCAATGATTCTGCTTGGATTCACCTGGAAGTGGCACCGTTTAATGGCAGTGCCCTTTTGCCTCCACTTTCTATACTCCACAGTCACCTTTTGATTGTCATCACTGCTGGGGGCGTCCTGCCCTTCATAAGCTCCGTCACACTCTGCTTCATCTTCATCTTCCTCTTGAGTCGCGGACGTGGGAAGATCAAGCACACGGCAAACATAGACTATATTCCCAGGACTTCTCGAGGACAGACCGCAACAGACGACAACAAGTTCACCATGAAACTCATCTGAGGGGACGTCGCAGAGCAAAATGGGGCAGGAAATGGCATCTTACCAGCGATGAGCAGTTCCGTTCTATCCTGTTCTTTTCGCCAAATTAGCGCAAGTTTGCATTTATCTTAGTGGCTATCCAAAACAAAATGAGAGCCGGATATCCAATAAGATGCCGTTTTCAGTTATGAACCCAACAGTACAACCGAACTGCTCATCTCTACATTTTACACTTCAAAATCCTTTCAAAGGGGCAGCAAACAAGGCGAATCCAACTACTGGAAGTGAAACAATATTCTGAATCCACGCAGGGGCGCTGGGGCTATAATATTTCTGCTGAAGGCCCATAATGCAATGCTCTATGGACACAATACTCATGACATTTACTCACTGTTACTGCTCCCCAATGAAAAGACAAAACATACTACTTATTGATTAGTGGCATCAGTAAGGTATCAAAACTGATAATTAGGTTTTTTTTTTAGTGTCTGATGGAATGTATGTTTTTCAAAGTTTAAAAAAGAAACATGTTTTTAAAGGTAAAATACTATTTAAAATGACAAGTCTAATTTATTTTGTATCTTATTACTCACTTAACAGCAATCTATTTAACAAGTAATATCAGCACATTAGCATTATCTTTACTTGCAACTCCAGTTACTCCACAATGTGACAGATATTGCTCTTCTCTATGATACTGAGCGAAACATGAAAAAACACAATATTCAGATCACTACACCCCTCTAGTGGTGCTATCTGAGAATGCAGACATTATTCCAGTATAAAAGTTAAAGCAGCAAGTCCATGAAAAAAAGGAGAGTTATGGTAAAACTTACCTTCGTTAACTCTTTCTTCGAAGTCCATAGGGTCCCTGTGGAGCCCTATGGATCCTGAAGAAATCAGATGTATTTTGTACGTAAGTGACTGTGTTTATACAATGAATGTTAGATCAAGGAAAAAAGGTAAATACTATTTCCTGTAGCTGTTATTTATTTATAATTCTGCACTACCATATTAACCACAGTCACATGGCACCTTATGTAGTGAGCCAGGGCCATAACTAGGGGCGTGTGAGCTCTGGAGGTGGCATCATTGCTGCCCCACAGAACCTGTATTTGGCTTTGCAGGGTGCAGCCAGAAGCGCTGCTGCAGAGCCACCTGGATGTTCCTGGCATGCAGACTGTAGAGCCACCTGGATGTTCCTGGCATGCAGACTGTAGAGCCACCCAATGCACCTTTAGGACGCTCTGGAAAGTTCTACATTTCCTCCAAAAAAATTACTTTTTTTCTAACCACCACCAAAAGAGATGAATTTGTAGAAATAGATTCAATGGCAAATACTAAATATGCCAACAGGTGTCTGGACCTGGAGCAGAACATAGGCACCTTGGTGTTGCGTTGGGAGGCCCTCAGATCGTTCTAGAGCTGAGGCCAGTGTTCCCCCGGCAGATGGAATACGTCCGGATGCAGAGACCATTCTCCTGGAGACACGAAATACCGACTCAACTAATCCGCCGCCCAATTCTCCACCCAAGATTACATACTGCAGAAATCACTGGAACAAAATGTTCTGCCTAAATCAGAAGAGAAACAAAATCCATTATGACTTCATGCAGGCAATCCGACAAGTCTCTGGATCAACTTAGCATGAAAGGACTTGACTCATTTGATGTTGGGCTACCATACTATTCACAAACACACACACGCGCATTTCATAAAAACCCCATCCAGTGTATTAATACCAAAGTAGGGGGCCACAAATTATTTATTGGTGGTGGTTAGAAAAAAACACACACACACACACTTGCTTTTAGGTCCTGAATCAAAGTTGTAAACAAAAACATATTTTCAATTGTATTTGGATGCCCGATCTCCCATCCAAAGTGACCAAAAGCCCTGAGGTGGCGAGCAGAAAGTCAGGGCGTCCAAAGTCAGGTTTTTGGACTCCCAAATTACTGTTTGGGCAGCGCACCAATTATTTTGCATGGGTTTAGCCGCTTTAAGTGTCTAAACCTGACATACACTACAGGTAATGGGAGCCCTCGGTACTCATGCCCATCAGTAAAACAATTGACCATCGCCGGCCCATTACTTACAGGCACAATAAAACAATTGTATCCCCCCACCCACAGTCTGTACAGATCGTGCATAATAACAGATATTGATTTTGGACTGTGACCAACTCAAAAAGTGCAATTTTATTATATAATATTGTGTTCAAATAGTAGCAAATTATAAAGTTGAATTACATACCCTAACAGTGTCAATCCACATGTTTATGCGATCTCTACAGACTCACGCAGTGCAAGTACTCGTATATACACTTGTATGCCTGACATACCAAGGTTACTGGTGTGCAGCTAAATGCAACATGAGGAGTGTAGGAATCAACATATGCATGTAAATACGCCTTTTCGTATATATATGCATTCTTCCCTGCGTAGGTTGGTGGCATTCGACACTACACAAGAGCCCCAAACTCGTAACGTTACATTTATTCACATCTTACCTGTTGCTATGCAGAAAGGAACTGCCAAAAAGAATACAAACTCTGTATAAATAACATAATGTGTAATCTGCTGACTCCAACGTTTAGTATGGCTATTTACAATTATTGCAGAAAGCGCAAATTCTTTAACCCATAGCTCCGGGTACTTATCTCAGATTCTATGGTTTAATACTTGTTAGCAGCACATTTCCCCTGCGCTGTAAATTAACTAGGCTAATTGACATGACAGATACATGGTACTTGAGGTACTAGACTTGTGTCTTAGAAAGTTTTTTTTTTTTTTTCTCTTTATGTGGAATTATTGCTTAAATTAAGTGGAATTCAAACATATTCATTCATAAAAGGATTAATGGAGAGATATTGTGCCAGTAAAGGGCTTACTGGATATATATTGAGTTAGTAAATAAGTGAATGCAGGGATACTGGGGGCCCATGTATTAATGATCACATTTGCAATGCGATCTGGGTGCGATATTAGCACCAATGACCACATTGCAGGGTGAGATCATAGCACCTGCATGTAATAAAGGGCACCTGCAGTGACAGGGGTGCCGATAGGTGCCCGTCCGTGCGATGTGCTGGGAGTGTAGTGACCGCATCAGGGGTAATAGAGAGATATCCTGTCAGTAACAGGTGTAATAGAGAGATATTGTGTCAGTAACAGGGGTAATAGAGAGATATCCTGTCAGTAACAGGGATAATAGAGAGATATTGTGTCAGTAACAGGTGTAATAGAGAGATATTGTGTCAGTAGCAGGGATAATAGAGAGATATTGTGTCAGTAACAGGGATAATAGAGAGATATCCTGTCAGTAACAGGGATAATAGAGAGATATCCTGTCAGTAACAGGGATAATAGAGATATAATGTGTCAGTAACAGGGGTAATAGAGAGATAATGTGTCAGTAACAGGGGTAATAGAGAGATATCCTGTCAGTAACAGGGATAACAGAGAGATATCCTGTCAGTAACATGGATAACAGAGAAATATTGTGTCAGTAGCAGGGATAAGAGAAATCCTGTCAGTAAAATGGGTAATACATATATAGTATGTCAGTAACAGGGGTAATAGAGAGATATACTGTCAGTATCAAGTAAAATAGAGAGATATTGTGTCAGTAACAGGGGTAATACAGAGATAATGTGTCAGTAACAGGGGTAATAGAGAGATATCCTGTCAGAAACAGGGATAATAGAGAGATAATGTGTCAGTAACAGGGATAATAGAGAGATATCCTGTCAGTAACAGGGATAATAGAGAGATATTGTGTCAGTAACAGGGATAGAGAGATATCCTGTCAGTAACAGGGGTAATAGAGAGATATTGTGTCAGTAACAGGGATAATAGAGATAATGTGTCAGTAACAGGGGTAATAGAGATAATGTGTCAGTAACAGGGATAATAGAGATATGTGTCAGTAACATGGGTAATAGAGAGATAATGTGTCAGTAACAGGGATAATAGAGAGATATCCTGTCAGTAACAGGGATAATAGAGATATAATGTGTCAGTAACAGGGATAATAGAGAGATATTGTGTCAGTAACAGGGGTAAGAGAGATATCCTGTCAGTAACAGGGGTAATAGAGATAATGTGTCAGTAACAGGGATAATAGAGAGATAATGTGTCAGTAACAGGGGTAAGAGAGAGATATCCTGTCAGTAACAGGGGTAATAGAGAGATAATGTGTCAGTAACAGGGGTAATAGAGAGATAATGGGTCAGTAACAGCGATAATAGAGATATAATGTGTCAGTAACAGGGATAATAGAGATATGTGTCAGTAACAGGGGTAAGAGAGAGATATCCTGTCAGTAACAGGGGTAATAGAGATATAATGTGTCAGTAACAGGGATAATAGAGATATGTGTCAGTAACAGGGATAATAGAGAGATATGTGTCAGTAACAGGGGTAAGAGAGAGATATCCTGTCAGTAACAGGGGTAATAGAGAGATATTGTGTCAGTAACAGGGATAATAGAGATAATGTGTCAGTAACAGGGATAATAGAGAGATAATGTGTCAGTAACAGGGATAATAGAGAGATAATGTGTCAGTAACAGGGGTAAGAGAGAGATATCCTGTCAGTAACAGGGGTAATAGAGAGATAATGTGTCAGTAACAGGGATAATAGAGAGATATGTGTCAGTAACAGGGGTAATAGAGATAATGGGTCAGTAACAGGGATAATAGAGATATAATGTGTCAGTAACAGGGGTAATAGAGATAATGTGTCAGTAACAGGGATAATAGAGATATGTGTCAGTAACATGGGTAATAGAGAGATAATGTGTCAGTAACAGGGATAATAGAGAGATATCCTGTCAGTAACAGGGATAATAGAGATATAATGTGTCAGTAACAGGGATAATAGAGAGATATTGTGTCAGTAACAGGGGTAAGAGAGATATCCTGTCAGTAACAGGGGTAATAGAGATAATGTGTCAGTAACAGGGATAATAGAGAGATAATGTGTCAGTAACAGGGGTAAGAGAGAGATATCCTGTCAGTAACAGGGGTAATAGAGAGATAATGTGTCAGTAACAGGGATAATAGAGAGATATGTGTCAGTAACAGGGGTAATAGAGAGATAATGGGTCAGTAACAGCGATAATAGAGATATAATGTGTCAGTAACAGGGGTAATAGAGATAATGTGTCAGTAACAGGGATAATAGAGATATGTGTCAGTAACATGGGTAATAGAGAGATAATGTATCAGTAACAGGGATAATAGAGAGATATCCTGTCAGTAACAGGGATAATAGAGATATAATGTGTCAGTAACAGGGATAATAGAGAGATATTGTGTCAGTAACAGGGGTAAGAGAGATATCCTGTCAGTAACAGGGGTAATAGAGATAATGTGTCAGTAACAGGGATAATAGATATAATGTGTCAGTAACAGGGGTAAGAGAGAGATATCCTGTCAGTAACAAGGGTAATAGAGAGATAATGTGTCAGTAACAGGGATAATAGAGAGATATGTGTCAGTAACAGGGGTAAGAGAGGGATATTGTGTCAGTAACAGGGGTAAGAGAGAGATATCCTGTCAGTAACAGGGGTAATAGAGATAATGTGTCAGTAACAGGGATAATAGAGATATAATGTGTCAGTAACAGGGGTAAGAGAGAGATATCCTGTCAGTAACAGGGATAATAGAGATATGTCTCAGTAACATGGGTAATAGAGATATAATGTGTCAGTAACAGGGATAATAGAGATATATTGTGTCAGTAACAGAGGTAATAGAGATATAATGTGTCAGTAACAGGGATAATAGAGATATATTGTGTCAGTAACAGAGGTAATAGAGATATAATGTGTCAGTAACAGGGATAATAGAGATATAATGTGTCAGTAACAGGGGTAAGAGAGAGATATCCTGTCAGTAACAGGGATAATAGAGAGATATTGTGTCAGTAACAGGGATAATAGAGATAATGTGTCAGTAACAGGGATAATAGAGAGATAATGTGTCAGTAACAGGGGTAATAGAGATATAATGTGTCAGTAACAGGGGTAAGAGAGATATAATGTGTCAGTAACAGGGATAATAGAGATATATTGTGTCAGTACAGGGGTAAGGAGAGATATCCTGTCAGTAACAGGGATAATAGAGAGATATTGTGTCAGTAACAGGGATAATAGAGATAATGTGTCAGTAACAGGGATAATAGAGATAATGTGTCAGTAACAGGGATAATAGAGATATAATGTGTCAGTAACAGGGATAATAGAGATATAATGTGTCAGTAACAGGGATAATAGAGAGATAATGTGTCAGTAACAGGGGTAATAGAGATATAATGTGTCAGTAACAGGGATAATAGAGATATAATGTGTCAGTAACAGGGATAATAGAGAGATATTGTGTCAGTAACAGGGATAATAGAGATAATGTGTCAGTAACAGGGATAATAGAGATAATGTGTCAGTAACAGGGATAATAGAGATATAATGTGTCAGTAACAGGGATAATAGAGATATAATGTGTCAGTAACAGGGATAATAGAGAGATAATGTGTCAGTAACAGGGATAATAGAGATATAATGTGTCAGTAACAGGGGTAAGAGAGAGATAATGTGTCAGTAACAGGGATAATAGAGAGATAATGTGTCAGTAACAGGGATAATAGAGATATAATGTGTCAGTAACAGGGATAATAGAGATAATGTGTCAGTAACAGGGGTAAGAGAGATATAATGTGTCAGTAACAGGGATAATAGAGATATAATGTGTCAGTAACAGGGATAATAGAGATAATGTGTCAGTAACAGGGATAATAGAGATATAATGTGTCAGTAACAGGGATAATAGAGAGATAATGTGTCAGTAACAGGGATAATAGAGATATAATGTGTCAGTAACAGGGATAATAGAGAGATAATGTGTCAGTAACAGGGATAATAGAGATATAATGTGTCAGTAACAGGGATAATAGAGATAATGTGTCAGTAACAGGGGTAAGAGAGATATAATGTGTCAGTAACAGGGGTAAGAGAGATATATAGCCCGTCGGTACAAAGCTAATGGAGCTATAGCCTGTCAGTAACAAGGTTACTAGTTAGTACTGTATAATACATACATCCTGTAATAATAACACAGAGGTTGGGTGGTTACTACTGTACGTTCGAGAACCCGCGCAGAGTAGTGCCCGCCCCCGGCCCAGACTGGCAGCTGCGCGGACAAATCACGTCCCGCCTAATGTGCCATGCTGTCAGGTAAACGTAACCACGCCCTAGCCATTTCTATTGGCGGCGCTGCTAGACTGTCCACCAATTAGAGATCAACGAGCCGGGTATCCAGCTGATGGACGTCATCGTGACTGGCTGCTGGTGGTGAGTATCTGGGAGGTACTCATCCTTGCGCAGGGGGCGTTCCCATAGCATTGGGCGGGGCGCTGGCTGCCTCCATCCCTGTCAGTCACAGCGCTGAGTATATCATATATATAGTTATTACATACACATACACATACCTATTACATACACATACACATACCTATTACATACACATACACATACCTATTACATACACAGACACATACCTATTACATACACAGACACATACCTATTACATACACATACTTATTACATACACATACTTATTACATACACATACTTATTACATACACATACACATACTTATTACATACACATACACATACCTATTACATACACATACACATACCTATTACATACACATACTTATTACATACACATACTATTATGTATGCCCCTCCCCGCAGGGTGGTGTACCTGTCCTGCCTGCCACAGCCAGACATGGGCACACGAGTCTGCCATGTGTGTGATACAATGCAGGGCACCCCCCATGCTGTCATACAGACACAAAGTTGCAGCTGTTTGGGGGGGGGGGGGGGGGGGTTTGAACTGTTCGGAACAGATACTGACACTGTGCTGGTTCCACAGACTCAGTACAGAATAAAGCCAGATTTTGAGTATAGGAAGCAAGATAAGTATTACTTAATACATACTGAGTATATGTTGAGAGATATACCCATCATACATTAGGAAATAAGTGCTAATCTGTAGTTTCCCTACATACTGAACATATACTAAGAGCTGCATCCATCATACATTATAAAATAAGTGGTACTGTGTAGTTGATCAGTATTAGGAACATGGAGGTTATTAGAGGCAAAAGCTATGAAAGGCATACTGAAAAAAAGCCCCTAGAAAATCAGGGATCACTGGTAAATGTAAAGTTACATAGGAGTAGGAATCTGCACACCTAGACCTCAGAGCTAGCAATCTAATGCATACTTATAGAAATGCAAAGCTGTCCCTGCTAGGCTGCACTGCCCCCCTCCCCATATGAGTCTCAGGCGTCTCGGTCCTTCCCTTGGGCAGTCTCTTACAATGGCAATGCCCTGCGACGTGCAGCGCTCTCACTGACCGAGGTGACTGTCCGCAGCAGGCTGTGTCCTGTATATTAGGCAGCCAAGGCCCTGTGACACTTTGGTAGCCCCTACATCACTTACTTTGATTTGTGCCCCTATGCGGCTGCAAACTAAAATGTGTATTTAGGGGCAAAATCAGGTTGATTTAGGTGCAGTTGCAATGGCACATTGTACATACCTCCCAACATGGCCCCTTCCAGGAGGGATAAGATGCTCCTCTGTCTGACTCCCCACCTAATGTATGATTGCCATCACCTGTGGGGAGCTAGGTCATTGATGAGACAGGTGTCACCACAGGTGGCTGCAATCATACATGAGGTGGGAAGTCCAGGAGCAGAGCACTGTGTCCCTCCTGGGATAGGTCGTTGGGTGGTATGATTGTGGGCTATGCCTGCAATTTGCCCATAACTGAATTGGGAGTAACAAGATTTAACATGTCATTCTCAGGGGTCAATTGAATAAGGGGTGAATTACGGGTGATGCCCAGGATGTGCTGTTCAACCACTGGCAATGGCACCCTAAATCACACCAATTTCTCCACAAATTTCCCCCTAAATCACGCATGTTAGGGGCAAATTCACAGCTCCATAGGGGTGTGTATTACAATACACTTTTTTTTTTAATTAAATGTGTGCACTCACCAGTCTGGGATAAAGCAATATTTTATTCAGCAAGTCTTATCATGCAAAATATAAGCATCAACGTTTTAATCTTAACAGGGACCTTTGTCAAGGTGGTACTATATGGGACACGTCCAGAATAAATACCCACACCAGTACACGTAGCCACACCCCCAGTATATGAAGCCACACCTATAGTACATGTTTCCGCTCCCCCAGCCAAACAATTAGCACAGGTGTAGTTGATTAAAAGACAGGCAGAACCAGGAGTAGAGCAAAACCATTTAATACTGCTCTTATACCTACTGTAAGTTCCGGCCCTGACCCGGAGGTCGGAACAGGGTTAAAATCCATATCAGGCCCGGAACTTTCCCGGAGCTGACCCAGGATATTCCCGAATCGGCCCGGTTCACACCGGAGCCAGGTCTGCAATGAACCAGCTCTTCCGGCATTGAAGTGACGTCATTTCCAAGCGCCACTGCAGGCGGTCAATCGGCAGGCATGCGGCACGATCCGGGTAATCGTGACCCGGATTGCGCCGTTTACACTGCAGGGTTTCACAAAGTTACCTGTGTTGGATTGGCGGGTCACTCGTCCCAGGAATCTAACCCTGTCCCCTTTTACACCCAGAAGCAACCCGGGTGTTAGCTCTGGTGTAAAAGGGGTATACGTAAATAAACCCCTCAGTATAAATCTTCAGACAAATACAATTGAAAATCAATCCCGATTTTATTAGCTAGGCCCCAGAGGATAATCAGAAGTGCAGCACAACGCAACGTTTCCTGCCGTGGAACGCACACTGGCGCATGGGCATATACACAAATAGTAAGCGCATTTCCAGATAAGCGCATTGCCTTCCCGGAACGCACACTGGTACAGCCGCACTTCCAGTTGTAGGAAGCGCAGTGCTGGGAGCGTCCCATCGTGGAACGCAAACCGGCACGTGCGCAGTGGCCCACCAGTGCTTCCGATGTGAAGCATCAATAAGCATGAGGAGCAGCAACAAGAAATAGCCCTATTAGGGGCATATACATTATATAATAATAATAATAATAATAATAATAATAATAATAATAATAATAATAATAAAGCATATTCAGGATATTAGCTACTTATTAGTTATTGTAAGTGCAATTTACCATAGCTAATCTATACACAAATATAACAATATACAAAAGTATTAATGTAGGGCACGGGTTATATAGTAAAACTGTAAGAATCAACCAGATCCACCGAAAATAGGAATACAAATTAAAAAAGTTAATAAATAAAAAAATATAATAATTGCCATTGATTTACAAAAAGCCAGGAGTTCACCCAAAATGAAATTCAAACCACAAAGATTTCTAAATGTATAGATTCATTCAGGCCAAGAGGCAAAATAGTGTCCAGTTCATGTGTCCAAGTAAACTTGATAATTATACATTGGAGTCATTCAAGTTGTTGTATATCTGTGTGCTCCTGAGTCTGTATATAGGAGACTGCGCTGAGTAATGTGATATGTGACACCTGTATATCTGTGTGCTCCTGTGTCTGTATATGGGAGACTGCGCTGAGTAATGTGATATGTGACACCTGTATATCTGTGTGCTCCTGTGTCTGTATATGGGAGACTGCGCTGAGTAATGTGATATGTGACACCTGTATATCTGTGTGCTCCTGAGTCTGTATATGGGAGACTGCGCTGAGTAATGTGATATGTGACCCCTGTATATCTGTGTGCTCCTGAGTCTGTATATGGGAGACTGCGCTGAGTAATGTGATATGTGACACCTGTATATCTGTGTGCTCCTGTGTCTATATGGGAGACTGCGCTGAGTAATGTGATATGTGACACCTGTATATCTGTGTGCTCCTGTGTCTGTATATGGGAGACTGCGCTGAGTAATGTGATATGTGACACCTGTATATCTGTGTGCTCCTGAGTCTGTATATAGGAGACTGCGCTGAGTAATGTGATATGTGACACCTGTATATCTGTGTGCTCCTGAGTCTGTATATGGGAGACTGCGCTGAGTAATGTGATATGTGACACCTGTATATCTGTGTGCACCTGAGTCTGCATATGGGAGACTGCGCTGAGTAATGTGATATGTGACACCTGTATATCTGTGTGCTCCTGAGTCTGTATATGGAGACTGTGCTGAGTAATGTGATAAGGTGACACCTGTATATCTGTGTGCTCCTGAGTCTGTATATAGGAGACTGCGCTGAGTAATGTGATATGTGACCCCTGTATATCTGTGTGCACCTGAGTCTGTATATGGGAGACTGCGCTGAGTAATGTGATATGTGACCCCTGTATATCTGTGTGCTCCTGTGTCTGTATATGGGAGACTGCTGAGTAATGTGATATGTGACACCTGTATATCTGTGTGCTCCTGAGTCTGTATATGGGAGACTGCTGAGTAATGTGATATGTGACACCTGTATATCTGTGTGCACCTGAGTCTGTATATGGGAGACTGCGCTGAGTAATGTGATATGTGACACCTGTATATCTGTGTGCTCCTGTGTCTATATGGGAGACTGCGCTGAGTAATGTGATATGTGACACCTGTATATCTGTGTGCTCCTGAGTCTGTATATAGGAGACTGCGCTGAGTAATGTGATATGTGACCCCTGTATATCTGTGTGCTCCTGAGTCTGTATATGGGAGACTGTGCTGAGTAATGTGATATGTGACACCTGTATATCTGTGTGCTCCTGAGTCTGTATATGGGAGACTGTGCTGAGTAATGTGATATGTGACCCCTGTATATCTGTGTGCTCCTGAGTCTGTATATAGGAGACTGCGCTGAGTAATGTGATATGTGACCCCTGTATATCTGTGTGCTCCTGAGTCTGTATATGGGAGACTGTGCTGAGTAATGTGATATGTGACACCTGTATATCTGTGTGCTCCTGAGTCTGTATATGGGAGACTGTGCTGAGTAATGTGATATGTGACACCTGTATATCTGTGTCCTCCTGAGTCTGTATATGGGAGACTGTGCTGAGTAATGTGATATGTGACACCTGTATATCTGTGTGCTCCTGAATCTGTATATGGGAGACTGTGCTGAGTAATGTGATATGTGACACCTGTGTATCTGTGTGCTCCTGAGTCTGTATATGGGAGACTGCGCTGAGTAATGTGACACCTGTATATCTGTGTGCTCCTGAGTCTGTATATGGGAGACTGTGCTGAGTAATGTGATAGGTGACACCTGTATATCTGTGTGCTCCTGAATCTGTATATGGGAGACTGTGCTGAGTAATGTGATATGTGACACCTGTATATCTGTGTGCTCCTGAGTCTGTATATGGGAGACTGCGCTGAGTAATGTGATATGTGACACCTGTATATCTGTGTGCTCCTGAGTCTGTATATAGGAGACTGCGCTGAGTAATGTGATATGTGACACCTGTATATCTGTGTGCTCCTGAGTCTGTATATAGGAGACTGCGCTGAGTAATGTGATAGGTGACACCTGTATATCTGTGTGCTCCTGAGTCTGTATATGGGAGACTGCGCTGAGTAATGTGATAGGTGACACCTGTATATCTGTGTGCTCCTGAGTCTGTATATGGGAGACTGCGCTGAGTAATGTGATAGGTGACACCTGTATATCTGTGTGCTCCTGAGTCTGTATATGGGAGACTGCGCTGAGTAATGTGATAGGTGACACCTGTATATCTGTGTGCTCCTGAGTCTGTATATGGGAGACTGCGCTGAGTAATGTGATAGGTGACACCTGTATATCTGTGTGCACCTGAGTCTGTATATGGGAGACTGCGCTGAGTAATGTGATAGGTGACACCTGTGTATCTGTGTGCTCCTGAGTCTGTATATGGGAGACTGCGCTGAGTAATGTGATAGGTGACACCTGTATATCTGTGTGCTCCTGAATCTGTATATGGGAGACTGCGCTGAGTAATGTGATATGTGACACCTGTATATCTGTGTGCTCCTGAGTCTGTATATGGGAGACTGCGCTGAGTAATGTGATATGTGACACCTGTATATCTGTGTGCTCCTGAGTCTGTATATGGGAGACTGCGCTGAGTAATGTGATATGTGACACCTGTATATCTGTGTGCTCCTGAGTCTGTATATGGGAGACTGCGCTGAGTAATGTGATATGTGACACCTGTATATCTGTGTGCTCCTGAGTCTGTATATAGGAGACTGCGCTGAGTAATGTGATATGTGACACCTGTATATCTGTGTGCTCCTGAGTCTGTATATGGAGACTGTGCTGAGTAATGTGATAAGGTGACACCTGTATATCTGTGTGCTCCTGAGTCTGTATATGGGAGACTGTGCTGAGTAATGTGATATGTGACACCTGTATATCTGTGTGCACCTGAGTCTGTATATGGGAGACTGCGCTGAGTAATGTGATATGTGACACCTGTATATCTGTGTGCTCCTGTGTCTGTATATGGGAGACTGCGCTGAGTAATGTGATATGTGACACCTGTATATCTGTGTGCTCCTGAGTCTGTATATGGGAGACTGCGCTGAGTAATGTGATATGTGACCCCTGTATATCTGTGTGCTCCTGAGTCTGTATATGGGAGACTGCGCTGAGTAATGTGATATGTGACACCTGTATATCTGTGTGCACCTGAGTCTGCATATGGGAGACTGCGCTGAGTAATGTGATATGTGACACCTGTATATCTGTGTGCTCCTGAGTCTGTATATGGAGACTGTGCTGAGTAATGTGATAAGGTGACACCTGTATATCTGTGTGCTCCTGAGTCTGTATATAGGAGACTGCGCTGAGTAATGTGATATGTGACCCCTGTATATCTGTGTGCACCTGAGTCTGTATATGGGAGACTGCGCTGAGTAATGTGATATGTGACCCCTGTATATCTGTGTGCTCCTGTGTCTGTATATGGGAGACTGCTGAGTAATGTGATATGTGACACCTGTATATCTGTGTGCTCCTGAGTCTGTATATGGGAGACTGCTGAGTAATGTGATATGTGACACCTGTATATCTGTGTGCACCTGAGTCTGTATATGGGAGACTGCGCTGAGTAATGTGATATGTGACACCTGTATATCTGTGTGCTCCTGTGTCTATATGGGAGACTGCGCTGAGTAATGTGATATGTGACACCTGTATATCTGTGTGCTCCTGAGTCTGTATATAGGAGACTGCGCTGAGTAATGTGATATGTGACCCCTGTATATCTGTGTGCTCCTGAGTCTGTATATGGGAGACTGCGCTGAGTAATGTGATATGTGACCCCTGTATATCTGTGTGCACCTGAGTCTGTATATGGGAGACTGCGCTGAGTAATGTGATATGTGACCCCTGTATATCTGTGTCCTCCTGAGTCTGTATATGGGAGACTGCGCTGAGTAATGTGATATGTGACACCTGTATATCTGTGTGCTCCTGAATCTGTATATGGGAGACTGTGCTGAGTAATGTGATATGTGACACCTGTATATCTGTGTCCTCCTGAGTCTGTATATGGGAGACTGTGCTGAGTAATGTGATATGTGACACCTGTATATCTGTGTGCTCCTGAATCTGTATATGGGAGACTGTGCTGAGTAATGTGATATGTGACACCTGTGTATCTGTGTGCTCCTGAGTCTGTATATGGGAGACTGCGCTGAGTAATGTGACACCTGTATATCTGTGTGCTCCTGAGTCTGTATATGGGAGACTGTGCTGAGTAATGTGATAGGTGACACCTGTATATCTGTGTGCTCCTGAATCTGTATATGGGAGACTGTGCTGAGTAATGTGATATGTGACACCTGTATATCTGTGTGCTCCTGAGTCTGTATATGGGAGACTGCGCTGAGTAATGTGATATGTGACACCTGTATATCTGTGTGCTCCTGAGTCTGTATATGGGAGACTGCGCTGAGTAATGTGATATGTGACACCTGTATATCTGTGTGCTCCTGAGTCTGTATATAGGAGACTGCGCTGAGTAATGTGATATGTGACACCTGTATATCTGTGTGCTCCTGAGTCTGTATATGGGAGACTGCGCTGAGTAATGTGATATGTGACACCTGTATATCTGTGTGCTCCTGAGTCTGTATATGGGAGACTGCGCTGAGTAATGTGATATGTGACACCTGTATATCTGTGTGCTCCTGAGTCTGTATATGGGAGACTGCGCTGAGTAATGTGATATGTGACACCTGTATATCTGTGTGCTCCTGAGTCTGTATATGGGAGACTGCGCTGAGTAATGTGATAGGTGACACCTGTATATCTGTGTGCTCCTGAGTCTGTATATGGGAGACTGCGCTGAGTAATGTGATATGTGACACCTGTATATCTGTGTGCACCTGAGTCTGTATATGGGAGACTGCTGAGTAATGTGATATGTGACACCTGTATATCTGTGTGCTCCTGAGTCTGTATATGGGAGACTGCGCTGAGTAATGTGATATGTGACACCTGTATATCTGTGTGCTCCTGTGTCTATATGGGAGACTGCGCTGAGTAATGTGATATGTGACACCTGTATATCTGTGTGCTCCTGAGTCTGTATATAGGAGACTGCGCTGAGTAATGTGATATGTGACCCCTGTATATCTGTGTGCTCCTGAGTCTGTATATGGGAGACTGCGCTGAGTAATGTGATATGTGACCCCTGTATATCTGTGTGCACCTGAGTCTGTATATGGGAGACTGCGCTGAGTAATGTGATATGTGACCCCTGTATATCTGTGTCCTCCTGAGTCTGTATATGGGAGACTGCGCTGAGTAATGTGATATGTGACACCTGTATATCTGTGTGCTCCTGAATCTGTATATGGGAGACTGTGCTGAGTAATGTGATATGTGACACCTGTATATCTGTGTCCTCCTGAGTCTGTATATGGGAGACTGTGCTGAGTAATGTGATATGTGACACCTGTATATCTGTGTGCTCCTGAATCTGTATATGGGAGACTGTGCTGAGTAATGTGATATGTGACACCTGTGTATCTGTGTGCTCCTGAGTCTGTATATGGGAGACTGCGCTGAGTAATGTGACACCTGTATATCTGTGTGCTCCTGAGTCTGTATATGGGAGACTGTGCTGAGTAATGTGATAGGTGACACCTGTATATCTGTGTGCTCCTGAATCTGTATATGGGAGACTGTGCTGAGTAATGTGATATGTGACACCTGTATATCTGTGTGCTCCTGAGTCTGTATATGGGAGACTGCGCTGAGTAATGTGATATGTGACACCTGTATATCTGTGTGCTCCTGAGTCTGTATATGGGAGACTGCGCTGAGTAATGTGATATGTGACACCTGTATATCTGTGTGCTCCTGAGTCTGTATATGGGAGACTGCGCTGAGTAATGTGATATGTGACACCTGTATATCTGTGTGCTCCTGAGTCTGTATATAGGAGACTGCGCTGAGTAATGTGATATGTGACACCTGTATATCTGTGTGCTCCTGAGTCTGTATATGGGAGACTGCGCTGAGTAATGTGATATGTGACACCTGTATATCTGTGTGCTCCTGAGTCTGTATATGGGAGACTGCGCTGAGTAATGTGATATGTGACACCTGTATATCTGTGTGCTCCTGAGTCTGTATATGGGAGACTGCGCTGAGTAATGTGATATGTGACACCTGTATATCTGTGTGCTCCTGAGTCTGTATATGGGAGACTGCGCTGAGTAATGTGATAGGTGACACCTGTATATCTGTGTGCTCCTGAGTCTGTATATGGGAGACTGCGCTGAGTAATGTGATATGTGACACCTGTATATCTGTGTGCACCTGAGTCTGTATATGGGAGACTGCGCTGAGTAATGTGATAGGTGACACCTGTGTATCTGTGTGCTCCTGAGTCTGTATATGGGAGACTGCGCTGAGTAATGTGATAGGTGACACCTGTATATCTGTGTGCTCCTGAATCTGTATATGGGAGACTGCGCTGAGTAATGTGATATGTGACACCTGTATATCTGTGTGCTCCTGAGTCTGTATATGGGAGACTGCGCTGAGTAATGTGATATGTGACACCTGTATATCTGTGTGCTCCTGAGTCTGTATATGGGAGACTGCGCTGAGTAATGTGATATGTGACACCTGTATATCTGTGTGCTCCTGAGTCTGTATATGGGAGACTGCGCTGAGTAATGTGATATGTGACACCTGTATATCTGTGTGCTCCTGAGTCTGTATATAGGAGACTGCGCTGAGTAATGTGATATGTGACACCTGTATATCTGTGTGCTCCTGAGTCTGTATATAGGAGACTGCGCTGAGTAATGTGATATGACACCTGTATATCTGTGTGCTCCTGAGTCTGTATATGGGAGACTGCGCTGAGTAATGTGATATGTGACACCTGTATATCTGTGTGCTCCTGAGTCTGTATATGGGAGACTGCGCTGAGTAATGTGATAGGTGACACCTGTATATCTGTGTGCTCCTGAGTCTGTATATGGGAGACTGCGCTGAGTAATGTGATATGTGACACCTGTATATCTGTGTGCTCCTGAGTCTGCATATGGGAGACTGCGCTGAGTAATGTGATATGTGACACCTGTATATCTGTGTGCTCCTGAGTCTGTATATGGAGACTGTGCTGAGTAATGTGATAAGGTGACACCTGTATATCTGTGTGCTCCTGAGTCTGTATATAGGAGACTGCGCTGAGTAATGTGATATGTGACCCCTGTATATCTGTGTGCACCTGAGTCTGTATATGGGAGACTGCGCTGAGTAATGTGATATGTGACCCCTGTATATCTGTGTGCTCCTGTGTCTGTATATGGGAGACTGCTGAGTAATGTGATATGTGACACCTGTATATCTGTGTGCTCCTGAGTCTGTATATGGGAGACTGCTGAGTAATGTGATATGTGACACCTGTATATCTGTGTGCACCTGAGTCTGTATATGGGAGACTGCGCTGAGTAATGTGATATGTGACACCTGTATATCTGTGTGCTCCTGTGTCTGTATATGGGAGACTGCGCTGAGTAATGTGATATGTGACACCTGTATATCTGTGTGCTCCTGAGTCTGTATATAGGAGACTGCGCTGAGTAATGTGATATGTGACACCTGTATATCTGTGTGCACCTGAGTCTGTATATGGGAGACTGCGCTGAGTAATGTGATAGGTGACACCTGTATATCTGTGTCCTCCTGAGTCTGTATATGGGAGACTGCGCTGAGTAATGTGATATCTGACACCTGTATATCTGTGTCCTCCTGAGTCTGTATATGGGAGACTGTGCTGAGTAATGTGATATGTGACACCTGTATATCTGTGTCCTCCTGAGTCTGTATATGGGAGACTGCGCTGAGTAATGTGATATCTGACACCTGTATATCTGTGTCCTCCTGAGTCTGTATATGGGAGACTGCGCTGAGTAATGTGATATCTGACACCTGTATATATGTGTCCTCCTGAGTCTGTATATAGTAGACTGCGCTGAGTAATGTGATATGTGATACCTGTATATCTGTGTGCTCCTGAGTCTGTATATGGGAGACTGCGCTGAGTAATGTGATATGTGACACCTGTATATCTGTGTGCTCCTGAGTCTGTATATGGGAGACTGCGCTGAGTAATGTGATAGGTGACACCTGTATATCTGTGTGCTCCTGAGTCTGTATATGGGAGACTGCGCTGAGTAATGTGATATGTGACACCTGTATATCTGTGTGCTCCTGAGTCTGCATATGGGAGACTGCGCTGAGTAATGTGATATGTGACACCTGTATATCTGTGTGCTCCTGAGTCTGTATATGGAGACTGTGCTGAGTAATGTGATAAGGTGACACCTGTATATCTGTGTGCTCCTGAGTCTGTATATAGGAGACTGCGCTGAGTAATGTGATATGTGACCCCTGTATATCTGTGTGCACCTGAGTCTGTATATGGGAGACTGCGCTGAGTAATGTGATATGTGACCCCTGTATATCTGTGTGCTCCTGTGTCTGTATATGGGAGACTGCTGAGTAATGTGATATGTGACACCTGTATATCTGTGTGCTCCTGAGTCTGTATATGGGAGACTGCTGAGTAATGTGATATGTGACACCTGTATATCTGTGTGCACCTGAGTCTGTATATGGGAGACTGCGCTGAGTAATGTGATATGTGACACCTGTATATCTGTGTGCTCCTGTGTCTGTATATGGGAGACTGCGCTGAGTAATGTGATATGTGACACCTGTATATCTGTGTGCTCCTGAGTCTGTATATAGGAGACTGCGCTGAGTAATGTGATATGTGACACCTGTATATCTGTGTGCACCTGAGTCTGTATATGGGAGACTGCGCTGAGTAATGTGATAGGTGACACCTGTATATCTGTGTCCTCCTGAGTCTGTATATGGGAGACTGCGCTGAGTAATGTGATATCTGACACCTGTATATCTGTGTCCTCCTGAGTCTGTATATGGGAGACTGTGCTGAGTAATGTGATATGTGACACCTGTATATCTGTGTCCTCCTGAGTCTGTATATGGGAGACTGCGCTGAGTAATGTGATATCTGACACCTGTATATCTGTGTCCTCCTGAGTCTGTATATGGGAGACTGCGCTGAGTAATGTGATATCTGACACCTGTATATATGTGTCCTCCTGAGTCTGTATATAGTAGACTGCGCTGAGTAATGTGATATGTGATACCTGTATATCTGTGTGCTCCTGAGTCTGTATATAGGAAACTGCGCTGAGTAATGTGATACGTGACACCTGTATATCTGTGTGCTCCTGATTCTGTATATGGGAGACTGCGCTGAGTAATGTGATATCTGACACCTGTATATATGTGTCCTCCTGAGTCTGTATATAGTAGACTGCGCTGAGTAATGTGATATGTGATACCTGAAAAATTGTTAATTATATTGAAAGTAATTGTATGCAAGTACAAGTTCAAGTAAATATACTGTATATATGGGATGTAGTTGTGAGAACGGCGGCCGTGATGCCGCCGGTCTCAATAAACAGTGAAATCTCAACAAGGGACTTAAGATAGGCGTTGAAATACCGACACCTATGTTAATACCAACGCCGGAACACAAAGGACGCCAGCTCAAACGAGGTAAGTCCGGGGCGCCCTTAGCATTAGCCGCGGGGGGGGGGAGGTTTGGTTTAGGAAGCGTAGCGGGGATAGGTTTTGGGGGGGAGGTAAGGGTTAGGCACCCCTATTGGGGAGGGATAGGTACGAAGGTGTGGGGGGTTAGGTTTAGGCACTAACACCGAAGGACGGGGGGTTAGGTCTAAGTGCCGGAATGCCGAAGGACGCCAACTCAAACAAGGTAAGTCCGGGGCGCCCTTAGCGTTAGCCGCGGGGGGGAGGGTTAGGGAGCGTAGTGGGGATAGGTTTTGAGGGGGGGGAGGTTAGGGTTAGGCACCCCTATTGGGGAGGGTTAGGTACGAAGGGGTGGGGGGTTAGGTTTAGGGAACGTAGCGGGGATAGGTTTTGGGGGGAGGTTATGGTTAGGTACCCCTAGTGGGGAGGGTTAGGTACGAAGGGGTGGGGGGTTAGGTTTAGGCACTGATGGGGAGGGTTAGCCTACAAGAAGGGAGGGTTAGGGGGAGAGAGTAAGTGTACTTACCCGACCCGTCGGGATACCAACCATAGGGATGCCGCTGTCAGTATTGTGGCATTACATACCCATTTCATAGATTATATTGAGTATTCTCTTTATTGATTTCCAGAACATTTACAGCAATTACAAAAAAAAAGATAATTAGAAGTGAAAAAAAAATGTAAGAACATCAATACAATGGAGAGTGAGCAGAGAAAAGTAGATACAGTCAGGTGCATAAATATTGGGACATTGACAGAGTTGTCATATTTTGGCCTCTATTCACCACCACAATGGCTTTGAAATGAAACAAACAAGATGTGCTTTACCTGCAGACTTTCAGATTTAATTTGAGGGTAATTACATCCAAATCAGGTGAACGGTGTAGGAATTACAACGGTTTTTATATGTGCATCCCACTTTTTAAGGGGCCAAAAGTAATGGGACAAACTAAACAATCCTAAATCTAACTTTCACTTTTTAATACTTTGTTGCAAATCCTTTGCAGGCAATTACAGCCTCAAGTCTGGAACGCATAGACATCACCAGATGCTGGGTTTCATCCCTGGTGATGCTCTGCCAGGCCTCTACTGCAAATGTCTTCAGTTCCTGCTTGTTCTTGGGGCATTTTCCCTTCAGTTTTGTCTTCATCAAGTGAAATGCATGCTCAATCGGATTCAGGTCAGGGGATTGACTTGGCCATTGCATAACATTCCACTTTTTAGCCTTAAAAAAACCTCTTCTGTTGCTTTTGCAGTATGCTTCGGGTCATTGTCCATCTGCACTGTGAAGCGCCGTCCAATGAGTTCTGAAGCATTTGACTGAATATGAGCATATAATATTGCCCGAAACACTTCAGAATTCATTCTGCTGCTTTTGTCAGTAGTCACATCTTCAATAAATACAAGGGAACCAGTTCCATTGGCAGCCATACATGCCCACGCCATGACACTACCACCACCATGCTTCACTGATGAGGTGGTATGTTTTGGATCATGAGCAGTTCCTTTCCTTCTCCATACTCTTCTCTTCCCATCACTCTGGTACAAGTTGATCTTTGTCTCATCTGTCCATAGGATGTTGTTCCAGAACTGTAATGGCTTTTTTAGATGTTGTTTGGCAAACTCTAATCTGGTCTTCCTGTTTTTGTGGCTCACCAATGGTTTACATCTTGTGGTGAACCCTCTATATTCACTCTTGTGAAGTCTCTTGATTGTTGACTTTGACACATATACACCTACCTCCTGGAGAGTGTTCTTGATTTGGCCAACTGTTGTGAAGGGGTTTTTCTTCACCAGGGAAATAATTCTTCTGTCATCCACCACAGTTGTTTTCCGTGGTCTTCCGGGTCTTTTGGTGTAGCTGAGCTCTCCGATGCGTTCTTTCTTTTTAAGAATGTTCCAAACAGTTGATTTGGCCACACCTAATGTTTTTGCTATATCTCTGATGGGTTTGTTTGGATTTTTGAGCCTAATGATGGCTTGCTTCACTGATAGTGACAGCTCTTTGGATCTCATATTGAGAGTCGACAGCAACTGATTCCAAATGCAAATGTCACACCTAGAATCAACTCCAGACCATTTACCTGCTTAATTGATAATGAAATAACGAGGGAATAGCCCACAACTGTCCATGAAATAGCTTTTGAGTTAATAGTCCCATTACTTTTGGCCCCTTAAAAAGTGGGAGGCACATATAGAAACCATTGTAATTCCTACACCGTTCACCTGATTTGGATTTATTACCCTCAAATTAAATCTGAAAGTCTGCAGGTAAATCACATCTTGTTTGTTTCATTTCTAAGCCATTGTGGTGGTGACTAGAGGCCAAAATATGAAAATTCTGTCAATGTCACAATATTTATGCACCTGACTGTATATTTTTATTCATTTTATATTTTGCAGATAAATATATAAATGATAAATATATAAATAATATCTTGTATCAGAGCTATTTCATATTTTACCTAACATGAGGAAGTCGCTACCAGGAAATACCCTCTCGGGTCATTGCCCATAGATAATGGTTCAGCCGTTCATCTGGTAGATCATTGCTCGGCAGCTGTATGGTGAGGGTAGAAAGATCTAACCTCTGAGTACAAATGCGTTTTCCTGGTATTTTAGCGATTTTCAGTCTCTGCTTCCTCCTTAGGTTATTACATTGCAAAGTTCTCTTAGCTGCAGATGTTACATCAGTGTTTCACAGACAGTGCGCACTCATTAAATAATGTTATACTTGAAGCATACTGAAATTGACAGTGTTCTAATATATCAGCCAGAAGGGAGTATATTTGGGAAATATATGAGGTTAGTGATAACATAGATCCCCTATACTGCCCCTCATATATACCCTATAGTGTAGTACATTGCATAGATCCCTTACACTGTCCCTCATATATACCCTATAATGTAGTACATCGCATAGATCCCCTATACTGTCCGTCATATATACCCTATAATGTAGTACATCGCATAGATCCCCTATACTGTCCGTCATATATACCCTATAGTGTAGTACATCACATAGATCCCTTATACTGTCCCTCATATATACCCTATAATGTAGTACATCGCATAGATCCCCTATACTGTCCGTCATATATACCCTATAGTGTAGTACATCGCATAGATCCCCTATACTGACCCTCGTATATACCCTATAGTGTAGTACATTGCATAGATCCCCTATACTGTCCCTCATATATACCCTATAATGTAGTACATCGCATAGATCCCCTATACTATCCGTCATATATACCCTATAGTGTAGTACATTGCATAGATCCCTTATACTGTCCCTCATATATACCCTATAATGTAGTACATCGCATAGATCCCCTATACTGTCCGTCATATATACCCTATAATGTAATACATCGCATAGATCCCCTATACTGTCCCTCATATATACCCTATAGTGTAGTACATCGCATAGATCCCCTATACTGTCCCTCATATATACCCAATAGTGTAGTACATCGCATAGATCCCCTATACTGTCCCTCATATATACCCTATAGTGTAGTACATCGCATAGATCCCCTATACTGTCCCTCATATATACCTTTATAGTGTAGTACATCGCATAGATTCCCTATACTGTCCCTCATATATACCCTATAGTGTAGTACATCGCATAGATCCCCCATACTGTCCCTCATATATACCCTATAGTGTAGTACATCGCATAGATCCCCTATACTGTCCCTCATATATACCATATAGAGTATTACATTGCATAGATTCCCTATACTGTCCCTCATATATACCCTATAGTGTAGTACATCGCATAGATCCCTTATACTGTCATATCGTACTGTATATACCATATAGTGTATTACATCACATAGATACCCTATACTGTCCCTCATATATATACCCTCTAGTGTAGTACATCGCATAGATCCCCTATACTGTCATATCATACTGTATATACCATATAGTGTATTACATCACATAGATACCCTATACTGTCCCTCATATAGTGTAGTACATCGCATACATCCCCTATACTGTCCCTTGTATATTCCCTATAGTGTAGTACATCGCATAGATTCCCTATACTGTCCCTTGTATATTCCCTATAGTGTAGTACATCGCATAGATTCCCTATACTGTCCCTCGTATATACCATGTAGTGTAGGACATCACTTAGATCCCGTATACAGACCATCATATCCACACAAATCCTGTATATACCCCTATAGTGTAGTACATCACATATACCCTATACTGTTGTGTAGTACATCACATATACCTGATACTGTTGTGTATTACATCACATATACCCTATACTGTTGTGTAGTACATCACATATACACTATACTGTTGTGTGGTACATCACATATACCCTATACTGTTGTGTAGTACATCACATATTCCCTATACTGTTGTGTAGTACATCACATATACCCGATACTGTTGTGTAGTACATCACATATACACTATACTGTTGTGTAGTACATCACATATACCCTATACTGTTGTGTAGTACATCACATATACCCTATACTGTTGTGTAGTACATCACATATACCCTATACTGTTGTGTAGTACATCACATATACACTATACTGTTGTGTAGTACATCACATATACTCTATACTGTTGTGTAGTACATCACATATACCCTATACTGTTGTGTAGTACATCACATATACTCTATACTGTTGTGTAGTACATCACACATACCCTATACTGTTGTGTAGTACATCACACATACCCTATACTGTTGTGTAGTACATCACACATACCCTATACTGTTGTGTAGTACATCACACATACCCTATACTGTTGTGTAGTACATCACATATACCCGATACTGTTGTGTAGTACATCACATATACCCGATACTGTTGTGTATTACATCACATATACCCTATACTGTTGTGTAGTAAATCACATATACACTATACTGTTGTGTAGTACATCACATATACCCTATACTGTTGTGTAGTACATCACATATACTCTATACTGTTGTGTAGTACATCACACATACCCTATACTGTTGTGTAGTACATCACACATACCCTATACTGTTGTGTAGTACATCACACATACCCTATACTGTTGTGTAGTACATCACATATACCCGATACTGTTGTGTAGTACATCACATATACCCGATACTGTTGTGTATTACATCACATATACCCTATACTGTTGTGTAGTACATCACATATACCCTATACTGTTGTGTAGTACATCACATATACACTATACTGTTGTGTAGTACATCACATATACCCTATACTGTTGTGTAGTACATCACATATACCCTATACTGTTGTGTAGTACATCACATATACACTATACTGTTGTGTATTACATCACATATACCCTATACTGTTGTGTAGTACATCACATATACCCTATACTGTTGTGTAGTACATCACATATACACTATACTGTTGTGTAGTACATCACATATACACTATACTGTTGTGTAGTACATCACATATACCCTATACTGTTGTGTAGTACATCACATATACCCTATACTGTTGTGTGGTACATCACATATACCCTATACTGTTGTGTAGTACATCACATATACCCTATACTGTTGTGTAGTACATCACATATACACTATACTGTTGTGTAGTACATCACATATACACTATACTGTTGTGTAGTACATCACATATACACTATACTGTTGTGTAGTACATCACATATACCCTATACTGTTGTGTAGTACATCACATATACACTATACTGTTGTGTAGTACATCACATATACACTATACTGTTGTGTAGTACATCACATATACCCTATACTGTTGTGTAGTACATCACATATACCCTATACTGTTGTGTGGTAAATCACATATACCCTATACTGTTGTGTATTACATCACATATACCCTATACTGTTGTGTGGTACATCACATATACACTCTATTGTTGTGTGGTACATCACATATACCCTATACTGTTGTGTGGTACATCACATATACCCTATACTGTTGTGTGGTACATCACATATACCCTATACTGTTGTGTGGTACATCACATATACCCTATACTGTTGTGTGGTACATCACATATACCCTATACTGTTGTGTGGTACATCACATATACACTATACTGTTGTGTAGTACATCACATATACACTATACTGTTGTGTAGTACATCACATATACTCTATACTGTTGTGTAGTACATCACATATACACTATACTGTTGTGTAGTACATCACATATACCCTATACTGTTGTGTAGTACATCACATATACACTATACTGTTGTGTAGTACATCACATATACACTATACTGTTGTGTAGTACATCACATATACACTATACTGTTGTGTAGTACATCACATATACCCTATACTGTTGTGTAGTACATCACATATACACTATACTGTTGTGTAGTACATCACATATACCCGATACTGTTGTGTAGTACATCACATATACACTATACTGTTGTGTAGTACATCACATATACTCTATACTGTTGTGTAGTACATCACATATACACTATACTGTTGTGTAGTACATCACATATACCCTATACTGTTGTGTAGTACATCACATATACCCGATACTGTTGTGTAGTACATCACATATACCCTATACTGTTGTGTAGTACATCACATATACCCTATACTGTTGTGTAGTACATCACATATATCCTATACTGTTGTGTAGTACATCACATATACCCGATACTGTTGTGTATTACATCACATATACCCGATACTGTTGTGTAGTACATCACATATTCCCTATACTGTTGTGTAGTACATCACATATACCCGATACTGTTGTGTAGTACATCACATATACACTATACTGTTGTGTAGTACATCACATATACCCTATACTGTTGTGTAGTACATCACATATACCCTATACTGTTGTGTAGTACATCACATATACCCTATACTGTTGTGTAGTACATCACATATACCCGATACTGTTGTGTGGTACATCACATATACACTATACTGTTGTGTGGTACATCACATATACCCGATACTGTTGTGTGGTACATCACATATACCCGATACTGTTGTGTATTACATCACATATACCCTATACTGTTGTGTAGTACATCACATATACACTATACTGTTGTGTAGTACATCACATATACCCGATACTGTTGTGTAGTACATCACATATACACTATACTGTTGTGTAGTACATCACATATACCCTATACTGTTGTGTAGTACATCACATATATCCTATACTGTTGTGTAGTACATCACATATACCCGATACTGTTGTGTATTACATCACATATACCCGATACTGTTGTGTAGTACATCACATATTCCCTATACTGTTGTGTAGTACATCACATATACCCGATACTGTTGTGTAGTACATCACATATACACTATACTGTTGTGTAGTACATCACATATACCCTATACTGTTGTGTAGTACATCACATATACCCTATACTGTTGTGTAGTACATCACATATACCCTATACTGTTGTGTAGTACATCACATATACCCGATACTGTTGTGTGGTACATCACATATACACTATACTGTTGTGTGGTACATCACATATACCCGATACTGTTGTGTGGTACATCACATATACCCGATACTGTTGTGTATTACATCACATATACCCTATACTGTTGTGTAGTACATCACATATACACTATACTGTTGTGTAGTACATCACATATACCCTATACTGTTGTGTAGTACATCACATATACACTATACTGTTGTGTAGTACATCACATATACCCTATACTGTTGTGTAGTACATCACATATACACTATACTGTTGTGTAGTACATCACATATACACTATACTGTTGTGTAGTACATCACATATACACTATACTGTTGTGTAGTACATCACATATACCCTATACTGTTGTGTAGTACATCACATATACCCTATACTGTTGTGTAGTACATCACATATACCCTATACTGTTGTGTAGTACATCACATATACACTATACTGTTGTGTAGTACATCACATATACACTATACTGTTGTGTAGTACATCACACATACCCTATACTGTTGTGTAGTACATCACATATACTCTATACTGATGTGTAGTACATCACACATACACTATACTGTTGTGTATTACATCACACATACCCTATACTGTTGTGTAGTACATCACACATACCCTATACTGTTGTGTAGTACATCACATATACACTATACTGTTGTGTAGTACATCACATATACACTATACTGTTGTGTGGTACATCACATATACCCGATACTGTTGTGTGGTACATCACACATACCCGATACTGTTGTGTAGTACATCACATATACCCTATACTGTTGTGTAGTACATCACACAGAGCTCCTATGTCCAGGTGACAGACTCCAGCACTTACCTGTACCCCAGGACTCCCCGGTCGCTCCGTTCCTCTCAGCGCTGCCACATGTGTTCCTCCCGGAGGCAGATGACTGGGACTCACACCAGAGGGTGGGCGTGGCACACGCTGTTGAGTGATGTCTTCCACTCCTCTCCACCAATCACAGTAGACCTCTGACCGAGCCGAGACCAATCCCAGCCGGGGACACAGCGCTGATGTTTACAGAGTACCTGGTCTCTCTGGCCACCGTGCTGACTACAGGGTACCCTGGCATGTGTCTGTGCCACAGGGAGTTTAGGGCCTGATTCAGCAGTGCAATTCTGAAGGCAGATTCCCGATTATCGGGAAGCTGTGTGTGTGCAGAATGGGTCCTGTGTAATCGCACGCAGACCCTTTTATCCCTCTGCCTGACTGACAGGTAGAGGCATTTAAGGGGCGGTGCGGGGGCGGGGACAGCCGGCGTTCCCGGAAATGAGGGCATGACGGCCTCATTTTCCGGGAGTGGTAAGGCCAGGGGCTGCGTCTACGGACGCAGTTTCCTGGCTTCGCAAGCCGGCCAGCCTGAGTAAGCTGAGGCTTGCTCAGCTGGCAGGAGGCCCGGGCCCGTCCACCATCGTGGCCTCAGTCGCAGTGCTGGGATAGCAAATGCAGCAGGGGGTGTCATACAGGGGGGTGTCATACAGAGGGGTGTCATACAGAGGGGTGTCACACAGAGGGGTGTCATACAGGGGGGGTGTCATACAGGGCGGTGTCACACAGAGGGGTGTCATACAGGGGGGTGTCATACAGGGGGGTGTCATACAGAGGGGTGTCACACAGAGGGGTGTCATACAGGGGGGGTGTCATACAGGGCGGTGTCACACAGAGGGGTGTCATACAGAGGGGTGTCACACAGGGGGGTGTCACACAGAGGGGTATCATACAGGGGTTTCATACAGAGGGGTGTCATACAGGGGTGTCACACAGAGGGGTGTCATACAGAGGGTGTCATACAGGGGGTGTCATACAGAGGGGTGTCATACAGGGGTGTCATACAGGGGTGTCATACAGAGGGGTATCATACAGAGGGTGTCATACAGGGGTGTCATACAGAGGGGTGTCATACAGAGGGGTATCATACAGAGGGTGTCATACAGGGGTGTCATACAGGGGGTGTCATACAGAGGGGTGTCACACAGAGGTGTCATACAGAGGGGTGTCACACAGAGGTGTCACACAGAGGGGTGTCATACAGAGGGTGTCATACAGGGGTGTCATACAGGGGGTATCATACAGGAGGTGTCATACAGAGGTGTCACACAGAGGGGTGTCATACAGAGGGTGTTATACAGGGGGTATCATACAGAGGGGTGTCATACAGGGGGTATCATACAGAGGGTGTCATACAGGGGTGTCATACAGAGGGGTGTCATACAGGAGTGTGTCATACAAGGGGTATCATACAGGAGGTGTCATACAGGAGGTGTCATACAGAGGGTGTCATACAGAGGGGTGTCATACAGGGGGTATCATACAGAGGGGTGTCATACAGGGGGTATCATACAGGGGGTATCATACAGAGGGTGTCATACAGGGGTGTCATACAGAGGGGTGTCATACAGAGGGGTGTCATACAGGAGGTGTCATACAGAGGGTATCATACAGGAGGTGTCATACAGGAGGTGTCATACAGGGGTGTCATACAGAGGGTATCATACACCTCCTGCTGCATTAGCATAATAGTAAGGACAGAATTGCATCCGAATCTGAATCACCCCCTGAGGCTGTAATCTGCAATGGGGCAGGGACTGGTGTGTATGGCATAATATTATCTTTACAGCGCTGCGTAATTCTGTGGCGCCTTATGTATTACTGCTAATAATAATGATACAGTTGGACATACAGGGTTCGGATTCTGAGCCGCACGCTGCTGCGACTGCATTAGCGTCTGTTACGGCAGTGGCGTCTGCGGATTTATGCGAATACTGCTATCAGCATGCGTCCCAATGTGCAAGGACTGAGACGCCCCCTCTGAGCGGCTTTACATGCTGTAGTACTGCTACTAGGGCTACTAACTAACAACTAATGGCCAATGTTATCATAATGTGTAATGTGTAACTACTCCCAGCACCACAAATGTTATATATATACACTGCAGTGCCACAGTGCCCCCCACGCTGCTGATGTAGCACCCCGGCTACCCTGCTGTTAATCCGTCTCTGTATTTGTGCTGGCACTATCCATGTCTATGCCATGTGTCAGTCATACCCCCCCCCCCCCAATCACGCTGAGAGAGAAGGTGGCTGAGATGACTGTATGTAAGGCAGCTCCTGTACCCCTCCTCCTGCTGTAAGGCGACCCTTCCCTCTCTCACATGGCTCAGCAGAGACACACCCATCTAATCTCCGCCACCATTAACAGCTCCCAGTCTACCTGTGTGACAGGTGCAAAGGGGGAGGGACACACCCATTAAACCTGCCAAACAACAGCTCCGTTCCCATTTTAAGAACAGAGGGTGGACCCGGCTGCCCCATCCAGGATGTTCAGATCCTGGAACCCTGCGATCTAATCTGCGGCTGGAGTGCGGGTCCATTCCCATCGCTGGCCCTGGGTAGGTGGAGAGGAGCTGGGAGCTTTGTGCTGGGTTTAGCTGCAGAGAGAGAGAAGGGGCAGCTGGGGCTTATACAGGAGGGTTAGCTCTGTGCTGTGCATGCACTGTCTATGGGTAATAATGTGATATTAGGCGTGAGTTATTTCCCCCACCTCTCTCTGTTTACAGCACATACGTCTGTAAGGTGTAATAATCAGAAAGATAAGATCTCAAGGTTCAGGAAAATGCCAGGGCTATGTTCTATATAAGGTGCAGTGTTTCTATAGGAAGGGACAATGCGTTATTCTTCAACGCTAGTGCCAGCGACTTTGCTTCCGCAGACAAAGAGCTTGCAATCTAAGAAGGCATGACAGTGGACATCTGGCATATAATAATTCTGATATCATACAGAGATACGGTATAAATCCTATTCCATCAGAGGCTAGAAAATCTGACCTGATTGGTAACTAGGTTGTAGGAGTTATTAGTAGTATGAAGACTGTATGCTGCTGATATATATTAACTTTGCTGTGTTTGTTCATAGTGTTGCTAAATCCTGCTCTCTCCGGCCCCTTCTCTGGGAACATGGACTTGTCCAGATCGGAACTGCTGCTTGGATCCATATTCGAGTCTCAGGAGGAGCTATTCCATCCCGAGGGGTTTCCGGGTTCGGACGTCGTGACTTTTCCCCTGTCCGAACCCCACGGGTTTCCAGCCGACAAACTTTATGAGGACTGGCAGGTTAGCGGAAGGACGGTGAGTGGCAATGTACTAAACACAAGTCCAAATGTTATTAAATGCCATTTTTGATTGTAATGTAGCCACCAGGTGGCACTGTTTTGTGTTATTCTCTAACTCTCTTTACTTCTCAATATGACAGCACTCACTTTTCTTATTCTTAAATGGCAATATTCACTACTAGGTAACCCTTATTATGAATAACTATATAAAATTAACAATTTCCATTGGTTTCGTTTCATATTGGAGGCAGAGAATGAATTTGCGCTGTTAAATCTAACCTTGTAAAACTGCACTGCGCTACTTTCAGAATCCAGTTATTTATAGCTGAGCGTATTAGGATTTTGCACTTCCCACAATTGAGGATTAATTGGCTCTTAGCAGGCACGGCATGCTGATACTTGTAGTTCCACAACCGCTCGCGAACAACGAATTGCTTATAATCCATACAGACGATTTAAAGGTGCGCCTGACCCATATTGTGTGCTAAATGTTATTTTCCCACGACTGCGTAAAAGGAGCCGCATCCTGATTGGTGTTTGTTAATAAATTAGCGCTGATCGCAAATGTGATTATACATTTGTTTTTCAATCTTTTCTAATCCAAAAACAATTATTTGCTTTAGATTTTATCGGCTGCATAGAGCTCATTCCAGGTTTACATAATCAGTGGTCAGCGTGATCTCCTGCTATATCCTGGCTGCCTGAACATACACACAGTATAAGGCTGGGTAAACACATTATCCGGCTCCTGTAACATCACAAAGCTTTATATTCTCCTATCCAGGCTTGGAGTACAGGACATGTCATTGTAACTTACTGAAGTCTTATTTGACATGAGTTGATCCTAACGTTTCCTAAAGATGACTTATATTAAGAGCTATTACTGTGCAGACTTGTGACATTGTGCTTACACTTGCTGTGCAGCTGAGTGTAAGCTATTGTTCTTCCCACTGTCTGTCCTGCAGTAGTGCGCAGTGCCTAGGAGAAAACTCACCCCCCACCATCACAATGTTATCTGGGATATCTTCAGTTCTGATCGTGTCCTGAGTGTTATACATATATGTCTGCGAATGTTATCAGATAGCTTTGTATTCCAGGGTTCTTGATCTTTTAGGAAGCAACAAAGCAGTCGTCAGACAGATGCGGAGCCATTATTAGTCTGTAAACCGTCCTCAGTAGAACAGGATTCTGGTTAGGGTTAGGCAGTTACCCCGACTGTTATGGGGGGTATCCACTTAGCGATATACAAACGAGAGCACGATTGCGACATTGCAATCGTGCTGTCGTTTGTATATCGCAAGTGATGTGCCTACACTGAACGTTCACTCACATCCCTCATCCCCGCACATGCAGAACCTGACGAGATCGTCAGGTTGACCTGCATGTACGGGCGATGTCGGAAGCGACCCGCGGGCACGCGCATCGTGGGTCGCTTCTGTCCACAACATGCCCGATGCATGCGCGATTTGCAAGTGATTGCACGGTAACGACATCGTTGTCGTGCAATCGCTTGTTTAAACCGCTAAGTGGATGCCCCCCTTTAGAGTTAGGCAACAGGAGGGAGGGTTAGGGTGAAGATTAGGGCTGGCCTTTTGATCATGTCGACCATATTATACCTGTCTAACTTTTTACATGTTGACATTTAGTGTGTCGACCTTTTGTCCCAGCCGACCTAATGACTGTCTAACATCTAGGGGTTAATTTTTCTAAAGTGAGAGTTTTTAAAAGGGAGTTTTAAAAGTGATGTTGCCCATAGCAACCAATCAGATCCTAGCTATCATCTTTTAGAGGATGCTAGATAAATGTTAATTAGAATCTGATTAGGTTGCTATGGGCAACATCACTTTTAAAACTCACTTCTAAAAACTCTCACTTTAGTAAATTTACCCCCTATGTCTATGTAGACATTGTCCCACCTTTTTACTGTCTATCTGTTTATCCACACCCGGGGGAGGGGACCCATGCAATAATCTTGTACACGGGACCACTGATATCTAAAAACACCCTTGAGCGTTTGGAAGCCTGTCAGTGTCTAATACACTTTCTAGTATTAATATTATCCTTTATTCATATGGTGCCACAAATGGCGAGAACAGATACATTTCAGACATAGGGCCTGATTCAGAGCCGCTCATAAGCGGCTGCTCGTTTGCTCCGAGCGATGTTTGCCCAACTGCGCATGCGTACGGATCGTTATACGCATGCGCGAACCAGTCAGTGCGGCCGAAATTCATGTGCTCGCAAAATAGCGAATGCCTGATAATTTGAGTGACAGGAGGAGGCGTATGTGGCAGGTGGTAACAGGGGAAGGTGATTGAAAACGGGGAGTGGAGTTCCAAACGCAGGCGTGCTTAAAGGTCAAAACGGGCGTTTTATGGGTGTGCATAATTAAAACAGAAGCGTCATTGACCACGTCACTGGGTTATTTTATAGCCAGAACTGCTTGCAAATTTGTGGTAGCAAACACCAGCCCCAAGAATAGCGAGCAGTTCATACGCTGTTCGATGTACTCGATTAATCTAATAAATAGCGGACATGACGTATGGTGCGAGCGCCCACGGGGGGTATTTTTCAAAATTACAACCGCAAGTCAACAGACCGCAAAGAGCGAACGGTTCATTTGAATAGCTACCCCTTTTTGTTGAACGAACGACCGCAAATAGCGACCGGCTCTGAATCAGGCCCATAAATAGAAATACAGTGCGAAATCTAATCTTACAGTTCAAACGCAGAGCAAAGGAGTATCCCAGCCATATAATACACATTACTGTATACCCAGTCACTGCTGTACCCGGGAGTATCCCAGCCATATAATACACATTACTGTATATACAGTCACTGCTGTACCCGGGAGTATCCCAGCCATATAATACACATTACTGTATACACAGTCACTGCTGTACCCGGGAGTATCCCAGCCATATAATACACATTACTGTATACACAGTCACTGCTGCACCCGGGAAGGGGCACAGGAGTATCCCAGCCATATAATACACATTACTGTATACACAGTCACTGCTGCACCCGGGAAGGGGCACAGGAGTGTCCCAGCCATATAATACACATTACTGCATACACAGTCACTGCTGTACCCGGGAGTATCCCAGCCATATAATACACATTACTGTATACACAGTCACTGCTGTACCCGGGAAGGGGTAAAGGAGTATCCCAGCCATATAATACACATTACTGTATACACAGTCACTGCTGTACCCGGGAGTATCCCAGCCATATAATACACATAACTGCATACACAGTCACTGCTGTACCCGGGAAGGGACATAGGAGTATCCCAGCCATATAATACACATTACTGTATACACAGTCACTGCTGTACCCGGGAAGGGGTAAAGGAGTATCCCAGCCATATAATACACATTACTGTATACACAGTCACTGCTGTACCCGGGAGTATCCCAGCCATATAATACACATTACTGTATACACAGTCACTGCTGTACCCGGGAGTATCCCAGCCATATAATACACATTACTGCATACACAGTCACTGCTGTACCCGGGAATATCCCAGCCATATAATACACATTACTGCATACACAGTCACTGCTGTACCCGGGAATATCCCAGCCATATAATACACATTACTGTATATACAGTCACTGCTGTACCCGGGAGTATCCCAGCCATATAATACACATTACTGTATACACAGTCACTGCTGTACCCGGGAAGGGGCACAGGAGTATCCCAGCCATATAATACACATTACTGTATACACAGTCACTGCTGTACCCGGGAAGGGACAAAGGAGTATCCCAGCCATATAATACACATTACTGTATACACAGTCACTGCTGTACCCGGGAGTATCCCAGCCATATAATACACATTACTGTATACACAGTCACCTGCACCCGGGAAGGGGTAAAGGAGTATCCCAGCCATATAATACACATTACTGTATACACAGTCACCTGCACCCGGGAAGGGGTAAAGGAGTATCCCAGCCATATAATACACATTACTGTATACACAGTCACTGCTGTACCCGGGAGTATCCCAGCCATATAATACACATTACTGTATACACAGTCACTGCTGTACCCGGGAGTATCCCAGCCATATAATACACATTACTGTATACACAGTCACCTGCACCCGGGAAGGGGTAAAGGAGTATCCCAGCCATATAATACACATTACTGTATACACAGTCACCTGCACCCGGAAAGGGGTAAAGGAGTATCCCAGCCATATAATACACATTACTGCATACACAGTCACTGCTGTTCCCGGGAGTATCCCAGCCATATAATACACATTACTGTATACACAGTCACTGCTGTACCCGGGAGTATCCCAGCCATATAATACACATTACTGCATACACAGTCACTGCTGTACCCGGGAGTATCCCAGCCATATAATACACATTACTGCATACACAGTCACTGCTGTACCCGGGAGTATCCCAGCCATATAATACACATTACTGTATACACAGTCACTGCTGTACCCGGGAAGGGGCAAAGGAGTATCCCAGCCATATAATACACATTACTGTATACACAGTCACTGCTGTACCCAGGAAGGGGTAAAGGAGTATCCCAGCCATATAATACACATTACTGTATACACAGTCACTGCTGTACCCGGGAGTATCCCAGCCATATAATACACATTACTGTATACACAGTCACTGCTGTACCCGGGAGTATCCCAGCCATATAATACACATTACTGCATACACAGTCACTGCTGTACCCGGGAGTATCCCAGCCATATAATACACAGTACTGTATACACAGTCACTGCTGTACCCGGGAGTATCCCAGCCATATAATACACATTACTGTATACACAGTCACTGCTGTACCCGGGAGTATCCCAGCCATATAATACATATTACTGTATACACAGTCACTGCTGTACCCGGGAAGGGGCAAAGGAGTATCCCAGCCATATAATACACATTACTGTATACACAGTCACTGCTGTACCCGGGAGTATCCCAGCCATATAATACACATTACTGTATACACAGTCACTGCTGTACCCGGGAGTATCCCAGCCATATAATACATATTACTGTATACACAGTCACTGCTGTACCCGGGAGTATCCCAGCCATATAATACACATTACTGTATACACAGTCACTGCTGTACCCGGGAGTATCCCAGCCATATAATACACAGTACTGTATACACAGTCACTGCTGTACCCGGGAGTATCCCAGCCATATAATACACATTACTGTATACACAGTCACTGCTGTACCCGGGAGTATCCCAGCCATATAATACATATTACTGTATACACAGTCACTGCTGTACCCGGGAAGGGGCAAAGGAGTATCCCAGCCATATAATACACATTACTGTATACACAGTCACTGCTGTACCCGGGAGTATCCCAGCCATATAATACACATTACTGTATACACAGTCACTGCTGTACCCGGGAGTATCCCAGCCATATAATACATATTACTGTATACACAGTCACTGCTGTACCCGGGAGTATCCCAGCCATATAATACACATTACTGCTGCAGTTGGGAAGGGGGAGGAGAAGATGTCACAAGTAATGGGGAAAGACGGCCCTGCTCCTGAGAGCTTACAATATATACGGGTGGGAAGTACCACAAGATGACAAAAGGAAGTGTACACGGGTCACCTCACTTGTTAATAAATCTAACACAGTCTCATGTTTGCTGGATGTCTGTCGTCTGTGACCACCAGTCCCCGTCCTGCGTCCTTGATGCCGGGATCTGCGCTGTAACCTCTTTGTGATTTTAGGGACTGAGCGAGAGAGAAGACCCCGATGAGTTCCTGAAGATGATGATAAATCCCAATGATGTCTACAACACGGAGGCAGCGGCCAGCGAGTCCCTGGAGAGTGACAGCGGCTTCTCAGATGACCCTCGGCCAGAGACCCCCACCAACTGTGACGCCAGCACCCCGCTGCCCCAGCCGACCCCGGTGTACGAGCTGGTGTATGACATTGGGTCCATGCAGGAGCACAAGCTTCACAGCGAGATGAGCAGCGTGGTGTCCATACAGCTAGGTACCCAGCTGCCGTCTCCCTCTCACCAGTGGCCTGTGGGTCATGGACCTCTTGGCTTGGTCCGTACGTAAATGCATGATGGCAAAGTGTGCAGCACTCCCTATGAGACCGCTGTCTCCTTATCTCTGCTTATCCGTCCTCGTCCATATCCCATAACAGATCAAAGTATATTTCTGTCCCACCGATGGCGATGAGTGACATGAATGGGTTTTCCAGCGTAACACCTCTAACATTTATTGTTTTGTGGTTTCCCTATTGTCACTTATACTAGATACATAGAAGGGTGACCAAAATAAACAACTCTTCCCAAATGATATAAAGGCTTTGGTTAAAGACACACGGGTCTATTTACTAAGCAGTGTTAGGAGACATACAGGGGTATTCAATGTGGGTGCGATAACATCGTTTTTTGCGTTAATATCACTGGTTTTAGTTTTACACCGTATTCAATTTCAAAGACTTATCGCTGTTTTGAAAAGTCTTGGATAAAAAACGGTGATAACTTTTCACCCTTGAATAGGTGTCGAAAAAAAGTGCAGTATTGGGGTTTAGGGGTGCAGGCTTAAAAAAAAATAGCCTGCACCCCTGAGATTGACATTTAAAAAAGAACTTTGTTAAAAAAATGAATCTAAAAATTGGGGTGCAAAAAAAAAAAATGTAGAGATTTATAGCGGCAGGTGCACAAATGCAGAATATTTAAAAACTTACTTTAGGGACACCAAAATATACTAGTACCCATTTTCATGTACCCCAAATATGATGGGACCACTTAAAAAAACGAAAAAAATAACCCAAGTGCTCTTCTGCATCACTTCTTCAATGTCGGGAAAAAAACACTTGCTGCGGCTATTTAAAACCCCGACTTTCAATTAAAGGCTAAAACGGGGGTATCCATAGTGTTCCCCCATGTTTTTACAACTTTAGGGGGGTCTTACAATTATTTTAAGGAAAAATTCTTAACTTTACGCAAATCCAACTTCGCAGTTTCCCGTTTTCGTTAATTTGATATTGAATACGGGGATAAGCGGGAGCGCACCATACCTTTACGCAGAAAAAAACTCCGATATGAAAAGTTAACTTCGCCAGGGAAGTTTAACCTTTCATATTGAATACCCCTCATAGTGAAAAGTGATAAGGTGCCAGCCAATCAGCTCCTAACTGTCACCTTACAGGCTGTGTTTGAAAAATGACAGTTGGGAGCTGATTGGCTGGTACCTTATCACTTTTCACTCTGTCTCCTAACACTGCTTAGTAAATAGACCCCACAGAATGATGTTAATATTACAAAGCGTTATTGATTTGAATTATTCCTTGATGTCCTTGTATAATGCAGTTTACGCCATGAGGAATGGAGGTAGAGAGGACTAGGCGTACTGCTGATGCCTCTTCTCTGTTTATCTATATTAGCAGAGGACTGGCACTCTTCTGTCCTCATACCCGACAGCTGCATCGTGAACGAGCTGCCCCCTCTGCAAGTGGGCATGTGTAAGGCTGCAGTAGTGCCCGTTCGGGGCATCTCTCCAGACCTGCTGTCCGTGGAGGCCCTGGTAAGGAATTGTGTTCTGTCCGTAGATCTGTCTGTCTGTGTCCTCCCTTTTGTCATTATATCAGCCGTTCTCTATCTACAGTACCCAGAGCTCCACCTGACTGACGAGGAGAAGCGACTTCTGTCCCAAGAGGGCGTGGCGTTGCCCAATAACCTGCCACTCACAAAGGTATGGCATCAGAGCCTGAATCCTGCAGCTTAGTCAGCCAGCACACCATCGGCATGGGTGCACCTTATTTTACCGCTGAGGTCTGGTCAGTCAGTTAATGACTGGTCACGCCAAGCCACGGCTGCCTATGGTTTTATGTTCTGGAGTCAGTGGCGTCAGATGGGCCAAGGTGGCAATACGTGACTTTATTTACTGCTCCGCTCCAGCCAGAAGATTGCAGCAGCCTCAGTCTTCCTGGAGGGTTCACCCTCAGGCGCGGACTGATTTGTATTTACTGCTGGTAGTTACCGCTGTAGGTGGAGGTACACCTGGTTATAGGATGTGTAAGGCCGCAGTGCTGTGCATTGTATGGCCCTATACTACAAGTCCTGGGTGCTAAGCATGATGGGAAATATACTGTGGTAATAGCTTATATTGCTGATGGTGGGCTGATGAGCAGATGGAGCACTGCGCCCCTCTGACAATCAACCCCAGGGACACTCCGACTTCAACCTAAAAACAGGTCTGTCTATAGCCTAAAGCTGGGTACACATTTAGCGATATTTTGAACGATTTTCCCAATTACGACAGATCGGAACGACAACTCGTCAAATTCGGTAATGGAAATCCTGACTGACGGATGGCAGGTGTGTAAATGAGGTTGGAACATGGATTGGATGTCCTTAGTGAGCCGGGGACCTGTCCCGATGGTTATTTATATATACGCCGGATGGGTTCCTCCCTGCAAACGTGTTTTGCTTTTCTTTGGATCAGCACAGATCACATTCAGAAAAGGGAGAACTTGATGAACGAGTTTGGGCCGCGAGCATGTAGTAATGTAGCAATATATATGCGGCTTGATGGAGATAATTGGGCAGAAAGATGTAGATAGAAAGCAGCGTGAGCTGGAAATCTTTATCTCTCATGTGAATTTGGTTAGTAAGAAACGAGGGGATGACGGAGAAGGGACTAATTCACCTAAGGCCTCAGGGCCTGATCCAGCGGTGCCGTCAGTCACCGGTGCCACTGCGTTTGGTTGCAGAGCCGCCGCGTTAATATGCAAATGCTGGTTTTAGCCCAACTATGTGAACATGGGCAGTGTATGCATCTAATCCAGCCCCATAGTACAGATTACAGGTGGTGAGGAAGATTTGTCTTAGAAGGGAAGTGCTGTGACTGGGTCACACTGTAGCAGAGTGCTGGGACCACGTTCTGGTGTGTGAGATGCAGAGAATGATCTTCTCTGTCCATATAGGATGCAGCCGTCAGTAAATGCCTGGCATTTGGCAGCACTCCGTGTCTTCTCCATTAGAATGGTGTGAGAGAGCGTTTGTACGTACAGAATTCTCCATCCCCTCCGCAGCGTGTGATCCCGGCTTTCTCTCCCTCTCACAGGCAGAGGAACGGATCTTGAAGAAAGTGCGGAGGAAGATCAGGAACAAACAGTCCGCGCAGGACAGCCGGAAACGCAAGAAGGAATATATCGATGGTCTGGAAAGCAGGTGTGATGGTGTAATGTGTATACTATAGGACCCAGGGAATTGGGTGGGGTCTCCTGCTCTCTATGCCGGGGATTGTAAAATAATTGTCGTGGTCTCTTTTATTACAGAGTTACTGCTTGTTCTGTACAAAACCAGGAACTACACAAAAAGGTTTTGGAGCTGGAAAAGCACAATGTGTGAGTGTTTGTGCGTCCCGTGTGGGGGAAGGGTGACAGGGGGCGGTGTGAGGGGTGTATGGGGTGTAATGCACAGACTCAAGGTACGGTGGTAGTTGTGGGGTGGAATGCACAGGGTGGAGGAACGGGGGTAGCTGTGGGGTGTAATGCACAGGGTGGAGGAACGGGGGTAGCGGTGGGGTGGAATGCACGAGGTGGAGGTACGGGGGTAGCTGTGGGGTGGAATGCACAGGGTGGAGGTACAGGGGTAGCTTTGGGGTGGAATGCACGAGGTGGAGGTACGGGGGTAGCTATGGGGTGGAATGCACAGGGTGGAGGTACGGTGGTAGCTGTGGGGTGTAAACCACAGGGTAGAGGTATGGGGGTAGCTGTGGGGTGTGATGCACAGGGTGGAAGTATGGGGGTAGCTGTGGGGTGTGATGCACAGGGTGGAGGTATGGGGGTAGCTGTGGGGTGTGATGCACAGGGTGGAGGTACGGTGGTAGCTGTGGGGTGTAATGCATGAGGTGGAGGTACGGGGGTAGCTGTGGGCTGGAATGCACAGTGAGGAGGTACGGGGGTAGCTGTGGGGTTGAATGCACAGGGAGGAGGTACGGGGGTAGCTGTGGTGTGGAATGCACAGGGTGGAGGTACGGGGGTAGCTGTGGGGTGTAAAGCACAGGGTGGAGGAATGGGGGTAACTGGGGTGTAAAGCACAGGGTGGAGGTACGGGGGTAGCTGTGGGGTGTATAGCACCGGGTGGAGGTACGGGGGTAGCTGTGGGCTGGAATGCACAGGGTGGAGGTACGGGGGTAGCTGTGGGGTGTAAAGCACCACAGGGTGGAGGTACGGTGGTAGCTGTGGGGTGTAAAGCACAGGGTGGACGTACGGGGGTAGCTGTGGGGTGTAAAGCACAGGGTGGAGGTACGGGGGTAGCTGTGGGTATAAAGCACAGGGTGGAGGTACGGGGGTAACTGTGGGGTGGAATGCACAGGGTGGAGGTACGGGGGTAGCTGTGGGCTGGAATGCACAGGGTGGAGGTATGGGGGTAGCTGTGGGGTAGAATGCACAGGGTGGAGGTATGGTGGTAGCTGTGGGGTAGAATGCACAGGGTGGAGGTATGGGGGTAGCTGTGGGGTGTAAAGCACAGGGTGGAGGTACGGTGGTAGCTGTGGGGTGTAATGCACAGGGTGGAGGTACGGGGGTAGCTGTGGGGTGTAAAGCACAGGGTGGAGGTACGGTGGTAGCTGTGGGGTGTAAAGCACAGGGTGGAGGTATGGGGTAGCTGTGGGGTGTAAAGCACAGGGTGGAGGTATGGGGTAGCTGTGGGGTGTAAAGCACAGGGTGGAGGTACGGGGGTAGCTGTGGGGTGTAAAGCACAGGGTGAAGGTACGGGGGTAGCTGTGGGGTGTAAAGCACAGGGTGGAGGTATGGGGGTAGCTGTGGGGTGTAATGCACAGGGTGGAGGTATGGGGGTAGCTGTGGGGTGTAAAGCACAGGGTGGAGGTATGGGGGTAGCTGTGGGGTGTAAAGCACAGGGTGGAGGTATGGGGGTAGCTGTGGGGTGTAAAGCACCACAGGGTGGAGGTACGGGGGTAGCTGTGGGGTGTAAAGCACAGGGTGGAGGTACGGGGGTAGCTGTGGGGTGTAAAGCACAGGGTGGAGGTACGGGGGTAGCTGTGGGGTGTAAAGCACAGGGTGGAGGTACGGGGGTAGCTGTGGGGTGTAAAGCACAGGGTGGAGGTACGGGGGTAGCTGTGGGGTGTAAAGCACAGGGTGGAGGTACGGGGGTAGCTGTGGGGTGTAAAGCACAGGGTGGAGGTACGGGGGTAGCTGTGGGTATAAAGCACAGGGTGGAGGTACGGGGGTAACTGTGGGGTGGAATGCACAGGGTGGAGGTACGGGGGTAGCTGTGGGCTGGAATGCACAGGGTGGAGGTATGGGGGTAGCTGTGGGGTAGAATGTACAGGGTGGAGGTATGGTGGTAGCTGTGGGGTAGAATGCACAGGGTGGAGGTATGGGGGTAGCTGTGGGGTGTAAAGCACAGGGTGGAGGTATGGTGGTAGCTGTGGGGTGTAATGCACAGGGTGGAGGTATGGGGGTAGCTGTGGGGTGTAAAGCACAGGGTGGAGGTACGGTGGTAGCTGTGGGGTGTAAAGCACAGGGTGGAGGTATGGGGTAGCTGTGGGGTGTAAAGCACAGGGTGGAGGTACGGTGGTAGCTGTGGGGTGTAAAGCACAGGGTGGAGGTACGGTGGTAGCTGTGGGGTGTAAAGCACAGGGTGGAGGTATGGGGTAGCTGTGGGGTGTAAAGCACAGGGTGGAGGTACGGTGGTAGCTGTGGGGTAGAATGCACAGGGTGAAGGTACGGGGGTAGCTGTGGGGTGTAAAGCACAGGGTGGAGGTATGGGGGTAGCTGTGGGGGTGTAATGCACAGGGTGGAGGTATGGGGGTAGCTGTGGGGTGTAATGCATAGGCTGGAGGTACGGGGGTAGCTGTGGGGTGTAAAGCACAGGCTGGAGGTACGGGGGTAGCTGTGGGGTGTAAAGCACAGGGTGGAGGTACGGGGGTAGCTGTGGGGTGTAAAGCACAGGGTGGAGGTACGGGGGTAGCTCTGGGGTGTAATGCACAGTGAGGAGGTATGGGGGTAGCTGTGGGGTGTAATGCACAGTGAGGAGGTATGGGGGTAGCTGTGGGGTGTAAAGCACAGGGTGGAGGTACGGGGGTAGCTGTGGGGTGTAAAGCACAGGGTGGAGGTACGGGGGTAGCTGTGGGGTGTAAAGCACAGGGTGGAGGTACGGGGGTAGCTGTGGGGTGTAAAGCACAGGGTGGAGGTACGGGGGTAGCTCTGGGGTGTAATGCACAGTGAGGAGGTATGGGGGTAGCTGTGGGGTGTAATGCACAGGGAGGAGGTACGGGGGTAGCTGTGGGGTAGAATGCACAGGGTGGAGGTACGGGGGTAGCTGTGGGGTAGAATGCACAGGGTGGAGGTACGGGGGTAGCTGTGGGGTGTAATGCACAGGGTGGAGGTACAGTGGTAGCTGTGGGGTGTAAAGCACAGGGTGGAGGTACGGGGGTAGCTGTGGGGTGTAATGCACAGGGAGGAGGTACGGGGGTAGCTGTGGGGTAGAATGCACAGGGTGGAGGTACGGGGTAGCTGTGGGGTGTAATGCACAGTGAGGAGGTATGGGGGTAGCTGTGGGGTGTAAAGCACAGGGTGGAGGTACAGGGGTAACTGTGTGAGAGGAGGATTAGAAGCAATGACTCTGGGGTGTGTATATATATATATATATATATATATATATATATGAAACAGAAGGAGATTTTGAGGGTGATAATTGTGAGGGTGATAATTGTGAGGGTGATCATTAATAATTGTGAGGGTGATTATCACATTGAATCTGTTCCCGTTTCTAGATCCCTGATCACCCAACTCCGCAGACTTCAGACCCTCATCAAGCAGACATCTAACAAAGCCGCTCAGACGGGCACCTGTGTCCTGGTATGTCCCACGTGATCCCTCCCCTAGTCATTCCCGTGTCTTCCCACGTGTGCTTGTCACAGAGCTGTCACTCTATTGCAGATCCTATTCTTTTCCTTGGCTCTGCTGATATATCCCAATTACTACCCGCTCCGTTCCGGAGCTGCCCTGAGTGATGGCTCCACCTACACACCTACTGGAGGTAAGAGCACTATAGCGACAGCAGTAAGGCCATTGTAACGGTGCTGCCCTTCGCCATTATAACGGTGTGCGGGCAGACGCACGGCAGGGCTTAGATGCTCACAGAAGCGGGTGATGTGACTGCTCTGAGGTGCTGTAAAAACGTAGGGTGTTCTGCAATTTTAGCAAGTTGGTGGGGGGGACGACATTTCGCATGTATGTCAGGCAGCTGAATAATAACTCCTGGCATGGGGAGTGATTTATGGTGCCAATGTAATCTGAATACACCGCCCTGGGAGTGATCAGCTTTTAATGCTGGTGATGTATTTCCAGTTATCTCTAGAAACATCCTGAATAAAGGAGAGTTCTCCGAGGTCACAGAGCCCCCTGTCCTCTCCGAGAAGCTGTCCCGCGTTCCGCAGTTGGGGGAGAAGATACAGGAACCTCTCGTAGGGCCCCCTGATGCCCCAGAGCAGGAAGAGACGGACGCAGACAAGAGGGGGGCAGTGATCTCTCTGGAGAGGCAGGCATCAGAGGAGAGGGTGCCCCCCGAATCTACTCTCCCCCCGGAGAAAGAAAATCTGCCGCTGGACCAGGACAATCCTGCTAACAGGGACCTGTCTAAGACAGCACGGACAGACGAGATGTGACCGCACAAAGGCTTGCCATAGACTGTGATGGGAGATGTTACATTTAGGCTTGGCACTAGTACCCAGCACGGCGAGAGGAGGCGGTGACTCCCCCCCGAGTGCCCAGTCACAGGTGTCTGTCCTATACACACTCACTGTACAACATACAGGACACCTAGGCCACAATCCTACATACGTACATAAGGCACAGCAACATAATGTATCTGCGACAGGGGCAGTAGACTTTATTGCACTATACAATGCACATTGGCATTAACTGGGTACTTTTTACAACCAAAGATGCCCTATCAGATCTGATCTTTACGCAGTCTGCTAGCCAAGTATAATGCCAAATATCGTACACTGACCACCGCAGTGGGCAGCTCACGGGCACGGATAATGCACAGGCAGTCGGATTGTGCCCATTGTGTGACTGTAATTGGCTAATGGGAGAACACAGTATTTGGGCACCGTAACTTCACTATAAAATAATTATTCATGGCTTAATTAATCAGGGATTTAGCCAGTCTATACTTAGCCACGGTGTATAATTCGCTGCACTAACTTCCACCCCACCTGTGTGTTCTCCAGATGACCCTGTTAAGCGTTAGACTGTGTTATATCACACACATACACACACACAAGCTTTGGACACACAATCTGTAGGAGTGCGGACACACACAGTATATCCCTGAGCACACACTGACACAAGGAACGGTGCCCATAATCCCCTATATCACAGATCTATAGACTAGTAATAAAGGCCTCGCTGAGTTGTACATACGCTGCGCATGCAATGACACACTGAGACTGCGGTGTAACACACAGAACCGCCTCCTCTCGCTGCGATTACCGCCTAACTCCTGCTTGACTGGAACTTCCTGATATTCAGAGAAATGTTTTATAATATTTATATATGGAATGATTATATTTTAGAAGGGGAGGGGGTCAATTATATCTCCGGGGAGAAAAAGATTTGTAACATGTGTTAATAAAAATGTTATTTAGTTTTTATCCGTCTTGTTACAGCAGAGTGGTCATATTGGGGGCAGTCTGCGCGTGGTCACCCAGCCAGTGCCGGGGTGACATGGAGACATCCGTACGGTGACACGAGAGCCCTGATTCTGAGTGAGGCTGTAGTGAGGGGGAACCGCATAGGGCTAATACCAATTTCCATGCAGCTTCGAGCCCACAGCTGCCATCATTAGCATTGGCACGTGCACCAGCCCCACGCTGAGGGATCCGCCTGACACAGGCGTCCCTTCTCCGTACGTGCGTCTCACGACAGCATGCAACTCGGGGTACACGTCCACAACACACGAGAAATTTGATTTACATTTAATGAGATACATTTTCCTCTCTGGCCAATGTGTTGGGTCAAGGATCAGATTCATAAGCGGATTGGTGGTACTGCTCATTAAATCCCAATCTCTGAGCCCGTCTTGGTGGGCACTGCGAGGAGCAGGCACGTCACACGACACTTGTTCCCCCTCTACATCACCCAAAGCTAATAAGGAGCTAAGAAATTCAGTTTAAACTTCACAGAGCTATAGATGAGCTAAAACAACCCACTCCGACCATGAGAGACAGAGTGACACAAGAGCCAGGGGCCCCCAGATGGACTCACAAAACCCTCCTTTCCCCCTTCTGGGGGACACTGCCTAAAGTAAAAGTACGAACAGAGTACCAGGTGGCTGCGCCACCCAGAAGGCGCTCACTGATCTGGATTAGTCACAATATGCACAGGAACGGGGACCTGCTCTGAGACATACACCTGACGAATACTAGCCGTGATCATCTGCCCAGCGTCTGTTTACGCTCTGGCCAACCTCTCTTGTGCACCACCATGCGGGATCAGAAGACTGACCAAACCCGAACTGCGTCCAAAAGGGAAAGCTCACCCCCACTGACCGGGGCAAGTAGTGAATGGCGAGGACGTACCATGTAATTACACAGAGTTGTGTCCCGTGGACGGTAATAACAAAGTGTAATTAGTTGTCAGGTGGACTTTAAACTTTTCCGTATGTTCTCAACTTGTAAATACCGCACCTGACTCCACCCGGAGTGTTCCTGCCAGCTCACACCATTAGACATGATCACTATTAACCCTGAGGACCAGGAACGTTGTACGTACAGAGGGGGACAGATATAGATTTGGGCACAGATGCATTTATTTGGCACAAATTGCCTATTTTTGCTTTGAAAGTTTGAAAATAGATGAGGCGTGTATTCACGTCTGGCCCATTTCTATGCTTCCGCGTTGTCCCTGTACATCCGCTTGAGAAACTTAGCGTCATCAGCAGCGCAGATTTGCGCCAGCCCTCGCCTTGGTGCAAGAGCTCTATCTGAGATCAGTGTGACCTCGGCGCATGGTCACCCCTGAATAGCCCCCAAACACGCCAAGTGGCACACTTATCCTATGTGTGAGCGCTTCCTTTACCCTATAAGCGGCACACTTATCCTATGTGCGAGCGCTTCCTAACCCTATAAGCGGCACACTTATCCTATGTGCGAGCGCTTCCTAACCCTATAAGCGGCACACTTATCTTATGTGCGAGCGCTTCCTATGCCCTATAAGCGGCAAGTGGCACACTTATCCTATGTGCGAGCGCTTCCTATACCTTATAAGCAGCAAGTGGCACACTTATCCTATGTGCGAGCGCTTCCTATACCCTATAAGTAGCAAGTGGCACACTTATCCTATGTGCGAGCGCTTCCTATACCCTATAAGTAGCAAGTGGCACACTTATCCTATGTGCGAGCGCTTCCTATACCCTATAAGCAGCACACTTATCCTATGTGCGAGCACTTCCTATACCCTATAAGCAGCAAGTGGCACACTTATCCTATGTGCGAGCGCTTCCTAACCCTATAAGCGGCACACTTATCCTATGTGCGAGCGCTTCCTAACCCTATAAGCGGCACACTTATCCTATGTGCGAGCGCTTCCTATACCCTATAAGCGGCAAGTGGCACACTTATCCTATGTGCGAGCGCTTCCTATACCTTATAAGCAGCAAGTGGCACACTTATCCTATGTGCGAGCGCTTCCTATACCCTATAAGTAGCAAGTGGCACACTTATCCTATGTGCGAGCGCTTCCTATACCCTATAAGCAGCACACTTATCCTATGTGCGAGCGCTTCCTATACCCTATAAGCAGCAAGTGGCACACTTATCCTATGCGCGAGCGCTTCCTATACTCTATAACCAGCAAGTGGGACACTTATCCTATGTGCGAGCGCTTCCTATACCCTATAAGCAGCAAGTGGCACACTTATCCTATGTGCGAGCGCTTCCTATACCCTATAAGCAGCACACTTATCCTATGTGCGAGCGCTTCCTATACCCTATAAGCAGCAAGTGACACACTTATCCTATGTGCGAGCGCTTCCTAACCCTATAAGCAGCAAGTGACACACTTATCCTATGTGCGAGCGCTTCCTATACCCTATAAGCAGCACACTTATCCTATGTGCGAGCGCTTCCTATACCCTATAAGCAGCAAGTGGCACACTTATCCTATGTGCGACCGCTTCCTATACCTTATAAGCAGCAAGTGGCACACTTATCCTATGCGCGAGCGCTTCCTATACCCTATAAGCAGCAAGTGGCACACTTATCCTATGTGCGAGCGCTTCCTATACCCTATAAGCAGCACACTTATCCTATGTGCGAGCGCTTCCTATACCCTATAAGTAGCAAGTGGCACACTTATCCTATGTGCGAGCGCTTCCTATACCTTATAAGCAGCAAGTGGCACACTTATCCTATGTGCGAGCGCTTCCTATACCCTATAAGTAGCAAGTGGCACACTTATCCTATGTGCGAGCGCTTCCTATACCCTATAAGTAGCAAGTGGCACACTTATCCTATGTGCGAGCGCTTCCTATACCCTATAAGCAGCACACTTATCCTATGTGCGAGCGCTTCCTATACCCTATAAGCAGCAAGTGGCACACTTATCCTATGTGCGAGCGCCTCCTAACCCTATAAGCGGCACACTTATCCTATGTGCGAGCGCTTCCTAACCCTATAAGCGGCACACTTATCCTATGTGCGAGCGCTTCCTATACCCTATAAGCGGCAAGTGGCACACTTATCCTATGTGCGAGCGCTTCCTATACCCTATAAGCGGCACACTTATCCTATGTGCAAGCGCTTCCTATACCCTATAAGAGGCACACTTATCCTATGTGAGAGCGCTTCCTAACCCTATAAGCAGCAAGTGGCACACTTATCCTATGTGCGAGTGCTTCCTATACCCTATAAGCGACAAGCAGCACACTTATCCTATGTGCGAGCGCTTCCTATACCCTATAAGCGGCACACTTATCCTATGTGCGAGCGCTTCCTATACCCTATAAGCAGCAAGTGGGACACTTATCCTATGTGCGAGCGCTTCCTATACCCTATAAGCAGCAAGTGGGACACTTATCCTATGTGCGAGCGCTTCCTATACCCTATAAGCAGCAAGTGACACACTTATCCTATGTGCGAGCGCTTCCTATACCCTATAAGCAGCACACTTATCCTATGTGCGAGCGCTTCCTATACCCTATAAGCAGCAAGTGGCACACTTATCCTATGTGCGAGCGCTTCCTATACCCTATAAGCAGCACACTTATCCTATGTGCGAGCGCTTCCTATACCCTATAAGCAGCAAGTGGCACACTTATCCTATGTGCGAGCGCTTCCTATACCCTATAAGCAGCACACTTATCCTATGTGCGAGCGCTTCCTATACCCTATAAGCAGCAAGTGGCACACTTATCCTATGCGCGAGCGCTTCCTATACCCTATAAGCAGCAAGTGGGACACTTATCCTATGTGCGAGCGCTTCCTATACCCTATAAGCAGCAAGTGGCACACTTATTCTATGTGCGAGCGCTTCCTATACCCTATAAGCAGCAAGTGGCACACTTATCCTATGTGCGAGCGCTTCCTATACCCTATAAGAGGCAAGTGGGACACTTATCCTATGTGCGAGCGCTTCCTATACCCTATAAGCAGCAAGTGGCACACTTATCCTATGTGCGAGCGCTTCCTATACCCTATAAGAAGCAAGTGACACACTTATCCTATGTGCGAGCGCTTCCTAACCCTATAAGCAGCAAGTGACACACTTATCCTATGTGCGAGCGCTTCCTATACCCTATAAGCAGCATACTTATCCTATGTGCGAGCGCTTCCTATACCCTATAAGCAGCAAGTGGCACACTTATCCTATGTGCGAGCGCTTCCTATACCCTATAAGAGGCAAGTGGCACACTTATCCTATGTGCGAGCGCTTCCTATACCCTATAAGCAGCAAGTGACACACTTATCCTATGTGCGAGCGCTTCCTATACCCTATAAGCGGCACACTTATCCTATGTGCGAGCGCTTCCTATACCCTATAAGCAGCACACTTATCCTATGTGCGAGCGCTTCCTATACCCTATAAGCAGCACACTTATCCTATGTGCGAGCGCTTCCTATACCCTATAAGCGGCAAGTGGCACACTTATCCTATGTGCGAGTGCTTCCTATACCCTATAAGCAGCACACTTATCCTATGTGCGAGCGCTCCCTATACCCTATAAGCGGCAAGTGGCACACTTATCCTATGTGCGAGTGCTTCCTATACCCTATAAGCAGCAAGTGGCACACTTATCCTATGTGCGAGCGCTTCCTATACCCTATAAGCAGCACACTTATCCTATGTGCGAGCGCTTCCTATACCCTATAAGCGGCAAGTGGCACACTTATCCTATGAGCGAGCGCTTCCTATACCCTATAAGCGGCACACTTATCCTATGTGCGAGCGCTTCCTATACCCTATAAGCAGCAAGTGGCACACTTATCCTATGTGCGAGTGCTTCCTATACCCTATAAGCAGCACACTTATCCTATGTGCGAGTGCTTCCTATACCCTATAAGCAGCAAGTGGCACACTTATCCTATGTGCGAGCGCTTCCTATACCCTATAAGCAGCTAGTGGCACACTTATCCTATGCGCGAGCGCTTCCTATACCCTATAAGCGGCAAGTGGCACACTTATCCTATGTGCGAGCGCTTCCTATACCCTATAAGCAGCAAGTGGCACACTTATCCTATGTGCGAGCACTTCCTATACCCATTAAGTGGCTTGTGGCACAATTATCCTATGTGCGAGCGCTTCCTATATCCATTAAGCGGCTTGTGGCACACTTATCCTATGTGCGAGCACTTCCTATACCCATTAAGTGGCTTGTGGCACAATTATCCTATGTGTGAGCACTTCCTATACCCATTAAGCGGCTTGTGGCACACTTATCCTATGTGCGAGCGCTTCCTATACCCATTAAGCGGCTTGTGGCACACTTATCCTATGTGCGAGCACTTCCTATACCCATTAAGTGGCTTGTGGCACAATTATCCTATGTGTGAGCGCTTCCTATATCCATTAAGCGGCTTGTGGCACACTTATCCTATGTGCGAGCGCTTCCTATACCCATTAAGCGGCTTGTGACACACTTATCCTATGTGTGAGCGCTTCCTATACCCTATAAGCGGCAAGTGGCACACTTATCCTATGTGTGAGCGCTTCCTATACCCTATAAGCGGCTTGTGGCACACTTATCCTATGTGCGAGCGCTTCCTATACCCTATAAGCAGCACACTTATCCTATGTGCGAGCGCTTCCTATACCCTATAAGCAGCAAGTGACACACTTATCCTATGTGCGAGCGCTTCCTAACCCTATAAGCAGCAAGTGACACACTTATCCTATGTGCGAGCGCTTCCTATACCCTATAAGCAGCAAGTGGCACACTTATCCTATGTGCGAGCGCTTCCTATACCCTATAAGCAGCACACTTATCCTATGTGCGAGCGCTTCCTATACCCTATAAGCAGCAAGTGGCACACTTATCCTATGTGCGAGCGCTTCCTATACCCTATAAGCAGCACACTTATCCTATGTGCGAGCGCTTCCTATACCCTATAAGCAGCAAGTGGCACACTTATCCTATGTGCGAGCGCTTCCTATACCCTATAAGAGGCAAGTGGCACACTTATCCTATGTGCGAGCGCTTCCTATACCCTATAAGCAGCACACTTATCCTATGTGCGAGCGCTTCCTATACCCTATAAGCAGCAAGTGGCACACTTATCCTATGCGCGAGCGCTTCCTATACCCTATAAGCAGCAAGTGGGACACTTATCCTATGTGCGAGCGCTTCCTATACCCTATAAGCAGCAAGTGGCACACTTATTCTATGTGCGAGCGCTTCCTATACCCTATAAGCAGCAAGTGGCACACTTATCCTATGTGCGAGCGCTTCCTATACCCTATAAGAGGCAAGTGGGACACTTATCCTATGTGCGAGCGCTTCCTATACCCTATAAGCAGCACACTTATCCTATGTGCGAGCGCTTCCTCTACCCTATAAGCAGCAAGTGGCACACTTATCCTATGCGCGAGCGCTTCCTATACTCTATAAGCAGCAAGTGGGACACTTATCCTATGTGCGAGCGCTTCCTATACCCTATAAGCAGCAAGTGGCACACTTATCCTATGTGCGAGCGCTTCCTATACCCTATAAGCAGCACACTTATCCTATGTGCGAGCGCTTCCTATACCCTATAAGCAGCAAGTGACACACTTATCCTATGTGCGAGCGCTTCCTAACCCTATAAGCAGCAAGTGACACACTTATCCTATGTGCGAGCGCTTCCTATACCCTATAAGCAGCACACTTATCCTATGTGCGAGCGCTTCCTATACCCTATAAGCAGCAAGTGGCACACTTATCCTATGTGCGAGCGCTTCCTATACCCTATAAGAGGCAAGTGGCACACTTATCCTATGTGCGAGCGCTTCCTATACCCTATAAGCAGCAAGTGACACACTTATCCTATGTGCGAGCGCTTCCTATACCCTATAAGCGGCACACTTATCCTATGTGCGAGCGCTTCCTATACCCTATAAGCAGCACACTTATCCTATGTGCGAGCGCTTCCTATACCCTATAAGCAGCACACTTATCCTATGTGCGAGCGCTTCCTATACGCTATAAGCGGCAAGTGGCACACTTATCCTATGTGCGAGTGCTTCCTATACCCTATAAGCAGCACACTTATCCTATGTGCGAGCGCTCCCTATACCCTATAAGCGGCAAGTGGCACACTTATCCTATGTGCGAGTGCTTCCTATACCCTATAAGCAGCAAGTGGCACACTTATCCTATGTGCGAGCGCTTCCTATACCCTATAAGCAGCACACTTATCCTATGTGCGAGCGCTTCCTATACCCTATAAGCAGCACACTTATCCTATGTGCGAGCGCTTCCTATACCCTATAAGCGGCAAGTGGCACACTTATCCTATGAGCGAGCGCTTCCTATACCCTATAAGCGGCACACTTATCCTATGTGCGAGCGCTTCCTATACCCTATAAGCAGCAAGTGGCACACTTATCCTATGTGCGAGTGCTTCCTATACCCTATAAGCAGCACACTTATCCTATGTGCGAGTGCTTCCTATACCCTATAAGCAGCAAGTGGCACACTTATCCTATGTGCGAGCGCTTCCTATACCCTATAAGCAGCTAGTGGCACACTTATCCTATGCGCGAGCGCTTCCTATACCCTATAAGCGGCAAGTGGCACACTTATCCTATGTGCGAGCGCTTCCTATACCCTATAAGCAGCAAGTGGCACACTTATCCTATGTGCGAGCACTTCCTATACCCATTAAGTGGCTTGTGGCACAATTATCCTATGTGCGAGCGCTTCCTATATCCATTAAGCGGCTTGTGGCACACTTATCCTATGTGCGAGCACTTCCTATACCCATTAAGTGGCTTGTGGCACAATTATCCTATGTGTGAGCACTTCCTATACCCATTAAGCGGCTTGTGGCACACTTATCCTATGTGCGAGCGCTTCCTATACCCATTAAGCGGCTTGTGGCACACTTATCCTATGTGCGAGCACTTCCTATACCCATTAAGTGGCTTGTGGCACAATTATCCTATGTGTGAGCGCTTCCTATATCCATTAAGCGGCTTGTGGCACACTTATCCTATGTGCGAGCGCTTCCTATACCCATTAAGGGCTTGTGACACACTTATCCTATGTGTGAGCGCTTCCTATACCCTATAAGCGGCAAGTGGCACACTTATCCTATGTGTGAGCGCTTCCTATACCCTATAAGCGGCTTGTGGCACACTTATCCTATGTGCGAGCGCTTCCTATACCCTATAAGCAGCAAGTGGCACACTTATCCTATGTGCGAGCGCTTCCTATACCCATTAAGCGGCAAGTGGCACACTTATCCTATGTGCGAGCGCTTCCTATACCCTATTAGCGGCAAGTGCCACACTTATCCTATGTGCGAGCGCTTCCTATATCCATTAAGCGGCAAGTGACACACTTATCCTATGTGCGAGCGCTTTCCATACCCTATAAGCGGCAAGTGGCACACTTATCCTATGCGCGAGCGCTTCCTATACCCTATAAGTAGCAAGTGGCACACTTATCCTATGTGCGAGTGCTTCCTATACCCTATAAGCAGCACACTTATCCTATGTGCGAGTGCTTCCGATACCCTATAAGCAGCACACTTATCCTATGTGCAAGTGCTTCCTATACCCTATAAGCAGCAAGTGACACACTTATCCTATGTGCGAGCGCTTCCTATACCCTATAAGCGGCAAGTGGCACACTTATCCTATGTGCAAGCGCTTCCTATATCCATTAAGCGGCAAGTGACACACTTCTCCTATTTGTGAGCGCTTCCTATATCCATTAAGCGGCAAGTGACACACTTTTCCTATGTGCGAGCGCTTCTTATACCCTCTAAGCGGCAAGTGGCACACTTATCCTATGTGCGAGTGCTTCCTATACCCTATAAGCAGCAAGTGGCACACTTATCCTATGTGCGAGCGCTTCCTATACCCTATAAGCGGCACACTTATCCTATGTGCGAGCGCTTCCTATACCCTATAAGCAGCACACTTATCCTATGTGCGAGTGCTTCCGATACCCTATAAGCAGCACACTTATCCTATGTGCAAGTGCTTCCTATACCCTATAAGCAGCAAGTGACACACTTATCCTATGTGCGAGCGCTTCCTATACCCTATAAGCGGCAAGTGGCACACTTATCCTATGTGCAAGCGCTTCCTATATCCATTAAGCGGCAAGTGACACACTTCTCCTATTTGTGAGCGCTTCCTATATCCATTAAGCGGCAAGTGACACACTTTTCCTATGTGCGAGCGCTTCTTATACCCTCTAAGCGGCAAGTGGCACACTTATCCTATGTGCGAGTGCTTCCTATACCCTATAAGCAGCAAGTGGCACACTTATCCTATGTGCGAGCGCTTCCTATACCCTATAAGCGGCACACTTATCCTATGTGCGAGCGCTTCCTATACCCTATAAGCGGCACACTTATCCTATGTGCGAGCGCTTCCTATACCCAATAAGCGGCACACTTATCCTATGTGCGAGCGCTTCCTATACCCATTAAGCGGCTAGTGGTGGAGTGTCTGAGATCAGTACGGCTCTGCAATGCTCGTAGTTGTATACGCAATCACCGACACATGTTGCTAGAAACCTTGCAGGCATCTCCGAATCATTCCTATTCTGTCGTATGTATATCATACTGCACCAATGTACTATATTGTGTATGAATTGGGTACTGTAGTACGAACACTGTGAAGCTAGGATCTCCTGGTGTAAACCAGGCACATCCGTATATTACTGTGTTACAATGGCATCTACCTGGTGCATATACTACTGTTGTCTAGTAGTGTAACATTGGCGCATGCGCTACCTTTGCAGAGCTGGACGAATCTTGAGAAGCATCTAGTCCTGCAGCCAACGCACATTGCGTCCAATTGTTTGCGATCATATCGCCCGGATGTACTAAAAGGGGTTGCAAAAGGAGCCCATCCCTGAGATGTGCTGGGAGTGAAGTGATCACATTAGCGGTATCTCCACTCCTGTGCCAGGACGTCAGTGTATGCGCAGACTACAGACCATGCGTCTGCAGCCACCATTGCTGGGGGAGGGATTCTATGGAACCCACTCCTGGCTGGCATTGCGATTTGTAGCCCATAGGCTACGGTGACTTATGCCATCTTCAGATGGCGATATCTGTGGGGACCAAGTTCCGGTATACATTGCAGTCTGGAGCTTGGTAAATGTGACAGCATCGCATCCCCATAGAAACATCTGGGGGCTGCAGCTGCTATCAGAAATGGAAGGATCGCATGTCTGCAGCAGCTCCTCCATAATACATCTGGGGATACTACATATTTGTGGGTTACCCCCTGGAAAACGGGTGCTGGAAATATTTGATATATAGACCCCATAAGGAGGACATGGCTTAACTCCTTACAGTGCCAAGAAACTTGCTCCTACAGTATCTCATGTCTGCGAATCCCCGGACCATACATTGCGGCAGTCTGGAGATGTAACGTGCACAGTGTATTATTGTACATATTACATCCAGGCTGCGAGCGCTTCTGTCCCGTCTCATGTCTGCGAATCCCCGGACCATACATTGCGGCAGTCTGGAGACGTAACGTGCACAGTGTAGTTACTGTACATATTACATCCAGGCTGCGAGCGCTTCTGTCCCGTCTCATGTCTGCGAATCCCCGGACCATACATTGCGGCAGTCTGGAGACGTAACGTGCACAGTGTAGTTATTGTACGTATCACATCCAGGCTGCGAGCGCTTCTGTCCCGTCTCATGTCTGCGAATCCCCGGACCATACATTGCGGCAGTCTGGAGACGTAACGTGCACAGTGTATTATTGTACATATCACATCCAGGCTGCGAGCGCTTCTGTCCCGTCTCATGTCTGCGAATCCCCGGACCATACATTGCGGCAGTCTGGGGACGTAACGTGCACAGTGTATTATTGTACATATCACATCCAGGCTGTGAGCGCTTCTGTCCCGTCTCATGTCTGTATAGTCAGGATTTCCTCCTCCAGTCCTATTGGAGAAAAGCGCTATACAAATAACATAATATAATTACTATGTCACCTGACTCATAAAAGGACATTATAACCTGCTCCCGGCTCTTTGCCTGAAACATGACTTAGTGAGAGAAATAAAAGTATTGAGAGAAGATAAACACTAGAGGTCACTTGTTTATAGCAAAGCAGAATTTAATAAAGGGCTGAAATATGGAGGAGGGGGGGCAGGGTCTGTGGTGCACTCAGAGACCTCCCCTCACAGATATAAGCCAGGAGCCCGGCACTGATACAAGGGAGAATAACGGCTGATTCCCACAGACAGCACCATGGAGAAAGTGAGGCGATGCCCCCCGTTCGCCCAGCCTGCCCCCAGACACTCTGCCATCCTGCTGGTTCTCTGTCTGTCCACATTCGTCCTGCCGGGTAAAGGTGAAGACCCCGTACTGTCGCTGTCTCAGGAAGATATCCCCCTGCAATCTAACAGCCTGGTGAGTAACTATAAAGTATATATCATCCACCAATGCTGATTTATATTGTACTATAAGCACTAAGCCGATGGGCACAGTAACACCTTACACCATTCTCTTCATTTACTAATTGTACCCCCAGATTACTATCTGAATTATCTCACACCTGCCAGCTTCTGCTTTTCTCACTTACTTCCCAGCTGCAATAACACAGACTGAGGTACACAGTGATATATCCTGCAGATTATTACATTACTGGCCTGTCTAGGGATCTGCAGAACATTGCTCTGTCCCATCTACCCCCTGACAGGTACATAGTGATATATTCTGCAGATTATTACATTACTGACCTCTCTAGTGATCTGCAGAGCATTGCTCTGTCCCATCTACCCCCTGACAGGTACATAGTGATATAGTCTGCAGATTATTACATTACTGACCTGTCTAGGGATCTGCAGAGCATTGCTCTGTCCCATCTACCCCCTGACAGGTACATAGTGATATAGTCTGCAGATTATTACATTACTGACCTGTCTAGGGATCTGCAGAGCATTGCTCTGTCCCATCTACCCCCTGACAGGTACACAGTGATATAGTCTGCAGATTATTACATTACTGACCTCTCTAGTGATCTGCAGAACATTGCTCTGTCCCATCTACCCCCTGACAAGTACATAGTGATATATTCTGCAGAACATTGCTCTGTCCCATCTACCCCGACAGGTACATAGTGATATATTCTGCAGATTATTACATTACTGATCTCTAGTGATCTGCAGAACATTGCTCTATTCCATCTACCCCCTGACAGGTACACAGTGATATAATCTGCAGATTATTACATTACTGACCTCTCTAGTGATCTGCAGAACATTGCTCTGTCCCATCTACCCCCTGACATGTACATAGTGATATAGTCTGCAGATTATTACATTACTGACCTCTCTAGTGATCTGCAGAACATTGCTCTGTCCCATCTACCCCCTGACAGGTACATAGTGATATAGTCTGCAGATTATTACATTACTGACCTCTCTAGTGATCTGCAGAACATTGCTCTGTCCCATCTACCCCCTGACAGGTACACAGTGATATAGTCTGCAGATTATTACATTACTGATCTCTCTAGTGATCTGCAGAACATTGCTCTGTCCCATCTACCCCCTGACAGGTACATAGTGATATATTCTGCAGATTATTACATTACTGACCTCTCTAGTGACCTGCAGAACATTGCTCTGTCCCATCTACCCCCTGACAGGTACATAGTGATATATTCTGCAGATTATTACATTACTGATCTCTCTAGTGATCTGCAGAACATTGCTCTGTCCCATCTACCCCCTGACAGGTACATAGTGATATATTCTGCAGATTATTACATTACTGACCTCTGTAGTGATCTGCAGAACATTGCTCTGTCCCATCTACCCCCTGACAGGTACATAGTGATATATTCTGCAGATTATTACATTACTGATCTCTCTAGTGATCTGCAGAACATTGCTCTGTCCCATCTACCCCCTGACAGGTACATAGTGATATATTCTGCAGATTATTACATTACTGATCTCTCTAGTGATCTGCAGAACATTGCTCTGTCCCATCTACCCCCTGACAGGTACATAGTGATATATTCTGCAGATTATTACATTACTGATCTCTCTAGTGATCTGCAGAACATTGCTCTGTCCCATCTACCCCCTGACAGGTACATAGTGATATAGTCTGCAGATTATTACATTACTGACCTAAGTTATCTGTAGGACATTGTTCTGTCCTATCTACACTCTTGACAGATAGATAGATAGATATATATATATATATATATATATCTATCTATCTATCAGATTATTACATTACAGATCACTCTCTGTGTTAGAGGAAGTAAAACAACTTTTTATTAACAGTATAGTATTGTCTCCTTTGCTGGGTACACAAATTTCACAGGACTATTTGTATAGGTGTAAATTAGAATCTACTGTATATCAGTATTTCTTATCCCGAGCAGTCTGTTACCACTTCCACTGCTAGGTGGCGCCCTGCATGCACTAAAATCACTCTACACTGGGATCTGTAAATGATATGGACTAACATCCCTGAAAGTTGTAAATCATCATTAAAATAGCAGCCAATGAACAATTATCTTACATCTGAGCACAAGTTAGACCATGCTAATGCCTGATCGGTCACTGGTGTGAATATTATGTGTATGTGTATATATATATATATATATATATATATATATATATATATATATATATATATGTTAGTAAATAGCCTTTTGTGCTGTAACTGGTGTCTTGTTCCAGGCCGTGGCCCTTGGAGAAATGTTGCAGTACAACCAGGACAAAGGCATCAGCCTGGAGAAGAAAGCCAGCCAAGTGCCCAGGGTGAGGAGGGACCGATGATCCCTTATAGGGATGGCGATGGGGGATTTTCTTATGGACACCGATCTAGGGGTTAGAGCGGAGCTGGCCCTGGGGATACGCCATATGGGTGCCATTGCTCCCAGGGGAAGGAGCTATAACAGGGGTTCCCAACCACGGTCCTCAAGGCACACTAACAGTCCAGGTTTTAAGGATAGCTATACTGGAGCACAGGTGACTTAATTAGTACCTCAGTTATTTTGATTAAACCATCTGTGCTTTAGCCTGGATATCACTAAAAGCAGGACTGTTAAGCTGGCCACACATCTAAAGATTATCTGTCCAACCAGCCAACTAGTAGATTGGTTGGAATGAAAATCTGGTAAGGAATACAATCAGCAATTTGCTCCCAGACGCTGAAAAGTGGACCAAAACTGTTGTATAAACAAATAGTTTAAATCAAACATTTAACAAACTTGTCTGACGACCATTTTCATCTGTTTTCTGGCATTTAGGAGTAAATTGCTGATCATCAGTTACTCCCATACGTTACCAGATTTTCATTCCAACCAATCAACAAGTTGGCTGGTTGGATGTAAGTTGTTCTAGTGTGTGGCCAGCTTTAGTGTGCCTTGAGGACCGAGGTTGGGAATCACTGAGCTATAATAATGCCTAGCATACCATATAGTTTAGGGGGCGGCCATGGGTTAGAGGCAGATCGGGTGTAAGGACAGAGAGGCCTGTGGGTGACAAAGGAAGATTTGCACTGACTCAGAATTTGGGGGGACAAGAAAGAGGGGAGAGTTAAATAATTTACTAAACAGGGGATTAAGGGAATACAAGCGCTAAGCAAAAGTAAGATTCCCCTGGCCCAAGAGCTGACTCTCACTGTTTTTCTCCCTGGATAGTGTGACGTAGGAGAGCGTTGTGCCATGAAACATGGGCCACGGATTGGGAAGCTGTGCGACTGCCTGCGAGGAGCCTCCTGTAATTCTTTCATGCTGCGGTGTTACTAGCCTGCGGGGTCCCGTCCTCAGGGGCCCCACATCTCATCTGTTAATATAATGACTTGTACCCTGTGCTGTACCTGACCCTCACCCCCCCCTATCTGTGTACCTCTGGGGAATGTAATATTAGCCGTCGTGTACCCCTCTGCTATGCTTGTATATACCCATCCTGTGTGTCCCTCCTGCCCCAGGGGTGGTTATAGCTCGCTGTGCTCCATAGATCCTGGGAGCCCCCTCTGTGGACTCATAATGATGTCCCGGCTCTTCCCGCTCTCATAACTCCCCCACATAACCCTCTTTTTATATATATCTTACTTTAGGGTCCCCCATATTAAAGCACTGTGGTGATAGGAAGATTACGGAAGCCCTACAGACTGTCCCATGTTGCCCCAGTTCCTGTTATTCCTGAATTAGGATAGCCTGTATTCTGAGCTAGAGATTTGCAGGGGCAGAAAGTAGTCTCTGTGCTGCCAGCAGGGGGCAGTTGAAGTCGCTATAGGGGTAAATATCCCCTCCTCCCTTGTCTAAATGTCTTCTACGTGTTTTATATTATACTTTGTATGATAAGAAAAATAAACACAAATTACACAAGTATCCTATTTCCTTTAGTGTGATCATTGTCGCTGTGTTTAATAAGATGTATGTTGCCGACTCTCTTCTCCATGTCTCAGGGTGTGTGTGGCTGGCGGCACATCTTACTGTGGCTGGCGGCACATCTTACGGTGGCTGGGATCCCTACCAAGTCAATGGTTTCCCATTGGTTCATAAATGGTCTTCCACTGTTATTTGAGGGCAGGACTGGTCCACTGTATACAGCCTTTGGAACAAGACACAGTGTGCAGTACCAGCCCTGCATAGGCCACATTAAAGAGTTAACGTTTCATGTTCCTATACATATATATATATATATATATATATATATACACACACACACACACACACACGTTGGTCTGCATTAGAGGAAGCCATCAACCATCGATGGATAGGTCTCAGTGATAGTCTCTAACATCTACGGTTGATAGTTTTTCCATCAATGAATATTCACCGATGGTAAACATCGGCTTCAGAGGTCCAATGACGGTCAAGCGTCCACTATTCTCCCAAATCCCAATAGTTAAAGACCATCAATGGTTATCTCAGTCATGGCCATCCCTAGTCTAGGATTTTAGCCAGGGGCACAGAAGTGGACCCTTCACTATAAATGATGCAGTGAGAGCATTTATATGGCAAAAGTTAATATAAAATGGTATTACAATGAACCAACACAACCATAGAGTAAAGGATTAAGCTTCACCCTGAGACTTGTGGGTAGAGATATGCAAATCGCTATTTACTTGCCCCTGAGCCCACCCATTGGTTCCAGACACCTCCGCTTTCTGGCATCAGAGATGTGTAGTCATCAATACAGCCTGCATACAACTGTCTCACACTTACTGGCTCCCATCAGGGCAGGATATGGATCTCTGGTCCGGCAGTGTAGAGTACATGACAGCAAGAACCTCCTAGGAAGGGAAGGCTCGGGTGATACACTGTAACAATATGTTCCCTGTAGTGTCTGACATTAGGAGGTGGCGTTATATGTCTGCACTGGGGAGGTTCTGTTCTATATTATATGCAAACAATGAACAGTACATATAAGAGCTCAGCCGGCAGCCGTGTGGGCATCGGGCAAACGTTATATTTACCAGGTATAATTGTACAGGAAGGTGCTGTAAGGGTGGGGGGCCGGGGCCTGGGGAGGGGTCATATCGCTAACTCTAATATTGGATGAGTTATTTATATGGTTCTGCTACACCAGAACAGACAGACCCAGGTCCAGGCTCCGCTCGCATCACATTCTGCATCTGGCATGTATATTATGAGTTATTGGTAAGGGGCACTTGCCACCATGAATTTCATCAGCACAATACAGACTGGCCAACATATATCTGTATATAGCTTTCCCAGAAAGTCTATTATCTGTCTTCTTAGTCTTCTCACTGCCAGCCTCTCCGTGTTGTCCCAGGCTGGCACTCTACGCAAATGGGGGCGACTGACTGCGGGGCAGATGTTCAGAGAACTGACTGATTTATTATAACGTTACCAAGGTGGGGTTTTCATCCCCTGTGCTGGGATGCAATATGGGACTATGTCCACAGGGGGCACCATAGAGCCAGTATAAAATTACCAAGGTGGGGTTTTCATCCCCTGTGCTGGGATGCAATATGGGACTATGTCCACAGGGGGCACCATAGAGCCAGTATAAAGTTACCAAGGTGGGGTTTTTATCCCCTGTGCTGGGATGCAATATGGGACTATGTCCACAGGGGGCACCATAGAGCCAGTATAAAATTACCAAGGTGGGGTTTTCATCCCCTGTGCTGGGATGCAATATGGGACTATGTCCACAGGGGGCACCATAGAGCCAGTATAAAGGTGACTGTCTCAGCGTGGGGTCACCTAGGAAGCAGCACCGTACTACCTGAGTCCCATGGGAGCCATCTGTGTGTGCCGCAGTAGTTGTGTTGCCACTATCCATGTCTGTGTATGCCAGTCCTCAGTCATGGTATAAAGCTGGCTCCGATACTGGGTCCTAGCACATCTAATTGGGGGTGCTGGATGTGGTCACCGTGTCTAGGACAGGACGCCATCCTCTGTATTCTCCATGCGTCACCTGGAGCCGGTTGATGGGAGTAATCTCCTTACATGACTTCTGACATAATCTCCGGCTCTGTGTCAGTGATTATCTGGGGGCGCTGAGGTGAGTGGTTCCCTATTAGCACATTACATAACGGTCACCTTGTGCTGCCGCCTGCAGTGACGTAAGGGACCCTGATGGGATTAGAGGTGGTCTCAGTATGCCCCAAACATCTGTGTTACCATTGGCCAAACCTCACTTTACTATTTACATATTTAGTGGGGATTTTCTAAGAAAGGGGCTTATTAATCAATTATGTCCTTAAAATAAGCGGAAGCTGCTGTTCCTACATGTTTAGGGGCAGAATTAAGTATCCCTCAGATGTACCATACACAACTCCTGCTTTCCGTCCGCCCCCCATAGTTTTCTATGGGGACAGTATTTGCGGTTCTTGCCTGCTGCGTAGGTTAACACCAGTGGGGCTGCCCTGCCAGAGAGGGGGATCTTGTGATGCAGGAGGTCTCGCTGTACATCGCAGTGAAGTGATGGCGGATGCCAGCACCGGCTCTTATCGGAGCACGTGTCGCGTCTGTTTACATTAATACATTCAAGCGGATAAAGATTATTAATATTCGGGAGCTAGCCGCATTTTATAATAAGTGTTGTCTGCATGGACCAGCACCAGACCCAGAGGAAATGCACTGAGGCAGGGACCTACCCCATTGTCATTATATTGTATCATACAGTACAATGGCCCCAGCTTAGGTCAGGTTGTCCCAGTTTTCAGGCTCTGAAGCTGTGTGTGGCTGTTGAGCAGAGGGGCTGATTTTGGCTCAGTACAATTTTTATTTAAAGATAGGAAAATATGCTATATCAGTGAGGGCAAAGATAACAGTTAACAGCAGCACAGAGTATATCAGGAGATGAGTGAGGTGACAGTGAGGACAGGGCTGCATGTGACAGGGGCAGTGACATGATGTGAGGAGGGGAATGGAAGCAGCAGGAAGCCACAGAGTTATATAGTGGGAGGAGCAGGGTCCCCAGGAGCACAGAGTATATCAGGAGATGAGTGATGTATCAGTGAGGACAGGGCTGTGTGTGACAGGGGCAGTGACATGATGTGAGGAGGGGAATGGAGGCAGCAGGAAGTCATAGACTGAGAGTTATATAGTGGGAGGAGCAGGGTCCCCAGCAGCACAGAGTATATCAGGAGATGAGTGAGGTGACAGTGAGGACAGGGCTGTGTGTGACAGGGACAGTGACATGATGTGAGGAGGGGAATGGAGGCAGCAGGAAGTCACAGACTGAGAGTTATATAGTGGGAGGAGCAGGGTCCCCAGCAGCACAGAGTATATCAGGAGATGAGTGATGTATGAGTGAGGACAGGGCTGTGTGTGACAGGGGCAGTGACATGATGTGAGGAGGGGAATGGAAGCAGCAGGAAGCCACAGAGTTATATAGTGGGAGGAGCAGGGTCCCCAGCAGCACAGAGTATATCAGGAGATGAGTGATGTATCAGTGAGGACAGGGCTGTGTGTGACAGGGGCAGTGACATGATGTGAGGAGGGGAATGGAGGCAGCAGGAAGTCACAGACTGAGAGTTATATAGTGGGAGGAGCAGGGTCCCCAGCAGCACAGAGTATATCAGGAGATGAGTGAGGTGACAGTGAGGACAGGGCTGCATGTGACAGGGGCAGTGACATGATGTGAGGAGGGGAATGGAGGCAGCAGGAAGCCACAGGCTGATAGTTATATAGTGGGAGGAGCAGGGTCCCCAGCAGCAGAGATTGTAGCAGTAAGTGAAGTCATTGATGACAGGGCTGCATGCAACAAGAGCAGCAGGGCAGTCATGAGCTGTGACGGGTCGGGGTACTGGGGAGGTATGGCCATATCTGGGAAGGTGTGAACACACCCCCTTCCTAAAAATAAAACGTAAGAGTTATGCACGGTGCTGCATGCCCAGAGTGGGGTGGCACCAGGGGAGTGGGCTACCTGAAACCTCCTCTCATCCCAGTACCACCGGCCACGTTGGTATAGTAGAGCAGTAACAGCGGCACATCGGGCAGTGAGAGGAGACTGCTGCAGCAACAATCTCTGGTATAGCAGCGCAGCACAGCGGGCAGTCAGCGGTAGCGGACAGAGAAGTGGGGGCAGTCACTGATCCGGGCACCTGCCAGGCCCCTACAGCCAGCCCGGGCAAGTAGTACCCGCTCCCCCTTTCTCTCAGCGCCCCTGGTGAGCAGTGTAATAATGTGTGGGATTTTAGGTTGCTTTCTTAAGAGGGAATTAAAGCATTTAATGTCATATTTCCAGACCTGTTCATTAGAATTTTTAATTGCAGCAATAAGAATATAAAGACCACACAAATGCATTCAAATACACACATGGGGAGAGGGGTCCCCACAGGGGCCGACCCTGCGATGTGTTAGATGTATAGTGATCATTAATGCAATCACTACTTCTACATGGGTTGCTGACCAGGCATGTGCGAGTGCAGAACACCGGCAGGGGTCACACAGATCCCTCTACAGGTACCGTACATTATAGGACTACAATGGCTAAGCACCGTACATTATAGACTACAATGGCTAAGCACCGTACATTATGGGACTACAATAGCCAAGCACCGTACATTATAGGACTACAATGGCTAAGCACCGTACATTATAGACTATAATGGCTAAGCACCGTACATTATGGGACTACAATGGCTAAGCACCGTACATTATAGGACTACAATGGCTAAGCACCGTACATTATAGGACTACAATGGCTAAGCACCGTACATTATAGACTACAATGGCTAAGCACCGTACATTATAGGACTACAATGGCTAAGCACCGTACATTATAGGACTACAATGGCTAAGCACCGTACATTATAGGACTACAATAGCCAAGCACCGTACATTATAGGACTACAATGGCTAAGCACCGTACATTATAGGACTATAATAGCCAAGCACCGTACATTATAGACTACAATGGCTAAGCACCGTACATTATAGGACTACAATGGCTAAGCACCGTACATTTAAGCACCGTACATTATAGGACTATAATAGCTAAGCACCGTACATTATAGGACTACAATAGCCAAGCACCGTACATTATAGGACTATAATAGCTAAGCACCGTACATTATAGGACTACAATAGCCAAGCACCGTACATTATAGGACTACAATGGCTAAGCACCGTACATTATAGGACTATAATAGCTAAGCACCGTACATTATAGGACTACAATAGCCAAGCACCGTACATTATAGGACTATAATGGCTAAGCACCGTACATTATGGGACTACAATAGCCAAGCACCGTACATTATAGGACTACAATAGCCAAGCACCGTACATTATAGGACTACAATAGCCAAGCACCGTACATTATAGGACTACAATGGCTAAGCACCGTACATTATAGGACTACAATGGCTAAGCACCGTACATTATAGGACTACAATGGCTAAGCACCGTACATTATAGGACTACAATAGCCAAGCACCGTACATTATAGGACTACAATAGCCAAGCACCGTACATTATAGGACTACAATGGCTAAGCACCGTACATTATGGGACTACAATAGCCAAGCACCGTACATTATAGGACTACAATGGCTAAGCACCGTACATTATAGGACTACAATAGCCAAGCACCGTACATTATAGGACTACAATAGCCAAGCACCGTACATTATAGGACTACAATGGCTAAGCACCGTACATTATGGGACTACAATAGCCAAGCACCGTACATTATAGGACTACAATGGCTAAGCACCGTACATTATAGGACTACAATAGCTAATGCCAGATGGTGCTAGTTAGCAGGGCCAAGCAAATTCTGCAACTAGGCAGCCCCTAGAGGTTTTTATGGGGGCTGCTATCGCAATTGAATATTGGGGATCGCAGCAGATATTGGGAGATACCTGTTGTGGTCCCTTGTTGTTACATCCAGGGAATGCTTAATATTTGCCAGTTCCTCTATAATAACAGGTGTTTACGGGCGACATCTCTAAAAAATGAATTGATAAATAGGCCCCCCCAAGTCCCTCTGAATGGCATGGATTGGGAAATGGTGGCGCACTAGACGGCTAGACTCATAATAAGGCCCAGCAAGGAATTCTGTATATTATTTTGAATCATATTGGGTACAATTCCCCTATAATAATAAGGTCTATGTAGCACATAAGTGCTGTACCCAACAAATAAAACGGATGTTTTTCCTCTCATTAATCATAACGAGCACTAGACCAGTCGGAGCGAACATTTCATTGTTTGCTATGGGTTACAGCACGTCTGCTATATGCACAGTGTGACTTAATGAATAAAAATTCAGGGCGCTCGCTCTCGCCAGCAGAAACACTGACACTAATCAGAAAGTATCGGAGCCTCTGACACTACATCTCTGCGAGTTATCTGTCCCCAGGCTGCGCTGGGATTACATTATATTGTTATCTTGAAGTGCTGAACATTAGTGAGAGGGGGGGGCCCGCACGTCGGAGATCAGATCCTCGGCCTGGAGATAAGACGCTGAGCGAGGGGGAGAAATGTGAGACGCTTCCTATAGGCTGATATCTGTTGAGGTCTCCGTTTCCATCTCTCAGCCACGCAGGCCGTTCCAGTAATATATGTCGTCGTTACTGGGAAAAGGGCGACACATTACCTGCTGGAGGAATAGGATATAAATAAAATATCCTTTACACTTATCTCTCGGAAACTTTCTTTCTGTCCTCAGGAAGATTAGCGAGAACTGCAGAGATAACGGTGGGAGGAGAAACGGGGGCTCGGGGGGGCGCCCATCTTCCTCTTTAAAGGGCCTGATTCAGAGATGGAAGCCACAGCAGAATATGCACAAGCCCTAGAAGGCGTCTTGAGTAAAAAGATTCTTCCTGACGGCTTCTGTGATCGAATGCTGCGTCGGGAGATGCAGCCTCATACCAATCACGTGACCAGCGGACATCTCAGTGACCCTCAGGTTACTTAGGACGGCCGGGAAAGTCACGCAGCCAGGGGACAGTGACGCTGCGTCCATTGACACAGCCCCTGGCAACTCCAGAAAACAGGGTCAACATGCCCGTTTTCTGGAGCGCTCCGTATTGCCGCCACCAAAACATTGGTTTCTGTACATCTCTAAATTAGGCACAAAGTACCAGTGTTACATACATACACGGACGGACGCACACATCACATCTTGTTGGGCCCAGCTGGAAGGAAAATGTGAAAATGATCCTGATCAATGAACAGGGCAGACGTATTGCAGATATTTACATCCCCCTCAGCCCCTCTCCCTCCGCATCTGGGAGGAGATTTATAGAGATGTGTAACGTCCAGCTCCCCCACGTGTGGCCAGTAATTAACACATCAGAGCTTACACCTAATCCCAACAATAAGAGGACAAGTCAGTGACACGATGCCACATGCAGCATCCGGCAGGGAGACAGCAGGACGTGCCATGGTGTGTGCCCAGTACCTGCCATCCCCATCTCTCTGCCTTATCGTCTCCCTGCTCGCAGCCCTGGCACTCGGGGAAACAGACTCGCAGGACATAACCTATGACACAGGGAATCAGAGGGTGATTGAGAAGGAGCTGGTAAGTGTTCTACCCACACACACATAACATGGTTACATACATCCCCCACCATTCTGTATACACGTCCCACAGCGTGAGAGGCTGGGTAGTGTCCCACGTGTCTGACTCATCTCTCTGCTCCCTCAGCTGCTGGAGCTACAGGATGTCCTGGAGAAACTCCAGTCCAAGAGAAGCCTCATCTGGGAGACCAAATATAACCGGATGCCCAAGGTGAGTGCTGGGAGCGTGTGTGGTGCAGGGGTATCAGGGGGCGACAGGCCAGCATTGGGAAGGGTGAGGGAGAAGTATGTAGTAGAGATGCACCTGCTGTGGGGGGCAAGAAGGATTTTGGGGGTGCAGGGCAAGTAGTAAACACACAGTGTAGGATACGGATTAATATTGTGCCCTAGCCAATCAGATCATCTGAATACTCACAGCAGCACAGAATATTTCAGGTGAGCAGTCCGCTGTATTGTGAGGTAGTGACTAATCCACTTGTGTTCCTCTCTCTCTCTGTCATCTCCAAATAAAAGTCTGAGCGCTATTAAATCTCAACATGTCCAAACCAGGACCCATTATAGGGATGGTCATCGGTGGGTTAGACATTTATTGTCACCATCAATGAACCATTGGTAGATAAACTCAATGGTATGAAACCATTGCAAGGGTAAATAACGATGGTTTCACCCACCGATGGTCACCCCATCTCTATTAATTAGTGGGCAGTGGTCCAATCAGTGATGGGGGCGTAGCTTCACAGGTCAGGCCAAGTACAAAGGAAGAAACCATCAGGGAGCTCTGTAGCATTGATGGTCGGAGAACCACTGGATCTCTGCCATGGATGGCCATACCATCTACCATCGGTGGTTAGCCATGGTTGGTTGTTATCCATCGATGGTCGAAGGCCACCCCTAACCCATTATTTTCCCCACCTTCCAGTGTCCTCTCCTTCACTCCTCTGATCTAATCTCTCTCACACAGCCCCTACAAAGCCCTCTATCCTCACCACCATACACTGCCCCCTACCTTACTGAAAGGGTCAAGGCACCCCACAGCACAGAGTATTTCAGGAGAGGAGTGCACTGATTATGGAAAATCTCCTCTCGTGTGACTGCGTTAGGAAGGGCTGGGCTGCGTATGAGAGAAGCTTCTTCAGGTACAATGACAGAGTCTTTGATCGACAACAAATTGAAAGCAATGTAATTATACACAAAGGGTAATTACCATTTACTGTCAGTGATGGTGCCTCTTTCCCTGCACTAGTGCATCATGGGAGATTCCTGCGCCGTGAAGAGAGGACCGCGGATAGGGAAACTTTGCAATTGTCCGCCAAGAAGCAACTGCAACTACTTCTTCCTTAAATGCCTCTGAGAGGCCGTGCCGAGTCCTGGGCAGCCTGAGCTCTACCTGACGGACATGGAGCGGCAATTCTTCCATCATGGGACATTTACCAACTTCTTTGGACTGTCGGACCCTGTGCATCACTCCAAGAAGCTCCAAGTGCACATCACATCCAGCGCCAAGGGACAGAAGAGGCGCCGGACCAAATGCCAAATTACTTTCCCATTACATGCAATGACCTGCAGGCTATCACAGCCCCCCGGCAGGGATGGTTTGGACACAGCTTAAGATAAGCCTCCAGTTCTGCAAATAAACCTGTATAGGGGATTAGATTACAGGCCAGACCCCCACCTCCCGTTATTCCTCAGCACCGGCCGGACCCCACCCGCTATCTGACGTACAACTGTGTAACAGGAGCGAACAGACAATACTATATAAAAGCTTTGTATATAAACTGTGATATTATTTTGTGCATCTGTCTGCCTCCGGGGCCAAAGTGACGCAACACCCACAGCTCGCCCGTCCCACGCTTTCTGATCTTTACATTGATCAATGTACTTTGATACAGGGGATTTAGTACAAAGAAACTGCCACATAGCCGGAACGGAAGTCAATACGAGCGTCTACGTCTGTCCGAGAACCACATCATGACTGTAATAAATCACCCCGGGAATCGGAACTCATTATCTGTATGATACTCTTCTAACCTAAGCAAAGTATAAAATAAATCTCACACAATAAAAGGTATCTATGTTACATTGGATTTTCACCTACAAAGAACATTAGTTTATGGTCTTGTTTGTACTGTACCCTCCTGTAACTTTAATAAATACCATGCTTTATCTGTGTTTTCCAGCCACGTATCATCATCATCAGGCAGTTGTTTATTTCCAATTCCCCTGGGATAAAACACAGAGCTGCTGCCTAGATACAACTATACCTAATGCAGAATGGGGAGCTAAACCGTGTCGTATCCCAGGGCAACAGAAATACACAACTCTGCCAAACCATACAAAGACGTGGCTGAAAGGCAGAGAAGTAGACAGAATGATGAAAAAACAAAAACCACTATTAGCAAAGCCTGCAGCAGGACATGCACAATGCAATAATATGACTATTAGCAAAGCCTGCAGCAGGACATGCACAATGCAATAATATGACTATTAGCAAAGCCTGCAGCAGGACATGCACAATGCAATAATATGACTATTAGCAAAGCCTGCAGCAGGACATGCACAATGCAATAATATGACTATTAGCAAAGCCTGCAGCAGGACATGCACAATGCAATAATATGACTATTAGCAAAGCCTGCAGCAGGACATGCACAATGCAATAATATGACTATTAGCAAAGCCTGCAGCAGGACATGCACAATGCAATAATATGACTATTAGCAAAGCCTGCAGCAGGACATGCACAATGCAATAATATGACTATTAGCAAAGCCTGCAGCAGGACATGCACAATGCAATAATATGACTATTAGCAAAACCTGCAGCAGGACATGCACAATGCAATAATATGACTATTAGCAAAGCCTGCAGCAGGACATGCACAATGCAATAATATGACTATTAGCAAAACCTGCAGCAGGACATGCACAATGCAATAATATGACTATTAGCAAAGCCTGCAGCAGGACATGCACAATGCAATAATATGAAGTTGTCTGGTGGTGAGAACATACAAAGGGAAATATCTGGCTTGAATAGAGATTTTCAAAACGCTGTACTGACTCTCATTGTAAATGACTATCACAAGCAGCAGCCAAATTGGTGCATGCAGACGGCCCGTACACACTGAACGAGCTGCCCATATCGCTCCAGTGTGTATATAACATTAGACCTGGCATCTCTCACATCAGAACACAGGTGTTATCTATAGTAAATGTTCTGTAAATCTCCAATAATGTGTATATCTGTATGAGGATACTTTATTTGCTGTGCAAGCTACTGTTATCATGTACTACGCATGTCTATTTCTACAATGTAGGCAAAATATAAGACTGTACTACACATATTAATATGTCTTTATAAAAAGGTATATAGCCCCAGCATTGGAGGCCTAGGTGGGCGAGAGCCAATATATCCTTTGCTCATAATAAAAAAGGAGCCCAATCATTGTTCATGCTGTTAATGTCTCAGAACGGCTATTTGTCTATGAGTACACACACACACACGTGGATATTACATTATATACATTGGCTAACTGAAGAGTCAGCCACCTCCGTCAATGTATAATAATATATATATATAACTGGTTGCCTGGAACACCATGCCATACCAGCCCACATGTAGAAACAAGACGTTACAGCCAGGGTCACATTTTATTTATTTTTCTATAAAACAACGAGAACAAATCGCCGGTAATATACCAGACAGAGAGCGCCATAAATACATCAAAAGTCCCAAAATCTCAGAGAATCTGCAAAAATAACCCCCCTCCCCTCTTCAAACACCCCTTGTCATCACCAAACTATGGTGCCTGGTATTAAAGGGGAGAGGACAGAAAATTCACCGTACAGGTAATCTGGGAGCATCTACAAGTGGTGGACAGATCATATATCCATGGTTTCAGACAAGGCGGAGATCTCCACCACCCGATGGTGAGAAGGTGGTAAGGTGCACTTGGGGCAGCAGGTTTTGTATTCCAGGGCAGAAGACCCCAAAGTGATCCACAGTCCAAGTATCCCCCTCAGATGTCCTCAAATTAAATGGACTCGATCTGCTTGCGCACTTTCTCCAGGGCTCGCCTGTCCAACGTCCTCTGCCGTGAAACCACCACTAGAGAGAGGACGGCTGAGCCTGCCATCATGATGCCCACAAACTGCCAGAAGAACCTCTTCTCCATGGGCGCAGAGCGGCAGCTGGGAGAAGGGAGAGAGGTGCCAGGTGCACAGTGTACACATCAGACCATACAGGGGCTTCACAGCCTGGGCTATACATACAGGATGATCTCACTGATTGGGCGTGGCTGGGCTATATATACAGGATGATCTCATTGATTGGGCTATATATATATATATATATATATATATATATATATACACAGGATGACCTCACTGAGTGGGCGAGGCTGTATATACAGGATGATCTCACTGAATGTGGGCAAATCTGTGTTGTACCTACAAGTTGCTGTCACAGAGTGGGCGGGGCTGTGCTGTATATACAGGATGATCCCAGAGAGTGGGCGGGCTGTGCTGTATATACAGGATGATCCCAGAGAGTGGACGGGGCTGTGCATACAGGATGATCTCAGAGAGTGGGCGGGGCTGTGCTGTATATACAGGATGATCTCAGAGAGTGGACGGGGCTGTGCTGTATATACAGGATGATCTCAGAGAGTGGACGGGGCTGTGCTGTATATACAGGATGATCTCACAGAGAGTGGGCGGGGCTATGCTGTATATACAGGATGATCTCACAGAGTGGGCAGGGCTATGCTGTATATACAGGATGATCTCACAGAGAGTGGGCAGGGCTATGCTATATATACAGGATGATCCGAGAGTGGACAGGGCTGTATATACAGGATGATCTCAGAGAGTGGGCGGGGCTGTGCTGTATATACAGGATGATCTCACAGAGAGTGGGAGGGGCTGTGCTGTATATACAGGATCTCAGAGAGTGGGCGGGGCTGTGCTGTATATACAGGATGATCTCACAGAGAGTGGGCGGGGCTGTGCTGTATATACAGGATGATCTCACAGAGAGTGGGCGGGGCTGTGCTGTATATACAGGATGATCTCACAGAGAGTGGGCGGGGCTGTGCTGTATATACCGGATGATCTCACAGAGAGTGGGCGGGGCTGTGCTGTATATACAGGATGATCTCACAGAGTGGGCGTGGCTGTGCTGTATATACAGGATGATCCCAGAGAGTGGTCGGGGCTGTGCTAGATATATAGGATGATCTCAGAGTGGGCGTGGCTGTGCTGTATATACAGGATAAAAGATATATATGTTTATCTGACTGGCTGGGTCTGTGCCACCCACGATTTTGCCTGAGATGCCCACAGTGTGCCCTCTCACCTCTTATACTCTGCTTTCTTTGATGTGGCACAGCTGACTTGCTCTACGAAGCCTGTGACGCTGCACTGGTTGAGGGTCTTCTGTAAAGAAAAGCAGATTGAGATTATGGGATTCATACATTACTTGGCCAGACGCGGAGCCATATGAACATGCAGGAATGGCAGGGATCACACATAGGGTACATGCGTCAGGGGCGTAAGGAAAGGTGAATGCTGGATACTTACACTCTCAAACTGATTACAGTTGTAGCAATCTTTAGATATAACATACTCCTCAGACTTCCAGCAGGGGACGGTAACTGCCGCAATTCCTGTAACTGATCACATATAAACGTATTAGACCACACTAGGACGTTACATGTAACTAATCAAACACGAGGGGTCACATGTGACATATCATACAGAATTGTAATAGTACTGATCACACCAGGAGATTATATGTGACAGCGATTACAGATCACATGTGACTACTGAGAGAGATCAGGCAGCATTATAAATAACCATGGATCCTGTGCATATGAGGATCCCCCATGATGCACCCTACGACATCACACATATAACGTTTCCAGTCATATTATAGCAGTGATACAAACCTTACAGACAGAGAGTGACACCTATGATACATTACTAGTTACACGAGCAGCACATGTCGGACTCACCCTGGTAAATCTGTTCTTGCGCTAAGGATGATTCAGCCCACCTGGGAGAGAATAAACACAGATACATCACATACTGACTACAGTACCCAATTTACTACACGGCACCCACACACTTACATATGACAAAGAACTTCCTAAGAACACCCAATACAACATAACTAACAAACATGCAAGTCGTCTGCAATTATACTAAGTATGTAAGGAGGAGGACCCAGGAGAGGGAGGGGGACAGTAATGAGCGTGACACAGGAGAGGGAGGGGGACAGTAATGAGCGTGACACAGGAGAGGGAGGGGGACAGTAATGAGCGTGACACAGGAGAGGGAGGGGGACAGTAATGAGCGTGACACAGGAGAGGGAGGGGACAGTAATGAGCGTGACACAGGAGAGGGAGAGGACAGTAATGAGCGTGACACAGGAGAGGGAGGGGACAGTAATGAGCGTGACACAGGAGAGGGAGGGGGACAGTAAAGAGCGTGACACAGGAGAGGGAGGGGGACAGTAATGAGCGTGACACAGGAGAGGGAGGGGACAGTAATGAGCGTGACACAGGAGAGGGAGGGGACAGTAATGAGCGTGACAGGAGAGGGAGGGGACAGTAATGAGCGTGACACAGTAGAGGGGGGGACAGTAAGTAAGGAGCAGGACACAGGAGAGGTGGGGACAGTAAGTAAGGAGCAGGACACAGGAGAGGGGGGGACAGTAAGTAAGGAGCAGGACACAGGGGAGGGGGGACAGTAATGAGGGTGACATAGGAGAAGAGGGGGACAGTATGTAAGAAGCATGACACAGGGGAGGGGGGGACAGTAAGGAGCAGGACACAGGAGAGGAGGACAGTATGTAAGGAGCAGGACACAGGGGAGGGGGGGACAGTATGTAAGGAGCAGGACACAGGGGAGAGGGGGGGACAGTATGTAAGGAGCAGGACACAGGGGAGAGGGGGGGACAGTATGTAAGGAGCAGGACACAGGAGAGGGGGGACAGTAATGAGCGTGACACAGGAGAGGGAGGGGACAGTAATGAGCGTGACACAGGAGAGGGAGGGGACAGTAATGAGCGTGACACAGGAGAGGGAGGGGACAGTAATGAGCGTGACACAGGAGAGGGAGGGGACAGTAATGAGCGTGACACAGGAGAGGGAGGGGACAGTAATGAGCGTGACACAGGAGAGGGAGGGGACAGTAATGAGCAGGACACAGTAGAGGGGGGACAGTAATGAGCAGGACACAGTAGAGGGGGGGACAGTAATGAGGGTGACACAGTAGAGGGGGGGACAGTAATGAGGGTGACACAGGAGAGGGGGGGACAGTAAGTAAGGAGCAGGACACAGGGGAGGGGGGGACAGTATGTAAGGAGCAGGACACAGGAGAGGGGGGGACCAGTATGTAAGGAGCAGGACACAGGAGAGGGGGGGACAGTATGTAAGGAGCAGGACACAGGAGAGGGGGGGACAGTATGTAAGGAGCAGGACACAGGAGAGGGGGGGACAGTATGTAAGGAGCAGGACACAGGGGAGGGGGGACAGTATGTAAGGAGCAGGACACAGGGGAGGGGGGGACAGTATGTAAGGAGCAGGACACAGAAGAAGAGGGGGACAGTATGTAAGGAGCAGGACACAGGGGAGGGGGGACAGTATGTAAGGAGCAGGACACAGGGGAGGGGGGGACAGTATGTAAGGAGCAGGACACAGGGGAGGGGGGGACAGTATGTAAGGAGCAGGACACAGGGGAGGGGGGGACAGTATGTAAGGAGCAGGACACAGGAGAGGGGGGGACAGTACGTCCCCAGTACAGACAGCCTGTGTGCAGGGTATATAGACATTACTCACCGCTGTGCGCTCAGCACGGTCACCGCTCCCAGCAGCCAGCCCACCGGCCCCGCCGCCATCATCGTCTCCTCAGATCTCCCCTCCACTTCCTGCATGTGACGTCACCGCTCCCGGCTGTCAGCGCGCCCTCGTGTGGTCGGAGGAGGGACAGCGGCGCCTGGGTGTGCGATGCTCTGTCCGGTGCTGCTGATGCTCTGCACTAATAAGGGGGATATTTACTAAAGTGCGGGATCTTAGAAATGGAGGTGTTGCCCATAGCAACCAATCACATTCTAGCTAGTATCTTCTAGAAGATGCTAGATAAATAAGTAGAATCTGATTGGTTGCTATGGGAAACATCTCCACTTCTATAAACCCGCACCTTAGTAAATATACCCCTTTAAGTCTTCTGTACTTTTGTTTGCGCTCTCCCAGTTGATCAGCAAATACCGGGCTGATTCTGCGTTGCATAGGTCTTGCATTTTGTTTTTCATGCGCTGCGCATTTGCCTGAGATGAGCATATAGAAATGTCAGCAGCTGCGGGCATACGCGTCTCAGCCGCACCTCCACCTGCACTGATTGGCTGCGATTGTGCGTTCATATGTAGGCCAGGTGCCCTGAGTGCGTGCAGAGGTCATTGCGGGACATTCAGATGTGAGCGTACACTTAGGTCAGACGGATCTCGCACCAGGTGTGAGGGTGGTGCCAACGTGCACTGATAATGATGATGGCGACATTCACAAGCGAAAGGATAAGGGCGGCACGTGCATCGATGCCGGCAACGCTGAATACAGGCGAAGATACACATTTATTTCCGAGCACGCAGTGCAAAGGCACTATGAAAACCCCAAAAAGATGCATCAAAGTCGACCGTCCGCCACTTTCATTAGCATTATTCTCCCCGTTGAGCCTCATCCGTATCGAAATAAATAACTAGAGCTTGGGGACATCGTCTGACGTAATTGAGACTTATTTATACCCGAAGCTTCCACCATTGCCTGGTCCGGAGCTGCGCCTGCACAGTACATCAGAGCTGATTCCTAACGTCCTTCGCATTTATATATCAGGCCTTATTGCAGCTTAGCAGGGCTGTGACGTACATATTACATCCTGCACTGATACAGGCATTAATGTAGGCGATAGAACCACCAGCATATCCTAGTAGTTATTAAAGTCCCTTATTGTTATATTCCGCAATCAGCTTCCACACGTACACGCTAAGATGTCTGAAGATCTTACCATTTGTGATTCTAGTATACGTGGCCTAATGGTGAAAGTGCTTGTGGAATGGAGCCGCTGTGGTAACCAGGTCAGGAAGACTTAGCTTATCGCTCACAAATGCACAATTCAATGTAAAAAATGGCTTTCACCATATGAAGAAACAATTATAAAGTGTCTTATCTAATTCCCCTATACATACTGACACGTTTCATCACCATTCACTAGTGATTTCATCAGGGGAATGGTGTCATGTGACCTGTTTACATCCCTAATCACTTGAGCTTTGAGGTAATTTATAGTATTTACCTTGGTCAGATTAATTCATCCTCCATAATCCACGTTTACACAAGGTATATATCTTCTACCCCATCTTAATTTGTGAGGGCTTTCAATTCAATTTGATTTTGTGGGGGGGGGGCACATTGGGTGTATGGCAGGGCTGGCACTATCATTAGATGAAGAAGGTGGCCGCCTAGAGCATCAATCTTGCTGGGGCACATGAAACACTGAGTGCCAGCCACAAAGGATTTAAATATAAAACACAACAGACCCTTCATAATGGGCTGACACTTATTTAGTTGTATATGTATTTAAATTGGGAGGATTCCATGGTCAGGGGGATGAATTACAGGGATGGTGGTGGGACATGATAAACAAGGGGGGGGCAACCCACGCACACAGAAAAATATACCTCCAAACTGTCCTGATTTTTGTGGACTATCCGGGATGTCGGGACAGTATAGATGTTTGTCCGACTTCACACTGCTCACACTCCGTAATGTTAGTGAATATCAGGACTAAATGGATGGGGAAGGTGTTGGATGGCAGCACATATGGCTACAATGCCCTGCTTGCCATGGGCGAGCCTCATTCAGCAGCGGGGTGAGGGGGCATGGGCTGAAACCTTGGACAGGCCCTGGTACAGTGGGTAACATAACACAGACCCTCTTAATATCTTAGCAAGGGAACATATTTGCATTAGTGTATAGAACAAAGAGATTTCAGTTTACACACCACTCACATAGAAGTATAGTAACTGTTCTGCCACATTATAGGGGGGGAAGTGGACACCATGTTACCTTGTTGTCAATATTTTACTTTATCTTGTCTCTTTGTGTTTGCTGCAAGTTTAAGTTTAGCTTTGTACTACGCATGTCAAAGTTCTATGTAAGGGCGTGTGACCATTGCATGTGTGCAGGAAGTGAGGGCTGTCATAAGCTGGGGATTCTAGATCTGATTGCTCCGTGATGAATTCAACTGTACTTTTCCAAACAATTAGTTGGTGTGAGAAGTGGGATGGAAAACATCTGGAGGGGAGAAGGAGGCAGTGCACAGCATTCTCTTCTGCTCAGGAAATTATATGTTGTAGTAACTTCAGAAATGATGATGTTTTGTTGCATCAATGGTAAAAAGTGGTGCTACAAGTTATTCAGGTATGAGGAATGCATGTAGTATGAAGTGACCAGTATCCGTGTGCTGACCGAATGGATGTAGTCACCAGCTTTAGGGCTACATGTGGTTTTGGTCCTGTTGACCCATGTGAGCCACTAGAGATGTGTGGTCATTATTATATTAATCTTTCCCCCCTGTGAACTATTCCATATGGGACAAGAGCCCTATTTCAGGTTCCCAAGAGAATTGCGGTTAGTCGGGTCACTCACGGGGCGCGAGCCATCTGGGCAGGTCTGTGGGAATCCAAAGCCATACGTTCTTTCATGAAAGGAGCTTGTATGGAAGATAGAAAGGCTAAAAACTTCTAGTCACACCTTCGTGTTTCATTGCTTCGGAGCACACTGTGAGCACATGTTCACGTTTCACTCTCTGTGTGCGGAGGAATGAGGATTGCAGGACGGGGTCAGCTAATAGTATCATGTGCACCAACAGGATCAGTGTAGGGTAATAACATGTACAGTACACGTATATGCGGGATTGGAAGCCACTAACAGCGCCAGAGAGGTTCAAACATTCACCTTAAGGGAATTTCTCCAATCAGTTCATGTATTTATTAACCCCGTGTTGTGTTGTGTGTTACTTACTTCATAATAACTGTGCTCCGAGACAGTTTCCTGATTCTTTGGGGTATATTTAGTAATGTGCAGGTTTCTTAGAAGTGGAGATGTTGCCCGTAGCAACCAATCAGATTCTATTTAACATTTACCTAGCACCTGCTAGAATATAATAGCTAAAATCTGGTTGGCTGCTATGGACAATATCCCCACTTCTAAATACCCGCACTTTAGTAAATATACCTCTTAGTCACAACCATTTCTTACTAAGGCCTCATCCACACAAGTGAAATACTCGTGTTGCGTTATGAATATCAGTTAGAAGTATAATCCAACGCATTTCGCTGCCTTCTATATAGCTCTCTAGCCAGCAGTACTTACACAGGGCGGGGTATATTCATGCCATGTTTTGTTTCTAATTATACACAAGTTTATCCAGGAGATAACCATTAAGCGGCTGATTCTGAGGTGGGAGTAATGGGAAAGAGAAAGCAAATTTGAATCTGGAACAAATGCAAGAGGGGCAGCTTGGTGTTACCCAGGTGCAACATTCCTGGCTAATTTGCTTTGCTCCCACCTCACAATCAGCCCCTAAGTGAGGACAACCGTCACCCACATTCAGTGTAAAGCGCGTCGGGTTTAACACTGATTGTGAATCCATCTTTAAATTCTCAGTTCCAACCTGCCGAGAATTTTCGTCTGACAAAAGCCGCTGCTTCCTAAATATAACCCATAGACTTAAAGACAGGAAGTGCCCTGTACATAGCGCTAAACTCTATAACTTTATCTCAAATCTTCAAGATCTGGGACACAAATAACATGAGAGAGGTTAAAAATGTTGCAAAAATGTATTTTATGATACAAAGACGAGTGCGCTCTAATGAGAGAACACTACATGTTAGCAAGACACCTTCATTTTCCAGTAATTGTAACTAACATACAGTGATTCAACACCAACCAATAAGAACGGTAGGTTCCGCAGTTATAGAACTGGGCTGTTTTCATTGGCTCAGACTGCTGCTACGAACACACCAATCGCTGTCCTCCCCCGTGCAATGAAACTGCGTATTCTGTGGTCTATGCACAATGCTGGTATGACAGTCACGGAGTACGATTTAAAGTATATCTTCAGTGGGCTAAACAATGAAGCTGAATATGACTTGCCTGGGATTTCGAGGCTCATCCTGTGTCTATAGCAGTTCTGCAAGTAACTGTGCCCCTGGGTAACACCATGCCGCACTGCAGGGGGCAGATGTAACATGTGCAGAGAGAGTTATGCTGGGCACACACTATGCGATATGTCGTTCATTCAGGAAAAAAACGATATATCACATTGGTGCATTGGTGGGTGTGTACATGTGATATGTCTGAATAACATCATTCACAAACATTTTGCAGCCGATGCCGACATATCTTGCAGACATAATGGCGCCTCCGGCTGTGAGTACGAGCGACCCGCCGACCGGCCGCAGACTGGCCGCAGGGAACCGCCGGTGACTGACATCTCAGGTGAGCGGGCAAGTTGTGATGTCAGCGCAGATACATTGAGCGCCAGATTGGTAAGTGTGTATTACCGTGTCCTAGCTCAGATGTAAATTGAAGTGTAAGAGTAAAGCTGCCCAGCATGTGTGGGCTACATGCAAAATCCGGCACGCACAACCCAATACCTCCCCGGATTGCAGCATGGTCTGTGCAGGAGTTATTGGCTTTTTATTGCTTTGCTCCCAGCTCAGAATCAGCTCCATAATCTGCTACTTTCTTGTTTCAAACAGGCAGCGGTGCTGTCAGATGCCCTCGCCGGTGAGATTCTCATCTACTGACACCACCCGGTCTCTTTAAATCAAGGGTGGCCTCAGAGGGAGGGAGAGGAACATTGTGGGGGACAGACCAGAAAGTAATGTTCAACTTGGTCAACTGTGTAACTTAATGAACTCCTCCCAAAAATTAATCTTCCATTTTGTTGCTGGGACTGACTCAGAGTCGTGCGCAAGGTCAGATGCGTCTGGCAATCTTTATTAAAATGAGTGTGCGTCGCGGGCTGCATGCGCACCCTTATGTACGTACAAGTGATGCTGGCACATGCGATTCTGGCCAGGGGCCGATACAGACCCAGACGATGTAGTGATTCAGTCACAATATTGAGCGATGGTTTGCACATGCGCAAGTTCTAGTCCTGACACAGTGCAACAGCAGACGTCGCTTGATTGACAGTAGTCTACCGTTTGGGAGTGGGGAGTAATGCTCAGATGCCTGACGCTCGATGTTGCCGATGGTGAGACAATGCTCTCCTGCACCTTGTATGGGGGAGGTGTAACTGCTGATGGTAGTGATGACACCTACTCTCACAGATGGAGGCCTGGGACAGTGCCAGCGTGACTTACAATATGGGTGTACAGTCGCATTAGGATCCCGTACACAGCAGATGTCTGGAATGGCGTTCGTATTACGTTTAACGGAGAATAGGGCCCACAATATACTAATAGTCAAATATTCATAGAATAGATCAATACTCAGTCAAAACTAATATCTACCCTTGTGCGTTTATATTACGGCTATCTGCAAATAATTGTTGTTTCATCCATAAAGATGAAATACAGCACTGACGAGAGCTGTTTACACCGTCACAGCAGCAGAAATCCCAAAGGACACCAAATTATTTGCAGTAGGATATGTGTGGATACAATCTGCAATCTAACAACCCATCTCTCCACGGCTGTTGTAGAACTACCGTTCCCAGCAGGCCATGCCTGTGCTCCAGATGGAGACCCACTAGTGCCTTACAGCTGACACCTTCAAAGACTTTCGTCTGAAACCTTCCTCGCTTCCTAATAACATTCTACACTAAGATCATCATCCTCGAGATCAACTCTGAATCTCTGTTAGTACATTCTATTTTTATTAATGTGCTCCTACAGTTTACAGTAAGAGGTTCACAGTACTAGTACCCCATAGTATGGGAGTATCTCCCTATGTACAGTGTAACATGGTTCCCCAACAGCCCCGGAACCATTCTCAGATAATACTGCAGTAACAAGCTGCGAGGACAGCCATGAGCTCACACCGCAGGACGACCCACAATGTCAGAGCTGCCCGCGTTTCCGATGAGTAGGGTCAGATACACGTTATTAATATATATTCGTGGCGGGGACCCATTATTACGGTAGGACACAATGGGAAAACACTATGGAAATTGCTGTTGGAGCGATCTAAGCCAGTGTCCGTGCTCCTCTACGTCCACCTTCCAACCATGAGTGGGCCCTCCGTTTCCAGATCAGTGCGCCTTCCCCACTCACAATAAGCTCCACAGTCCTTTATACCAAGGACTAAAGATGGCGGATCTCATGTTGTTCAATCTCGGTACGATTAATAGGCTCCAGAGCTTTCTTTAGGTGTGTGTGCCTGAGTGGGGAGGGTTGGGGGGGATTAGAAAATAGGATCTCTCCCGGTTTCTCTCAGCAACATGGTGGAAAAAGGAGGTTACACCGGGGAATCCACATTATTTGTGGGCGGGTTCTAAATCTCTTTGAGGAATAAGAGTCTGGAACTTGGCCCCTCCGCGCCACGTAAATGATGTGAGGGGCTTTCCGCGTTCCACGTCGCTGGTCCTTTATATCACAGAACACTTGTTGCTGCCTTTCTTAGAGGAACTTTTTAAGTCCACTGGATCTTTCATGCCGTGAGCCTGTGAGAAACAGAGCGTCAGCCTCGCGCTACATTTATGGGGCATAGAGACTTCCTATAGCAGAAGGTCCAACACTTACCGCTCTCCGTGACATCTGCATTAAGATATCCGTGGCCAGTGTGTTAAAAGACTGAGGAAACACAAGAAACATCTAATTGGATGATCCATGTAGTAATTAGTGTTATACAGCAATGTGACAGATTAGGGCCACAGCTTTACGGGCCCCTCAGACGAGGTCAGTTACTCTGGTCTGTTCACAGTTTGTGTATTAGGGAATGAAGGAGACAACGACGCCTCCTCCAGATGAGACACATTTACAGAATGCAGCGTGCCACCTACCTCATCCACATTCTGACTGGACTTGGCGCTGGTTTCAAAGAAGCGGATGCCGTGTTCCTTAGCGAGCTGGGGAACGGGAGAGCGCAGGTTACAGTTATTTATACAAACACAATGCAGTGAAATATCGGTCCGTCTCTGTGTATATACAACGTACCTTTTCCCCTCGCTCCTGCGGGACTTTTCGTCTGCTCTCCATGTCACATTTATTACCTAGAAGCATCCTCTCAACTCCCGCTGCTGCATTCTGCAAGAATCAGGGGCAAAGATGTAACAGTCACATAACAAAGCAGACTAACCCAGTCACCCCATCACATAACCAGACTAACCCAGTCACTACCCATCACATAACCAGACTAACCCAGTCACTTACCCATCACATAACCAGACTAACCCAGTCACCCCATCACATAACCAGACTAACCCAGTCACTACCCATCACATAACCAGACTAACCCAGTCACTACCCATCACATAACCAGACTAACCTAGTCACCCCATCACATAACCAGACTAACCCAGTCACTACCCATCACATAACCAGACTAACCCAGTCACTTACCCATCACATAACCAGACTAACCCAGTCACCCCATCACATAACCAGACTAACCCAGTCACTACCCATCACATAACCAGACTAACCCAGTCACTTACCCATCACATAACCAGACTAACCCAGTCACCCCATCACATAACCAGACTAACCCAGTCACTACCCATCACATAACCAGACTAACCCAGTCACTACCCATCACATAACCAGACTAACCCAGTCACTTACCCATCACATAACCAGACTAACCCAGTCACCCCATCACATAACCAGACTAACCCAGTCACTACCCATCACATAACCAGACTAACCCAGTCACTACCCATCACATAACCAGACTAACCCAGTCACTTACCCATCACATAACCAGACTAACCCAGTCACCCCATCACATAACCAGACTAACCCAGTCACCCCATCACATAACCAGACTAACCCAGTCACTACCCATCACATAACCAGACTAACCCAGTCACTTACCCATCACATAACCAGACTAACCCAGTCACTTACCCATCACATAACCAGACTAACCCAGTCACTACCCATCACATAACCACACTAACCCAGTCACTACCCATCACATAACCACACAAACCCAGTCACTACCCATCACATAACCAGACTAACCCAGTCACTACCCATCACATAACCAGACTAACCCAGTCACTACCCATCACATAACCAAAGCAACCCAGTCACTACCTATCACATAACCAGACTATCCGAGTCACTACCCGTCACATAACCAAATAGACAATCCGAGTCACTACCCGTCACATAACCAAACAGACTAAACGAGTCACTACCCATCACATAACCAGACTAACCCAGTCACTACTCATCACATAACCAAAGTAACCTAGTCACTACCTATCACATAACCAGACTATCCGAGTCACTACCCGTCACATAACCAAACAGACTATCCGAGTCACTACCCGTCACATAACCAAACAGACTAAACGAGTCACTACCCATCACATAACCAGACTAACCGTGTCACTACCCATTACATAACCAAACAGACTAACCAAGTCACCATCTATCACATAACCAAACAGACTAACCAAGTCACTACCCATCACATAACCAGACTGAGTCACTACCCATTACATAACCAAACAGACTATGCGAGTCACTACCCAACAAATAACTAAACAGACTAACCGAGTCACTAACTGTAACATAACCAAACAGACTAATCGAGTCACTACCCATCACATAACCAGACTAACCGAGTCACTACCCATCATATAACCAGACTAATCGAGTCACTACCTATCATATAACCAGACTAACTGAGTCACTACCCATCACATAACCAGACTAACTGTGTCACTACCGTCACATAACCAGACTAACCAAGTCACTACATATCACATAACCAAACAGACTAACCGAGTCACTACCCATCACATAACCAGACTGAGTCACTACCCATTACATAACCAAACAGACTATCCGAGTCACTACCCAACAAATAACTAAACAGACTAACCGAGTCACTAACTGTAACATAACCAAACAGACTAATCGAGTCACTACCTATCACATAACCAGACTAACCAAGTCACTGCCTGTCACATAACTAGACTAACCAAGTCACTACCCATCACATAATAAAACAGACTAACCAAGTCACTACCTGTCACACAGCCAGACTACCCCGAGTCACTACCCAACAATTAACCAAACAGACTAACTGAGTCACTGTCACATAACCAGACTAACCAAGTCACTACCCATCAGATAACCAGACTAACCGAGTCACTACCCAACAAATAACCAGACTAACCGAGTCAGTACGCATGACACAATCAGACTAACCAAGCCAGTACACATCACACAATCAGACTAACCGAGTCAGTACATATCACATCAGACTAACAGAGTCAGTACACATCAGACTAACAGAGTCAGCAGTACACCTCACATCAGACTAACCGAGTCACTACACATCACATCATCAGACTAACCGAGTCACTACACATCACATAGCCAAACAGACTAACCGAGTCAGTACACATCATATCATCAGACTAACCAAGTCACTACACACCACATCAGACTAACCGAGTCACTACACATCACATAATCAGACTAACCGGGTCACTACACATCACATCAGACTAACCAAGTCACTACACCTCACATCATCAGACTAACCGAGTCAGTAAACCTCACATAGCCAAACAGACTAACCGAGTCAGTACACATCACATCATCAGACTAACCGAGTCACTACACACCACATCATCAGACTGACCGAGTCACTACACATCACATCATCAGACTGACAGAGTCACTACACGTCACATAATCAGACTAACCGGGTCACTACACATCACATCAGACTAACCAAGTCACTACACCTCACATCATCAGACTAACCGAGGCAGTACACCTCACATAGCCGAACAGACTAACTGAGTCACTACCACATCACATAATCAGACTAACCGGGTCACTAGACATCACATCATCAGACTGTCAGTACACATCACATCATCAGACTAACAGTCAGTACACATCACATCAGACTAACCGAGTCACTAGACATCACATCATCAGACTAACCGAGTCACTACACATCACATCATCAGACTAACCGAGTCACTACACATCACATCATCAGACTAACCGAGTCACTGCACATCACATCATCAGACTAACCGAGTCACTGCACATCACATCATCAGACTAACCGAGTCACTACACATCACATCATCAGACTAACCGAGTCACTACACATCACATCATCAGACTAACTGTCACTACACATCACATCATCAGACTAACCGAGTCACTACACATCACATCAGACTAACCGAGTCACTACACATCACATCATCAGACTAACCGAGTCACTACACATCACATCATCAGACTAACCGAGGCAGTACACCTCACATAGCCGAACAGACTAACCAAGTCACTACACCTCACATCATCAGACTAACCGAGTCACTAGACATCACATCAGACTGTCAGTACACATCACATCATCAGACTAACAGTCAGTACACATCACATCAGACTAACCGAGTCACTAGACATCACATCATCAGACTAACTGTCACTACACATCACATCATCAGACTAACCGAGTCACTACACATCACATCAGACTAACCGAGTCACTACACATCACATCAGACTAACCAAGTCACTACACCTCACATCATCAGACTAACCGAGGCTGTACACCTCACACAGCCGAACAGACTAACCAAGTCACTACACCTCACATCAGACTAACCGAGTCACTAGACATCACATCATGAGACTAACAGTCAATACACATCACATCATCAGACTAACCGAGTCACTAGACATCACATCATCAGACTGTCAGTACACATCACATCATCAGACTAACAGTCAGTACACATCACATCAGACTAACCGAGTCACTACACATCACATCATCAGACTAACTGTCACTACACATCACATCATCAGACTAACCGAGTCACTACACATCACATCAGTCTAACCGAGTCACTACACATCACATCAGACTAACCAAGTCACTACACCTCACATCATCAGACTAACCGAGGCAGTACACCTCACATAGCCGAACAGACTAACCAAGTCACTACACCTCACATCATCAGACTAACCGAGTCACTAGACATCACATCATCAGACTAACAGTCAATACACATCACATCATCAGACTAACCGAGTCACTAGACATCACATCATCAGACTGTCAGTACACATCACATCATCAGACTAACAGTCAGTACACATCACAGCAGACTAACCGAGTCACTAGACATCACATCATCAGACTAACCGAGTCACTACACATCACATCATCAGACTAACCGAGTCACTGCACATCACATCATCAGACTAACCGAGTCACTGCACATCACATCATCAGACTAACCGAGTCACTACACATCACATCATCAGACTAACCGAGTCACTACACATCACATCATCAGACTAACCGAGTCACTACACATCACATCAGACTAACCGAGTCACTACACATCACATCATCAGACTAACCGAGTCACTACACATCACATCATCAGACTAACCGAGTCACTACACATCACATCATCAGACTAACCGAGTCACTACACATCACATCATCAGACTAACCGAGTCACTACACATCACACAGACTATTCTGATTGGCTGTGCTGTGTGACCTCACTGCTTTGTACATATGAGGCCACATGACATGGAGGTCGCCTGCTCCCATTCAGTATTATTCTTTATGACATACAGCAGAGTATACGTTATGACATAGGGCTGGGGGCAAAGGTGAAGCCTCACACGGCCGCCTAATGCCCATCACTGCCATAACCAAAACACTGACACTGGCACAGAGAAGAGACAGTCAGACGAATCGGCCTCCCATTTATTGGGGTCACGTCTCTATCACCACCTCGCCCTTACACTCGCCCTACTTACCTCCTTAATACTCTTCATCCAGTTTTGAATATTTTCAAAGGATCTCTCGTCAGTGATGTCATAAACCAGAATTATCCCCTGAAATGAAATGACAGGTTCCCGGGATGAGCAGTGGACTAGTTATTATTGACGTGTAATAAACACATCATAATATGTGTAAATTGTGGCTACAGATCCTCTAAGTATCTAATAATGTACATTGGGTGATGACAGCAAGTAAGCACTGCCTCCTACTGGTTTGTTAACGTTACTACAGCCAATCAGAGGCTAAATATGAAAATAGATCCTCTCTTCTGCACAACCATCTAATCTTTCTCCATTTCTCCACCACTTTACAAACCCGTTCTTCATTACTCCAACCTACCCTAAATCCCCTTCCTCTTCCCCCCACACCCCTAGCATCAGTTGCATCATCTGGAAGTGGGGTGAGCAAAACTGAAACACTCACCATGGCCCCCCGATAATATGCCGTTGTAATGGTTTTAAATCTCTCCTGTCCAGCTGTGTCCCTGTGTAAAGAACAAACTTCTTTAATCATATTTAATACGTTTAATTTAAATTATTTACAAACATCCTTTATTTTTCCTGTAAATTAGCGGAGCTGAGGGCCTGATTCAGACCCGCTCGCAAGCGGGTCGATGGTGGCCTCTGGGCACGCGCAGGGGACGCACTGCGCGTGCACAAGCCCCGGAGCGATAGAGAAATTCTCTCGCTCTGTGGCTCACTACAAAAGGGGCGGCTGTCGATGTTGATTGACAGCTCGCCCATTTTGCAGGCGTGGCGGGGGGGGTGTGGCTTCACAAACGGAGGCGTTCCCATGCGAACACCTGACGTTTGTGGGAGGCCCCACTGACATCACCAGTGATGTCAGTGGAGAGCTTCCTGCTCTATTAGAGCCGAAAGCTCTGTGGGGCTTGCGGCCACGAGACCCTACCACAAGGGTCTTGTCGCAAGCACCATCATCCTGGCAGCTTGCAATAGCTGTGGGTGGTCACCCACAGCTAAGCGAGCGACCAGGAGGCCGCACAAAAAAAAACAAAACGCCCTGATCAGAGCGAGCGCTCTTTCAGAGCGTCCGTCTCTGAATCAGGCCCTGAGTGCAGGGGAAGCACGACAATGCAGTGGTTAGCATTACTGCCCCACAGCACTGAAGTAGAAGTTCCATTCCCGATCATGGACGCTCTGTGTGGAGTTTGTATGTTCTCCCAGTGTTTGTGTGGGTTTTCTCTGGGTGCCCCTGTTTCCTCCCACATGCAATAAAAAATACAGATAGGTTAATTGGATACTAACAAATTGATCCCTAGTATATATGCGCCTCCGTGTGTTAGGGAATGTAGACTGTACACGTCACTGTACTGTACTGTACTGTGTTAGGGCCGGGACTGATAAGAATGACAAATATTCTCAAATATATGTGTATATAGATCAGTAAAAATAAAGGCACTCTCTAACAATAGTGCATTACAGTGGGCCTGAATAAGGTTAAGAGACCCCCTATTTTCAGTTCTTGGATTCCTCCCCCCCCCCCCAGTGCACAAGCCATCCAGTGCTATGACAAAATAATAGGGTGTGTGTAGATACACAATGACACACTCGTCCTTACAGCAAGATGACAGGACAGAGACGGTGAGGATTACACCCAGGTTACGCGTGCCGTGTCATCCAGCCTTCACTGGTTGGGCTAATTATTGGCTCCACTCCCAGGGCCCAAAGGGAACTGTCTCAGTTTCAGCTTAATATGTTAGACATTTACTCTCCGCGTGACTCACCAAACCTGGAGCTTTATCTTCTTCCCCTGGATTTCTGTGGTTCGAATTTTAAAGTCGATCCCTGCACAGACAGAACAGCTCAAATTATAGGAACCACTCACACAAGGCCGAGGAGTAGTGTACGTACAATATTTTTGTACATCTCTCATTCACACTTGAATCAAACTTCAAAACTTTTCCAAGCTCTGTAAAGTCAGACCAGGTGGGACTTAGCAACGCGATTCACATCATAAGACTCCACCCCCCGGCGATTCAATTTGCACCCTTGTGCTCCGCCTACTGCTGCAAGGTGACGTTGAACACATCATGGTACCGTGGTGGCTGAAAGGTTATGACACGAATCAAATGGTCGTCATGCCATATCTTACTCTGCATGGGCACCAGGGAGGGATGTAGTTTATATCCTGGTGGTCGTGATAACAGGGTTAGAATGCCAGCGACTGAATGCCAACACCATTCAGATTCCTGGCACCGGCATCCCAACTGCTGATATCCCGATGATAAGTATTCGGGTTAGAGGGAAGGTTAAGGTTAGGCACCTGGTGGGAGGATTAGGGTTAGGCACTAGGGGCGGAGGTTTGGCTTAATGTGCGGGGAGGGAGGGTTTGATTTACGGGTAGGGTTAGGATACTTACTGACAGGTGTCGGTAACGGTATCCTTACCCTGTTGGGATGCTGGCATCGAGATTGCACACTCTCAGGATCCACAGGTATCACCCACAGAGCCCCCCGGGACGGTCGCCAAGTATCACAATATTACCCCTTTTACACCAAAGTCCTGGGTCTAACCCGGGATTTGGAACACGTTTCCAACCGGGATCAGAACTGGGACAGACCCCCTTTTACACTGCGACGCCGACCCGGGCATAGCTTGGGTCGGCATCGTTCACACCGGAGCCGGGTCAGCACTGACCCGGCTCTTAAGCGCAGGTGAGCAGCGCTTCTTACCCTCCGTCCTCCACTGTGACCCCCTTACCTTACTCCGAAGCGGTCCGGAGGCACGGATGGCGGATGGGGAGCGCTGCTCCGCTCTGGTCAGCCCGGCAGTGGACGCTTGGAGATTGTGTCATCTCCAAGCGCCACTGAAGCCAGCCAATCATTGTGACCTGGGTTGCGACATTTACACTGCAGGGTGACACGGAATGGCCTGTGCTCAACCCTTCAATCCAGCCGGGTTGGATCCCCGGGTCACTGGATCCGACAAAAATCCCGGGTTGATGCGCGTTCATGTGCATCAACCCGGGATTTTTTAGTCGGTGTAAAAGGGGTATAAGTCTTAATTACTACCTTTAAAGCGGCGCCATTTGTGTGGATTCAACCAGGAGTCTATAGTAACATAGGGCCACATTTCGAACTAGGAGAAAACCCTGGACAGGCAGCAAATTTGCGCAATATATTTTGCGATGCAGGGGGTGCAGATGCAATTATATTGCGCATTCAGGGAAAATACTGAGCACTTTATTATAACACTGCGGTTTGTAGACAACTCAGGACCGACCCCCTGCAAACTTTAGATCTGGTCGCACATTTGAAATTTGCCCCCTACCCCCAGCGCACGTTGGAACAAACGTCAGTAACAATTCTAATATCCCCCCAAATTAGAGATATGTGACTCTGCCCAACACAGGATGGCTAATGTCAGCAGCAGCCAGCTTGTGGCATTCAGCGTAAACCTGCAAAGAGCTGTATCCTGCGCTGGGCTGTGGACGGCAGATGGACCTGGGGGATGAGCGCTCGTCCGCCAGGAAGGAAGAGAGCTGAAGCAAAGTGCAAACTGATCAGAGGGAGATCCGTGTTCCTGCCATTGTTGCACAACTGAAGTCATAGCGTATCCCAGCAGCAATAAAGACTGGGAAATTATGTCACCGGCCGCTATATACTGGATATGGCACAGGAAAGGCTCCCAGCTCTCTGTGTGCCTCTGACTCATTCCCCAAACTTGTTTTCATCAAAGCAAAAACTTTTATAAGTGACTTATTGCTGGACTCTGGGTCAAAAACAACAACAACAAAAATATATATATATATATATAAAAAATAACAAAAAAATTATAAAGCCGAATAACGTTGGGAGTGTGACCAACAATTCTCCAATAGTGACCCTGCAACAAACTGTGCAAACGAAACAAACACACACACACACACGCACGCACACACACACACACACACACACAGCCTATACAAGTACAGAGACAAGTATACAGCCAGGAAGTAGCCACACGTAAAGTAGGAAAGAAACTATTGGAGAACAGGGTAAAGATTTGGAAAGTGCTGGCACACCGTCAGGAGGCACTGACGCAAAGAGCTTGCAATCTAGGTGGCTCAGCCTCAGCTCTAGATCAGAGCAGGGGACGTGCTGAGAAGTGAGTCTCCCTGACAGGGTGGTTACAGGTGAGGAATGCAGCAGCTGCGACGGCTGGGGACTCACCTATGGTGGAGATATAGGTGCTATTGAAGCTGTCCTCTGAGAAGCGGACGATCAGACAGGTCTTCCCAACCCCGCTGTCCCCAATGAGCAGAAGTTTGAAGAGATGATCGTAGGATTTCGCCATATTGAGCTGGAGAGAGGAGTGGGAGGAAGGAGGGAGGGTGGGGAGAGGGGGAGAGTACAAAAGCAGAGAGGCAATAGACTAGAGGGAAGGTGGAGATGGGGGAGGAGAGTCCTGGAGGAGGGGAAGAGGGGAGAGCAGGGATGAGACTCAATTTAGGATTGGACAGGGAAAAGGGAGACTGAAAAGAAAGAGGAAAAGCTGCTGGAATGATAGAATAAATGGGACAAGGCGGGGTCATTAGACAAGGGCTGACAACCAAACTAAGTAGCTGTAACAACAAAAACTGAGTCGCCCTGACTGCTGCAATATTATTTAAGGGACACCAGGAAGAAATAGACATTGGAGGAGCATCCAGGGTCTCCCTCATCCTCTTCTGCAAACTTTTTTTTCAACTTGTTTTTGATGTTGTTATTTGAAATATAGAAATAGATACATTGCAGAATGAGAAACCCAAAGTATCAGTGAGCAGGAGCTCCAGGCCATATGGCAGCAGGGACTGAGCAACCAGGTATAGAGTGTATTTAGACTGGTACATTTATTTAAACTTAATAAAACTGTGTGAAATAAAAGTGAATACATGTGAAGACAATCATGTATAAATACTCATACACCGACACAACATAAAATACAATAATAAAATCTACTTACATTACTACTGATCCAGGGGCATTTGCATGGTGGTCCCTCTAGATTTTTTCTGATCCTCAGTTCAGTCATAAAAAATGGCTCTGAGTCCTGTCTGCTGGCTCCTGCTCAGCCTGGGGATGACCACCAATTATCGAAGGTTTACAGCCCCATTATAAGTGTAGGGTAGAGGTTGGATTACGTCACTTCAGGCAAGCCAGATTATCCGCCTTTGTGGAGAGAAAAAGGCTGTGTGTCTGGCCTTAGACCAAAAACACGACTCCCAGCTAATTGTTATATTCCATGGCCGACGGTTCAAATCCCGACAGCGACAGCCCAGCAGTGGTGAAAATCTCGATCGCCCAAAGGTAAGTATTGACTAACCCTATTCTATCCCTAACCCTCCCTTAGGGGTGCCTAACCCTAATCTCCCCTCCCAAGTGCCTAACCCTAATCCCCCCCTAAGTGCCTAAACCTAACCCCCCTTCCCCGCAGTCTAAACCTAAGTTCCTCGGCCTAACCCTAACCTCCCCCCGGGGGTGCCTAACCCGAACCCCCCTAACCTAACCCTAACTTCCCGGGGGGTGCCTAACCCTAAGCCGGGTGTCGGGGTCCCGGCATAGGTCTAATGACAGACATCGGAATTTCGACGCCTGTCATTAGACACTTGCCGGGATTAGGAAGTCGGCGGTCGGGATTACGTCTGTCGGCTTCCCAACTGCTTACCCCGACGCTGGCAGCCTGAAGGGAGAAGATCAGGACAGGGCAGGTAAGTACCCTATACTTACACCCCCTAACCTTCCCTTAGTAGTGCCTATCCCTAACCTCCCCTGCTAGTGCCTAACCCTAATCTCCCCCCAGGGGTGCTTAACCCTAACCCCCTCTTACTGCACCCTAAACCTAATCCGGGAGTGGTGCCTAACCCCCTCTTACTGCACCCTAAACCTAACCCTCCCGGGAGTGGTGCCTAACCCTAACCCTCCCCCCTAGGGATGCCTAACCCTAACCTCCCCCCCAAAACCTAACCCAGCTATGCTCTCTAACCCTCCCCACCGCGGCTAACGCTAAGGGCACCCCGGACTTACTTCGTTTGGGCTGGCTTCCTTCGGAGTTCCATAGTATTACTTACCTCTCCGGAGTCCCACGTCGAAGCGGGGTACGGCGCTGTAAAAACTACTGTAAAATGGCGGCGGACATTTTCCCGTAGTTTGCGCATTCGCAGTACAGGGAAAATGGCCGCCACGACCATTTTTCCGGTGACCTGCACATACTCTATAGACTCTAGGCGCACTCTAGTGCCCAGAGTCCATAACTGCACACGGGCACCCCTCCTCTCTAAAAACGCCCTTGAATACAGGGATGTGCAATCAGGGTAGGCTATCATACTCCCTCCTCTATCATAATCCCTGTCATGCTCCAGAGTTTTGATATAAAAAATGTGTTTATATACATGTGTGTCTCCCAGCCATTTACCTCACCGAACGGTACTGCTGAAACCCCCTACGCTGCATGCGTTACACAGTGTACGCACAAAGAAGCTGTTTCTATTGGGAGAGACGGAATCAGACATGGTGCGGGAAAGTGATGGGCGTTCCTAGGCAGTGACTGGGATGTGGTCTGAAGTGAACGCAAAAAAAGTCAGTTCATGGGAGTGTCCTGGGCGTGTTGTGGGAGTGTCCTGGGCGTGTTGTGGGAGTGTCCTGGGCGTGTCCTCAAACGCACGGACGCCCGCAGCCACAGAGGCCATAGTCAGATGCAGAAACTGTACCTGCCATGAAGCTGGTGTAAGTGTTGATGGTACACGCAATGGCGGCCTGTCCAAAACCACCGGCGGTGTTACAGCGTGCAGAGGCGCAGGTAGTGGGCGTCCCAGTACTTGCACAGTCAGACACAGGCTACTACACCAGGGGCAGGCGGATACCAGCATTTGCATATTATCGCAGCCGCGACTCAGGCAACAGAAGGAAAAGCGGACGCAGCGGCGCCCATCTCTGAATGAGGCCCAGTAAGAGAAACAGATTAGACTAGAAATGGGGCATTCCTGGGCGGGCTGCTTGGTGCAATGTTATAGCCTTAAAGAAAATAATTTAACAGTAAGTACATAAAGAATGAAAATAAATGTATCTTTTTGTACTTGTAGCCATGGGGGCATTATAGGATTTCCATAGGCACCAGAACTGAGAGGGGAGGAATGCTTACAGGACAACAGTCTAAGACGTTAGGAGGTTACGGGAGGGGGTACGGTACAGACATAAGCCCCCATTTATTAACGAGTTTTATCACCAAAACAAGTTATAAATGTCACTGTGTATGATATATGGCGTTCCAGCCAATCAGCTCCCACCTGTCATTTTTCTTACAGGTGACAGGTGGGAGCTGATTGGCTGGAGCACCATTTATCATACACAGTGACATTTATCACACGTTTTGGTGATAAAACTCATTAATAATTGAGGCCCATAGAGCGGAGAGGACATGACTTGTGAGACCTTACAGTCTAAGGGAAAGGCTAGACCGCCTGGAGAACCTATCAGCCAAATGAGCTTCAATGTCCACTTTTTGTAGAACTTGGGTAAGATATTCCCAAAGTCCGGGATGTGCAAAGAGTCCGGGATACCCTTACTGTGCACGGGCAAACCCAAGTGCCCAATGTCATAAGCAATTGCGTACAGCATCACTAGCACTTGAGAAGGGGTTTGCAACCACTGGGGCGTATCAGGTGATTTGCAAAAAGGGGACATTTCACGAGCATATCCGGGAATGCTGCTATGTTCTCAATGCACATACAATGTCCCAGAGGCCATGTTTAGTTGGATTAGAGGAGAAAAGCTAGAGTAGACCATTGGTTACCGAGAATGTTGATGGTGTGACTGATGTTAGTGTGTTTACATACAATCTCGGGCCGGCCAGGAGATTAGCCCACTCTTCCGGGCGTCCGTGAGCTCCACCCAATTTTCGGGAGCCTCCCGGCCGAGTAGGCTGGTGTATGCCGCCACATGTAGAAGGGAATATAGATAGTAAGCTCCATGGGGCAGGGACTTATGTGAGTGACGGAAATATTCCCTGTAATGCGCTGCGGAATATGTGTGTGCTATACAAGTAAATGGTAATGAAGAAATGATACAGCACAGCAGGAATATGCCTGCCATGTGACTGTGTTATTACACCACAGGACATGTCTGGGCTAGTCTCCTGTACTACAGATACCCATCTGCAGGTGCCCAGGTCTAGAACTACCCCTAAACCCGGCTCATCATCCCCAATCATGGGTATAGAAACGGTACTAAGCCCCCTCATGTGACCCCAGGACCCGGACCCCCGTCTCTTCCGCCATATGGGCCACAATAAGTCACAGAAACTGACACCTGACCTTCTCAAGATGGCTGACGGGCCCTGACACCGCGTCACTTCCGGGCGATTTCAGCGCTTTCTCTTATATACAGCCGCCAGCTTCCGGTTTCCCTCCTTTTCTGCAGCGGCCGCGTCCCGTGAACATGCCTGTGAGTGTGGGGCCGGAGCCCGGGCCTCGGTGGGAGCCGGGGAACGGGCGGGAGGCTTCGCTGTGAGGCCTGGGGCATGGCCGGGGCCCTGTGCGGGAGACGAGCCCTCACTCAGCCGCCGGCGGGCGATGCTGCTGGGGCCGGGGGAGAGCGAGGCCGGGGCATGGGCAAGATGGCGCAGCAGCTAGCGGGGACTAGGCCCGGGGAGCAGCTCGTTGCTGTCCGTGTCGTGGCCCTCTGGCAAGATGGGGCCCCTGGTGTCATATAATTAAGGTCCCCTATGGTATAATCTTTAGAGCAGGATGGGACCCCTGGTGGCTGTTCTGGTGGGGCCCCTGGGGTATAAACTCTAGAGCAGGATGGGGCCCCTGGTGGCTTCTCTGGTGGGGCCCCTGGTGTATAACCTCTAGAGCAGGATGGGACCTCTGGTGGCTTCTATGGTGGGGCCCCTGGGGTATAATCTCTAGAGCAAGATGGGACCCCTGGTGTATAACTAGAGCAGGATGGGACATCTGGTGTGGCCCCTGGGTATAGTTCCTAGAGCAGGATGGGGTCTCGTGTTACGTTATTGGTCTGAAGGTTCCCCTTGTGGATAAATTGTGGCCCCAGCCCCACCAGGAGGTCATTGGTTTTTTTTCTGCCGAGGATGGGTGCCCTGGTGGCCAATATCAGAAAGGGCCCCCCAGCTGATATTACCCATCATGCATCTCTCTGTTTATTACTGTGCTGGGCAGTAACCTGTTTTGGGAATAATCGCACAGACTTGGTTGATGGCGCCAGCGGGTTACCGGTAGCCTTATGACCCCTGTACATGCGTGTATACTGCTAGGCAATGGCTCGTCTCACCACGTCTCGTCTCTTGCAGCTTGCTAAAGACCTCCTGCATCCCTCTCCTGAGGAGGAAAAGCGAAAACACAAGAAGAAGCGCTTGGTACAGAGCCCCAACTCCTACTTCATGGATGTAAAGTGTCCAGGTGAGGGGCGGCCAGGGTCTCCTGTGCGGGGGGTGTATGCTGTGTTCATCCACTAATCCTCTTGTTTCCCGGCAGGTTGTTACAAGATCACCACGGTGTTCAGCCATGCCCAAACGGTGGTACTCTGCGTGGGTTGCTCTACAGTCCTCTGCCAGCCCACTGGCGGCAAGGCGCGACTTACAGAGGGTAAGTGTTTAGCCTCTACGTGTGTGTATATAGCCTTATATCCATGCAGTTTGTATTTTTTTTAATAAGTGGTAAATTAGATGTGGTGGTATGGGAAACGGAAGTCACTGGAATTTTGTAGTTCTTAACTAAGAAGCTCATTTGTCACTTCATGGTTAATTTCCCAGACCTCTCCCTGGGGGATAGTAGAATTGGTCCTACTAGATCATTGGTTGGGTATGACTACTAGAGGGTCCATCACTGCTACCCACAGAAAACGTTGGGGCACTGGAGATAATTAAAGGAAGAGGTTCCTCGCTACCAGTATGCTACGGGCAGTTGTAGGCGTGATCACTGGTTCTCCTTTCCATGGCGCTGTCTCTTCTCACCAGGCTTTCTCCCCTCCTTCCCAGGTTGCTCCTTCCGGCGGAAGCAGCACTAACCGTCCTTGTCCCAGAGATGTCTGGCGAGGCGGACGTTGTGCGAAGGAAGCTGACTGCACACTGAAGGGCGCAGTGCGGGGGGGCGGTTCTGGTCATCGCTGGGGACACTGTAGCCTCTAATCCCCTGCCTGTCAATAAACTTTGGATACAAATTATTTTTTTCTTTTGATATGTACCTAATTATTTCAAGGAGTTTGCGGAGTATGGGAAAATCCCCCCCCACCCCTGGTTTCTTTCCATTGAAAACTGAGGCAGACCTCTGTATGGGAGTGTCACCACCTTGTCATACAATGCCTCAATATCTGAATTAAATCATTCAAACATAATCATGTTAACGTGTTCTTGAGTGAATGCAGCATCTGTGTGGTTACATATGATTTGTGGGCTCAGTGCCAGTAATAATCACTAACGTCTGTAGTTTGGGGGGCATTTTCACTGCTCAGGTGTAAAGCGATGGTGTATGCTGGAGCTATATACATTTCTAAACCTGCGGACACATACAGGGACTTGTCTAACTGGTGAGCTGTCATCTGACTGCGGTTTCCTGATGAGACGCAAGATACCCGCTGCCAGCCTGCGTCTAACAAACTAATGATTATTTTATGTAGGCATAAAGGTGGTGACAGACTAGTTGTGTGAGCTGCCCGGGCCTGAAAGGTAACATGGCGAGAGAGACTGAAAGTAGTCAACCTTTATTGTTTATGAATTCAGCATAAGCCATTGTCGTGCAAATAATGGGAAAAGCAGATATGTTATGTAGGCAGTGCAGTCTTATGGGAATGCATCATGTAACAGGAGAGTATAGTGTACCGATAGCCCATAGGACCGTGATGTAAGAGTGACCAATGTAACTGGTGGCACTGGGAGAAAAGGTGCTGTGTAAGGTGAACTCGGGAGCACAGTATACTGGGTACTCTGTAACTAATGCTAATTGTGGTGGTGGTTGTACTTCCTATTCTGTAACTCCAAACGTTTCCACCTCCCCCTGTGGGGCGATGAATAAAACACAAGTGTTTATGGACTGAAAGTGAAATTGTTCCATCGGATGTGTATAGAGAACAGGTATCTGCACAGAGTAACGTTAAGGAATGACATATACGCTGTTTTCATGCCCTTTATTAGCTTGTATGGTCATTCCTTATGCTTGTGTCATTAATACATTACCAGTGAGTGTCCCATCCTGGGACTTAATTGCATTTTCCCATCATGCGGTTAGAGAGGGTTGCTGGCGTGCCCCCAGGGTCTGAGATGGTTAGCAGTGAACCTGCTGGGTGTTGGCAGACATTATAGGGACAGTCCCCACCGTAAGATCCAGAAGTATATGACTGCTCCTCTCCCCATGTGTCTTTATAAATTCCTGTTCATTTATTTATTCCTCCATTATCAGTCCCCGATTTGGAGCACAGTTCACATTTATCTTAGTTTTGCTGTGAACCCCGAATGGGGCAAGCGCAAACCGTGTTTTTCTTTTTCATTAACCACATTGTACCTGATATAAGTTGGCTTTAGTTCTCTATAATCACCCTCCTCCCAAAAAAGTCTATGTCCAGTTTTCTTGTGACCCCCAAAACCAACAGCTAGAACAGAATGATTTGCATAGCTGACATTAAGGGGATCCCAATGGGGTGCCCACCCTCCCCCTGTTTTACAATGACCCCAATTTGAATACTGTTGAGAGGTCTACTTATTGTAAACTGGTATAAGGTTGCTCAGCAAAATCTCTACACCCCTATCAGCATTTGTTTAAAGCAGGTATTGGGGGCTGGACAACTTCTGTGATTGCAGTTTGTGTTGGCTTCAACCAAGAAATAATTGAGAGAGCACACATCTGTTTTTCCATCTGCATAATAGAGGGTGATGCTGTACTGATAATATCTACTAAGTAACTGTGTATATACCTCACACACATTCTACAGTCCTGTACAGAGACGGTCAGTCACATCGGTCCCGGCCGCAGTGGAGCTTACAATCTATATTCTCTATCACAATCACATGGACACACAATACAGTTAATATTTGTTAATTAATGTACCAGTATGTCTTTGGAGAGTGTAGGAAAGCCACACAAACAAGGAGTGAACATGCAAACTCCGCACAGACACGGCCAGGTTGTGTTTAAAACTATGACCTTAGTTGTGAGCCTGCAAAACTAACCAGTATGCCACCCTGCTTCACATTCAAGACTAAGTGGGATCAACCCAGAGGTTCCTGTTAGAGGCCGGAGGCTGTCTCTGCAGATTAGTTTTTGCACACTTGCTGGCTCTATACTAAGCCAACAATCCTCTGGCGAGAGCTTAAAGCTTCCTGCTTACCCAGGGTTTTACTTCCTGCCCTCAGAACAAATAATGGCATTTTGTCATGGTTGACGGTGGCGGATTATTAGATGCTCTGGTGAGGCGCAGGCAAGGTTGGACCTGGGAATGCTGCGCCTCTTGCTTCAACAGATGCCTCTTGTTAGAATTCACCAAGCCCTAAGTAATGGTGCATACACACAGCCAGATTTTTCTTCACATCTGAACGATAACGAAATCGTTCATATCTGAAGGAAAATCTGACATATCTGTCAGATGAACGATGCGCGTTCCCGATGGTCAGATAACGATATCTGACATCTGATGTGTTTGCAGTCAGACTTGGACGATTCCATCCATTTTAATGCAGTCAAAAATCGTTCAATCGTTCAAATCTTTGGTAAAATCGTTCATCTGACAAATCTGACCGTCTGTGCTCCTCAAGCGATAGATTGCCTAATCCTACATTTGGATCGGAAACGCTAATTGGCGGCCATTGACGTTTCGTGATCTGTCAGAGGATCTGTGAAACTCTTCCTGTTCAATTTAACAGATTTGCAACCTGGCATCTCAGGATTGCAGGCAGGAATAGGGGTTACAATGTGCTATCCTTAAGCTGTACTCACACACAAATCTATGGGATGAGCGGTTACACTTGAAGAATGCATCTACTATAGTCTTATAAGTGGGAGGGTGGGTTACACAGCTCAACAGGAAGTGCAAAATCAGAATTATGTTCACACCTATGTGACCAGGCCCTCATCTCTCTGACCAAAACGTCCTACAGTTCCTAATGGAGGCTGAGACCAACATGGGGGTATTCTCACTACCATCAAGTACATTGTAAAAGGTGTGCGTGAGGTCTAGGCTAGATATTGGAATGGCCCTGGCTTTGTGAGCAGATGGGGCTGAACTACCCCCTGACTACCTGTGTGCTATAGGAGAGCATTAAACACATCTATTATGTGCTGAGATCCGGTGACTGGCAGAACAGAGCTGCTACTACAGCACAATCAGAACATGCAAGGAGCACCCCACACCAGAGGCTGGACATCCCCCATCTTTGCCAGTAAGGATTTCAGCTAGAAGATGCCTACTCTGGATTTTAGTAGCTTTATTTTTCAAAAGCAATTGAAGCAAAACTAACTGGCACCTCCAGTGGATCAGTTCAAGCTTATCATGGGATTAGAACCTAAGCCTCCAACACCATAGAGCAGTGTTTCTCAAACTCTGTCCTTAGGACCCCCACACAGGTCATGTGTTACAGGTCACCTAGCAGGTGCACAGGTGTATTCATTACTCACTGACACATTTTAAAAGATCCACAGGTGGAGACAATTATTTCACTTGCGATTCGGTGAGGAGACCTGGAAAACATGCACTGTTTGAGAACCTGTGCCATAGAGGACCTACAGACTGGGCTATCTCAGATCTTAAGGGGCCTATCCATTAGCAGAAGTATTTCTGAGCGATGAAAGATATCCCTTGAAAATTCCGGTGGCTGCGCTGAACGATATCTGTCATTGACATGACAGATTTTGGCAAACGATGAATGATATCGCATGACATAATTCAGGGAGTGGATTATTTTCTCTGCAGCTGCTGCTAATATCTTTCGTCGTTTACCATATATAAATTGCACGATATTGCTAATATCGTACAGCTATATGCGATAATTGACCAACATGTTGGAGAGATGATAGATGTGATTTATCGGCTGCGGGAGTGCGCATCTGTCATCGTTCAGGGCCTATCCATTAGCAGATATAACGAACAATTTAACAATATATCGTTAATTTTATCTGCTAATGGATAATCCCCTTTATAATGATAAGATTTTCCTCAATGAACCCAAAGCAATGGCCAATATACAGCAAAACAAGCTTACCACAGGATTTGAACCATAGACCCCATCATTACAGTGAGCCTGTTGACATGCAGACTGAGCTATCTCAGGTCTTATAAACGTAAGCTGATTTTTCTCAATGTCATGAATGAACCCAATGCAATGGCCAATGTACAGCAAAACCAAACCACCATGGGACTTGCACCCCAGACTTCATCACCATAGAAAACCTGCCAACTTGCAGACTGAGCCATCTCAGGATATAGAGCGTTTGAGAGATTTTTCTCAATGTCATCAATGAGCCCAATATACAGCAAAACAAGACCACCATGGGATTTGATAGTGTTCACTCTAGCTCCGGCGGCAGGCAGGGCGCCGGAGCTAGAGAGGGCAACTATGTGCGCGCGCACGTCCGAAAGTGGGCGGGGTCATGAAAAGGGGGCGTGTCTATAAGACGCATCCCCTTTTCGTCATACTTGGGGGCGTGCCCGGGACTTACGGACACGCCGGGCAGCCCCCAAGCGCTGCAGAAAGGGAGAATAGATGCAGGGTGCATGCGCCCGGCGTCTATTCTCCGGCGGTGACCGGGTCACCGCACATTTTTCCACCCGCGGGACACTGCGTCCCGCGGGTGAAGACGGCACCCGCAGGCTGTGAGGGCAGGGTGCTTTTTGCCCTCCAGAAGGAGGGCAGGGCGCCGCGCCCCGCCCTGCTAAAACAACCTAGCGGGAACGCTAATTTGAACCACAGCCTTCACCACCATACAGAACCTGCCAACTTGCAGACTGAGCCATCTCAGGTTATAAAGAGTTTAAGAGATTTTTCTCAATGTCATCAGTCGCCCAGTTCAATGGCTATCATACAGCAAAAGAAGTCTCCCATGGGATTTGAACCACATGCCCCATCACCATAAAGCACCTACCAACACGGAGACTGAGCCATCTCAAGTCTTATAGCAATGAGAAGAATTTTCTCAATGTCAACCATGAACCAAATGCAATTGACAATACACAGCAAAACAAGCTTCCCATGGAATTTGAACCTCAAGCCTCACTACGAGAGAGCACCTGCCGATATACAGACTGAGATATCTCAGATCTTATAGAAAAGTAAAGATTTTTCTCAATGTCATCACTGAATCCAATGCAATGGGCAATATACAGCAAAACAAGACCACCATGGGATTTGAACCTCAAGCCTCACTACGAGAGAGCACCCGCCTATATACAGACTGAGATATCTCAGATCTTATAGAAAAGTAAAGATTTTTCTCAATGTCATCACTGAATCCAATGCAATGGGCAATATACAGCAAAACAAGACCACCATGGGATTTGAACCTCAAGCCTCACTACGAGAGAGCACCCGCCTATATACAGACTGAGCTATCTCAGGTCTTATAGAGAAATGAAGATTTTTCTCAATGTCATCACTGAATCCAATGCAATAGGCAATATACAGCAAAACAAGACCACCATGGGATTTGAACCCCAGGCCTCACCACCATAAAGCACCTGCCGATATACAGACAGAGATATCCCAGTTCTTATAGTGAAGAAAAGATTTTTCTCAATGTCATCAGTGAACCCAATGCAATAGGCAATATACAGCAAAACAAGACCACCATGGGATTTGAAACACAGACTTCATACAGAACCTGCCAACTTGCAGACTGAGCCATCTCAGGTTATAGAGTTTAACAGATTTTTCTCAATGTCATCAGTCTCCCAATTCAAAGGCCAATACACAGGATATTTAAATGTGGGACCCTCCTTGATTCACTTCTTTATGGAACCAAAATGTTCAAGTCTTTTAAGATTCTTCAAGGTTGTTGTCTCCACCATACCATAAAAAACACAGATAAGTCTTATAGTGTAGTAAGTTAAAAGTTATATAATATGTCCATGAAGAAGTTAAGTCCAGAATCCAATATAGAGGTAGATATCTCTGTGTTGGTGTTCAACTGGAAAAGTCACCCAACGTGGCTCACATATTCAGTAGTGCATACTTAGAAAGAGACTTGATGCTCACAGTAAAGCTTACTTCAAATGGATAGATCCAAACATATAGCGGTTTCTTTAATCCTCATATTTTCAATAACAGCAATAAAAACATCTCATGCTCGAGTGCAAAGGTACGTCACATGGAAACTCGCATGTATGCTTACATTAATCAAATGGTATTTAATCCCATCAAGGTTTCTTTTCAATTCTCTCCTCAAAAATTGGACTTTTCATATTCCATAGTATTATCACAAAAATTTTTATTGAAAAGTCACAAACATATGTGAAAGCTATTCCAGGAAACATTCAGTTCAGTAGCACAGGCCCAGAATAGCTGCAGTATAATAGGATGAGAGGAGAGAACATAAGATTATGCTGTAGTAATATATATAACAATGATACAATCTGAAGATTTTTCTCAATATCATAAATGAACCCAATATACAGCAAAACAAGCTTACCACAGGATTTGAACCATAGACCCCATCACTACAGTGAACCTGCTGACATGCAGACTGAGCTATCTCAGGTCTTATAATGGTAAGTTGATTTTTCTCAATGTCATCAGTGAACCCAATGCAATGGCCAATAAACAGCAAAACCAAACCACCATGGGATTTGAACCACAGACTCCACCACCATAGAGAACCTGCCAACTTGCAGACTGAGCCATCTCAGGTTATAGAGCGTATAAGAGATTTTTCTCAATGTCATCAATGAACCCAATATACAGCAAAACAAGACAACCATGGGATTTGAACCCCACACTTCACCACCATAGAGAACCTGCCAACTTGCAGACTGAGCCATCTCAGGTCATCGAGCGTTTAAGAGATTTTTCTCAATGTCATCAATGAACCCAATATACAGCAAAACAAGACAACCATGGGATTTGAACCCCACACTTCACCACCATAGAGAACCTGCCAACTTGCAGACTGAGCCATCTCAGGTCATAGAGTGTTTAAGAGATTTTTGTCAGTGTCATCAGTTGCCCAGTTCAATGGCCAATATACAGCAAAATAAGTCTCCCATGGGATTTGCACCACAGGCCCCATCACCATAAAGCACCTTCCAACAAGCAGACGTAGCTATCTATGAACGAAGTGCAATTGCCAATAGACAGCAAAACAAACTCTCCATGGGATTTGAACCCCAGGCCTCACCACCATAAAGCACCTGCCGATATACAGACAGAGATATCCCAGTTCTTATAGTGAAGAAAAGATTTTTCTCAATGTCATCAGTGAACCCAATGCAATGGCCAATATACAGCAAAACACCTTGGGATTTGAACCCCAGACATTACAACCAAAGAGCACTTGTCAACTTGCAGACTAAGCCGTCTGAGGTTATAGAGAGTTTAAGAGATTTTTCCTAATGTCATCAATGAACCCAATATACAGCTAAACAAAACCACCCTGGGATTTGAACCACAGACCCCAGCACCATAGTGAACATACCGACACGCAGACTGAGCTATCTCAGGTATTATGATAAGCTGATTTTTCTCAATGTCATCAATGAACCCAATATACAGCAAAAAAAGACCACCATGGGATTTGAACCACAGACTCCACCACCATAGAGCACCCTGCCAACTTGCAGACCGAGCTATCTCGGGTTACAGAGAGTTTAAAAGATTTTTATCAATGTCATCAGTCGCCCAGTTCAATGGCAAATATAAAGCAAAACTAGCCTTTCATGGGATTTGACCCACAGACCCCATCACCATAAAGCACCTCCCGACTTGCAGACTGAGCCATCTCACCTTATAGTTTAAAAGATTTTTCTCAGTGTCATCAATGAACTCAATATACAGCAAAACAAGACCACCATGGGATTTGAACCCTAGGCCTCACCACCATAGCGCACTCTGCCAACTTGCAGACTGAGCCATCTCAGGTTATAGAGAGTTTAAGAGATTTTTCTCAATGCCATCAGTCGCCCAGTGCAATGGCAAATATACAGCAAAACAAGCTTCCCATGGGATTTGAACCCTAGGCCTCACCACCATAGAGAATCTGCCGATATACAGACTGAGCTATAACAGGTTAGAGACAGTGTACGAGATTTTTCTCAATGTCACCAGTCGCCCAGTTCAATGGCCAATATACAGCAAAAGAAGCTCAACATGGGGTTTGAATCCCAGACCCCACCACAATAAAGAACCTGCCTACATGCAGACTGAGCCATCTCAAGCCTTATAGCAATGAGAAGATTTTTCTCAATGTCATAAATGAACCCAATGCAATGGCCAATAAACCACAAAACAAGCGTAGCACAGGATTTGAACCATTAACTCCACCACCATAGCAAACCTGCAGACTGAGCCAACAAACAGCAAACCAAGACTCCCATGGGATTTGAACCACAGGACCCATCACCATAAAGCACCTGCTGACATGCAGACTGAGCCATCTCAAATCTTACGGTGATGATAAGATTTTTCTCAATGCCTTTTTCTGAACCAGTGTTCAGTGACCCGGGCTGGACCCAGGTTTTAGGGGTATGAATAACAAACACTGTGCAACTTCCAAGGACACCTGACTGGGGATACCAAGCATCATCCACTAGCCCAGGGAGCTCTATGTCATGGGGAATTCAGCCATCCTGCCAGGGATTCACACCAGGATCTCCATCACCACCAGCAGTAATCCTGGCAGCCACTCGGCTGAGCCACCGCATGACCAAGGATACGATGAGACTATTACCAATGTTATCTATCAGTCTGGAGGAAAATTACAGGTACCATACTATAAAGAACACTGGTCCAGGGTTTCAAACCAGTGACCTCACCATAACTATGTGCAGAGGACCAGGTGACGGTCAAGGAGCCCCCCATAACTATGTGCAGGGGACCAGGCGGCGAGGCCACTGAAGCCCCCACAACTATGTGCAGGGGACCAGGCGGCGAGGCCACTGAGGCCCCCATAACTATGTGCAGGGCACCAGGCGGCGAGGCCACTGAGGCCCCCATAACTATGTGCAGGGCACCAGGCGGCGAGGCCACTGAGGCCCCCATAACTATGTGCAGGGCACCAGGCAGCGAAGGCCACTGAGGCCCCCATAACTATGTGCAGGGCACCAGGCAGCGAGGCCACTGAGCCCCCCATAACTATGTGCAGGGCACCAGGCAGCGAGGCCACTGAGCCCCCCATAACTATGTGCAGGGGACCAGGCAGCGAGGCCACTGAGCCCCCATAACTATGTGCAGGGGACCAGGCAGCGAGGCCACTGAGCCAGCCTACACCTCCAGGTAGCAGAGTTCATGTGAGCGTGTATCCCCCTACACTATCAGCCCCAAATGTCTCTCTAAAGACATAGAAAGTCAACAACTGTATATTTTATTTTTTAACAACTAGAGATACAACGGTAATACATATAATTTATGGCTGACTGGCCAGCTGGTCTTCATTATGCTGCCATAATGATAGGCCTATGTTTATGTGGGGACCTGGGGCTGTAGCTCCAACATTCCCATTGTAAATCTGGTAAAAAAAACCCCCAAAAAACACATCTATAACATTAACTACATAGTGGTGTCTGTAGAAGGCAGCCGCGTGCCTGCCATATAATTATGCCGAAGGCATGCAGGGACGGCAGCAGCTGTCTGTGGTGTACCCATGGAGGAACCAGGTACTGAGCAACTGCCTGAGCTCCACGCAGATGTGATTGGTGAAGGTGGCGTAGAGGAAATGCGCCAGGCAAACAACTTGGCGCCCATGCTGTGATCCTCTATGGCAGGTCAGAAGGAGGTCAGAGGTAAGTATAGCCTAATGAGCCCTGCCGGGGTCTGACATCTGGAGGTGGTCTAGTGGTCTGACGGGGTACGCCTCCGATAGAGGGGGGGTCCGCCGCCACCACCCCCGGTCTGTCCCCTAGACCGGGGGCATGGGACTGCATATAAAAGGCATTACCCGCGCACCGCCGCTAATCAGCGGTGCGCGGCTTACCTTAAGCTCCCCGGCAGCAGTCCCGGGGGAAGCCAGAGTCCGGCTAGTACAGACTCTGGCTTCCCCCGCCGCGATCCCCAGTTCAGTGCTGGCGGCGCCAGCACGGAGAAGGAGCGGCAGCGTGGGCGTCTGTACAGACAGCCCAGCGCTGCCGCTCTGGAGAAAAAAACTCTAGTCAAAAAAATAAATAAATTTAACTAAGTTAAAAAAAGCTTTAGGGGGCTGCTCCTGCAGCCCCCCCCCCCCGCAGGGTGACCCGACTCCGGCCGGGCACCATCTTAAACTGAGGTGCCTGTGGCTCGGGGGCGGGGTATAGGGGAGGTTGGACCCAAGTGCATCCTGGGAGCAGCTAAAAGCTTTAACTCCGTGGTGCCCGAGGATCCAGCTATACCCCAAGGTCACCCTGTGGACCCTATGGACTTCGTAGAAACAGAGATAACAAAGGTAAGTTCTTACCATATCTCTTGTTATTTACAAAGTGCGGAAATCTGGTGACCTGCATATAAGAGCTACCACTGTAACCAGGCCCCCGGCTGTCCTGGGTCACAGCTCTGCCCACTACCCGGCAGTCTTGATCCTCAGTAGGCGATCAGGCAGATCAAGGCGAAGAGGCGCCGCAGCAGCTAAACCCTCCATCCTGAAGTGGCCGCTAGTAGCAGAAGCTGCTCTCCTACATATAGTATTATGTAGCTGATGCGTATAGTGAGTGTCTGCTGCCAGCCGAGGAACACCAGCAGCGGCTGACAGTAATGGAGGGTTAAGGAGTGTGATGGACGAGACTGATCTCTACTAAACTCCCTCCCACCCCAACAGTATTGTGCCGTCTTCTCACATTGGCACTAGAATAGCGTCTCCCTTTGCCATGTGCCCCATCTCACCTGCGCTGCCGTGATCCACTCCTGCCGCCAAAGTGTCAAATCCGGGGTGAATTAAATGTTGAAATTCCGTTTTTCTGTCATTATTACATTCAGCCAGGATCACAGACACCTGTGCCAACTAGTCTTATGCTTATAACTATAATTAGCTGACACATACCGCTAAAGGTGCGTACACACATAACGGTGTTAGTAACCAACGATTTTCGACCAGATTTTCCCTTGAAAAAGTGAACGAAAATCGTTTATAAAAATCGTTGTTTGCTAAATGAATGAACGATTTTTTAATCATGCATACATTGAATGGACATCGTTCATCATTCATTCTGTACATCAACAATTGATTTTCGTTCAGAAAATCGTTCAACAGTCAGAAAGGACGATGAACTACAAACGTGAACGAGCATCAACAATTATCGTTCACCTTAAAAAGATGAACGGTTTTATAAACGATTTAACGATAATGACGTCGTTATAGTTAAATCGTTTAGAAAATCATTGTGTGTACGCGCCTATCGCGTTGGGCAGCACAGATGGGGTAATGGTTAGCATTACTGCCTCACAGCACTGAGGTCATGGGTTCAATTCCCACCACACTCCTAGCTGTGTGGAGATGGTATATTTTCCCTCTGCTTGCGTAAGCTTCCTTGGGGTACTCCAGTTCGCTCCCACACTCCAAAAATATACTGGTAGGTTAATTGGCTCCCAACACAAATTAACCCTAGTGTGTATGTGTGTGTGCATATGTGATAGAGCAGGGCTCGACAAATCCCAGGGGCCATGGCTACCAGATTTTGCAGTGAGGGAGGAAGCAGATCCTCATACGCTCTGGAGGAGTTTCATGCCTATAGTATTGCAGTGTTCATATCATACACAGGAGTGCTGCGTAGTGACTGCTGTGCCTGTGTCCGTCCCGGCCTGCACAGACTACTCCTCTCCATCCTGGCCTGCTCTGATTCCTGCTGTCTGTCCCAGTCTACGCTGATCCTCGTGTACATCTCCGGCTGCAAAGAGCTCTCCGATAGTAGGGTCTATGCGTGGCCAGGGATGGCGGAGCGGCTTCAGAGGCATAGTGGTGTGATCATGAGGGGGGTTTTGTTGTACTTTCTGGCACCATTATTTTATGTGAAATGTGGTCCGTTATTACTGGAGGGGGGGGGTAGAGCAGGGGAGCTGTGCAGAGCAGTGAGGGGGCCTCCATGTTACTGTATCCATTCAACTGACCAGTTTGTGGACTATTATAGTGTGTATAATACACAGGGCTGTGCTCTTCCCACACTCCTGTAAAACATTTTTTTTTCTTGGAGGGGGGGGGGGGGGGCTAGATTTTCATCCTGGCTCCTAGATTTTAGAAAATTTTGTGAAGCCCTGTGATAGAGAATATAGAGTGTAAGCTCCACTGGTGAAGTGACTGATGTGAATTGCCAAATATCCCCTGTAAAGCGCTACAGAATGTGTGCGCACTATACAAATAACTGATAATAATAGTGTTCTTACCCCTCACACCACACAACAAAATAAAGTGGACTTCTCAAAAGCAGTGAAAATATCAAATACACATTTATCATTCTGTGGTTTTGCAGCAAGGTTGAAGAGCGTTATATTTATTAAAAAAAGAAAAAGAACAGCCGCTGGTGTATCACTTTTTTCTCCCCATTGTAAATCTGATAAAATACGAAAGTTGAATAAACCTGAGCCAATCCATTCGGTCCAAGAGCTGTACTGCCCTTCTCTAACCACAGGGAGGAGACATTTCACCTAGAAGCATGGATCTAACTCCGTGGTTCCCAAACTGGGTGCCTCAGGACACTTGCAGGGGTGCCTCGGGTTGGTGGTCCAGTACCAAATAAGATGAGAGTTAGAGTTAACAAAGGTAAGTTTTACGATTTCTTCGAAGTACATAGGGAGACATTAGGGTGTAGGTGGTGGATGAAGACACCAGGCACCACAGTTAAATCTTTAGCTCCCAGAATGCACTGGTCCAGCCCCCTATACCCTGCACCCCTAGCCAGAGACACCTCAGTTAGTGACAAGACAAAGGGCAGAGGAGGAAACGAGAGAAGGAAGACTGGTACACAGAAGAATCACTCACGGAGAAGGAGACTGGAAACCGGTGACCAGAAACATAGCCCATATGAAGCCAGGTGCGTCAGGGCGGGTGCCCTGTGGACTTCGAAGAAAGAGTAAACAAAGGTAAGTTCTTACCATAACTCATTTTCTTCTTCAGGGTCCATAGGACTCCACAGGGAGACCTTGGGGATGTTCCAGAGCAGTCCTTTAAGGGTGGGGACGCTCTTGCGCTGAGAGGAGAATCCAGCGCTCAAAAGAAGCATCATGAGAGGCGAAGGTATCAAAGGCATAGAACCGCAGAAATGTATAGACAGAGGACCACGTGGCCGCCCTACAAAGCTGCTCAGCTGAGGCGCCACGGCAAGCTGCCTATGAAGGACCCACAGAACGAGTAGAATGAGCTGTACAGCAGCTGGTACAGGATGGCCTGCCTGCGTGTTAAGACTGTGAGATAGCCATACGAAGCCACCTAGCCAATGTTTGTCGTCTAGCCATCCCTTGTTGTGAAATCCATAGAGCACAAACAAGGAGTCTGATTTCCAAAGGGAACTGGTACAGTCCACATATATCCTGAGGGCACGGACCACATCCAAGGAGGCCGCACCTGCCAAGAGGTCTGGTGATTGGAAGGCCGGGACTACAATTTCTCAAATGTGGAAACTAGTAACTTTTGGAAGGAACCCAGGCCGAGTCCTAAGTCCTGCCCTGTCCTGGTGGAAAATTAGAAATGTGGAGCAACAGGAGAGCGCCCCTAAGTCTGACACTCTTCTGGCTGATGCTATAGCCAGAAAAAAAGATGGTCTAGTGGATCACGGTGGCTGGAGCCTGTGCCCACACTCCGGGTCTGTCCCGAGATGACCCGCCTTACCTGTCCCATAGCGTCCGGCTTGCAGTCTGGGTCCGTCCACGGGGACGGCTAGCAAGGACCCCGGGATGCCCCACCAAAATCCCCAGCCTGACCTGGCGCTGCGGCTCCGGAGCAGCAGTACAGACGTCCTATGGACAGACTGCTGCTACGCGCTCTTAGCAGAAGAATGTAAAAGTAACAAATCGTAAAATAAAAAGCTTCTAGGGCTGAATGAGCCACCCCCCGCATAATGGCGATCGGACTCCGGCCAGGCACCAACCAAACTGGGGTGCCTCTGGCTCGGGGTATAGCGGGATGGACCGATGCATCCTGGGAGCTAACGCTAACTGCCTGGTGCCCGATGTCCTCATCCACCTACACCCCAAGGTCACCCTGTGGAGCCCTATGGACCATGAATAAGTGATATTTAGTCAGTGTGACAGGCAAAACCAGCGCTAATGGTGCCAACCAAAGACTGTGGACAAATAGAAGCGTAACCTTGTCACCCCCCACATAACTGACCCTAAGGGTGACATAGAAGCACAATTTACTTCTCTTCATTTTGCTGAATCTCTTGATAAGACACTTTTGGCCCAGGGGTGCCGTGGAAATAACGCTGATACTCCAGGGCGCCGTGATTCGGAAAAGTTTGGGAACCACGGATTTATCTACATATTGATCATCTCTAGAACAGGCCAGTTTATTAATGGCTGTAGGCCCAGACCCCTTGTGCCCTAAGGGCGGCACCTGGTCCTACCCAAAATCATTACATACGGCAAATGAGAGAGGTCGCTCCAAAATACTGTGATACCAATCCAAGTGCCCAGATAATAACGTTCTCGTTGCTCTTGGTAAATGTCCATCTCCCAAGTCTGCTGTCTGGGGATCACCCTGGTCACCCCCCAATCCCCCCCCTCACCTCCCCTCCTCCTGCCTCTTTCACCTACAAAACATTTCCAGGATTCAGCCTGTGTCACTGCAACCTAACTGTGCTCCCTGCCTCAGTATCCTCACCCATCCCTCCAGCTATACTGCCCCCCTGTGTCACTCTCCACTGGCTGGTACTGCACACCCAACCATACTCCGCTTACTCACTTACCCCTTCAATTCCCAGCTTACACTGCCTATTGCCCGCTCCGCCCAGCCACGGACCACCTCTCACCTTCAGGACTTCTCCCGTCCTCCCCCAATGAGACAGTCTCCCTTTAAACATGCCCTAAAAGCTCACCATTTCCCTGAAGCCTACCAGCCCTCCCTCCACTGCACGGCTCCCTACGTCGTGTCCCCCCCTTTAGAATGTAAGCCCCATGCTGGCTTACCAGGGTCTGCTGGAGCAAGCTGTTATACAGGGGGCATCATCCCAAATGCAGGAACTCTACACAAACCACAATCCAGACTCCAGTCACGGAGCAGCCTTATTTTATTCATGTATATGGAAGCTCAAAATAAAAATTTAAAACCGGACAGAGGAGGGCAAACAACCCTCACTATTTCACCTTGTGATCCCCATTGTCCACCACCCTGAGGACACTGGTCCCCACAATCCACAGCTCCCTCCGCAGACACAACACCAAGGCAGTCATTTGAAAAGTGGCACATGAAGAATTTATTGTTTGTAATTGCTCCAAAGCAGCGTCCCTGCCCTCCCAAAGCCCCCTCCCCCCCCCACTTGGCAAACCAACGGAGCCCCGTACGGTGAGACATGGCGATGGGCAGTGGCGTTTAGTACATAGATAGCGCAGGGCCATCGGTTATAAGACAATCCCATACAAAAGCTTTAATAGACTTATGGAAGAATCCGCTCTAGCAGCGCTAATGGCAGGAAAGGGCGATGCACTGCGGAGGCTACGTGGAGTTTAATTATATAACATATAGTAACTACCAATGTCTGTATCCAGTAAAAGGGGCTCTTAATGCAACAGTGCAAATTACATGGTGAGGGATAAGCTATGCCACCCCTTGAGGAGAGACACCCACCACCCCAGGGTAGGTCTGAGACCTGCTGGAATTATGGGGGGAAAAAAAAAGGGTGATAGATAAAACCCTTAAATATGGCACCAGGTAGAGGACAACAGCAGCATTTGGTCCATTAAGTCAGCAGTTTATTTTTTTCCTTAGAACTGATCTGGCTTTTTATTTTTATATGGGGGAGGGGATGCTGCTGCTGTTGGGTCAGGGGAGTAAAAAGAAACAGAATTTGAGCATTTCTCATGCAAAGATCATTAGGCAACACGCACATAGGAATAATCATCAGTGAGAGAGAATTCACTGCTCACAGGAATGTTCAACATGGCATCTCCTAATAGCTGGGTCCACATGCAGCGGAGATGGCAGCTCTGGCTGGTCCAGTCAGGTGCAGGGAGAGGTGCAGGAGGGGCAGCGGCTGGCTGACGTCAGGCAGTGACGGATCTCGCCTACAAGCTACAGGTTGTGCAATTCCAGCAGGGTGTCGTTCAGCGTCATGTGTATCTTAGAGTTCTCCTCCTTGGTGCAGCGCAGCTTATCTGTGTTGGGGGGGAGAGACAGGGTCAGGTGTGATGTGTGACGTGGTAGAGGCAATCTAACCAGCCACTGTGTGCCAGCGGGCGGCAGCGGTGACACTTATCGCTGTGAAAAAGCAGCTGTGAAACATTTATACCACTCAGCGCACAATCAGCAGTCGAGAAACATTTACACCGCTCACCGCAGTCGTAAAACAGTTACACCGCTCACCGCAGTCGTGAAACAGTTACACCGCTCAGCGCACAATCACCCCCTTCCCTAACAGGACGACGCAGACCACCACAATGACGCTGCATCCCCCTCCACGTGCAGGGTGATCGCTGACACTGCCATGAATGACAAAGTCCAAAGGTCCCTTACGATGAAACATACGCTGCGAAATTCCTTTGGCGTTTCATAATGAGAAGTATACAAAGACACATTGGTGCTGCCGAGACATCCATCTGCCACAAGGTGGCGCAATAATATGCAGGCTGGGATTAGGAAGCTGCGCTTTCCTATCTACAGATACTGAGCACCATTGCCTACGGTGTGAAGGGTGAGGACAGCAATACCTGCAGGGCACCAGCCACCGAGTACTGCACATTACTCTCCATATAGACAGGAAAAGTTCCGTAACTCTACCAGCGGATAAGGACATTTAGCTGTTGGCGTAACAAGCGGGCACAGGTTGCGACAGGTCGCTCTGGAGGCATGCCGCTTAACCCCTTCATAACCGGGGGTACTGTTACACCTGTCCCAGTGAACATCTGATGACGTATGGACGCGCTGTGTCTCATCATACTACATATACAGCCTCCACGGATACAGGATACGGAGTTCTCCAAGACGCTACCCAGAATAACTCCCGATAATAAATAACCTACTTGCCAGCTTCATCTATTACTTCCCCGGCCTTTTTTTTTTCTAAAGGCCAGGAGAGACAGACGGCACGGCTCAGCAATGTTAGATATTTGAAGGACCATCGGGCAGACTTTAGAATTCCCAAGATGCACAGGGTGATCCGGCCGCCTCATGCAGCCATTGGCTGGTTACAAGGGTCGGACGGATCACAAGGCTCGGAGTGAATGATTGGGACACAGAGTAAGCTGGGGATGGATAGTGACAGCAGACGTTGTCAGATGAGGTCATCCAGCAGATTTACCAGCCGGGACCACTTAACCACCCAGTCCAGATATATGCCCACTAGGTCCGGCAGTCTGTGCCCATCACAATAACAAGAGATATGGTAAGAACTTACCTTTGTTATCTCTGTTTCTACGAAGTCCATAGGGTCCACAGGGTTGACCTTGGGGTATAGCTTGGATCTGGATCCACGGGCACCATACAGTTAAAGCTTTAGCTCCCAGGATGCACTTGGGTCCTCCTCTATACCCCGCCCCCGAGCCACAGGCACCTCAGTTGGTAAGTAGCCTAGGCCGAAGGAGGAGACTAAACAGAGAGAAGGAAGACTGGAACACACAAGAAACCATACTCACAGAAATGGGAGACGGAAACACCGGTGACCAGTACCACAGCCCATTTGAAGCCAGGTGCGTCAGGGCGGGCGCCCTGTGGACCCTATGGACTTCGTAGAAACAGAGATAACAAAGGTAAGTTCTTACCATATCTCTTGTTTTCTACTTCAGGGTCCATAGGGGGTCCACAGGGTTGACCTTGGGGATGTCCCAAAGCAGTTCAACTAAGGGCGGGGACGCTCCTGAGCAGAAAGGAGAATCCTGCGCCCGAAGGATGCATCCTGAGAGGCAAAGGTGTCAAACGCATAAAACCTCAAAAATGTCTGAATTGAAGACCAAGTGGCTGCCTTGCACAGCTGAACAGCGGAGGCACCACGTCTAGCAGCCCAAGAAGGGCCTACAGACCGAGTGGAATGAGCCTTAACCGAGGCTGGAACAGGCAAACGTTCCTGTATATAAGCCTCCCTAATAACAGAACAAAGCCAACGGACTAAAGTTTGTTTGTTGGCAGGCCAACCCCTCTTATGGAACCAAAGAGGATGAACAACGAATCGGACTTCCTAACAGAGGCCGTCCATTCAACATAAATTCTGAGAGCCCGGACCACGTCCAGCGAAGCCTCGCCAGCCGTAAGACCCGGAGCCTGAAAAGCTGGCACCACAAGTTCCTGATCTATGTGGAACTTAGCAACCACTTTAGGCAAAAACTCAGGAAGGGGGGGATACAGTAAAGTGCCCCCAACTTGGATACCCCCCTGGCCGAAGTAAGGGCCAGGAGAAACACAGTCTTAAGTGTTAACCACTTGAGGTCAACCGACTCAAGAGGCTCAAAAGGAGGTCCCTGCAGGACCCGAAGAGCCACCGCTAAGTCCCTCGGAGCCACTGGAGGCACAAAGGGAGGCTGGATCCTCAGAACACCTTGGAACAAAGTGTGTGTGAACGTCAGGCAGTGTGGCAATCCTTCGTTGGAACCACACTGACAGGGCCGATACATAAACTCTTAGGGAAGCAAGCCGTAAGCCCAGGTCAAGACCTGACTGCAAAAATGCCAAAATCCTAGAAAACTCTGAACACCCGAGGGCCATAGCTTCTAGACTCGCACCACTGAAAGTAAGTGTGCCACACTCCGTGGTAAATCCGTGCAGAGGCAGGTTTACGTGCCCTAAGCATGGTACTGTTGACAGAGCTTGAAAAGCCCCGGGACCTTAAGACGGCTGTCTCAAGAGCCACGCCGTCAAAGACAGTCGACCCAGATCCGGGTAAAGGCAGGGACCCTGAGACAGCAGATCCCGACGTTGAGGCAGAAGGTACGGAGAGTCTACAGACAGGCCCCTGAGATCGGAGTACCAAGGACGTATGGGCCAAGCTGGAGCCACCAGCAGAAACGTGCCTCCGTCCTGTCAGATCTTTCTGAGTACCCGAGGGAGCAGGGAGACTGGAGGAAACAGATACGCTAGGTGAAACTACCTTTTCACTGACAACGCATCCACTAGGCTTGCGCCTGCGTCCCTTGTCCTTGAGCCATATATGGGCAACTTGTAATTGTGACGAGAGGCCATCAGGTCCAATTCCGGCAGTCCCCACCTGTCCACGAGAAGTTGAAACACCTCTGGGTGAAGCGACCATTCCCCGGGATGCACGTCGTGACGGCTGAGGAAGTCTGCCTCCCAATTGAGGACTCCCAGGACGAAGACTGTCGATATTGCTGGAAGGTGGCACTCCGCCCAAGACAGGATTTGGGACACTTCCAACATCGCAGCTCGACTGCGAGTTCCTCCCTGGTGATTTATGTATGCCACCGTGGTGGCGTTGTCTGATTGCACCTGAACTGCTCTTCCGAGAAGAACGGTGCCTGACGCCAGAAGAGCACGGTACACTGCCCGTAGCTCTAGAATGTTTATGGGAAGGAAGGCCTCCTCCGCCGACCAACGGCCCTGAAGAGACAACGAGCCGGTCACTGCCCCTCAACCCCGGATACTGGCATCTGTCGTGAGCAGAACCCAGTCCGGAATCCAAAAGGGGCGACCCTGGCTGAGATGAGCTGACTGCAGCCACCACGCCAAGGACCGGCGCACTTCCGGGGACAATACCAGTATCTGGGATCGTATCCGGCGGGACAACCCGTTCCATGCCACAAGAATCTGCCCCTGCAGGGGTCTGGAATGGAACTGGGCGAACTCCACCATGTCGAATGCCGACACCATGGACCCCAGGACTCATTGCCGAATGTATTGACACCCTGCCACTGCTTAGGCAACCGTGTATCCTCAGTTGTAGGGAGGATACCTTTTCCAGAGTCAAGAAAATCCTTTGTTGACTGGAGTCCAGAAGTGCTCCCAGATGGACCATCCGTTGAGATGGGATCAGAGACGACCTCTTCCAATTTATCAACCACCCATGTGCTTGAAGACAAGCAATTGTCAGGTGGAGATGATGAAGAAGCACCTCCGGGGAGCTCGCCAGCAGCAGCAGATCGTCCAGGTATGGCAGCAACCGTATACCCTGACCCCGAAGGTGGGCAGCCATGACTGCCATCACCTTGGTGAAAACCCTCGGAGCCGTGGAAAGAACGAAAGGCAACGCCCGAAATTGGTAGTGATGGTTTAGGATAGCAAACCTCAGGTACCGCTGATGTGCCGGTGCCACGGGCACATGGAGATAGGCGTCATGGATATCGAGGGAGACCATGAAGTCCCCCGGTTCCATCGCCAGGATGATGGTCCGCAATGTTTCCATCCTGAACTTGGGAACTCTGAGGTACTTGTTCAGAGGCCTTAAACTCAGAATAGGGCGATGAGACCCATTGGGTCTCTGCACCAGAAACAGAGATGCAAAGCTTTGGACTCATCCAGCGAAGGACTCGTGCAAAAAAATTGGTGGGGCGTCCTGCACCGAAACGACAGGGTGTACCCTTGAGAGACTACTTCTCGAACCCAAGCATCCGTGGTGGTACTGAACCAACACTGGACGAATCTGAGAAGTCGGCCTCCCACTCTGGGGTCCCCCAGGGAGAGGCCCGTCCCGTCAGGCAGCAGGTTTATCCTCCTGTTTGTTAGAGGGGCGCCAAGCATTCCATATGCTTCTTGGGTTTGGATGAGGCTTTGGTCGCGGAATGTCTCGGGAAGGACTGGCCCATGGCCTTACCCTGAACCCGAATGGACCGAACGGCAGTGCTCCTCACCCTAGCCGGCGCAGAAGCCGAAGGGAGGAAAGCCGACTTGGACTTAGCCAAGGTATCCACTATTTTGTCCAAGTCTGGACCAAATAGCAAATCTCCATTAAAGGGGAGAGCCTCCAGACCCTTTTTAGAGTCCGCATCAGCCCTCCAGGACCGCAGCCACAAGGATCTCCGAGCAGACACAGCCGCAGCCGAAACTCTAGAGGTTAACATGCTTGCGTTCAATGATGCTTCCCCAATATAGGAATCGGCATCCCTCATTTGTGCCACTAATGCTCTCTAAACATCCGGAACACCGTCCGTAAGAGAATCCTCCAAGGCTTTGGCCCAGTTCTCAATGGCTTTAGCCACGCAGGAAATGGCCATGGACGGGCGCGCCACCGCTCCGGAGAGCGACTTCAAACAAATCTCCACTTTCCTGTCCGTTGGATCCTTTAAAGAGGAAATAGACGGCAATGGTAGCGTAGCGGTTTTAACCAAGCGAGTGACATGTGAATCCACCGCCGGTGGAGTCTCCCATTTCCTGCAATGATCCTCAGGAAAGGGATAATGAGAAGCCAACCCTTTCTGCGGTTGGAATCTCTTTGCTGGGTAATTGCCAGGCCGCCGCCATATGATCCGCCAACTGATCGGACAGAGGGAACACATTAGAAGTAACCTTTGCTTTCTTGAAGTCAGGAAACTTCGACTTAGGGACAGGTGCCTCCTCTTCTATATTGAGAATAGCCCGCACCGCCGTAACTAATGCTGGAACATTAATGGAGGACCTAGGCTCAACCTCCTGTCCCACAGCATCCAAATCAGAATCCTCATGGACCTCTCCATCATCTGAAGAGGGATCCGATTCTGATACCTGCGCAGTGAGTAAACTCACAACAGGCCGCTTAGTCGCCTTCTGTGGCACATCACCCTGCAAAAATGACTGAAAAGTCGAGGATGAAGGCGCCAAACTCTGTACCGAGTTGGAGAGAACATCCACCCAAGGCGGAGGAGCCGACTGAGGGAAGCCCTGAAAAGGCACCACAGAATGTTGTGATACAGGGGGAGGCTGGACATACACAGGCAGCCCCGAATACTGTCTCACAGTCTGGGCCCCGGAGGGAGACCGCAATACCTGCGTAATATCCGGGGAATGGGAGATAGAGTGCTGGGACAATGCCCCAGAAGGGGTCACTGTAGGGATCGACATCTACAATAGATGTCAGCACTTGTGAAAACATCGCCCAAGGGGGTCCTGCTGCATAGGGGGTATAGAGGGGCCTGGTGCCAGCTGGCACTGCCCGCAAAGACCATCCTGAGATAAATCCCCCCATTAACACCAGCAGAACAGCGTCTGCAGGAAAGCAACACAGGAGCCCCGGAGTGCTCAGTCTCCTCATCAGACATGATACAGTAATTATACAATAAATACTTATCAGCAGAGGACATACGGTGTTAACACCCTCGCACTCACCAGCATGCAGCACAAACAGGCCCAAAAATATGGTACTGTGTAGCACACAACAGTATGTGACTGACCTCACAAATACATGATTTATAAAAGTGAGGTTAATAGAAAACGCCCCTCCCCCACACACCTTCGGGCTGTAGGAGAAGTAAAGGGATAGATATAAGCTGACAGCAAGTAGAAAATGAGTACAGACAGCAGCACTAGCAAAGTCACATACAATGCAGGAAGATTGTACTTACTGCACCAATCGCTGCCCTCAACCACCCAGATTCAGTGTCTGGGGGGAGTTATAGCGCTGTGTACACTGTCCTTTAGGTAGGGGAGCGGTACACAGGGGGACCTGACCATGCACCTGCCTGGGAGCCTGCGTTAGCCGGAGAGCTCTGAGGAGGAGTGGCCAGCAGAGGAGCAGCTCAGCGACGCCAGTACACGTGAGAAAAGGCGCGCTGAGCTGAGGGGAGGAGCCGCTAAACCAGGGAAGGCTGCCTCCCCTGGCTAGTATTTAACCCCAGGGATGCCGGTTCCCCTCCGGAACTTATACCCTGGTGGTCCAGCGGAGCGCGGGGTATGCCTGCATGAGGGGGAGCCCGCCACCGCTACTAGCGCCGCCGGTCTGTCCCCAGAGACCGGCGGCAACTGACTGCATTTACCCCCGCGAGCGGCGCTAAGAGCGCTGCTCGCGGCTTACCTGTTCCCCGTAGAGTCCGGCAGCAGTCAGAGGGAGGTCCCGGAGCCATGCTAGGACTAACTCCGGGGTCCCGCTGCGATCGCCAGATCAGTACTGGCGTCGCAGCGCCAGCGGGGTGTTGAAGCGGCAGCATGGACGTCCAGAAGGACAGTCCTATGCTGCTGCATTAAGTATAAAACAAGAAAAAATAAAAAACTTTTCTTCTGTAAAAATAAAGCTTAGGGGCTGCTCCTGCAGCCCCACTGCCCAGTGCAACCGACTTCGGCCGGCACCAAACTGAAACTGAGGTGCCTGTGGCTCTGGGGGCGGGGTATAGAGGAGGACCCAAGTGCATCCTGGGAGCTAAAGCTTTAACTGTATGGTGCCCGTGGATCCAGATCCAGCTATACCCCAAGGTCAACCCTGTGGACCCCCTATGGACCCTGAAGTAGAAACACACATAACATTGCAGCATTACCACACTGACACGCCAGGCGCCTGCGCCATAACTGGTATAGCAATCGTTACTTTTACAGTTCTCAGCCCTTTGCGATGCCCCCATACTTGGAGCGAATAAGCACTGTGCACAGATTGCCCGTGTGACTGCCCGCTGCCCGCAGATTGCCCGTGTGACACTGCCCGCAGATTGCCCGTGTGACACTGCGCGCTGCCTGGATGAGTTTATGGTAAAAGCTGCATCATTAAAGCTGCCTCTGTTATCAGATTACCTATAGGCTTATTGTAGAACGGCGGCTTCCCATACAGGGGATCATTGATATCCGCAGTATGACGACTGCCTTATACAGATCATGGCACAGGGATGGGGGAAGCTACAGCCTGTGTACCCCATACAATAAACGCATGGTGCCCAGAGCTAGAGACTGTCCGAGCTGCAGCTGGTTTACTGCTCCCATTTTTAATACAGTGAGAAATCAGGACAAGGCTCCACGGTGCTCACGGAAGCAGTGTTGCTCTCGCTACACATGGTGGGATTTATTTCAGGACATGCTGCGGAGGAATGTAACCCACAGAGCGGGCGGACTAACGTAACCAAGGGGCTGATCTCTTACTATACTTACAGCACAAAGAACTATTATACGCCGGAAGGCCACACGCGGCTGTCACTGAGACTAGGGGAGCGACAGAGATCGCGCCCTCATTATAGGTGCATGTTGTGCCTATCCGTATAGTATATAACAGGAACCCTAGTACCTCACCCCTCTCTGGGGATCTCATCCTTGCACACCAGCCCCCTCTCTCCCTAAGATACAGAAATAAAGGCAACCTGCAGACTGGGCTTCACAAAGACACTTTTATTTGGGAGAAAGGCCAGGCAATGCAGGATAACATATAACAATGCAGCCACTTTCCACGTGCAAGCACCACCCTCCCAGCGTCCACGCACAGCCCCCGGATTACTCCAGATACATTCTTTATCCAGACAGTCCAAAGGACTCACCAGCAGGGGGCGAGCTCTCACCGTCACAACAGTTATAGATCAGGGCGACAGAGAACACATTACCACACCCGGAGTACACGGGGCTCCTCCAGAGGTCTGCTCAGTGACCGCATCATGCCACAAGCCCAGGAGACAGAATGCCAGGGTGTACGAGTATATACATAGTATACTGTAATCATTATACGTGGGTTTCGGATGAGCCCCTCATCCGTGTCTCATTACTGGCAGACTGCTCTCTTCCAGCTGTTGTAGTTGGTGGTAAAACAAGGAAAAGCAGAAGGTCCAGGAGGAGGAGGAGCGTACTTCCTGAATGTGACAGGGAGGGGGCGCTAACTGGGAGAGACAGACATTCGAACAGGCACAAAGGGACAGAGGACGGTGCAGCCTCTCGCTGTGACTCGCTATATACATTCTGGAGCGCAGCACCGTTCCGCCACACGTATGTGTGACAGGGGCCTGGTCACCTCAGTCACAGAGGTCACGGAGGGTGACTTTCAACTCGTTAGAAAGAAGCCTGTTTTTCTCCATTTGGCTGTAGAGACGCTCTGTGGGGTGAGGGCGGAAGGGACGGGGACAGAGACAGGAGAGAAACAGAGAGACAGATTAGTGGGAGAGGAAGCCCGAGTTATCCAAATGGCAGCTGGGTGTGACATATACCATGCACAGACCTATAGACGGCGTAGATCCTGTACACAGCACCTACCATAATATATATGTATATACACACTATAAGTGTGGCTGTAATCGTGGGTGGTGGCCGTTCTTTATCCCTATGCTACACACCAGCCTTGGTCACTGTAGGATCCTACGTCATAGCTCTCTGAATACGGACATGCTAATAAGGAATATATTCCTGGAAGGAACGGTCATCTTAGAAATGGCACTACAGGATTACCGGCATCATCACCGCCAGAGAAGGCTATCCAATATTATTCCCTTCTTTTATGTGCTTATTTCAGTATTATTTCAAATAATCTTTTAACATATTAGTCACTGCGATGACCCACTGATAGTGATCACGGCCTTAGCACTGTAGTGAAAATAAATAATGGTGCAGAGAGTGGGTAGGGTATGAAATCCCGGCTGTCAGGATGCCGCTGGTCAGAATACCGATAGAAGCATCCTGCCCACCAGAATCCCGACACTCATAGGAAGTCACGGTAAGAATTTTTCTAACGCCTACCCTAACCCACCTTCCCCGATGCCTAAACCTAACCTTCTCCCCCCTATGTGCCTAAACCTAGCCTTCTCCCCCTAGTGCCTAAACCTAACCTTCTCCCCCCTAGAGCCTAAACCTAACCTTCTCCCCCTAGTGTCTAAACCTAACCTTCTCCCCCCCCCAGTGTCTAAACCTAACCTCCCCCCCCAGTGCCTAAACCTAACCTTCTCCCCCCCTAGTGTCTAAACCTAACCTTCTCCCCCCCCTAGTGCCTAAACCTAACCTTCTCTCCCCCCTAGTGCCTAAACCTAACCTTCTCCCCCCCCAGTGCCTAAACCTAACCTCCCCCCCCCCCAGTGCCTAAACCTAACCTTCTCCCCCCCCAGTGCCTAAACCTAACCTTCACCCCCCCCTAGTGCCTAAACCTAACCTTCACCCCCCCCAGTGCCTAAACCTAACCTTGTCCCCCCCTAGTGTCTAAACCCAACCTTGTCCCCCCCCTAGTGTCTAAACCCAACCTTCTCCCCCCCCTAGTGCCTAAGCCTAAACTCGCCCCAAGTGCCTAAACCTAACCTCCCCCCTAGTATCCCTCTAGTGTATAAACCTAACCTCCCCGCACCCAAATCCTAACTCTCTACCTGGTGCCTAACCCTAATCTCCCCCCTAACACTTAACTTCAGGATGGCAGCGGTCGGGAAACTGGTGCCAGGATGTGGGGATTTCGGTGCCGGTATTCAATCCATCGGCATCCCGCACGATGGGATGCCAACTACATCCCCACAGAATGGTGTATTGCATAGGTTCTCAAACTCTGTCCTCATGACCCGAAACAGTGCATGTTTTCCAGGTCTCCTCACAGAATTACAAGTGAAATCATTAGCTCCACCTGTGGATCTTTTAAAATGAAATCAGTGAGTAATGACTACACCTGTGCACCTGCTGGGTGACCTGGGAAATGTGTCAGTGAGTAATGACTACACCTGTGCACCTGCTGGGTGACCTGGGATATGTGTCAGTGAGTAATGACTACACCTGTGCTCCTGCTGGGTGACCTGGGATGTGTCCGTGAGTAATGACTACACCTGTGCTCCTGCTGGGTGACCTGGGATATGTGTCAGTGAGTAATGATTACACCTGTGCACCTGCTGGGTGACCTGGGATATGTGTCAGTGAGTAATGACTACACCTGTGCACCTGCTGGGTGACCTGGGAAATGTGTCAGTGAGTAATGACTACACCTGTGCTCCTGCTGGGTGACCTGGGAAATGTATCAGTGAGTAATGACTACACCTGTGTACCTGCTGGGTGACCTGGGATATGTGTCAGTGAGTAATGACTACACCTGTGCACCTGCTGGGTGACCTGGGAAATGTGTCAGTGAGTAATGACTACACCTGTGCACCTGCTGGGTGACCTGGGATATGTGTCAGTGAGTAATGACTACACCTGTGCTCCTGCTGGGTGACCTGGGATGTGTCAGTGAGTAATGACTACACCTGTGCTCCTGCTGGGTGACCTGGGATATGTGTCAGTGAGTAATGATTACACCTGTGCACCTGCTGGGTGACCTGGGATATGTGTCAGTGAGTAATGACTACACCTGTGCACCTGCTGGGTGACCTGGGAAATGTGTCAGTGAGTAATGACTACACCTGTGCTCCTGCTGGGTGACCTGGGAAATGTATCAGTGAGTAATGACTACACCTGTGTACCTGCTGGGTGACCTGGGATATGTGTCAGTGAGTAATGACTACACCTGTGCACCTGCTGGGTGACCTGGGAAATGTGTCAGTGAGTAATGACTACACCTGTGCTCCTGCTGGGTGACCTGGGAAATGTATCAGTGAGTAATGACTACACCTGTGTACCTGCTGGGTGACCTGGGAAATGTGTCAGTGAGTAATGACTACACCTGTGCACCTGCTGGGTGACCTGGGAAATGTGTCAGTGAGTAATGATTACACCTGTGCACCTGCTGGGTGACCTGGGAAATGTGTCAGTGAGTAATGATTACACCTGTACACCTGCTGGGTGACCTGGGATGTGTGTCAGTGAGTAATGACTACACCTGTGCACCTGCTGGGTGACCTGGGATATGTGTCAGTGAGTAATGACTACACCTGTGCACCTGCTGGGTGACCTGGGATATGTGTCAGTGAGTAATGACTACACCTGTGCACCTGCTGGGTGACCTGGGAAATGTGTCAGTGAGTAATGACTACACCTGTGCACCTGCTGGGTGACCTGGGAAATGTGTCAGTGAGTAATGACTACACCTGTGCACCTGCTGGGTGACCTGGGAAATGTGTCAGTGAGTAATGACTACACCTGTGCACCTGCTGGGTGACCTGGGAAATGTGTCAGTGAGTAATGACTACACCTGTGCACCTGCTGGGTGACCTGGGAAATGTGTCAGTGAGTAATGACTACACCTGTGCACCTGCTGGGTGACCTGGGAAATGTGTCAGTGAGTAATGATTACACCTGTGCACCTGCTGGGTGACCTGGGAAATGTGTCAGTGAGTAATGATTACACCTGTGCACCTGCTGGGTGACCTGGGAACCCGAGACCAGTGTGGGGTCCTGAGGACCGAGTTTGAGAACCACTGCTGTATTGCATTAATTATCCAATGGTGTGTAGTGAATGAGAGGTCTCGGGCACAGTACCCTCCAGTGGCCAGGTGAGAGAATTACACTGAAACTTCTAGGAAATACGGGCGTCACAGCTGAGTCACCGCGCACACACCCAACTCAAACAGGAAACACTCATAGAAAGTGCCAATATAAATACACTGTAACCCAGCCAAGTACTAGGCGGACACTTCCTCACTGGCTGCATAACGCCCCTGTGGACATAAGAAGCCACAGGACACTTCTCTGCCCTGACCCTCGCACTTTACAGGGTTCTAAACGTTACCCTGGGATCATCCACTTAACCAACCCCACCCCCATTACTCCAATCAGAGCCCACTCTCTGCACTGGAAGCGTCAAAACTGTAAGGAACATCTATGGGTGTCTTGCTGGGTATGACGTGACCTATATTCTGTAAGTATGGCCAGGTGCAATGGGACATTACCTTTAATTCCACTTGTACCTTTTTCCCCAGCACCACTAACAATCCATCTGTTACAGTATGACAGACCACCAGCAGATGGCGCTGAGGAGCACAAGGCATTATATAATACATAGAGAATAAGGGAGCAGAGGAAAGGGAGCGTGTGTAATTGTGCCATTACATCATACATTATGCTATCGGATGGCACAGGCTGGGCACATAATGGGTATCTGCCAGCACATATTACTCATAAGACAGATTTTATCCACTGGCAGCAGGGAGCGCACAGCTGGGCGAGTCGGCACTGCGGAAAAGGTGTATAATAATGAGATGGGGGTGACCTGGCAACTCAGCCAGTACAACCCCGACTACTACTGTACTTCCAGCGCCTTCCCCGTACACGCCAGGATGGGGGTAGGTGGTGGGAGCTTGACGGACAAGCACTGGGTGGGCACACATGATGTAATCACATGACCAATAAGAGACAGATGCCAGCTTGCCAGTGTAAAGTGAAAGGTGTGAGTGGGGGGCTCTATCAGCTACAGAGTTTATAGTCTTACATTCACAACAGCAACTCTGTAGCCGATCAGCTGGAAGTGCCTCATAGGAAGCCATATTTATCAGATTATAGGAAGCTAAAAGTTCTAAGAGCTTTCCCAATTACATACATAAGTGTTTCCATGGCACCATCATAGATTATATACCAGCTGTGCTTCCATCTCACATGCCAACCAGGTGGTGAGAGAATGTGGAGGGTAAAGTGGTGCCATCTGTATTATCTCCTGCTCCGCTTACCACACTGGCTGGTTCTCCTTTCCATCAGGAAGAATGAATCCCAGCGATGTAACGATACACTGCGCACGCCGGCATGGTTATGTAACTACACCGCGTCGTTCATTGCATCGTCCCATCTGACGTGCAGGGCAGCAAAGGAAGGCTGGGGACAACGGTACGGGCGTACTCACTATACCATGTGTACGACAAATCGTAATCCGCGACGAAGTAATATCTAGTATGGTACATTGTATAGTACCCAGCTTACATCACTCCCCCTGCAGAGCTCTGCTATTACCAAGGTGCTGCCGTATTCCTCTCACTCCTAACTCTGACCCTCAGCAGCCTGTAAGTGCCGGGATCAGTCATCATTACAGGAGTAATATCTAACTTCATTCATTTTACTGATGTCACCTTCTACATACCAACTGTGACGTCTTGTGTCTCATTATATACAGCTCCAGCTCTATATGTGAGGCACCCCCTGTATATATACAGACAGCCGTATAGCGCACACTGAGAGGGACTGGTATCCCCTGGCTGCCCCCCTCTAGTTACACAGCAGACACCCCCTGTATATATACAGTCAGCCGTATAGCGCACACTGGGAGGGACTGGTATCCCCTGGCAGCCCCCCTCTAGTTACACAGCAGACACCCCCTGTATATATACAGTCAGCCGTATAGCGCACACTGGGAGGGACTGGTATCCCCTGGCTGCCCCCCTCTAGTTACACAGCAGACACCCCCTGTATATATACAGACAGCCGTATAGCGCACACTGGGAGGGACTGGTATCCCCTGGCTGCCCCTCTCTAGTTACACAGCAGACACCCCCTGTATATATACAGACAGCCGTATAGCGCACACTGGGAGGGACTGGTATCCCCTGGCTGCCCTCCCCCTAGTTATACAGCAGACACCCCCTGAATATATACAGTCAGCCATATAGCGCACACTGGGAGGGACTGGTATCCCCTGGCTGCCCCCCCCTCTAGTTACACAGCAGACACCCCCTGTATATATACAGACAGCCGTATAGCGCACACTGAGAGGGACTGGTATCCCCTGGCTGCCCCCCTCTAGTTACACAGCAGACACCCCGCCCTATAGCGCACACTGAGAGGGACTGGTATCCCCTGGCTGTCCCCCTCTAGTTACACAGCAGACACCCCGCCCCATAGCGCACACTGGGAGGGACTGGTATCCCCTGGCTGTCCCCCTCTAGTTACACAGCAGACACCCCCTGTATAAATACAGTCAGCCGTATAGCACACACTGGGAGGGACTGGTAACCCCTGGCTGCCCCCCTCTAGTTACACAGAAGACACCCCCTGTATATATACAGTCAGCCGTATAGCGCACACTGGGAGGGACTGGTATCCCCTGGCTGCCCCCCTCTAGTTACACAGCAGACACCCCGCCCTATAGCGCACACTGAGAGGGACTGGTATCCCCTGGCTGTCCCCCTCTAGTTACACAGCAGACACCCCGCCCCATAGCGCACACTGGGAGGGACTGGTATCCCCTGGCTGTCCCCCTCTAGTTACACAGCAGACACCCCCTGTATAAATACAGTCAGCCGTATAGCACACACTGGGAGGGACTGGTAACCCCTGGCTGCCCCCCTCTAGTTACACAGAAGACACCCCCTGTATATATACAGTCAGCCGTATAGCGCACACTGGGAGGGACTGGTATCCCCTGGCTGCCCCCCTCTAGTTATACAGCAGACACCCCCTGTATATATACAGTCAGCCGTATAGCGCACACTGGGAGGGACTGGTATCCCCTGGCTGCCCCCCTCTAGTTATACAGCAGACACCCCCTGTATATATACAGTCAGCCGTATAGCGCACACTGGGAGGGACTGGTATCCCCTGGCTGCCCCCCTCTAGTTACACAGCAGACACCCCCTGTATATATACAGTCAGCCATATAGCGCACACTGGGAGGGACTGGTATCCCCTGGCTGCCCCCCTCTAGTTACACAGCAGACACCCCGCCCTATAGCGCACACTGGGAGGGACTGGTATCCCCTGGCTGTCCCCCTCTAGTTACACAGCAGACACCCCCTGTATATATACAGTCAGCCGTATAGCGCACACTGGGAGGGACTGGTATCCCCTGGCTGCCCCCCCTCTAGTTATACAGCAGACACCCCCTGTATATATACAGTCAGCCGTATAGCGCACACTGGGAGGGACTGGTAACCCCTGGCTGCCCCCCTCTAGTTACACAGCAGACACCCCGCCCTATAGCGCACACTGGGAGGGACTGGTATCCCCTGGCTGTCCCCCTCTAGTTACACAGCAGACACCCCCTGTATATACACAGTCAGCCGTATAGCACACACTGGGAGGGACTGGTATCCCCTGGCTGCCCCCCCCCTCTAGTTATACAGCAGACACCCCCTGTATATATACAGCCAGCCGTATAGCGCACACTGGGAGGGACTGGTAACCCCTGGCTGCCCCCCCCCCCCCCTAGTTACACAGCAGACACCCCATGTATATATACAGTCAGCCGTATAGCACACACTGGGAGGGACTGGTATCCCCTGGCTGTCCCCCTCTAGTTACACAGCAGACACCCCATGTATATATACAGTTAGCCATATAGCACACACTGGGAGGGACTGGTATCCCCTGGCTGCCCCCCTCTAGTTACACAGCAGACACCCCGCCCTATAGCGCACACTGGGAGGGACTGGTATCCCCTGGCTGTCCCCCTCTAGTTACACAGCAGACACCCCCTGTATATACACAGTCAGCCGTATAGCACACACTGGGAGGGACTGGTATCCCCTGGCTGCCCCCCCCTCTAGTTATACAGCAGACACCCCCTGTATATATACAGCCAGCCGTATAGCGCACACTGGGAGGGACTGGTAACCCCTGGCTGCCCCCCCCCCCTAGTTACACAGCAGACACCCCCTGTATATATACAGTCAGCCGTATAGCACACACTGGGAGGGACTGGTATCCCCTGGCTGTCCCCCTCTAGTTACACAGCAGACACCCCATGTATATATACAGTTAGCCATATAGCACACACTGGGAGGGACTGGTATCCCCTGGCTGCCCCCCTCTAGTTACACAGCAGACACCTCGCCCTATAGCGCACACTGGGAGGGACTGGTATCCCCTGGCTGCCCCCCTCTAGTTATACAGCAGACACCCCCTGTATATATACAGTCAGCCTTATAGCGCACACTGGGAGGGACTGGTATCCCCTGGCTGCCCCCCTCTAGTTACACAGCAGACACCCCCTGTATATATACAGTCAGCTGTATAGCGCACACTGGGAGGGACTGGTATCCCCTGGCTGTCCCCCTCTAGTTACACAGCAGACACCCCCTGTATATATACAGTCAGCCGTATAGCGCACACTGGGAGGGACTGGTATCCCCTGGCTGTCCCCCTCTAGTTACACAGCAGACACCCCCTGTATATATACAGTCAGCCGTATAGCGCACACTGGGAGGGACTGGTATCCCCTGGCTGCCCCCCCCTCTAGTTATACAGCAGACACCCCCTGTATATATACAGTCAGCCGTATAGCGCACACTGGGAGGGACTGGTAACCCCTGGCTGCCCCCCCCCCCCCCCTAGTTACACAGCAGACATCCCCTGTATATATACAGTCAGCCGTATAGCGCACACTGGGAGGGACTGGTATCCCCTGGCTGTCCCCCTCTAGTTACACAGCAGACACCCCCTGTATATATACAGTTAGCCATATAGCGCACACTGGGAGGGACTGGTATCCCCTGGCTGCCCCCCCGCCTCTAGTTACACAGCAGACACCCCCTGGATATATACAGTTAGCCATATAGCACACACTGGGAGGGACTGGTATCCCCTGGCTGCCCCCCTGTAGTTACACAGCAGACACCCCGCCGTATAGCGCACACTGGGAGGGACTGGTATCCCCTGGCTGCCTCCCCCTCTAGTTACACAGCAGACACCCCCTATAACAAGAGATATGGTAAGAACTTACCTTTGTTATCTCTGTTTCTACGAAGTCCATAGGGTCCACAGGGTTGACCTTGGGGTATAGGTTGGGAACCAAATCCGGGCACCACGCAGTTAAAGCTTTTAGCTCCCAGGATGCACTGGGTCCACTCTCCCTATAACCCCACCCCCAAGCCAGAGGCACCTCAGTTTGTAAGTAGCCAAAGGCCGGAGGAGGAGAGAAAAAGAGAGAGAAAACTGGAACACTCAATAACCATACTCACCGAAATGGGAGACGGAAAACCGGTGACCAGCCACACAGCCCATATGAAGCCAGGTGCGTCAGGGCGGGCGCCCTGTGGACCCTATGGACTTCGTAGAAACAGAGATAACAAAGGTAAGTTCTTACCATATCTCTTGTTTTCTACTTCAGGGTCCATAGGGGGTCCACAGGGTTGACCTTGGGGATGTCCCAAAGCAGTTCAACCAAGGGTGGGGACGCTCCTGTGCTGAGAGGAGAATCCGTCGCCAAAAAGGAAGCATCCTGAGAGGCAAAGGAAACCAATGCCTAGAACCTTAAAAAGGTGTGGACAGAAGACCACGTGGCCACCTAGTAAGGCAAAACAGCCGAGGCGCCACAGCGAGCACACGAGGGTCACATGGCCCGAGAAAAAACAAGCATCAACAACAGGAAGGCCTACCCATGGGTAGGCCCCTGAGGAAGACCTACGAGGCCATCCAGCCAACATTTGGTTATAGGCCGGCCATCCTTTCCTGTGAAAACCAGAAATCTCAGACCACCAATAAGGAGTCCGATTTCCGTAAGGAACCTGAACGGATCACATAAATCCAAAGAGGCCAGACCACAGTCAATGAGGCCACACCAGCCGAGAGGAGTGGGGACAGAATGGCCGTACCATAAGTTCCAGAATAATATGGAACCTGAAAACCACTAAGAAGAAACACAGGGCGAGAGCAACTCCCACCCTGACATGATGCCCTCCAGAAGAGGGAGCCACATGAGAACGCTCCCAATTCAGACACTCTCCTGGTTGATATAAACACCCTGAGAGAAAGAGAGAGCCTAAGCAATAGACCATGTAATGGCTATCACAACCAGCGGTTCCATTGACTGTCCCCGGAGGTAACGAAGAACCACTACTTACTCCCAAGGAGTCCCTAGGGAGGACAAATGGAGGCATAATCAAGAAAACACTCCAAAGGATGAACTGGATACCAGAGTGGAGCAATTCCATATCTTAACCATACTGACAGTGTAGAGATCCGCACTGTCAGGAAGACCAGGCCAAGTGTGAAACCCAAGCCAGCCGGAAGGAATGCCAGAATATCTGGAAATCCTAGACACCGGAGGATTGTATCGACAGGTACAATACCATAAGATTTATGGCTGCCACAGTTTGTGGTAGGTCAAAGCAAAAGCTGATCCATGTGCTCTAATCATTCCAACGATGACAAAGCCAGGGAAGCCGTAAGACCACTGTAAGGACACAGTCAAAGACAAACGACCCAGGTCCAAGGCAAAACCAAGGACCCTGAGACAACAGGTCCGGGCAGTGAAGCATCAGGGATGGAGTATCGATGTAGAGACTCCGAAGATCCAAGTACCCCTGACATCTGGGGCAATCAGGAGCCACCAGCAGGAAAGCATCTCCGTCTCGATTGAAAACACTTCCAAAGACCTCGAGGAAGAAGGGAGACCGGAGAACACAAGTACACAAAGTGGAAGGACCACTTCACCGACAAAGAGTCGCTGAAGGTTGCTTCAGAATCCCCAGAGCTGAACTGTAACACCATAGTGTGATAAAGTCAGAAGGCCATGAGGGTCACCTCAGGGGGGCCCCCCCTGCTCACCAGGAGATGAAACCTCTCTTGGGGAAGAGACTAGTCCCCGGGATGCACGTCGTGACGGCTGAGGACTCCCGCTTCCCAATGGAGAGCTCCTGAAATGAACGCTGCCGAGATGGTCGGGAGGAGACCCTCAGACTATGTCCGAATATGTGACATACCTGTCATTGCCACTCAACGAACAGTGTTGCTAAAAAGGAAGCCACTGTCCTGACCCTGTCGGACTGAACCTTTTCAGGTTCACCGGGAAACAAGAGTTATGCCAGAGTAAGTTAATTGACAGGGTGGAATCGACAGACGTCCAACTGCACTGAAAAGGATTCGATCCAGACACTGTCCATAGCAAAGAAAACCCTGGACGAGATGGCCATAGCCACCCGGACAGGGACCGACTTGCCTCCGGAGAGAGCATCATCGTTTGAACAGTTATCCGACAGAAAAAACTCGTTCCATCTGGAGATGAGCCAATTATGGAAAGGCCTGGAATGGAACTGAGCCCATTCCACCATGCATCCCAGAGTGTAAAGACATCTGTCGACTGCGCAGACAACCATGTACTCCTAATGGAAGAGTGGAGATTCCGTCTTACGCCAGAAGAATTCTCAGATTCTGAGAATCCAGCAGGGATCCTAGATGAAGAATACCCAGAGAGGGATGCAGGGAGGACTTTTTCACCGTTGATTAAGCGTCTGCACCCTGAAGAAGCCACAGTCATCCTGACCTGGCCGTAAAGTACCCCGGTGATCCCGCTAAGAGCAGGAGGCCGTCCAGGTACAGGAGCATTGGGATATACTGAACAGAAGAACTGTCAGAAAATCCAAAACGCTGGTAAACCCCTGTGGGGCTGAGGACAGTCCCAACAGGCAGAGCCCGAAAAATTGTAAGTGTTGCTGTGATACAGCAAACCTCAGCCCATGCTGAGGAAAGGTCTCTGTAAGTACCCGTAGGCACGCGTCCTGTATATCCAGTGATACCATAAAGTCCCCAGGTTCCAAACATCGTATGATGGAGCATAGGGATTTCCTCCTGAGCCCAGGTAGCTTTAGGAACTGGTTCAGGGAATTGAGACAGAGAATAGGCCAAAGAGGACCATTCAGCCACCGCACCAGAAAGAAAACAGAACAACCAGTCCCTCACTGAGATAGTGGGGATGGCCTAATAAGCTCCGCTTACCGCAACAACTGCATAGCTTTCTGGATCTGTAAGGCCCTTGTAAAGAGGGCGTACCCTCCTACCCACGTAGCCGCGGCAACTTGACACTAATACCGGGCGAACTGAGAAAATCGGTATCTCCCAGTTGTAGGCCTGTCCCGTCAGGCTGAAGAGATATCCGTAGGTTCAGAAGCAGGATCGGCTGGCAGTCCAGGCCTGCTCGGTACTGGATATGTCGGCCCTTGTAGATGCCGACAGTCTACGAAGAAACAGACCTTTAGGCTGACCCAGAGGACAAAAAAGACTTAACAGACTTAGTCTGAGGCCTTGTAGTGGGCATAGCTGAAAGCGGTAAACTTGTCGTTAGTAATACTGCCAATGTTACTACAATCTTGTCAAGGTCAGGACCAAACAATATCAACCCTAAAGATGGTATCTGCACCTCTGCATTCCCAGAGCGCAGCCATAGGGTATTACGGAGGATACAGTCGCAGCCGGAACTCTGAAAGTTAGGAGACTGGTATCCAATATAGGCATTTCCACCTATGACAACAGCATATATTACGTGAGCGACCAAATACATTTGAACCCCTGACGTGTTGGAGGGGAAAAAACGTTACAAATGTATCAACCCAATATGCAATAGTATTAACCAACCATGCTATAGCCATGGTAGGATGGGTAACAACTCCTGAAAGCGAGTATACTGATTTCAGGCAGAGTTACCACCTACGGATCCGAAGAATCCGACCACGCAGGAATGGGAGGCGTAGTAACGTCTGTAATCAGACGAGTAACACGCCCATCCCCCCCAGGAGGGGCTCGTGATGACCCTCAGGGAATTTGGGACAGGAGGCCAAACACTGTTGTAACACCACCTATCTGGCAACAGCCAGAGTCCCGCTATGCGATCCACCCGCTAGTCAGCAACAGGTAACCCGAAGGCACGCAATACTGAGGGTGTATGATACAGGTGCAGGTCAACATTCACTCTAACCAGAATGGACCTGCTACCAGCCCTAAAGCAGGGATAATAATACCTGAAATAGGCTTCCCCCCGTGTAAGAGGGAAAGAGCCCCGAACAGTACCCAGTTCACGGCAGAGCCAACTGGGAAGTAACCACAGGGCGTCAACCACGGCAATTAGCGTTTCGTAGAAAACGACATCCACCCAGGGTGGCTGTTGTGGTAATCCCTGCAAGGGGAATGACAGACTATTGTGGCACCAGGGGGAATTCATATACTGCGAAAAACCCCTGCAGGGAGCGGTAGTCTGTGTCACAGGGGAAGAGTGCAAGAAGCTGCGAGATACCCTGAGATGAAAAGGGCAGTATGGTGAAGTAACCCCAAGTGAGGTACAACAATGGGGCCCGCCCGGCGATCCGCAATTGAGAGGATCCCGAGAAAACAAACCGCCCAAGGGGGTCGTGAAAGGGGCCGGCACCAGATGACGCCACATACAGAACCCTTTATGAGTCAAATCCTCCGCACTAACACCTGCAGCACATGACTTGCAGGATAGTAAAAATGGGTGCAGTATAACGCTCTATCTCCTGGTCAGACATATCTGACCAATCTTGGCGGAAATATTAAGCAGCACTATACTGGTCCTGACTGATGCCAAAAATTAGCTGCAGGGACCCATTTTCAGCGTATGCAACACACAGTTCCATCTAAAATATGGCAACGTGCAGCACGCAACAGTATGTGACAAACCACACAAATATTAACAAGTATATAAATGTGAGGTCTCAGAACCACCCTAAGTACAGCTGTATTAGGGCAGATAAGGAAAGGGATAGATATACACTGACAGGTGAGAGAATAAAGTACAGACAGTCAGCACTAGCATAAGTCACATACAATGCAGATATATACATATATACATAAACATGTCATATAATATACTGCACTATTACACTGCATTCAACTACCCAGATTCAGTGTCTGGGAAGGCTACAGCGCTGTGTACACTGACCTGATGGTGAGGTACGCAGGGGGACTGGACTCACTGCCATCTCCAGAGATTTCTGCTGCACCACAAAGAAATGGCCGCTGGAGACCTCAGAGGAAGCGTGGCCCGCGGAGGAAGCAGCTCAGCGACGCCAGACTATGGATACTGAAAGGCGCGCTGAGCTGAGGGGAGGAGCCGCTGTAACAGGGAAGGCTGCCTCCCCTGGCCGGCTATTAACCCCCGGGACGCCGGCTCCCTGCACCGATCGTTAAGTCCCTGGTGGTCTAGTGGACACACGGGGTATGGGGGGCCCGCCGCCACTGCCGGCGCCTCCGGTCTGTCCCCTGAGACCGGAGGCACAGGACTGCATTTGAAATGCGCGGATCACCGCAAGCGGTGATCCGCGACCTTACCTGCTCCCCGTGGATCCGGCAGCAGTCCTGGGCGCCCACAGAGTCCGGCTAGTACAGACTCTGGGGTCCCGCTGAGATCCCCAGATCTGTACTGGCGTCTCAACGCCAGCGGGGTGACGGAGCGGCAGCTTAGACGTCCTATGGACAGTCCGACGCTGCCGCTCTGAAGAGTCCAAAGTCCATGGAAAAAAACTTTGTCCCTAAAAAAATAAAATAAGCTTAGGGGCTGCTAATCAGCTCCCCCTGCGCTAACGGTGACCCGACTCCGGCCGGGCACCAACTTAAACTGAGGTGCCTCTGGCTTGGGGGTGGGGTTATAGGGAGAGTGGACCCAGTGCATCCTGGGAGCTAAAAGCTTTTACTGCGTGGTGCCCGGATTTGGTTCCCAACCTATACCCCAAGGTCAACCCTGTGGACCCCCTATGGACCCTGAAGTAGAAATATATATATACAGTCAGCCGTATAGCGCACACTGGGAGGGACTGGTATCCCCTGGCTGCCCCCCTCTAGTTACACAGCAGACATCCCCTGTATATATACAGTTAGCCATATAGCACACACTGGGAGGGACTGGTATCCCCTGGCTGCCCCCCTCTAGTTACACAGCAGACACCCCCTGTATATATACAGTCAGCCATATAGCACACACTGGGAGGGACTGGTATCCCCTGGCTGCCCCCCCCTCTAGTTACACAGCAGACACCCCCGTTATATATACAGTCAGCCATATAGCGCACACTGGGAGGGACGGGTATCCCCTGGCTGTCCCCCTCTAGTTACACAGCAGACACCCCGCCATATAGCGCACACTGGGAGGGACTGGTAACCCCTGGCTGCCCCCCCCCTCTAGTTACACAGCAGACACCCCCTGTATATATACAGTCAGCCGTATACTGGGAGGGACTGGTGCTATGGAAGCGTTCTGTCCTGCAATATACTGATGAGCGGGTTGGGAGATTTCGGGGTTGTATAATGGAGGGAATCTCCTTTAGTCGTCCTGCCTCAGAGCTGGGATGCAGCACATTCTGAGGTAACCTGAAACCGCTGCAGAACTCAGATACAACAAACAGTTGCAGAGCCCGTTCTTACAGGAGAATGTCAGGAGGTTTACACAACAGGAACCCCCCCCCCCCCGCTGTGCTCACTGCCAGATGGTACAAGGTAATCCCCATACATGGGAGTGATCTTCATGTACTGCCCCACGCTACACAGGATCATAACATGTATCAGCAAACAGACCACCACAAAGGGGCCCTAATGCAGAGCTGTCCCTTCGCAGAGCGCACTGACGACATGTATCACACCAAGCACACGGACAGGGGTGGCCCGGCTGTAGCAATACGGACAGTTCAGCATTATCTCTAGTCCCATATGTCCAGCACTCGCCAGCAAATGTATTTCTTAATAAGCCCAAATATAGTCAGGACCGTGCAGCGGCTCTGACTGCAGGCGGCCGGGGACCATCGGAGCGATGCGCCGTTATTGCTGCCTGACCTGCAGAACCCCGCGTGGAGGAGAGCGCAATATTCATGCTCACTGCCTGGTACACTGTACGCGGACTGCAAGCCAAGCTTCGCCCCGTATCTTTGCGCAAATCAGACGGTCCCTGTAGCTTTCCCTGTAAATAACCGTAGGCTGGAATAAAACCGCAGGAGCCCGCGTGAGACCCCCGTCATTCTGCCCACGACAGATCAGACTGGCGGACGTTATAAGGGAGGGGACGTGCAGAGCTGTCAGCAATATAATACTATGCGGCCGACACGGAGACCTGGTGACTCCTGCGCTGCCTAAGCCAGGTGCATGGTCACCGCGGACCGGACAAGGAGGGTCAGGCATGTACATAGAGAGGAGTCCACACTATCCATTGTATATATGTAAGCAGCGCAGTCGTCATGGGTTATAAAAAACGTAATTACACACAGTGAGTGTCTCTTTTATATAAACATTCAGTTTCATCTCATCGATACTGCCGATCATGAGAGAGAGAGAGAGAGAGAGAGAGAGAGAGGGAGGAATAAGGAGCCAGCAGGAGACGCGTCAGAGGAGTCGCCAGATTTATCTAGGTGAGAAATGAGAGATGGGAGAGTTGGTACAGAGCAGAGAGATATACGAGGGAGGGGTGCATGCAGTGAGGAAGGGGATGCACACCAAACCATTATATCACACACGTCACACACATCAGTGAGCGGTGCAGAGATCACACAGCAGAAACCCCCCCCCAGGCAGTCAGCGACCACTCTGCAAGCAGTGAGCGGCAGGCTGGGCTCGGAGACTGGAGGAGCCTCCTTACGGCACTCGGTGAGGTTAGAGCACAGCCGACGCCCCACCCTGGGCAAGCACACACGGTATTTACATGGAGGTCATATCATTCAGGGCGTGGTCCAGCTCCTCACTAATAGCTTTGTACTTCAGCTTCTGGGCGTACAACTCATCTGGGTGGGGAGAGGGGAGGACGAGTGAGGAGGGAAAAAGAGGTCACAGAGAAACAGCGCAGAGGCGTCAGACCGACACCGATAACACACACTGCGAGTACGGCGTTTACCGATCGTCTCCTGCTCATGGCAACAGCCAGGACCATCCCTGGGACTTTCCTAACAGTCCACAAAGTGTAGAGCTGGCCACACACGGTGCGATTTGTAATCGGATCTGATGCCGCAAACCATTTCCCTTGAAAATTCTTCCCTTCAGATTCTGCACAATAGGTGTTTAAAATGCAACGATTCCACATAAGACCATATGATTTGATCTATCATACGCGATTTGACTCTCGTATAAGATAGATCGTATGGCGGCATGGAGTGGCCAGGGACATCACAGATCCTACATCAGATCGCAGATTAACATATGTACATACGATGTGTGTCACATCATACACGATCGGTTGAGAACTCTCTGCAAAACCATCTGATCTGCGATCCAACTAGAGGACGGCGGGGACGCGCATCGGGAATCGCAGAAGACATAAAAAACAGCTATTTTCATACAAATGGTCTGTACAACCAGTCAAAACTGTCCATATCGGGTAAAAAATCGTACCGTGTATGGGCACCATAACACTAACATAAAAAAGGCTCAGTGACCCGTTCTTATGACTGCACACGCTATGGGCAAAGCCGTATTAACCTGAGCAGAGAGGGGTCTCCTCATCGGGAAGTCGTGTGACAACGGTTTGTTACTAACCTTCCAGATCATCAATGGTCTTCTCAAGTTTGGCAACTGACCGCTCTGCAAACTCTGCTCTAGTTTCGGCCTGTGAAATAAAGAAAAAACAAATCACTCAAAAACAAGTGTCTAAACTTCTGTGCTGCCCAAGGGGGGAGGTATGAGTCCGCAAACCATTATTTCATCTAAGCCTAACATTGGAGCAACCTCAAGTATGGTCGATGGTGCAGTACAGTACCAACTAGTGCCAGCATCAAACAGGGCCACTGGCATATCAGGGCTGAAGCTGGCGCCATCACTAACTATGGCTACTGGAATAGCAGAGCACCAACTGGTGCCATTACTAACTATGGCTACCGGAATAGCAGAGTACCAACTGGTGCCATTACTAACTATGGCTACTGGATTAGTAGAGCACCAACTGGTGCCGTTACTAACTATGGCTACCGGAATAGCAGAGCACCAACTGGCGCCATTACTAACTATGGCTACTGGAATAGTAGAGCACCAACTGGTGCAAGTGTGCTAGAATAACAGAGCCAACCAATGCCAGTATCATATTTGCCACCGATATAGCAGAGCAACAAGTGGTATCACCATCAACTATGGCTGCCGGTATATCAGAGTAGTGACAGGTGCCAGCAGAAACTATGGCTGCCGGTATATCAGAGTAGTGACAGGTGCCAGCAGAAACTATGGCTGCCGGTATATCAGAGTACTAACAGGATCCAGCAGAAAATATGGCTGCCGGTATATTAAAGTAGTGACAGGTGCCAGCAGAAACTATGGCTGCCGGTAGAGTAGTGACAGGTGCCAGCAGAAACTATGGCTGCCGGTATATCAGAGTAGTGACAGGTGCCAGCAGAAACTATGGCTGCCGGTATATGAGAGTAGTAACAGGTGCCAGCAGAAACTATGGCTGCCGGTAGAGTAGTGACAGGTGCCAGCAGAAACTATGGCTGCCGGTATATCAGAGTAGTGACAGGTGCCAGCAGAAACTATGGCTGCCGGTATATCAGAGTAGTGACAGGTGCCAGCAGAAACTATGGCTGCCGGTATATCAGAGTAGTGACAGGTGCCAGCAGAAACTATGGCTGCCGGTATATCAGAGTAGTGACAGGTGCCAGCAGAAACTATGGCTGCCGGTAGAGTAGTGACTGGTGCCAGCAGAAACTATGGCTGCCGGTAGAGTAGTGACTGGTGCCAGCAGAAACTATGGCTGCCGGTAGAGTAGAGTAGTGACTGGTGCCAGCAGAAACTATGGCTGCCGGTATATCAGAGTAGTGACAGGTGCCAGCAGAAACTATGGCTGCCGGTAGAGTAGAGTAGTGACTGGTGCCAGCAGAAACTATGACTGCCGGTATATCAGAGTAGTGACAGGTGCCAGCAGAAACTATGGCTGCCGGTAGAGTAGTGACAGGTGCCAGCAGAAACTATGGCTGCCGGTAGAGTAGAGTAGTGACTGGTGCCAGCAGAAACTATGGCTGCCGGTATATCAGAGTAGTAACAGGTGCCAGCAGAAACTATGGCTGCCGGTAGAATAGAGTAGTGACTGGTGCCAGCAGAAACTATGGCTGCCGGTATATCAGAGTGGTGATTGGTGCCAGCAGAAACTATGGCTGTCGGCATAGCAGAGTAGTGATTGGTGCCAGCAGATATGAAAGATACCCCTATAACCAGTGGGTTAAATAATTAATTTCTACATAAACATAAAAGTTGTAACACACAGCCTGTGCTAGGCCCCATTGAGGTTTGAAAAGAGATTGTAGTTGCAGTCTATGCATAGAATGGTCAGATTCACCTTGAGGACACAAGACATAAATTGAGAGGCCCTAGCTTGTACCTGTCATTATTAGAGATGTATAATGAGCCATCCATAGCTTATATGGTGTTATCAGTACAGTGAGCCACATTCCAATATAATGACCATTGTAAGATGTGTAGAGACGCTAAGCATTATGGGTAACTGATAGTGATATCCATATTCTACAGACAAAGGGGCTTTGAGAGTTTATCTCCAGACATTAGGACACGTCATTAAAGTATTTCTTTGCCTGGTAGTATATCTCAGTGCTTACAGAGCATGTGCAAGAGGTAAGAATGGTCCATGCTATGCTGTACCAATCAGTGCTGGGTACCCAGTATGTAACTAATATGGGCTTAATATCCGGAAAGCCAACACCCATATAGTAGGGTATATAAATCAGGACCCAGTCAAAGGCTCTTTGGCTCGTGCATGGACCGGAGACTGCAGTAGGGTGCCTGCAATGTATATTGTACTGCCTGGGCGTTATTGAAACGATGGCTCCCCAGATGAAGATGAAGTACATGTTATGTTGAAGAGGATGAACTACCGGTGTCATCTGAATACATAGACAAAAGTTGAGTATACTGTATACTTTGTATGTTAATGGTTTGTTACTTGCAAATAAAGTGTGTTCATTTGTACTCAAATGGTCACGTCTGTAACTATTAATTTTGATCAGAACAAAACCCACCGTCAGGCAAACCCCTTCCAATTTCTCACCTCTTTTAGCTTGTCTGTCAGAATCTTAATTTCTTCCTCATATTTATCTTCCTTTTGAGAATACTGCAGGAAAAGAAAACTGATTTGAGGCCATGGTGTATGACGGAGCAGAGCGCCCTGGCTCTCCTTTCAGATGGAGCGCCCACCCTGTCCCAGAGATTACTACGTGCCAGAGATGGCTACACACACACATCACACGGCTAATGAGGATTAATGTGCACCATAATTACATTTACACCAATACATCCACATACCAACTAATGTAGTATAAGCCAGTCTAACACTTAGATGTACAATATCCATGGGCAGCAGATTTGGGCGATGACTGTATACACCGCACCCTACAACTGAGCACCCGCCTAACATGCAACCAGCCCAAGTCTCAGATACTCAAACTACTAACCACTTATCCAAGGACCAGAGCATGTACAATACAAGCTGCGATATATAGGAGGACTAATACTCAGAGAGGTATTCATCTACGCACAGCAGACTTCATGTTGTAACGCTGACGTGCGCTGCGGCCTCTGTAAATGGTGACGGCAGTCGGTGTTGGATGCACAATTAGAAGTACAATGTCTAAATGTCACACATCTACCACAACATCACGCATACTTCAGTCTGGTGAGAAGTATCTTCCTCTTGAACAAACTGATATTTTACTTCTGGTTCTACAAGCAAGCAGTAACTTTTGTACCTGCGGGCAGCCACCCCATGTCATCGTTATATAGTCTTATGTAGACACTCTGGACAGGAGTAGCCACAGGACCTTCCTGGCCCCTGCTTACCTTCTCCGCCTGAGCCTCCAAAGACTTCAGGTTGTTGGTGACATTTTTCAGCTCATCCTCGAGCTCGGCACATTTGCTGAGGAAGGATTGAGGCCGAAGGATAGGAAAGGAATGAATGGAAACGAGAAAAGAGGGAGAGAGCCAAGGAGTGAGAAGAGCCAACTCCTAGAGGAGGTAGAGCTTCGGAGAGGAGTCTCAGAGCCGGCACTTCCTGCCCTGTCCCATGTGTCATTACGGGACCAGCAATAAGGAGAGCAAGGCAGGAAGCCGCAGCTGGTGCTGCCCAGAGATTGTGACAGGGCAGGAAGTCTGGGGACTGATCACAGGACACAGATGGGATAGTACAGAGGGAACAAGGAGCAGCCGGGAGGAGGTAGGAGCCACGGGGGTTAGTACCTTTTCTTCAGACGCGTTCAAACCCTTCAGGTTCTGGTCTAGGAGTCGGATTTGCTCATCCAGATCTCGGACCCGGCTGCGTTAGCGGTCACAAGGTGGCGATCGGCAGAAGATGGTTTGGGATTTGGGTGGAGGAAAGACAACAGCAACACACAGAACAAAGCCGGGGATGGGCAGAAACAAACAATCAAATTCTGGTCATGCGTGTGAGGAGGGGGCTGAACAAGGCCTGAAACAAACACTGCGCCCACCAAACCCCCAGAGGATTGCCATCACGCTGCGACCTCTAGAGGCCCCATCATCACTAGGGGACAGACTGACGTCACAGGCCATAGGCTGCAGTTAGCAAGCAGCCACGCTCACTATATTTATCTGCACACAGTGCTAACATGCAGCCACCAGGGGGCAGTCACCTGAGAGTACATGGGTAACCCAGCCCACTATGGTTTCCTTCAGGCCTTGTCTAACATGGGCGTGCAGGGGGATGATACTCACGACTCTGCTATTTCTGCCCTCTCCTCTGTGCGCTCCAGGTCCCCCTCAATGATCACCAGCTTCCGTGCCACCTGCAAATGTCAGCGGGAAGGTGGTCAGGGAATAGATGGCGGTATTATTACTAACGCTCGCTAGGCTGGAACAAAACAGGCCACCACTGCAATTATCTGGCGTTTATTTCAATTCATCATCCAGCCTGGTTTGTTGCGCCTGGGTGGGGGGAGGGGCAGGCCCGGCCTGGTTTGTTGCGCCTGGGAGGGGGAGGGGCAGGCCCGGCCTGGTTTGTTGCGCCTGGGTGGGGGAGGGGCAGGCCCGGCCTGGTTTGTTGCGCCTGGGTGGGGGAGGGGCAGGCCCGGCCTGGTTTGTTGCGCCTGGGTGGGAGAGGGGCAGGCCCGGCCTGGTTTGTTGCGCCTGGGTGGAGGAGGGGCGGGGCAGGCCTGGTTTGTTGCGCCTGGGTGGAGGAGGGGCGGGGCAGGCCCGGCCTGGTTTGTTGCGCCTGGGTGGAGGAGGGGCAGGCCTGGCCTGGTTTGTTGCGCCTGGGTGGGGGAGGGGCAGGCCCGGTCTGGTTTGTTGCGCCTGGGTGGGGGAGGGGCAGGCCCGGCCTGGTTTGTTGCGCCTGGGTGGAGGAGGGGCAGGCCCGGTCTGGTTTGCTGCGCCTGGGTGGAGGAGGGGCAGGCCCGGTCTGGTTTGCTGCGCCTGGGTGGAGGAGGGGCAGGCACTCACCTCCTCGTACTTCCTGTCCGCCTCCTCCGCTATGTGCTTGGCTTCCTTCAGCTGGATTTCTTGCAATTCCATTTTTTCCTCATCCTTTAGGGCTCTGTTCTCAATGACTTTCATCCCTCTGTAAGCAGAGAGAGGACACAGATCATATGCAGAGCAGTATACAGACCCTACCTTACGTAGCAGCAGTAGGGGTCAAAACCCTATAGAGCCTCAGATGCCCCCACAGAGTAACAGCATATGCAGAGCACCGGCTTCCTGGCCCCTTCCCATCCTGCTCCAATTATACACACACACACACAGTATATACAGTAACGTCAGGAGCCAGCAGTAACTACTCAGGTGCACTAGCTCTGATTACACACACGCAGTATATACAGTAACGTCAGGAGCCAGCAGTGACTACTCAGGTGCACTAGCTCCGATTATACACACACGCAGTATATACAGTAACGTCAGGAGCCAGCAGTAACTACTCAGGTGCACTAGCTCTGATTACACACACGCAGTATATACAGTAACGTCAGGAGCCAGCAGTGACTACTCAGGTGCACTAGCTCTGATTATACACACACGCAGTATATACAGTAACGTCAGGAGCCAGCAGTGACTACTCAGGTGCACTAGCTCTGATTATACACACACGCAGTATATACAGTAACGTCAGGAGCCAGCAGTGACTACTCAGGTGCACTAGCTCGGATTACACACACGCAGTATATACAGTAACGTCAGGAGCCAGCAGTGACTACTCAGGTGCACTAGCTCGGATTACACACACACACACAGTATATACAGTAACGTCAGGAGCCAGCAGTGACTACTCAGGTGCACTAGCTCTGATTATACACACACGCAGTATATACAGTAACGTCGGGAGCCAGCAGTGACTACTCAGGTGCACTAGCTCTGATTACACACACGCAGTATATACAGTAACGTCAGGAGCCAGCAGTGACTACTCAGGTGCACTAGCTCTGATTACACACCCGCAGTATATACAGTAACGTCAGGAGCCAGCAGTGACTACTCAGGTGCACTAGCTCGGATTACACACACGCAGTATATACAGTAACGTCAGGAGCCAGCAGTGACTACTCAGGTGCACTAGCTCTGATTACACACACACACAGTATATACAGTAACGTCAGGAGCCAGCAGTGACTACTCAGGTGCACTAGCTCTGATTATACACACACGCAGTATATACAGTAACGTCAGGAGCCAGCAGTGACTACTCAGGTGCACTAGCTCTGATTACACACCCGCAGTATATACAGTAACGTCAGGAGCCAGCAGTGACTACTCAGGTGCACTAGCTCTGATTATACACACACGCAGTATATACAGTAACGTCAGGAGCCAGCAGTGACTACTCAGGTGCACTAGCTCTGATTACACACACACAGTATATACAGTAACGTCAGGAGCCAGCAGTGACTACTCAGGTGCACTAGCTCTGATTACACACCCGCAGTATATACAGTAACGTCAGGAGCCAGCAGTGACTACTCAGGTGCACTAGCTCTGATTATACACACACGCAGTATATACAGTAACGTCAGGAGCCAGCAGTGACTACTCAGGTGCACTAGCTCTGATTACACACACACGCAGTATATACAGTAACGTCAGGAGCCAGCAGTGACTACTCAGGTGCACTAGCTCGGATTACACACCCGCAGTATATACAGTAACGTCAGGAGCCAGCAGTGACTACACAGGTGCACTAGCTCTGATTATACACACACGCAGTATATACAGTAACGTCAGGAGCCAGCAGTGACTACTCAGGTGCACTAGCTCTGATTACACACCCGCAGTATATACAGTAACGTCAGGAGCCAGCAGTGACAACTCAGGTGCACCGGCTGCCTGGCCCCTTCCCATCCTGCTCTGATTATACACACACACGCAGTATATACAGCAATGAGGACTGAACTATCCAACAAGTCTGGATATGTCAGGACAGACAGACACAACTGGTTCGGCGGCTGCTTACACCGTAAACACGGAGACTGACGTCACTAATTTCCAAACCAGTTGTGGCGATTAAAGGTCAGAGGGCTTGTGTTGCCCGGCAGGATAAGGGGCCCCAATACACCTGAATGTCATGGCATAGCTGTTTGGCGCTGTGCCCACAGGCACCTGAGCACACTCACAGCTGATCACAGATAACGCTGTATAAACACACAGAGCCCAGATCCTGCTCGCTTCCCGACAAACAGGAAACGCTGGAAGCTGCAGCACCTCCTGGATTCCTGGGGGAGGGGATAATATAACAGGATGCCCCCCCACCCCCCTTGCCAGGACACTCACTAACCTCTCGCTCTCATCTGCAGTCTTCTCGGCCTCCTCTAGCTTCTGCACGGCGGTGGAGAGACGCTCCTGAGCCCTGTCCAGTTCTTCCTCCACCAGCTGGATGCGGCGATTCAGGGACGCGACCTCGGCTTCGGCCTGATGGGAGAAGACAGCATGGTTAGCGCTGGACGCCGTCTCATCGCTATGGCCATAAGTAGGACGTACAGATTATCACACTACTCTGATTATTGTCATTAACCCCACGTCCTACAAAAGCTGAACACACCTCGCCAAAAGTACCACTGGGGCGTCTGAACTGACTAAAGGTGCGTACACACTAGATGAGTAAAATGAGCGATTGAACGATTAAGATATTATATCGCTCATTAATCGTCCAGTAAAACGCAGAAAACGACCAGTGATGTGCGCTCCCGCTGTCTGCTTCTGACATCTCTCATCGCCTGAACATGTGATAAGGACAGGTTGGGCAGGTTCGGGGTGAGAGAGGCTGAACGACAGACACATCGCTCAGTGTGGGCACATTATCACCGCACTAGATGAAGAACGATTGCACCATTACAATGTCCTTCCACTGTCATCTCTACAGAACAAAAAGTAAGTGTCAGGAAACACATAACCTCTACACAGAGGGCAGGAGCTGTAGTCATCCCAAGAAGGGTGCCGTCCCCGCACCCTCCGAGTGCCAGCTTCTTGTATCACCAGAACGTGTCACGCTCACTGCTCGCAGACACTCGGTGCACATAACCCAACACGGAAGGCACATGTGGCTAATTCAGGACAACTGCCATGCTAGCCCTCACTGCCAGAACCCAGGAGCTCTGCCACTGAGCTACAACTCCCAGCATATTCTGACCATAAGCAATCCCAGCCCCATATGCCACACATATGATGAGTGATAACACGGAACAAGCCGACCTCTGCCCCCTTCCATGTGGCCCTATAGTAACCATCATTACATGACCCAACCACACGTGTACTCTACTGCACAGAAACAGTATCCTCGCCAGTCATCTCACTAGATTGCTAGCTCTTTAGAGCAAAGTCTGCTAATAAACCACTACATTGTAAACTGCAGCTGGCAGAAAGTTATCTAGAAGAGTGTCAGCTCCTATGATTAATCCAACAATACTAATGTGTCAGCTCCAAATCTCTATCAACAAAGAACAAGCACTTGTACACAAGGTCTTCTTTATTCACTGAAGTGTCAGCTCTAAGGATCAGTCACATTATAGAAGCAGACAGTGTAAATCCCTTATCACTAACAGCCTATCTACTGGAATCCCGCCTGGGAAGAGGGGCTCAGTATGGGATTAGAGAGTCCGCTCTGGCCGGGATTAGAGTGTCAGATAATGGCCTCAGGGTAAGATTAGAGTGTCAGCTCCTGGGCTCAGTGTAGGATCAGCGTATCAGTTCCTGGGCTCATGTTCCCGGGTAGGATCAGAGTGTCAGCTCCTGGGCTCAGGGTCTCAAGTAGAATTAGAGTGTCAGCTCCTTGACTCAGGGTCGGATCACAGTGTCACCTCCTGGGCTCAGGATGAGAGAGTGTCAGCTCATTGGCTCAGGATCTTGTGTAGGATTAGAGTGTCAGATCCTGGATTCAGCGTCTCGTGGTAGGATTAGTGTGTTAGCTCCTGGGTTTAGGGTAGGATTAGTGTGTCAACTCCTGGGCTCAGGATAGGATTAGAATGTCAACTCCTGGGTTTAGGGTCTCTGAGTATGATTAGAGAGTAAACTCTTGGGCTCACAGTCTCTGGGTAGGGCTAGATTGTCAGCTCTTGGGTTTAGGGTCTTGGGGTAGAATTAGAATGTCAGCTCCTGGGCTCAGCATCTCGTGGTAGGATTAGTGTGTTAACTCCTGGGTAGGATTAGAGTGTCAACTCCTCGGCTCAGGATAGGATTACAGCATCAACTCCTTGGCTCAGGGTAGGATTAAAGTGTCAACTCCTGGGTTTAGGGTCTCAGTGTGTGATTAGAGAGTAAGGTCCAGGGCTCAAGGTCTCAGGGTAGGACTAGAGTGTCAGCTCCTGGGCCCAGTGTAGGCTTAGAGTGTCTCCTGGGTCTAGGGTTCAGTATAGGACTAGAAACGTCAGATCCCGGCCTCAGTTAATGAATCGTGTCAGATCCTGGGCTCAGGATAGTATTAGAGTGTCAACTCCTAGGTTTAGAGTCAATATAAGATTAGAGTGACAGCTCCCAACCTTAGTGTATGATTAGAGTGTCAGCTCCTAAACTCTGGATAGGATTAGAGTATGAAGTCCTGTGCTCAGGATAGGATTAGAGTGTTAGCTCATCTCACTGTTGATAATTCAATTCAGCGCGATGCTGAATAACCCCAGGAGGGAGCTCCTGGAGATATTCAATTCACCGCACTATTTGCCTGGTCGGGAATTGGTTAAATCGGAGAATGCCGGTTCTCGCGACTGAACCCGAGTGTGTAGGTGCGAGAACTGGCATTCTCCGACTACAGTGCCGGCTGTGATCGCTGCGCTAAGCCGGACATCAGCCACGCCACCGGCACTTTAGTAGGATTTCACCTTGCACCGTCAGGGGAGTGCGAGAAAAAATAGTCACCCTATCAGCGCAGTGAATTGAATAGATCCGGAACTTCCTCCCGGGGCTATTTAGCATTGCACAGAATTAAATCGCCCCCACTGTATAATTAGAGTGTCAGCTCCTGGGCTCAGGATCTCAGTGTAGGATTAGTGTGTCAGCTCCTAGGCTCATAGTCTAGTGTAGGACCAGAGTGTCAGCTCCTAGGTTCAGGGGCTCAGTGCGGGATCAGAGTGTCAGCTCCTACGTTCAGGGTCTCAGTGCGGGATCAGAGTGTCAGCTCCTACGTTCAGGGTCTCAGTGCGGGATCAGAGTGTCAGCTCCTACGTTCAGGGTCTCAGTGCGGGATCAGAGTGTCAGCTCCTACGTTCAGGGTCTCAGTGCGGGATCAGAGTGTCAGCTCCTACGTTCAGGGTCTCAGTGCGGGATCAGAGTGTCAGCTCCTTGGCACAGGGTCTCAGTGCGGGATCAGAGTGTCAGCTCCTTGGCACAGGTTCTCAGTGCGGGATCAGAGTGTCAGCTCCTGCGTTCAGGGTCTCAGTGCGGGATCAGAGTGTCAGCTCCTACGTTCAGGGTCTCAGTGCGGGATCAGAGTGTCAGCTCCTGCGTTCAGGGTCTCAGTGCGGGATCAGAGTGTCAGCTCCTTGGCACAGGGTCTCAGTGCGGGATCAGAGTGTCAGCTCCTTGGCACAGGTTCTCAGTGCGGGATCAGAGTGTCAGCTCCTGCGTTCAGGGTCTCAGTGCGGGATCAGAGTGTCAGCTCCTTGGCTCAGGGTCTCAGTGCAGGATCAGAGTGTCAGCTCCTACGGTCAGGGTCTCAGTGCAGGATCAGAGTGTCAGCTCCTACGGTCAGGGTCTCAGTGTAGGATCAGAGTGTCAGCTCCTACGGTCAGGGTCTCAGTGTAGGATCAGAGTGTCAGCTCCTAGGCTCAGGGTCTCAGTGTAGGATCAGAGTGTCAGCTCCTAGGCTCAGGGTCTCAGTGTAGGATCAGAGTGTCAGCTCCTAGGCTCAGGGTCTCAGTGCAGGATCAGAGTGTCAGCTCCTAGGCTCAGGGTCTCAGTGTAGGATCAGAGTGTCAGCTCCTAGGCTCAGGGTCTCAGTGTAGGATCAGAGTGTCAGCTCCTAGGCTCAGGGTCTCAGTGTAGGATCAGAGTGTCAGCTCCTAGGCTCAGGGTCTCAGTGTAGGATCAGAGTGTCAGCTCCTAGGCTCAGGGTCTCAGTGTAGGATCAGAGTGTCAGCTCCTAGGCTCAGGGTCTCAGTGTAGGATCAGAGTGTCAGCTCTTGGGCTCAGGGTCTCAGTGTAGGATCAGAGTGTCAGCTCCTGGGCTCAGGGTCTCAGTGTAGGATCAGAGTGTCAGCTCCTGGGCTCAGGGTCTCAGTGTAGGATCAGAGTGTCAGCTCCTGGGCTCAGGGTCTCAGTGTAGGATCAGAGTGTCAGCTCCTGGGCACAGTGTAAGATTATAGTGTTAGCACCCTGGGCTCAGTCTCAGTGTAGGATTGTAGTGTCAGCTCCCGGCTCAGTGTAGGATCAGAGTGTCAGCTCCTAGGCTCAGTGTAGGATTAGAGTGTCAGCTCCTATGGTCAGGGTCTCAGTGTAGGATCAGAGTGTCAGCTCCTATGGTCAGGGTCTCAGTGTAGGATCAGAGTGTCAGCTCCTACGGTCAGGGTCTCAGTGTAGGATCAGAGTGTCAGCTCCTAGGCTCAGGGTCTCAGTGTAGGATCAGAGTGTCAGCTCCTATGGTCAGGGTCTCAGTGTAGGATCAGTGTCAGCTCCTATGGTCAGGGTCTCAGTGTTGGATTAGAGTGCCAGCTCCTGGGCTCAGGGTCTCTGTGTAGGATTAGAGTGTCATCTCCTGGGCTCAGTGTATGATTATAGTGTCAGCACCCTGGGCTCAGTGTAGGATTATAGTGTCAGCTCCCGGCTCAGGGTCTCCTGGTAAGAGTGTCAGCTCCTGGGCTCACCTGATCCCGGGCTCGCTTCTCTCCCTCCACATCCCTGCACAGCCTCTCCGCTCTCTCCTCTGCCTCGTCCGCCTGCTGCTGCAGGACCTGGATCTTCTTTTTCACGGCGTCTATGCTGCTCATCCCCCCGCCCGACATCTTCCTCCCTCTCTCTCTGTCTGTCTCTCTCCGACTGCGCCTCACACTTCCGCTCCCGCGCAGCTCACTTCCGCCAGCCACACCCGGAGCCACCTCGTGTGCGGGGACGCTGCCACCTAGCGGCAGCTCTGCATCATAGCAGCCGCCCACTCAGAGGGCCCGTGCCGGGCAGACTGCTGCCACCTAGTGTCCTTCCCTGGCAGTATCCATGGTAATACCCATCAGCGGCTCAGTACCACTTCCCACAGTCAGTGTGCCAGATGTACTTCTCAGGTTTTCTCATTCTGGGCTCTATTTATTAACATTATTTTTACTAATATAAAGTGAAAAAGGGTGTTTTCACACCCTTTTCACATTATTTTAGTTTCACCTGTAGTTATTACAGGGCAATTGGAGTAGAATTAGTAAAATTCTACTCCAATCCCTACTATCACTTATTTTTAGTAAAGCAGATCGCATTTCCCATAATTGTAATGGGAAATGTGATCCGACCATAGTTACTTAAAATAAATTGTAAAAAAATACCGGGGGAAGCCCTGTGATAATAACGCCACCTGGAGGTGGTGTTATCCAGGGTCTCCCCCGGTTACTGGGCTCCCACTCTGCTCTAATGGGGAGAGCAGAGTCAGGAGCCGGTACCAGTAATCAGCTGTGTGGTCTAAACAGACCGCAAGCTGATTGCTGTAAAAAAAAAAGAAAAACAAAATTGAAACTTTTTTTTTTTACTTACCTGAATCCAGGGACCGGTGATGGCTCCTCTCCGGTCAGCTGTGCCCTGCTGCCCGGCCATCAGGTGATCGGGTCCCAGTGCAGTATGGAAGATCACCTGATCCAGAAGCCCGGAGAAGATCACCGAAGGCCAGGAGGATGCAGGTAAGTGTAGTGAATTGAGGGGGGGGCCCGCGATCGCGGGGGGCGGGGCTTAGCATCGGTGGGGGTAGCAGCGACGGTGGGTCGGCGCATGCGCGGGCTCTTAGTCGCGGTATTTTTTCCGAAAATACCGCGACTAGAGTGCGGATGGGATCCGCAGGGACAGAGCTTTATCACAAGCTCTGTCCCTGCAAGGGATTTATAGTAAATCCCTGTGATATTGCCTGAACTCGCAATGCGAATTCACTCGGTAATATCACACTACAATCCGCATTCAATATGCGGATTGTAGTAAATAGAGCCCTCTGTATGTATAACTGCACAGTACCACTTCCCACCATCAGTGTGCTGGATCTTGTCAGTAGCTATCATTCTGCATGTATAACTGCACAGTACCACTTCCCACCGTCAGTGTGCTGGATGTACTTGTCAGTAGCTATCATTCTGCATGTATAACAATGTGTTGGATCTTGTCAGTAGCTATCATTCTGAATGCATAACTGCACAGTACCACTTCCCACAGTCAATGTGCTGGATGTACTTGTCAGTAGCTATCATTCTGAATGCATAACTGCACAGTAGCACTTCCCACAGTCAGTGTGCTGGATGTACTTGTCAGTAGCTATCATTCTGTATGTATAACTGCACAGTACCACTTCCCACCGTCAGTGTGCTGGATCTTGTCAGTAGCTATCATTCTGAATGTATAACTGCACAGTACCACTTCCCACCGTCAGTGTGCTGGATCTTGTCAGTAGCTATCATTCTGAATGTATAACTGCACAGTACCACTTCCCACAGTCAATGTGCTGGATGTACTTGTCAGTAGCTATCATTTTGTATGTATAACTGCACAGTAGCACTTCCCACAGTCAGTGTGCTGGATGTACGTGTCAGTAGCTATCATTTTGTATGTATAACTGCACAGTAGCACTTCCCACAGTCAGTGTGCTGGATGTACTTGTCAGTAGCTATCATTCTGTATGTATAACTGCACAGTACCACTTCCCACAGTCAATGTGCTGGATGTACTTGTCAGTAGCTATCATTCTGAATGTATAACTGACTGCACAGTACCACCTCCCACAGTCAGTGTGCTGGATGTACTTGTCAGTAGCTATCATTTTGTATGTATAACTGCACAGTACCACTTCTCAAGTCAGTGTGGTGGATCTTGTCAGTAGCTATCCTTCTGTATGTATAACTGCACAGTAGCACTTCCCACAGTCAATGTGCTGGATGTACTTGTCAGTAGCTATCATTCTGTATGTATAACTGCACAGTACCACTTCCCACAGTCAGTGTACTGGATGTACTTGTCAGTAGCTATCATTCTGTATGTATAACTGCACAGTACCACTTCCCACAGTCAATGTGCTGGATGTACTTGTCAGTAGCTATCATTCTGTATGTATAACTGCACAGTACCACTTCCCACAGTCAGTGTACTGGATGTACTTGTCAGTAGCTATCATTCTGTATGTATAACTGCACAGTACCACTTCCCACAGTCAATGTGCTGGATGTACTTGTTAGTAGCTATCATTTTGTATGTATAACTGCACAGTAGCACTTCCCACAGTCAGTGTGCTGGATGTACTTGTCAGTAGCTATCATTCTGAATGTGTAACTGCACAGTACCACCTCCCACAGTCAGTGTGCTGGATCTTGTCAGTAGCTATCATTCTGAATGTATAACTGCACAGTACCACTTCCCACAATCAGTGTGCTGGATGTACTTGTCAGTGGGCCTGATTTAGCAAGAATCGCAACTGCTAATACGCACGCAATCAGCCGATTGTTGCGATCTGCGTATACAGTGCGTGTGCGCAATCCGACCACCGGGACTGCGATTGCAATGACTACGCAGACCCATCGCAGAATGATTGACAGGAAGTGCCGTTTGTGGGTGGTGATTTGTCAGTGCGCTCGAACGCCGTTATAGGGACGTGCATAAATTAGCCACGGTGATGCCATACGCAGCTTGTGTAATCACTGTGTGTGATGAGGTTAGCAATTCCTGAGTAAGGTCAGAGCTTGTGTAAGTGTACGTGAGGCTGTGATTGTACTCCATGTTACCGGTGGTTTCGCAGTCTTGCTAGGTAAAGTGGGCGTCCTTATGTAGTGCTGCGACGGCATAGCGATTGTAATGGATTAGCTTATCTCAGTCAGACTGCGTTCGTAATCGCAGTTGCGATACGTAATGAATCAGGCTCAGTGTCTCGTATTCTGCATATATAACTGCACAGTACCACTTCCCACAGTCAGTGTGCTTGGTGAAATTCTCAGTGTCTCTAATTTTTTTATGTTAACTGCACATTGCCACTTCCCACAGTCAGTATGCTGGATGTAATTCTCTGTGTCTCCTATTCTGCATGTATAACTGCACAGTACCACTTCCCTCCATCAGTGTGCTGGGTATAGTTATTAGTATATCTATTCTGTACGTATAACTGCACATTGCCACTTCCCACAGTCAGTATGCTGGATGTAATTCTCAGTGTCTCCTATTCTGTATGTATAACTGCACAGAACCACTTCCCTCGGCCAGTGTGCTGGGTATGGTTATTAGTATATCTATTCTGTACGTATAACTGCACAGTACCACTTCCCAGAGTCAGTATGCTGGATGTAATTCTCAGTGTCTCCTATACTGCATGTATAACTGCACAGTACCACTTCCCACCGTTAGTTTGCCAGGTATAGTTATTAGTATATCTATTCTGTACGTATAACTGCACAGTATCACTTCCCAGAGTCAGTATGCTGGATGTAATTCTCAGTGTCTCCTATACTGCATGTATAACTGCACAGTACCACTTCCCACCGTTAGTTTGCCGGGTATAGTTATTAGTATATCTATTCTGTATGTATAACTGCACAGTACCACTTCCCTCCATCAGTGTGCTGGGTATAGTTATTAGTATATCTATTCTGTATGTATAACTGCACAGTACCACTTCCCTCCATCAGTGTGCTGGGTATAGTTATTAGTATATCTATTCTGTACGTATAACTGCACATTGCCACTTCCCAGAGTCAGTATGCTGGATGTAATTCTCAGTGTCTCCTATACAGCATGTATAACTGCACAGTACCACTTCCCACCGTCAGTTTGCTGGGTATAGTTATTAGTGTATCTATTTTGTATGTATAACTGCACAGTATCACTTCCCACCGCCAATTTGCTGGGTATGGTTATTAGTATATTTAGTCTGTATGTATAACTGCTCAGTACCACTTCCCTCCGTCTGTGTGCTGGGTATGGTTATTAGTATATTTAGTCTGTATGTATAACTGCTCAGTACCACTTCCCACCGTCTGTGTGCTGGGTATAGTTATTAGTGTATCTATTCTGTATGTATAACTGCTCAGTATCTCTTCCCACAGTCAGTGTGCTGGGTATGGTTATTAGTATATTTAGTCTGTATGTATAACTGCTCAGTACCACTTCCCACCGTCTGTGTGCTGGGTATAGTTATTAGTGTATCTATTTTGTATGTATAACTGCACAGTATCTCTTCCCACAGTCAGTGTGCTGGGTATGGTTATAGGCATCTCCTATTCAGAATCTATTCTGTATGTACTGTATAGCTGCACATTACCACTTCTGCTGTGCCATGTGTAGTTCTCTGTATCTTATTCCGCATGTATGGATAACACCGTGGTAACATGTACCTGCCGTGTGTAGTTCTCTGTATCTTATTCCGCATGTATGGATAACACCGTGGTAACATGTACCTGCCATGTGTAGTTCTCTGTATCTTATTCCGCATGTATGGATAACACCGTGGTAACATGTACCTGCCATGTGTAGTTCTCTGTATCTTATTCCGCATGTATGGATAACACCGTGGTAACATGTACCTGCCATGTGTAGTTCTCTGTATCTTATTCCGCATGTATGGATAACACCGTGGTAACATGTACCTGCCGTGTGTAGTTCTCGGTATCTTATTCGGCATGTATGGATAACACCGTGGTAAAATGTACCTGACATGTGTAGTTCTCGGTATCTTGGTATGGTAACATGTACCTGCCATGTGTAGTTCTTGGTATGGTAACATCTACCTGCCATGTGTAGTTCTCGGTATCTTGGTATGGTAACATGTACCTGGCGTGTGTTGTTCTCTGTATCTTGGTATGGTAACATGTACCTGCCGTGTGTAGTTCTCAGTATCTTGGTATGGTAACATCTACCTACCATGTGTAGTTCTCGATATCTTGGTATGGTAACATGTACCTACCATGTGTAGTTCTCGGTATCTTGGTATGGTAACATGTACCTGCCGTGTGTAGTTCTCGGTATCTTGGTATGGTAACATGTACCTGCCGTGTGTAGTTCTCAGTATCTTGGTATGGTAACATGTACCTGCCGTGTGTAGTTCTCAGTATCTTGGTATGGTAACATGTACCTGCCGTGTGTAGTTCTCAGTATCTTGGTATGGTAACATGTACCTGCTGTGTGTAGTTCTCAGTATCTTGGTATGGTAACATGTACCTGCTGTGTGTAGATTTCGGAATCTTGGTATGGTAACATGTACCTGCTGTGTGTAGTTCTCGGTATCTTGGTATGGTAACATGTACCTGCCATGTGTAGTTCTTGGTATGGTAACATCTACCTGCCATGTGTAGTTCTCGGTATCTTGGTATGATAACATGTACCTGGCGTGTGTTGTTCTCTGTATCTTGGTATGGTAACATGTACCTGCCGTGTGTAGTTCTCAGTATCTTGGTATGGTAACATCTACCTACCATGTGTAGTTCTCGATATCTTGGTATGGTAACATGTACCTACCATGTGTAGTTCTCGGTATCTTGGTATGGTAACATGTACCTGCCGTGTGTAGTTCTCAGTATCTTGGTATGGTAACATGTACCTGCCGTGTGTAGTTCTCAGTATCTTGGTATGGTAACATGTACCTGCCGTGTGTAGTTCTCAGTATCTTGGTATGGTAACATGTACCTGCCGTGTGTAGTTCTCAGTATCTTGGTATGGTAACATGTACCTGCTGTGTGTAGATCTCGGAATCTTGGTATGGTAACATGTACCTGCTGTGTGTAGTTCTCAGTATCTTGGTATGGTAACATGTACCTGCCGTGTGTAGTTCTCAGTATCTTGGTATGGTAACATGTACCTGCCGTGTGTAGTTCTCAGTATCTTGGTATGGTAACATGTACCTGCCGTGTGTAGTTCTCAGTATCTTGGTATGGTAACATGTACCTGCCGTGTGTAGTTCTCGGTATCTTGGTATGGTAACATGTACCTGCCGTGTGTAGTTCTCAGTATCTTGGTATGGTAACATGTACCTGCTGTGTGTAGATCTCGGAATCTTGGTATGGTAACATGTACCTGCCGTGTGTAGTTCTCAGTATCTTGGTATGGTAACATGTACCTGCTGTGTGTAGATCTCGGAATCATGGTATGGTAACATGTACCTGCCGTGTGTAGTTCTCAGTGTCTTGGTATGGTAACATGTACTTGCCGTGTGTAGTATCTCGGTATGTATCTGCGGTCTCTTGGCCTGATTCATATGTGGACGCATTGCCGATATTTACGCAGTTGAGCGACTATGGTCAGACTGCGCAGGAGTGACGATCGCATTGCCCACACGCCTAGTTACCAGGCTCAGTGACGCCGCTTGCAGTGCGGATTCCTTTGCACAGTGGCTCACATTCAGGGACCGTTTGGGGGTGGTTTCGGGGAATGGCGGTAAAAACACAGGCGTGTCACAGATCTTTGGGGGCGTGTCTTAGCATACTACCCACCATTGCATGACCTGCGACCACCGTTGCGTATTTGTGCGCACGTGCTCAGACCTACAAAGCTGCTGGTGGGCGTCTCCATACGTTCCCAGGCGGCTGTAGCATTGGCATACTTTGGCACAGTAGCCGCGTACAGGATCGCAGCCGGGAATGCGTCGGCATCCAGGCCCTCTGAATGTCGTGTCCTGGGTGCAGCATAGTGCATGGTACTGGTTCTGCCTCTATGGGGTAAGTGCCCACATTGGAATAATAGTAGAGCATATAGTCATACATGGACGTACATCAGCTGCCTTCTTCTCAGCCACCTCCAGCTTCTCCTGAGCGTCTTTCAGAGCCTCTGAGTACTTATCCAGCTCATCCTCTGTCCCCTTCAGCCTCTTCTGCATGGAGAGCAGCTCCTCCTCTAGCTACAGAAGGGAGATGACCATGGTACACATGTCACATATATGTGATATGGAGGGGGCAGGCGTGCAGAGGTGACAGACACAGGGAAGTTAGTAAAGAACTTGTGATGTAAGATGGAGGCTGAGTGTAACGGTGAGATGTCAGTGGTAGGGAGAGGGGATAAGGGAAGGTAGAGAGAGGTATAGATGGTAGGGAGAGGGGATAAGGGAAGGCAGAGAGGTATAGATTGTAGGGAGAGGAGATAAGGGAAGGTAGAGAGATGTATAGATTGTAGGGAGGGGAATAAGGGAAGGCAGAGATAGGTATAGATGGTAGGGAGAGGTGATAAGGGAAGGCAGTGAGAGGTATAGATGGTAGTGAGAACGGATAAGGGAAGGCAGGGAGAGGTATAGATGATAGGGAGAGGGGATAAGGGAAGGTAGAGAGAGGTATAGATGGTAGGGAGAGGGGATAAGGGAAGGCAGGGATAGGTATAGATGGTAGGGAGAGGGGATAAGGGAAAGTAGAGAGATGTATAGATGGTAGGGAGATGGGATAACGGAAGGCAGGGAGAGGTATAGATGGCAGTTAGAGGTATAGATGGTAGGGAGATGGGATAAGGGAAGGTAGAGAGAGGTATAGATGGTAGGGAGAGGGGATAAGGGAAGGTAGAGAGAGGTATAGATGGTAGGGAGAGGGGATAAGGGAAGGTAGAGAGAGGTATAGATGGTAGGGAGAGGGGATAAGGGAAGGCAGGGAGAGGTATAGATGGTAGAGAGATGTATAGATGGTAGGGAGAGGGGATAAGTGAAGGCAGGCAGAGGTATAGATGGTAGGGAGGGGGATTAGGGAAGGCAGGGAGAGGTATAGATGGTAGGGAGAGATGATAAGGGAAGGTAGGGATAGGTATAGATGGTAGGGAGAGGGGATAAGGGAAGGCAGGGAGAGGTATAGATGGTAGAGAGATGTATAGATGGTAGGGAGAGGGGATAAGTGAAGGCAGGCAGAGGTATAGATGGTAGGGAGGGGGATTAGGGAAGGCAGGGAGAGGTATAGATGGTAGGGAGAGGTGATAAGGGAAGGTAGGGATAGGTATAGATGGTAGGGAGAGGGGATAAGGGAAGGCAGGGATAGGTATAGATGGTAGGGAGGGGGATAAGGGAAGGTAGAGAGATGTATAGATGGTAGGGAGGGGGATAAGGGAAGGTAGAGAGATGTATAGATGGTAGGGAGGGGGATAAGGGAAGGCAGAGAGAGGTATAGATGGTAGGGAGGGGGATAAGGGAAGGTAGAGAGATGTATAGATGGTAGGGAGGGGGGATAAGGGAAGGCAGGGATAGGTATAGATGGTAGGGAGGGGGATAAGGGAAGGTAGAGAGATGTATAGATGGTAGGGAGGGGGGATAAGGGAAGGCAGGGATAGGTATAGATGGTAGGGAGGGGGATAAGGGAAGGTAGAGAGATGTATAGATGGTAGGGAGGGGGATAAGGGAAGGTAGAGAGATGTATAGATGGTAGGGAGGGGGATAAGGGAAGGCAGAGAGAGGTATAGATGGTAGGGAGGGGGATAAGGGAAGGTAGAGAGATGTATAGATGGTAGGGAGGGGGGATAAGGGAAGGCAGGGATAGGTATAGATGGTAGGGAGGGGGATAAGGGAAGGTAGAGAGATGTATAGATGGTAGGGAAGAGGGTAAGGGAAGGTAGGGAGATGTATAGATGGTAGGGAGGGGGATAACGGAAGGCAGGGATAGGTATAGATGGTAGGGAGGGGGATAAGGGAAGGTAGAGAGAGGTATAGATGGTAGGGAGGGGGATAAGGGAAGGTAGAGAGATGTATAGATGGTAGGGAGGGGGATAAGGGAAGGTAGAGAGATGTATAGATGGTAGGGAGGGGGATAACGGAAGGCAGGGATAGGTATAGATGATAGAGAGGGGGATAAGGGAATGTAGGGAGAGGTATAGATGATAGGGAGGGGGATAAGGGAAGGTAGAGAGGGGTATAAATGGTATGGAGGGGGATGTATAGATGGTAGGGAGAGGGGATAAGGGAAGGTAGAGAGAGGTATAGATGATAGGAAGGGGGATAAGGGAAGGTAGAGAGGGGTATAGATGGTAGGGAGGGGGATAAGGGAAGGTAGAGAGATGTATAGATGGTAGGGAGGGGGATAAGGGAAGGTACAGAGATGTATAGATGGTAGGGAGGGGGATAAGGGAAGGTAGAGAGATGTATAGATGGTAGGGAGGGGGGGATAAGGGAAGGTAGAGAGAGGTATAGATGGTAGGGAGGGGGATAAGGGAAGGTAGAGAGATGTATAGATGGTAGGGAGGGGGATAAGGGAAGGTAGAGAGGGGTATAGATGATAGGGAGGGGGATAAGGGAAGGTAGAGAGAGGTATAGATGGTAGGGAGAGGGGATAAGGGAAGGTAGAGAGATGTATAGATGGTAGGGAGGGGGATAAGGGAAGGTAGAGAGGGGTATAGATGATAGGGAGGGGGATAAGGGAAGGTAGAGAGATGTATAGATGGTAGGGAGGGGGATAAGGGAAGGTAGAGAGGGGTATAGATGATAGGGAGGGGGATAAGGGAAGGTAGAGAGATGTATAGATGGTAGGGAGGGGGATAAGGGAAGGTAGAGAGGGGTATAGATGATAGGGAGGGGGATAAGGGAAGGTAGAGAGGGGTATAGATGGTAGGGGGAGTGGTAGATATTAGGGAGTGTGGATAAGCAGATTATAGCCCTTTGACCTTGGACCATTAGAGTAGTTACATTATAAGGTATGAGACACGTGTGGGTCACTGTACACACGGGTAATGGAGTAAATCCTCCGTCACCTGTTTGCTTTTCTCCTCCATCTGCTTCTGCTCAGTCTCCGCCTGTTCTGCCCGGTCCAGAGCATTCTCCTTGTCCAGCTTCAGCATTTGCATTTTCTTCTTGATCGCCTCCATGGTGGCACAGGAGGGCTGCCTGACTAATGGGGGGTCGAGCTCTTTGCACCTTGCTCTTTATAAGTGGGTTGGGAACACCTGTCCTTGGGTGGTCCTCCACTCCTCCCTCTTATCTGTGAGAGCCTCTGCTCGCTGCATTGTTATGCTAGGTGTCCATATTGGGACTGCGATGGACAGCTGGTGGAGGAGTATGAGGAGCTGGTATGATGGTTATGATTCTTTAGTTGCAGCATCAGCAATAAGTAGAGGCATTGTCATCAGAACATTGTCATCCCCCTCCTCTCCCCCCACCCGCCTCTCCCTAAATATCCCTCCATGCAATGATACCCCACTGTGTCACACTGCCTCAGAGGTTAAAAAAGAGACTGGACTTCCAAAATATCCACTAGCACAAGATCAAACAATGGAGATTGTGACGATTAATCACAAGAATAATCGCCAGAAATAATAATTTGTGAACTATGAAGTCCTTTAATAGAACTGTGTGTACCTAGAAGGGCTGAGGCATTACCCCACCTCTGTTGAAGATAGGCATTCCAGGAAGAGGGGTGATAATGATCTATGTCCTGTGATTTGAGGAGTGTTATATAACTGTGTGTCCTTTAGCTCTATAGACTGTATAAACATGGTATGTCCATTGCTATGTGGTGTGCAGGTCAGAAAGGGCTGGAATTAGCAAGTGAATGGCTTTCAGGTAACCAAATGATGTATATCCCTCATAGTATGAGGCCATGTGTGACCAACTCTCCCTTTTTATGACCCCTGAAGTCAGTGTCCTAGATCATAATCCCAGAACCAGACCTCCAGTTACTTCAGTGCCCTACTTCTAAAGACTATTATAGAGGCTAAGATAAGGATTCTGGTATTTACTATAGGTCTAGAAGGTGGAAGTTGAAGAGTGAGTTATATCATCACTTATCTTTAAAGCAGGGACCCTGTTAGTTTGGCCAGGTAACCCTGTATTGGAAATCTATTAATCTTAAACCCTGCTGACCTGATTGGGAGACCCTGTTAAGTATGAACAAAGAATTAGGGATGTATAAAAAGAGAATAGCATCCAACATTCAATGTCCACTCCTTGGGGTTCAGACAGTCAGGTCTGGGAGTGCATCAGGATATTCCTGTGGGTGAGATCCCCCACCCCATCAGCAGTGCTAAGAACTTTAGTGTAAATTGTCTTAGGGACTCTGAATTATTTCTCCCTTTTATTTTGTAAGAGAATATTTGCATTATAATCTGTTTGTCATTTTATTAATATTTTTGTAACTAAGCCTTGAAAATATTTTTTGGATTAAACACATTTAATCTAGCATATTCTCCGTGATTCTTATTGAACTTGCGTGCCTGGATGGGCCCATGCTACATATTTGTGTGTCAGTTGAATGTGATTTATCATTAATCTGTTGGGAGATCGCAGACCTCCGAAGAACAGTCTGCGTGGTGGCAGAAGAACCGTGTATTTTGGTAAGTGACCGCGGTGCGCCGGCATCACAACCAGCTGATCCAGATTGTTGTATCTTCGAGTCAGCCCGGGTTCGTGACAGAGATGATGTATTAAAAATTATTAATAAGAACACAAATACAGGGCCTGATTCAGAGCCGGACACTGTGAAAGAGCGCTCGCTGTGAATCAGGGTTTTTTTCTTTTTTTTTTTTTGTGCGGCCTCCTGGCCGCTCGCTTAGCTGACAACCCACAGCTATTGCGAGCAGCCAGGTGATGGTCGCGACCATCGGGGCTTGAGACAAGACCCGTGTGGTAGGGTCTCGTTACCGCAAGCCCCAGTGAGCTTTTGGCTATTAGAGCCGTAGGCTCACCCACTGACATCACTCCGTTTGGCCAGCCACCCCCCCTGCCCGCCTCCAAAATGGGGCAAACCTCCGTTTGGCCAGCCACCCCCCCTGCCCGCCTCCAAAACGCCTCCGTTTGGCCAACCACCCCCCCTGCCCGCCTCCAAAATGGGGCAAGCTGTCAATCAAAATCGACAGCTGCCCCGCTTTGCTGCGAGACCCGTAGTGACGGATCCCCCAGTCGCTAGCCGGGTCTCGCGCATGCGAAACGTCGGAGCCGGCTCCGGCGTGCGCATGCGCAGTGGCCAAACATCGACCCGCTCGCGAGCGGGTCTGAATCAGGCCCAGAGTTCATTGGGATGAAACTAAATCCCAATACAATTTCAGTTCTGAATTAATATTTGTGGCTGCAGTAATGTTGCAGACCCCGACCCATCACACCAAACAGACATTAGTTGTCCCTTTCTTTATGGATTTTATTTTTAATATTAAAATTCATCACAATCTATTTTATATATAAAGATGTCACTGGCTCCTAGTGACTGGATAGGCTACATTCTCAGTGATGTCACTGCTTCCTAGTGACTGGATAGGCTGCACTCTCAGTGATATCACTGATTCCTAGTGACTGGATAGGCTGCATTCTCAGTGATGTCACTGGCTCCTAGTGGCTGGATAAGCTGCATTCTCAGTGATGTCACTGGCTCCTAGCGACTGGATGCGCTGCACTCTCAGTGATGTCACTGGTTACTAGCGACTGGATAGGCTGCATTCTCAGTGATATCACTGGTTCCTAGTGACTGGATAGGCTGCACTGTCAGTGATGTCACTGGCTCCTAGTGGCTGGATAAGCTGCATTCTCAGTGATGTCACTGGCTCCTAGCGACTGGATGCGCTGCACTCTCAGTGATGTCACTGGTTACTAGCGACTGGATAGGCTGCATTCTCAGTGATATCACTGGTTCCTAGTGACTGGATAGGCTGCACTGTCAGTGATGTCACTGGTTCCTAGTGACTGGATAGGCTGCACTCTCAGTGATATCACTGGTTCCTAGTGACTGGATAGGCTGCACTCTCAGTGATGTCACTGGCCCCTAGTGACGGGATAGTCTCCTATCTCAGTGATGTCACTGGCTCCTGGATAGTCTGCTCTCTCAGTGATGTCACTGGTTCCTAGTGACTGGATAAGTTGCACTCTCAGTGATGTCACTGACACCTAGTGACAGGATAGGCTGCGTTCTCAGTGATGTCACTGGCTCCTAGTGACAGGATAGGCTGCATTCTCAGTGATGTCACTGACTCCTAGTGACTGGATAGGCTGTATTCTCAGTGATATCTTCTGATTCCTAGTGACTGTATAGGCTGCACTCTCAGTGATATCACTGGTTCCTAGTGACTGGATAGGCTGCACTCTCAGTGATATCACTGGTTCCTAGTGACTGGATAGGCTGCACTCTCAGTGATGTCACTGGCCCCTAGTGACTGGATAAGCTGCATTCTCAGTGATGTCACTGACTCCTAGTGACTGGATAGGCTGCACTCTCAGTGATATCACTGGTTCCTAGTGACTGGATATGCTGCACTGTCAGTGATGTCACTGGTTCCTAGTGACTGGATAGGCTGTACTCTCAGTGATATCACTGATTCCTAGTGACTGTATAGGCTGCATTCTCAGTGATGTCACTGATTCCTAGTGACTGGATAGGCTGCACTCTCAGTGATGTCACTGGGTCCTAGTGACTGGATAGGCTGCATTATCAGTGATGTTACTGGCTCCTAGTGACTGGATAGGCTGCACTCTCAGTGATGTCACTGGCTCCTAGTGACTGGATAGGCTGCATTATCAGTGATGTCACTGGTTCCTAGTGACTGGATAGGCTGCATGCTCAGTGATGTCACTGGTTCCTAGTGACTGGATAGGCTGCACTCTCAGTGATGTCACTGGTTCCTAGTGACTGGATAGGCTGCACTCTCAGTGATGTCACTGGCTCCTAGTGACTGGATAGGCTGCACTCTCAGTGATGTCACTGGTTCCTAGTGACTGGATAAGCTGCATTCTCAGTTATGTCACTGCTTCCTAGTGACTGGATAGGCTGCACTCTCAGTGATATCACTGATTCCTAGTGACTGGATAGGCTGCATTCTCAGTGATGTCACTGGCTCCTAGTGGCTGGATAAGCTGCACTCTCAGTGATGTCACTGGCTCCTAGTGGCTGGATAAGCTGCATTCTCAGTGATGTCACTGGCTCCTAGCGACTGGATGGGCTGCACTCTCAGTGATGTCACTGGTTACTAGCGACTGGATAGGCTGCATTCTCAGTGATATCACTGGCTCCTAGTGACGGGATAGTCTCCTATCTCAGTGATGTCACTGGCTCCTGGATAGTCTGCTCTCTCAGTGATGTCACTGGTTCCTAGTGACTGGATAAGTTGCACTCTCAGTGATGTCACTGACACCTAGTGACAGGATAGGCTGCGTTCTCAGTGATGTCACTGGCTCCTAGTGACAGGATAGGCTGCATTCTCAGTGATGTCACTGACTCCTAGTGACTGGATAGGCTGTATTCTCAGTGATATCTTCTGATTCCTAGTGACTGTATAGGCTGCACTCTCAGTGATATCACTGGTTCCTAGTGACTGGATAGGCTGCACTCTCAGTGATATCACTGGTTCCTAGTGACTGGATAGGCTGCACTCTCAGTGATGTCACTGGCCCCTAGTGACTGGATAAGCTGCATTCTCAGTGATGTCACTGACTCCTAGTGACTGGATAGGCTGCACTCTCTGTGATATCACTGGTTCCTAGTGACTGGATATGCTGCACTGTCAGTGATGTCACTGGTTCCTAGTGACTGGATAGGCTGCATTCTCAGTGATGTCACTGGTTCCTAGTGGCTTGATAAGCTGCATTCTCAGTTATGTCACTGGCTCCTAGTGACTGGATAGGCTGCACTCTCAGTGATGTCACTGGTTCCTAGTGACTGGATAGGCTGCACTCTCAGTGATGTCACTGGCTCCTAGTGACTGGATAGGCTGCACTCTCAGTGATGTCACTGGTTTCTAGTGACTGGATAGACTGCATTCTCAGTGATGTCACTGGTTCCTAGTGACTGGATAAGCTGCATTCTCAGTGATATCTCTGGCTCCTAGTGACTGGATAGGCTGTATTCTCAGTGTTGTCACTGTCTCCTAGTGACTGGATAGGCCGCGTTCTCAGTGATGTCACTGGCTCCTAGTGAATGGATAGGCTGCATTCTCAGTGATATCACTGGCTCCTACTGACTGGATAGGCTGCACTCTCAGTGATGTCACTGGTTCCTAGTGACTGGATAAGCTGCATTCTCAGTTATGTCACTGGCTCCTAGTGACTGGACAGGCTGCGTTCTCAGTGATGTCACTGGCTCCTAGTGACAGGATAGGCTGCACTCTCAGTGATGTCACTGTCTCCTAGTGACTGGATAGGCTGCACTCTCAGTGTTGTCACTGGTTCCTAAGTGACTAGATAGGCTGTATTCTCAGTGATGTCACTGGCTCCTAGTGACTGGATAGGCTGCATTCTCAGTGATGTCACTGACTCCTAGTGACTGGATAAGCTGCACTCTCAGTGATGTCACTGGCTCCTAGTGACTGGATAAGCTGCACTCTCAGTGATGTCACTGGCTCCTAGTGACTGGATAAGCTGTGCATTCTTAGTGATGTCACTGGCTCCTAGTGACTGGATAGGCTGCATTCTTAGTGATGTCACTGGCTCCTAGTGACTGGAAAGGCTGCACTCTCAGTGATGTCACTGGCTCCTAGTGCCTGGATAGGCTGCATTCTCAGTGATGTCACTGGTTCCTAGTGGCTGGATAAGCTGCATTCTCAGTTATGTCACTGGCTCCTAGTGACTGGATAGGCTGCACTCTTAGTGATGTCACTGGCTCCTAGTGACTGGATAGGCTGCACTCTCAGTGATGTCACTGGCTCCTAGTGACTGGATAGGCTGCACTCTCAGTGATGTCACTGGCTCCTAGTGACTGGATAGGCTGCACTCTCAGTGATGTCACTGGTTCCTAGTGACTGGATAGGCTGCACTCTCAGTGATGTCACTGGCTCCTAGTGACTGGATAGGCTGCACTCTCAGTGATGTCACTGGTTTCTAGTGACTGGATAGACTGCATTCTCAGTGATGTCACTGGTTCCTAGTGACTGGATAAGCTGCATTCTCAGTGATATCTCTGGCTCCTAGTGACTGGATAGGCTGTATTCTCAGTGTTGTCACTGTCTCCTAGTGACTGGATAGGCTGCGTTCTCAGTGATGTCACTGGCTCCTAGTGAATGGATAGGCTGCATTCTCAGTGATATCACTGGCTCCTACTGACTGGATAGGCTGCACTCTCAGTGATGTCACTGGTTCCTAGTGACTGGACAGGCTGCGTTCTCAGTGATGTCACTGGCTCCTAGTGACAGGATAGGCTGCACTCTCAGTGATGTCACTGTCTCCTAGTGACTGGATAGGCTGCACTCTCAGTGATATCACTGTCTCCTAGTGACTGGATAGGCTGCGTTCTCAGTGATGTCACTGGCTCCTAGTGAATGGATAGGCTGCATTCTCAGTGATATCACTGGCTCCTACTGACTGGATAGGCTGCACTCTCAGTGATGTCACTGGCTCCTAGTGACTGGACAGGCTGCGTTCTCAGTTATGTCACTGGCTCCTAGTGACTAGATAGGCTGTATTCTCAGTGATGTCACTGGCTCCTAGTGCCTGGATAGGCTGCATTCTCAGTGATGTCACGGGTTAATAGTGACTGGATATGCTACATTTTTAGTGATGTCACTGGTGCAATGAGTGTACCTATAGTGTAGGCTGGGGGTGATGGTCACTGTCTATCCCTCTTAGTAAAGCTCCACACTGATATGATCCAGTCCCTGCCCTCTCGTGTCCCCCTCACAGGCACAGCTGAGATAATCAGTGAGCCCAGCACTGTCAGAGTATTCTCCTCCTTAATTATAGCCTTTGAGAAATGAGCTGAGGGGCAGGGACTGTGCTCCGACATTAAGACTGTCCTAGAAAGTTACAGTGTACTAAAATGAATCTCTCCCTCTCAGGTAGACGCTGGTCTGTCCCACCACCTTTGCCCCTGACTTTGTACACACTGGAAAGTGCAGTCCTCTCAGACCTGAAGGCACTGGATCCGTGGGGCTGCCGTGTCAGTGGGATGTAGGGGGAGGTTTATCAAGCCTTGGATAGTGATAAAGTGGAGAAGTTGCCCAAATCAACCAATCAGCTTCTATCATTTATCTAGCACAGTCTATGAAATGACAAGTAGACGCTGATTGGTTACTTTGGACTGCACTGCGAGCTGGAGAAGGGAAGAGGATGAGGAATCTGTTATCCTCACTTTACATCATGTTTTATTATGTTTAAACATTGATTTTGTTGAAAGTACCAATAAATCTAAAGGTTTAATTTTATAGACTGTTTATATGAGTATTCCCGTGAATGGGTGGGTAGGGGCCCCAGTGCAGGGTGGGTAGGGGCCCCAGTGCATTGCTTTACCCCGGGTCTGCAATGCTGTTAAGACAGTCCTAGGTGGGGGGTGGGGGACTCTTTAAAATGTTGCTCTGGGACCCACAAAGTTCTGGCTACACCCCTGACTGATACATTAGCACAGTGATGAAGGACTGTTATTAATAACTGGAGCATACGATGGCATTTAACTTTTTTTTATTTTTGATCTCAACAAACAAAGATATAAAACATCCATAGAGACACAATGGTACAAGCAGAGTCGGTCTCTCTTCGCTCTGAGATGGAGCTGGGTGACTGCAGAAGCAGCGAGGCAGGAACATATTACTGACCGGTACAGGTATGTCTACTGAGCCATGTTATTAGTGTATACGCACCTTAGATTATTAGCTAATATCGATGCACAGGGATTGTAGCATCATGCAGCACAGTGATTACGGCGCTGTTCCGCGCTCATAGTGTAAGTGAGGGCCAGTGGCATAACTAGGGGGGGTCGGGCAGGGCGCGTGCCCTGGGAGCCGTGGGATCGGCGGCGCGGGGGGGGGGGGCGCCGCCGGCCACGGTCCGGCCCGCCCTAGTTAGCCACAAGTGTAGCGCCGACCGCAGTGATTGCGGTCGGCGCTACACATTTACACAGGACCGGCGCTAGGCTTCCAGCGCCGGTCCTGTGCTGCACGCCTGAGCCCGTTCCCTCTCCCTGAGCGCTTGCCCAATAGCGCCAGGAGGCGGGCTCAGGCTGTGCATAACACACGCATCGCCGCCAGCGCTGGCAGCGATGCGTGTGTTAAACAGCAGCCAATGAGAGTCAGATAGACTCTCATTGACTGCTGCAGCACCCACTGCAAGAGCCGGGCTTCCTTCCGGCTCCTGCAGTGGGTAATGGGACTGACGTCATGACGTCTATCCCATAATGCTGAGCGCGCCAGCCCGGGAGGACTGGCGAGCGGTGGCGGGAGTGGCGGCGCGGACCGGAGCAGCAGGTAAGTATGTTTTTATATATATATATATATATATATATATATATATATACACACACATATTTTTTTTTTTTTCAACCTATCTGCAGAACGGGGGAGGGGGGTGGCTACTACCGAGGACCTCTACTGGGGGGTGGGCACCATTATTGGGAGGACCTATGCTGGGGGGGGGCTACTACTGGGGGCACTTAATCGGGAGGGGGAACCTCTACTGGGGACTACTACTTGGGGGGGAACTACCACTGGGGGCATAATAAAAGGGGCCTACTAGTAGAGGCACTGCACTCGGGGGACCACTACTGGGGGCAATAATAGGAAGGGCCACTACAGGGGGCACTGGATAGGGGGGATCACTACTGGGTGCCTGCATAAGGGGACCACTACTGGGAAAACTGCATGGGGGGGGGACTACTGCTGGGGGCACTATATAAAGGGCACTGCATCAGGGGATACTGCTACTGGGCACACTGCATTGTGGGGACTGCTACTGGGGGCACTGCATAAGGGGGAACACTACATGGGGCACTGCATTTGGGGGGACCACTACTGGGGATACTGTATAAGGGGCACTACTATGGGCCTGCATAAGAGGGACCACAACTCCATACTGGGGGTACTGTATAAGGGGTACTACTGGGGTTAAGGTGCATATGGATGTCAACGCCCCATTTTTAAGTGACCACGCCCATTTTTTCGCCACGCGCACACATCAGGGGGGGGGGTCCTTTTCAAATTTTCCCTGGGCTCCAAATACCCTAGTTACGCCACTGGTGAGGGCTGTGGACATCAGCGCGCTCTGGGAGGGATCGGAGACACACACTGATTGTAATGAGCTGTGATGCTGAGGACGATGGACACTGTGCAATAGATGGAGGAGTCCGTCTGTATTATACCTCACAGTAACCCACTCTCTGTACACTGCAGCTGGTGACTGTGGATTCCGGGGCCTGCGGCCAGAGATACTCGGAATGGTTCTGTGTCACCCGGCTCCAGCTGGCTGACCATTTCTAGAAAGGGATTATCACGTCCCAAATTGGCCTCTTGTTGTGTCTTCTATTGTTACAGTTTGGGAGATCTATCTATCTATCTATCTATCTATCTATCTATCTATCTATCTATCTATCTCATATCTATCTACAGTATCTATCTATCTATCTATCTATCTATCTATCTATCTATCTATCTCAGGGTTGCCTACCCTCCCGATAAACGGGTGCAGCTCCCGCCCCCCGGAAAGGCAGGCAAGCCTCACACTTGCCGCCGATCCCCCGCCCCCCCCCTCCGCCAATACCTGTTAAACCCCCGCAGCAGGGGGGGGCCTCTGACGCGATTCATGCTGAGTCGTGTCATTTTGGCCCTGCTCCCTGCTTCACAATGCCTGTTTTTCGGCATTGTGTAGCAGGGGTGGGGGCAAAATGACGCGACCGCGTGGCCCCGCCCCTGTCATGCCCACAAAACTATCTCAGCACATCCGGACATGCCCCTTTTTGCCAGCCACGCCCCCTGTTCTGCCGATCTGGCTGCTCCCTCTCGGAAGAAGCAGCCAGATAGTCGGCAAGTATGATCTATCTATCTATCTATCTATCTATCTATCTATCTATCTATCTATCTATCTATCTATCTCTCATATCTCTCATATCTATCTATCTATCTATCTATCTATCTATCTATCTATCTATCTCGCGCGCACATCAGGGGGGGGGGGTTTGTGTAGATGGTAGGGTGAGCTGGCCTGGACGAGTTCTCCCATCTCCCTAATCCAACAGTGTGAGATTTAGAAGGCAGGAAGTCATCCAGTGATACATACATGTGTAGTACAGTCTGTATACATACATACATGGCAGCCATATATGTCCCTGAGCAACCCTTCCTCTGTGTAAGAGCCTGTGTATCTGGGCTGGGGAGGGGGTTAGCACATACATCTGTAGTACAGTCTCTATACATACATACATACATGGCAGCCATATATGTCCCTGAGCGACCCTTCCTCTGTGTAAGAGCCTGTGTATCTGGGCAGGGGAGGGGGTTAGCACATACATGTGTAGTACAGTCTGTATACATACATACATACATGACAGCCATATATGTTCCTGAGCGACCCTTCCTCTGTGTAAGAGCCTGTGTATCTGGGCAGGGGAGGGGGTTAGCACATACATGTGTAGTACAGTCTGTATACATACATACATACATACATACATACATGGCAGCCATATATGTCCCTGAGCGACCCTTCCTCTGTGTAAGAGCCTGTGTATCTGGGCAGGGGAGGGGGTTAGCACATACATGTGTAGTACAGTCTGTATACATACATACATACATGGCAGCCATATATGTTCCTGAGCGACCCTTCCTCTGTGTAAGAGCCTGTGTATCTGGGCAGGGGAGGGGGTTAGCACATACATGTGTAGTACAGTCTCTATACATACATACATACATACATACATACATGGCAACCATATATGTTCCTGAGCGACCCTTCCTCTGTGTAAGAGCCTGTATCTGGGCAGGGGAGGGGGTTAGCACATACATGTGTAGTACAGTCTCTATACATACATACATACATACATGGCAGCCATATATGTCCCTGAGCGACCCTTCCTCTGTGTAAGAGCCTGTGTATCTGGGCAAGGGAGGGGGTTAGCACATACATGTGTAGTACAGTCTCTATACATACATACATACATACATACATACATACATGGCAGCCATATATGTCCCTGAGCGACCCTTCCTCTGTGTAAGAGCCTGTGTATCTGGGCAGGGGAGGGGGTTAGCACATACATGTGTAGTACAGTCTCTATACATACATACATACATACATACATACATGGCAGCCATATATGTCCCTGAGCGACCCTTCCTCTGTGTAAGAGCCTGTGTATCTGGGCAGGGGAGGGGGTTAGCACATACATGTGTAGTACAGTCTCTATACATACATACATACATACATAGCAAGCCATATATGTCCCTGAGCGACCCTTCCTATGTGTAAGAGCCTGTGTATCTGGGCAGGGGAGGGGGTTAGCACATACATGTGTAGTACAGTCTCTATACTTACATACATACATACATGGCAGCCATATATGTCCCTGAGCGACCCTTCCTCTGTGTAAGAGCCTGTGTATCTGGGCAGGGGAGGGGGTTAGCACATACATGTGTAGTACAGTCTCTATACATACATACATACATACATGGCAGCCATATATGTCCCTGAGCGACCCTTCCTCTGTGTAAAAGCCTGTGTATCTGGGCAGGGGAGCGGGTTAGCACATACATGTGCAGTACAGTCTCTATACACACATACATACATACATACATACATGGCAGCCATATATGTCCCTGAGCGACCCTTCCTCTATGTAAGAGCCTGTGTATCTGGGCAGGGGAGCGGATTAGCACATACATGTGAGAAGAACTAATCATATTAAAGGATGACCAGAGCACTAAGGTGGTGCTTCCATGGGGCTGCTCTCTGCAGGGTGTGCGAGCGGGTCACGCTATACAGTTCATGTTTTCTTCTCCTGTACACAAACATGCATTATACGTGTGTCCCCTCTGTCGCCATAGTCGTCCCAGACCACGTGTCGTCACTGGAGTGCGCGGAGAGACCTCGGCGCTGTAGCAATATGTCTGATATTTAGTCGATTTTCAATAAAACAACCTAATATCAAACATATCAGGCAGAGCCGAGGAGAGAAAGCAGTGATCCGGGTACCGTCCTCGCTGCGTGGGGTCCTGTCCATCCACCGGCCCAGCGCACAGAACCTTATATCACCTATGGTCTGCACGTGTACATGGACCTTACAGCGTGCCAGGCGGGTATTCATTACTCACATACCACCAGCTTACATATGTCTGAGAGAGAATCCCCGGGATGGGACAGTAATACCAGTCTAGGTACTACGCGCAGGAACGGAGCCATTTGGGGAGGTGGGCTGTTTAGCTCTGTGATTTCAATATTAGAAGGCCAGAGAGACAAGCAGGGGAAGAGACAGCCAGGATCTGTATGAAAGAGGGGTCTGGAAGAGGCACACAGAGGAAGAGACAGCCAATATGTGCGAGAGAGATGGGTCTGGAAGAGGCACACAGAGGAAGAGACAGCCAAGATGTGCGAGAGAGATGGGTCTGGAAGAGGCACACAGAGGAAGAGACAGCTAGGATGTGTGAGAGAGATGGGTCTGGAAGAGGCACACAGAGGAAGAGACAGCCAAGATGTGCGAGAGAGATGGGTCTGGAAGACACAGCCAGGATGTGTGAGAGAGATGGGTCTGGAAGAGGCACACAGAGGAAGAGACAACCAGGATGTGCGAGAGAGATGGGTCTGGAAGAGGCACACAGAGGAAGAGACAGCCAAGATGTGCGAGAGAGATGGATCTGGAAGAGGCACACAGAGGAAGAGACAGCCAGGATGTGTGAGAGAGATGGATCTGGAAGAGGCACACAGGGGAAGAGACAGCCAAGATGTGTGAGAGAGATGGATCTGGAAGAGGGACACAGGGGAAGAGACAGCCAGGATGTGTGAGAGAGATGGATCTGGAAGAGGCACACAGGGGAAGAGACAGCCAGGATGTGTGAGAGAGATGGGTCTGGAAGAGGCACACAGAGGAAGAGACAGCCAAGATGTGCGAGAGAGATGGGTCTGGAAGAGGCACACAGAGGAAGAGACAGCCAGGATGTGCGAGAGAGATGGGTCTGGAAGAGGCACACAGAGGAAGAGACAGCCAGGATGTGCGAGAGAGATGGGTCTGGAAGAGGCACACAGAGGAAAAGACAGCCAAGATGTGCGAGAGAGATGGGTCTGGAAGAGGCACACAGAGGAAGAGACAGCCAGGATGTGTGAGAGAGATGGGTCTGGAAGAGGCACACAGAGGAAGAGACAGCCAGGATGTGCGAGAGAGATGGGTCTGGAAGAGACACACAGAGGAAGAGACAGCCAGGATGTGCGAGAGAGATGGGTCTGGAAGAGGCACACAGAGGAAGAGACAGCCAAGATGTGCGAGAGAGATGGGTCTGGAAGAGGCACACAGAGGAAGAGACAGCCAAGATGTGCGAGAGAGATGGGTCTGGAAGAGGCACACAGAGGAAGAGACAGCCAGGATGTGGGAGACATGGGTCTGGAAGAGGTACACAGAGGAAGAGACAGCCAGGGTGTGCGAGAGAGATGGGTCTGGAAGAGGCACACAGAGGAAGAGACAGCCAGGATGTGTGAGAGAGATGGATCTGGAAGAGGCACACAGAGGAAGAGACAGCCATTGATGTGCGAGAGAGATGGGTCTGGAAGAGGCACACAGGGAAAGAGACAGCCAGGATGTGCGAGAGAGATGGGTCTGGAAGAGGCACACAGAGGAAGAGACAGCCAGGATGTGCGAGAGAGATGGGTCTGGAAGAGGCACACAGAGGAAGAGACAGCCAGGATGTGTGAAAGAGATGGGTCTGGAAGAGGCACACAGAGGAAGAGACAGCCAGGATGTGCGAGAGAGATGGGTCTGGAAGAGACACACAGAGGAAGAGACAGCCAGGATGTGCGAGAGAGATGGGTCTGGAAGAGGCACACAGAGGAAGAGACAGCCAAGATGTGCGAGAGAGATGGGTCTGGAAGAGGCACACAGAGGAAGAGACAGCCAAGATGTGCGAGAGAGATGGGTCTGGAAGAGGCACACAGAGGAAGAGACAGCCAGGATGTGGGAGACATGGGTCTGGAAGAGGTACACAGAGGAAGAGACAGCCAGGGTGTGCGAGAGAGATGGGTCTGGAAGAGGCACACAGAGGAAGAGACAGCCAGGATGTGTGAGAGAGATGGATCTGGAAGAGGCACACAGAGGAAGAGACAGCCATTGATGTGCGAGAGAGATGGGTCTGGAAGAGGCACACAGGGAAAGAGACAGCCAGGATGTGCGAGAGAGATGGGTCTGGAAGAGGCACACAGAGGAAGAGACAGCCAGGATGTGCGAGAGAGATGGGTCTGGAAGAGGCACACAGAGGAAGAGACAGCCAGGATGTGTGAAAGAGATGGGTCTGGAAGAGGCACACAGAGGAAGAGACAGCCAGGATGTGCGAGAGAGATGGGTCTGGAAGAGGCACACAGAGGAAGAGACCGGGTGTGTGAGAGAGATGGGTCTGGAAGAGGCACACAGAGGAAGAGACAGCCAGGATGTGCGAGAGAGATGGGTCTGGAAGAGGCACACAGAGGAAGAGACAGCCAGGATGTGCAAGAGAGATTGGTCTGTAAGACAGACAGAATGTTTGACTTAGGACATAGTGGAGAGGGACAGGCTGGAGGATGTAAGAGACAGATGAAGTTGGAGGAGAGAGACAGATTGACTAGAGAAGATCCCAGAATCAGAGACAGTCTGGGCGAGAGAGGAAAAAGAAGTTGTCATAAATAGGAGGAGAAAGAGATCAGTCTGGGAGAGGCCACGGGGAGATACTGGGATAAAGAGGAACTTAGAGAGAGGGAGAGGAGAGAGATGGAGGGAGAGAGAGGGAGAGGAGATAGAGAGGGAGAGAGACAGAGAGAGAGACACAAAGAGAGAGGGAGGGAGACAGAGGAAGAGAGAGAGAGAGAGAGTGCGCGCGAAGAGAGAGAGAGAGAGAGTGCGCGCGCGAAGAGAGGGAGAGAGAGGGAAGGAAATAATCATCTGTGGGAATAGGCAGAACACGGATTTTGGTGAATGACCAGGAGAGAGAGGACAATACATGTGACCCTGCAAGAGACCTCTAATATGCGGAGTGATGGGGAGCGGATTATTACATTACTGACCTCTCTAGTGATCTGCAGAACATTGCTCTGTCCTGTCTACCCCCTGACAGGTACATAGTGATATATTCTGCAGATTATTACATTACTGACCTCTCTAGGGATTTGCAGAACATTGCTCTGTCCCATCTACCCCCTGACAGGTACATAGTGATATATTCTGCAGATTATTGCTTCCTGAGCATCCGTAATTCTTCTGAGAATTCCATACAGAGGGGTTGCGGGGAAGAATTGGGAAGACGTAACCAGACTGCTGTTAGTGTGTACGGCTGTCAGTGTGTCTGACAAGTCACCAGCGCTGTGCCAGGCACCACACTGATACTGCTGTTAGTGTGTACGGCTGTCAGTGTGTCTGACAAGTCACCAGCGCTGTGCCAGGCACAGCACTGATACTGCTGTTAGTGTGTACGGCTGTCAGTGTGTCTGACAAGTCACCAGCACTGTGCCAGGCACCACACTGATACTGCTGTTAGTGTGTACGGCTGTCAGTGTGTCTGACATGTCACCAGCGCTGTGCCAGGCACCACACTGATACTGCTATTAGTGTGTACGGCTGTCAGTGTGTCTGACAAGTCACCAGGGCTGTGCCAGGCACCACACTGATACTGCTGTTAGTGTGTACGACTGTCAGTGTGTCTGACAAGTCACCAGGGCTGTGCCAGGCACCACACTGATACTGCTGTTAGTGTGTACGGCTGTCAGTGTGTCTGACAAGTCACCAGCGCTGTGCCAGGCACAGCACTGATACTGCTGTTAGTGTGTACGGCTGTCAGTGTGTCTGACAAGTCACCAGCGCTGTCCCAGGCACCGCACTGATACTGCTGTTAGTGTGTACGGCTGTCAGTGTGTCTGACAAGTCACCAGCGCTGTGCCAGGCACCACACTGATACTGCTGTTAGTGTGTACGGCTGTCAGTGTGTCTGACAAGTCACCAGCGCTGTGCCAGGCACCACACTGATACTGCTGTTAGTGTGAACGGCTGTCAGTGTGTCTGACAAGTCACAGCGTTGTCCCCAGGCACCGCACTGATACTGCTGTTAGTGTGTACGGCTGTCAGTGTGTCTGACAAGTCACCAGCGCTGTCCCAGGCACCGCACTGATACTGCTGTTAGTGTGTACGGCTGTCAGTGTGTCTGATAAGTCACCAGCGATGTGCCAGGCACCGCACTGATACTGCTGTTAGTGTGTACGGCCGTCAGTGTGTCTTATAAGTCACCAGCGATGTGCCAGTCACTGCACTGATACTGCTGTTAGTGTGTACGGCTGTCAATGTGTCTGACAAGTCACCAGGGCTGTGCCAGTCACTGCACTGATACTGCTGTTAGTGTGTACGGCTGTCAGTGTGTCTGACAAGTCACCAGCGCTGTGCCAGGCAGCACACTGATACTGCTGTTAGTGTGTACGGCTGTCAGTGTGTCTTATAAGTCACCGGCGATGTGCCAGTCACTGCACTGATACTGCTGTTAGTGTGTACCGCTTTCAATGTGTCTGACAAGTCACCAGCACATGGGACAGAGCAATGTTCTGCAGATCACTACAGATGTCAGTAATTTAATAATCTGCAGAATATATCACTATGTACCTGTCAGGGGGTAGATGGGACAGAGCAATGTTCTGCAGATCACTAGAGAGGTCAGTAATGTAATAATCTGCAGAATATATCACTATGTACCTGTCAGGGGGTGGATGGAACAGAGCAATGTTCTGCAGATCACTAGAGAGGTCAGTAATGTAATAATCTGCAGAATATATCACTATGTACCTGTCGGGGGGTAGATGGGACAGAGCAATGTGCTGCAGATCACTAGAGAGGTCAGTAATGTAATAATCTGCAGAATATATAACTATGTACCTGTCAGGGGGTAGATGGGACAGAGCAATGTTCTGCAGGTCACTAAAGAGGTCAGTAATGTAATAATCTGCAGAATATATCACTATGTACCTATCAGGAGGTAGATGGGACAGAGCAATGTTCTGCAGATCACTAGAGAGGCCAGTAATGTAATAATCTGCAGAATATATCACTATGTACCTGTCAGGGGGTAGATGGGACAGAGCAATGTTCTGCAGATCACTAGAGAGGCCAGTAATGTAATAATCTGCAGAATATATCACTATGTACCTGTCAGGGGGTAGATGGGACAGAGCAATGTTCTGCAGATCACTAGAGAGGTCAGTAATGTAATAATCTGCAGAATATATCACTGTGTACCTGTCAGGGGGTAGATGGGACAGAGCAATGTTCTGCTGATCACTACAGATGTCAGTAATGTAATAATCTGCAGAATATATCACTATGTACCTCTCAGGAGGTAGATGGGACAGAGCAATGTTCTGCAGATCCCTAGTGAGGTCAGTAATGTAATAATCTGCAGAATATATCACTATGTACCTCTCAGGAGGTAGATGGGACAGAGCAATGTTGTGCAGATCCCTAGTGAGGTCAGTAATGTAATAATCTGCAGAATATATCACTATGTACCTGTCAGGGGGTAGATGGGACAGAGCAATGTTCTGCAGATCCCTAGTGATGTCAGTAATGTAATAATCTGCAGAATATATCACTATGTACCTGTCAGGGGTAGATGGGACAGAGCAATGTTCTGCAGATCACTAGAGAGGTCAGTAATGTAATAATCTGCAGAATATTTCACTGTGTACCTGTCGGGGGTAGATGGGACAAAGCAATGTTCTGCAGATCACTACAGAGGTCAGTAATGTAATAATCTGCAGAATATATCACTATGTACCTGTCAGGGGGTAGATGGGACAGAGCAATGTTCTGCAGATCTCTAGAGAGGCCAGTAATGTAATAATCTGCAGAATATATCACTATGTACCTGTCAGGGGGTAGATGGGACAGAGCAATGTTCTGCAGATCACTAGAGAGGTCAGTAATGTAATAATCTGCAGAATATATCACTATGTACCTGTCAGGGGGTAGATGGGACAGAGCAATGTTCTGCAGATCACTACAGAGGTCAGTAATGTAATAATCTGCAGAATATATCACTATGTACCTGTCAGGGGGTAGATGGGACAGAGCAATGTTCTGCAGATCACTAGAGAGGTCAGTAATGTAATAAACAGCAGAATATATCACTATGTACCTGTCAGGGGGTGGATGGAACAGAGCAATGTTCTGCAGATCACTGGAGAGGTCAGTAATGTAATAATCTGCAGAATATATCACTATGTACCTGTCGGGGGGTAGATGGGACAGAGCAATGTGCTGCAGATCACTAGAGAGATCAGTAATGTAATAATCTGCAGAATATATAACTATGTACCTGTCAGGGGGTAGATGGGACAGAGCAATGTTCTGCAGGTCACTAAAGAGGTCAGTAATGTAATAATCTGCAGAATATATCACTATGTACCTATCAGGGGGTAGATGGGACAGAGCAATGTTCTGCAGATCACTAGAGAGGCCAGTAATGTAATAATCTGCAGAATATATCACTATGTACCTGTCAGGGGGTAGATGGGACAGAGCAATGTTCTGCAGATCACTAGTGAGGTCAGTAATGTAATAATCTGCAGAATATATCACTATGTATCTGTCAGTGGGTAGATGGGACAGAGCAATGTTCTGCAGATCACTAGAGAGGTCAGTAATGTAATAATCTGCAGAATATATCACTGTGTACCTGTCAGGGGGTAGATGGGACAGAGCAATGTTCTGCAGATCACTACAGATGTCAGTAATGTAATAATCTGCAGAATATATCACTATGTACCTCTCAGGAGGTAGATGGGACAGAGCAATGTACTGCAGATCCCTAGTGAGGTCAGTAATGTAATAATCTGCAGAATATATCACTATGTACCTCTCAGGAGGTAGATGGGACAAAGCAATGTTCTGCAGATCCCTAGTGAGGTCAGTAATGTAATAATCTGCAGAATATATCACTATGTACCTGTCAGGGGGTAGATGGGACAGAGCAATGTTCTGCAGATCCCTAGTGAGGTCAGTAATGTAATAATCTGCAGAATATCTCACTATGTACCTGTCAGGGGTAGATGGGACAGGGCAATGTTCTGCAGATCACTAGAGAGGTCAGTAATGTAATAATCTGCAGAATATATCACTATGTACCTGTCGGGGGTAGATGGGACAAAGCAATGTTCTGCAGATCACTACAGAGGTCAGTAATGTAATAATCTGCAGAATATATCACTATGTACCTGTCAGGGGGTAGATGGGACAGAGCAATGTTCTGCAGATCACTAGAGAGGTCAGTAATGTAATAATCTGCAGTCTATATCACTATGTACCTGTCAGGGGGTAGATGGGACAGAGCAATGTTCTGCAGATCTCTAGAGAGGCCAGTAATGTAATAATCTGCAGAATATATCACTATGTACCTGACAGGGGGTTGATGGGATAAAGCATTGCTCTGCAGATCACTACAGAGGTCAGTCATGTAATAATCTGCAGAATATATCACTATGTGCCTGTCAGGGGGTAGATGGGACAGAGCAATGTTCTGCAGGTCACTACAGAGGTCAGTAATGTAATAATCTGCAGAATATATCACTATGTACCTGTCAGGGGGTAGATGGGACAGAGCAATGTTCTGCAGATCACTAAAGAGGTCAGTAATGTAATAATCTGCAGAATATATCACTATGTACCTGTCAGGGGGTAGATGGGACAGAGCAATGTTCTGCAGATCACTAGAGAGGTCAGTAATGTAATAATCTGCAGAATATATCACTATGTATCTGTCAGGGGGTAGGTGGAACAGAGCAATGCTCTGCAGATCACTAGAGAGGTCAGTAATGTAATAATCTGCAGAATATATCACTATGTACCTGTCAGGGGGTAGATGGGACAGAGCAATGCTCTGCAGGTCACTACAGATATCAGTAATATAATGATCCGTACTTTATAAAATCATTTATAGAGGAACTCTGAGGTCTTGGCTGGAATGAGATTTAGGGTAATGCACCCTGAGCCCCTATAGACGGACGCCCCAGCAGTCAGTCTGCCCCTCTGTGAGAGTACCTACCTGCGGATCGGTCAGTCAGTGGTCAGGGATGGCAGCAGTGGAGCTGAGGGACCTGGGTTTATAATGCCCAGCCCTGCTGTGGGGCACAGACCCCACCCCCCCTGCTGCCAGCTTTCCCCAGCCGGCTCCTCTTATGCCATTAATTACAAATCATTGATCCTTACCTCAAATGATCCAATCAATAAGGTCCAGTCTGCGCTTTGCTGTGTGCTTCTGCTGGCCCCGGGGCCCGGGCTGTGGGTAATAAGCCGTGCTAGTCGGCCTTGTGAGCATGTAGCCTACAATCCTGCTCGGCTTCGCCTGCTCTGTGTCTGGGGGTGTAAAGTGTTTCACGGTCTTGTGTGGGTAGAGTGTAAGTGCCAGCGATCGCTGCGAGCCCAGGAAACAGACACTCTCAAGGCTTTCATTCATATCTGTGCTTACTCCTTACATCCATGTATCAGCCGCGGCCATAGGCAGCTGATACTGACATGTACTGAGGTTCCCATGCAGAGCCTATATAGGAGCAGCACATAACTACTGTAAGCCTGGGGGGGTCTGTGTATATCAGGGTACACTCCCCACAGGTGTCCCTACCTCTACTCACCTGTGTACAAGCAGGGTGCACTCACACCAAGCACCACAGCCTCTGTAATCACACAGATGTTCCTTATATCCGGCATTCAGGTGGTCTCCAGCCAGGAACACCCCTGACATATATCATCCAGAACCTCGTAGCTCCTCTACGGCGGTGCCTCAATTACTGTTTATATACATTAGGGGGTAAATTTACTAAACTGAGAGTTTTTAGAAGTGAGTTTTAGAAGAGATGTTGCCCATAGCAACCTAATCAGATCCTAGCTATTATCTTCTAGGAGGTGCTAGTTAAATGTTAACTAGAATCTGATTAGTTGCTATGGGCAACATCTCTTCTAAAACTCACTTCTGAAAACTCTCACTTTAGTAAATTTACCCCTAGATGTTTATCATTACATTACTGACCTCTTTAGTGATCTGCAGAACATTGCTCTGTCCCATCTACCCCCTGACAGGTACATAGTGATATATTCTGCAGATTATTACATTACTGACCTCTTTAGTGATCTGCAGAACATTGCTCTGTCCCATCTTCCCCCTGACAGGTACACAGTGATATATTCTGCAGATTATTACATTACTGACCTCTATAGTGATCTGCAGAACATTGCTCTGTCCCATCTACCCCCTGACAGGTACACAGTGATATATTCTGCAGATTATTACATTACTGACCTCTTTAGTGACCTGCAGAACATTGCTCTGTCCCATCTACCCCCTGACAGGTACATAGTGACATAGTGATATATTCTGCAGATTATTACAATACTGACCTCTGTAGTGATCTGCACCACATTGCTCTGTCCCATCTACCCCCTGACATGTACATAGTGATATATACTGCAGATTATTACATTACTGACCTCACTAGTGATCTGCAGAACATTGCTCTGTCCCATCTACCCCCTGACAGGTACACAGTGATATATTCTGCAGATTATTACATTACTGACCTCTATAGTGATCTGCAGAACATTGCTCTGTCCCATCTACCCCCTGACAGGTACATAGTGGTATATTCTGCAGATCATTACATTACTGACCTCTTCAGTGATCTGCAGAACATTGCTCTGTCCCATCTACCCCCTGACAGGTACACAGTGATATATTCTGCAGATTATTACATTACTGACCTCTATAGTGATCTGCAGAACATTGCTCTGTCCCATCTACCCCCTGACAGGTACACAGTGATATATTCTGCAGATTATTACATTACTGACCTCTTTAGTGACCTGCAGAACATTGCTCTGTCCCATCTACCCCCTGACATGTACATAGTGATATATACTGCAGATTATTACATTACTGACCTCACTAGTGATCTGCAGAACATTGTTCTGTCCCATCTACCCCCTGACAGGTACACAGTGATATGTTCTGCAGATTATTTTACATTACTGACCTCTATAGTGATCTGCAGAACATTGCTCTGTCCCATCTACCCCCTGACAGGTACATAGTGATATATTCTGCAGATCATTACATTACTGACCTCTTTAGTGATCTGCAGAACATTGCTCTGTCCCATCTTCCCCCTGACAGGTACACAGTGATATATTCTGCAGATTATTACATTACTGACCTCTATAGTGATCTGCAGAACATTGCTCTGTCCCATCTACCCCCTGACAGGTACACAGTGATATATTCTGCAGATTATTACATTACTGACCTCTTTAGTGACCTGCAGAACATTGCTCTGTCCCATCTACCCCCTGACAGGTACACAGTGATATATTCTGCAGATTATTACAATACTGACCTCTGTAGTGATCTGCAGAACATTGCTCTATTCCATCTACCCCCTGACAGGTACACAGTGATAAATTCTGCAGATTATTACATTACTGACCTCTCTAGTGATCTGCAGAACATTGCTCTGTCCTATCTACCCCCTGACAGGTACATACTGATATATTCTGCAGATTATTACATTACTGCCCTCTCTGGTGATCTGCAGCACATTGCAAATCCAGGAGACTGTGCTTGTAAGGAGAGGGCTGAAGTTTGCAGCACGGACTCTCTCTGTGTACTAGTTGTGTGGATAAGCTGTTTGACTAGTAATGCTGGAGAAACTCGCACCCCTAATCCCTCACACACGTACATGTGAAGAGAGCTGGTGATGGAAGCTGATGTGACATTGCTGTAAATTAATATTGATTCCCAATTTTTGCCCGCGGAGGATCCCTGACCTTGGGAATGAAGCCATATGCCGAAATCATATGAATCCTGCTCCTAAACTGCAAATAGATTCTGTCACACTACAGATAGGACCTATTAGTTGTATAGTCTCCAGTCTGTCTTCCTTTATCATCCAGGTTTATTAATCATAGACTGAATTCCATCTCAGACCAGCACTTCCCTTCTTCCAGCGCTACAAAACATCACAGGTCTCTTCTTCATGTGTCCAGCGCTATATAACCCTCACAGGTCTCTTCTTCATGTGCCCAGCACTATATAACCCTCACAGGTCTCTTCTTCATGTGTCCAGCACTATATAACCCTCACAGGTCTCTTCTTCATGTACCCAGCGCTATATAACCCTCACAGGTTTCTTCATGTTCCCAGCACTATATAACCCTCACAGGTCTCTGCTTCATGTGCCCAGCACTATATAAACCTCACAGGTCGCTTCTTCATGTGTCCAGCACTATATAACCCTCACAGGTCCCTTCTTCATGTGTCCAGTGCTATATCACCCTCACAGGTCTCTTCTTCATGTACCCAGCACTATATAAACCTAACAGGTCTCTTCTGCAAGTGCCCAGCACTGTATAACCCTCACAGGTCTCTTCTTCATGTGTCCAGCACTATATCACCCTCACAGGTCTCTTCTTCATGTGCCCAGCACTATATAACCCTCACATGTCTCTTCTTCATGTGTCCAGCGCTGTATAACCCTCACAAGTCTCTTCTTCATGTGTCCAGCGCTATATAACCCTCACAGGTGTCTTGTTCATGTGTCCAGCACTAAATAACCCTCACAAGTCTCTTCTTCATGTGCCCAGCGCTATATAACCTTAACAGGTCTCATCTTCATGTGTCCAGCACTATATCACCCTCACAGGTCTCTTCTTCATGTTCCCAGCACAATATAACCCTCACAGGTCACTTCTTCATGTGTCCAGCACTATATAACCCTCACAGGTCTCTTCTTCATGTATCCAGCGCTATATAACCCTCACAGGTCTCTTCTTAATGTGTCCAGCGCTATATAACCCTCACAGGTCTCTTCTTCATGTGTCCAGCACTATATCAACCTCACAGGTCTCTTCTTCATGTGTCCAACACTATATAACTCTCACAGGTCTCTTCTTCATGTGTCCAGCACTATATAACCCTCACAGGTCTCTTCTTCATGTATCCAGCGCTATATAACCCTCACAGGTCTCTTCTTAATGTGTCCAGCGCTATATAACCCTCACAGGTCTCTTCTTCATGTGTCCAGCACTATATCAACCTCACAGGTCTCTTCTTCATGTGTCCAGCACTATATAACCCTCACAGGTCTCTTCTTCATGTGTCCAGCGCTGTATAACCCTCACAGGTCTCTTCTTCATGTGTCCAGCACTGTATAACCCTCACAGGTCTCTTCTTCATGTGCCCAGCACTATATAACTCTCACAGGTCTCTTCTTCATGTGCCCAGCGCTATATAACCCTCACAGGTCTCTTCTTCATGTACCCAGCGCTATATAACCCTCACAGGTCTCTTCTTCATGTGTCCAGCACTATATAACCCTCACAGGTCTCTTCTTCATGTGTCCAGCGCTATATAACCCTCACAGGTCTCTTCTTCTTATGCCCAGCACTATATAACCCTCACAGGTCATTTCTTCATGTGTCCAGCACTATATAACCCTCACAGGTCTCTTCTTCATGTACCCAGCGCTATATAACCCTCACAGGTCTCTTCTTCATGTGTCCAGCACTATATAACCCTCACAGGTCTCTTCTTCATGTGTCCAGCGCTATATAACCCTCACAGGTCTCTTCTTCTTATGCCCAGCACTATATAACCCTCACAGGTCATTTCTTCATGTGTCCAGCACTATATAACCCTCACAGGTCTCTTCTTCATGTGTCCAGCACTATATAACCCTCACATGTCTCTTCTTCATGTGCCCAGCACTATATAACCCTCACAGGTCTCTTCTTCATGTACCCAGCACTATATAACCCTCATAGGTCTCTTCTTCTTATGCCCAGCACTATATAACCCTCACAGGTCATCTTCATGTGTCCAGCACTATATAACCCTCACAGGTCTCTTCTTCATGTGTCCAGCACTATATAACCCTCACAGGTCTCTTCTTCATGTGCCCAGCACTATATAACCCTCACAGGTCTCTTCTTCATGTACCCAGCACTATATAACCCTCATAGGTCTCTTCTTCATGTGTCCAGCACTATATAACCCTCACAGGTCTCTTCTTCATGTGTCCAGTGCTATATAACCCTCACAGGTCTATTCTTCATGTGTCCAGCGCTATATAACCCTCACAGGTCTCTTCTTCTTATGCCCAGCACTATATAACCCTCACAGGTCTCTTCTTCATGTGCCCTGCACTATATAACCCTCACAGGTCACTTGTTCATGTGTCCAGCGCTATATAACCCTCACAAGTCTCTTCTTCATGTGTCCAGCACTATATAACCCTCACAGGTCTCTTCTTCATGTGTCCAGCACTATATAAACCTCACAGGTCTCTTCTTCATGTGTCCAGCACTATATAACCCTCACAGGTCCCTTCTTCATGTGTCCAGCACTATATAACACTCACAGGTCCCTTCTTCATGTCCCCAGCACTATATAAACCTCACAAGTCTCTTCTTCATGTCCCCAGCACTATATAAACCTCACAGGTCTCTTCTTCATGTGTCCAGCGCTATATAACCCTCACAGGTCCCTTCTTCATGTGTCCAGCGCTATATAGCCCTCACAGGTCCCTTCTTCATGTGCCCAGCACTATATAAACCTCACAGGTCTCTTCTTCATGTGTCCAACACTATATAACCCTCACAGGTCTCTTCTTCATGTGTCCAGCACTATATAACCCTCACAGGTCTCTTCTTCATGTATCCAGCGCTATGTAACCCTCACAGGTCTCTTCTTAATGTGTCCAGCGCTATATAACCCTCACAGGTCTCTTCATGTGTCCAGCACTATATCAACCTCACAGGTCTCTTCTTCATGTGTCTAGCACTATATAACCCTCACAGGTCTCTTCTTCATGTGTCCAGCGCTGTATAACCCTCACAGGTCTCTTCTTCATGTGTCCAACACTATATAACCCTCACAGGTCTCTTCTTCATGTGCCCAGCACTATATAACTCTCACAGGTCTCTTCTTCATGTGCCCAGCGCTATATAACCCTCACAGGTCTCTTCTTCATGTGCCCAGCGCTATATAACCCTCACAGGTCTCTTCTTCATGTACCCAGCGCTATATAACCCTCACAGGTCTCTTCTTCATGTGTCCAGCACTATATAACCCTCACAGGTCTCTTCTTCATGTGTCCAGCGCTATATAACCCTCACAGGTCTCTTCTTCATGTGTCCAGCGCTCTATAACCCTCACTGGTCTCTTCTTCTTATGCCCAGCACTATATAACCCTCACAGGTCATTTCTTCATGTGTCCAGCACTATATAACCCTCTCAGGTCTCTTCTTCATGTGTCCAGCACTATATAACCCTCACAGGTCTCTTCTTCATGTGCCCAGCACTATATAACCCTCACAGGTCCCTTCTTCATGTACCCAGCACTATATAACCCTCACAGGTCTCTTCTTCATGTGTCCAGCACTATATAACCCTCACAGGTCTCTTCTTCATGTGTCCAGTGCTATATAGCCCTCACAGGTCTATTCTTCATGTGTCCAGCGCTATATAACCCTCACAGGTATCTTCTTCTTATGCCCAGCACTATATAACCCTCACAGGTCTCTTCTTCATGTGCCCTGCACTATATAACCCTCACAGGTCACTTGTTCATGTGTCCAGCGCTATATAACCCTCACAAGTCTCTTCTTCATGTGTCCAGCACTATATAACCCTCGCAGGTGTCTTCTTCATGTCCAGCACTATATAACCCTCACAGGTCTCTTCTTCATGTGTCCAGCACTATATAAACCTCACAGGTCTCTTCTTCATGTGTCCAGCACTATATAACCCTCACAGGTCCCTTCTTCATGTGTCCAGCGCTATATAACCCTCACAGGTCTCTTCTTCATGTGTCCAGCGCTATATAACCCTCACAGGTCTCTTCTTCATGTGTCCAGCGCTATATAACCCTCACAGGTCCCTTCTTCATGTGTCCAGCGCTATATAACCCTCACAGGTCCCTTCTTCATGTACCCAGCACTATATAAACCTCATAGGTCTCTTCTTCATGTGTCCAGCGCTATATAACCCTCACAGGTCGCTTCTTCACGTGCCCAGCGCTATATAACCCTCACAGGTCTCTTCTGCATGTGTCCAGCGCTATATAACCCTCACAGGTCCCTTCTTCATGTGTCCAGCACTATATAACCCTCACAGGTCCCTTCTTCATGTGCCCAGCACTATATAAACCTCACAGGTCTCTTCTTCATGTGTCCAGCGCTATAATCCTCACATGTCTCTTCTTCATGTGCCCAGCGCTATATAACCCTCACAGGTCCCTTCATGTTCCCAGCACTATATAACCCTCAGAGGTCTCTTCTTCATGTGCCCAGCACTATATATCCCTCACAGGTCTCTTCTTCATGTGTCCAGCGCTATATAACCCTCTCCTGTCCCTTCTTCATGTGTCCAGCGCTATATAACCCTCACAGGTCCCTTCTTCATGTGCCCAGCACTATATAAACCTCACAGGTCCCTTCTTCATGTGCCCAGCACTATATAAACCTCACAGGTCTTTTCTTCATGTGTCCAGCACTATATAACCCTCACAGGTCTCTTCTTCATGTGCCCAGCACTATATAACCCCCGAAGGTCTCTTCTCCATGTGTCCAGCACTATATAACCCTCACAGGTCTCTTCTTCATGTCCCCAGCGCTATATAACCCTCACAGGTCTCTTTTTCATGTGCCCAGCGCTATATAACCCTGACAGGTCTCTTCTTCATGTGCCCAGCACTATATAACCCCCGAAGGTCTCTTCTCCATGTGCCCAGCGCTATATAACCCTCACAGGTCCCTTCTTCATGTGTCCAGCGCTATATAACCCTCACAGGTCCCTTCTTCATGTGCCCAGCGCTATATAACCCTCACAGGTCTCTTCTTCATGTATCCAGCACTATATAAACCTCACAGGTCTCTTCTTCATGTGTCCAGCACTATATAACCCTCACAGGTCTCTTCTTCATGTGTCCAGTGCTATATCACCCTCACAGGTCTCTTCTTCATGTGCCCAGCACTATATAACCCCCGAAGGTCTCTTCTCCATGTGTCCAGTGCTATATAACCCTCACAGGTCTCTTCTTCATGTGCCCAGCACTATATAACCCCCGAAGGTCTCTTCTCCATGTGCCCAGCGCTATATAACCCTCACAGGTCCCTTCTTCATGTGTCCAGCGCTATATAACCCTCACAGGTCTCTTCTTCATGTGCCCAGCGCTATATAACCCTCACAGGTCTCTTCTTCATGTATCCAGCACTATATAAACCTCACAGGTCTCTTCTTCATGTGTCCAGCACTATATAACCCTCACAGGTCTCTTCTTCATGTGTCCAGTGCTATATCACCCTCACAGGTCTCTTCTTCATGTGCCCAACACTATATAACCCCCGAAGGTCTCTTCTCCATGTGTCCAGCGCTATATAACCCTCACAGGTCTCTTCTTCATGTGCCCAGCACTATATAACCCCCGAAGGTCTCTTCTCCATGTGTCCAGCACTATATAACCCTCACAGGTCTCTTCTTCATGTATCCAGCACTATATAAACCTCACAGGTCTCTTCTTCATGTGTCCAGTGCTATATCACCCTCACAGGTCTCTTCTTCATGTGCCCAGCACTATATAACCCCCGAAGGTCTCTTCTCCATGTGCCCAGCGCTATATAACCCTCATAGGTCTCTTCTTCATGTGTCCAGCACTATATAAACCTCACAGGTCTCTTCTTCATGTGTCCAGCACTATATAACCCTCACAGGTCTCTTCTTCATGTGTCCAGTGCTATATCACCCTCACAGGTCTCTTCTTCATGTGCCCAGCGCTATATAACCCTCACAGGTCTCTTCTTCATGTGCCCTGCACTATATAAACCTCACAGGTCTCTTCTTCATGTGTCCAGCGCTATATAACCCTCACAGAGATGGTCTGGGGGTTTGACTTGAATAGTCAGTGTAACCCTGCCCCCACTATGCAATGGCGAGATTACTGGCATTGTGAAGCGGGGGGAGGGGAGCCACAATGACGTGATTCCACGCTAATTGCATCATCAGGAACGCCAGGGTAAGGTAGGCAAGTATGATTTTGGCCACGTGGCATCTGTGATGGTGTAGTACTGCAGGGGTAAAAAAAGAAAAGGCCTTATAGCTGTTGTGGAACTACAAGTTATATCTAGCCTGGCATCAGTTGCAGTGCAGAACTGCAGATTGCTTTCCTGTGCCGTGTATAAAGTGACTGTAGAATGGATGCACACAGTAAACATATTTGTCTACTTGTAGTAATGCACAAAGGTCCAGTAAAAGGAATCACTACCTGTGATGGTTATAAAGTTCTGAGGGCCTGATTCAGAGCCGCTCGTAAGCAGCCGCTGGTTCGCTCCGAGCGATGTTAGCACAACTGCGCATGCTCCCTCCGTCGTGCGCATGCGCAATTCGGCACCATCGACCCGCTTGCGAGCGTCCTGCGCTCGCGAGTGGGTCTGAATGACCCCCTGAGTACTAGGACACAGCATCGGTCGCACGTGGGCTGGATTAAGGGGGGGGGTGACACGGGCGGTCTACCCGGGGCCCCCACACACACAGAGGGGACCCCACACAGGGTTGGGGTGACCCTGCCGAGAACAGGTGTCCAGTGGCATCTATTCCCAGATGGAGGCTCGGCTGCCTCAGTCAGTGCTGCTGTATACAGCGCAGAGCAGCACCCGAGTCCCCTCATCAGCGTCACATGACACATCACGTCCATGACACTGAGGAGGGGGCTAAGGAGCAGCTCTGCTGGAATCAGGAGCTGAGCAATCAGGGGCGGGGATGGAGGCAGTAGAGCTCCGTGTGGCTTTGCTGTGGGGGTGGTTGGTGCGTGTGGCTTTGCTGTGGGGGTGGTAGGCTCCGTGTGGCTTTGCTGTGGGGGTGGTAGGCTCCGTGTGGCTTTGCTGTGGGGGTGGTTGGCTCCGTGTGGCTTTGCTGTGGGGGTGGTAGGCTCCGTGTGGATTTGCTGTGGGGGTGGTAGGCTCCGTGTGGCTTTGCTGTGGGGGTGGTAGGCTCCGTGTAGCTTTGCTGTGGGGGTGGTTGGTGCGTGTGGCTTTGCTGTGGGGGTGGTTGGTGCGTGTGGCTTTGCTGTGGGGGTGGTAGGCTCCGTGTGGCTTTGGAGTGGGGGTGGTAGGCTCCATGTGGTTGAGGGAAGGGGGGGGGCTAGGCTCTGTGTAGTTTGGGGGTGGAGTTGGTAGCCTTCGTGTGGCTTGAAGGGTCCTGAGTAAGCCTATGGTCTGAGAAGATGAAGCCATATTTCTTGTCAGGGGCGTTTCTAGAGAGGAGGGTGCCCGTGTGCAGTCTCCGACACGGGCCCCTCCTCTCCGCCTTGCGGCCTGCAGCGCACTGAAGTTGTGCGCGGCCAGCGCCGGAGTTATAGACTCTGGGCACTAGAGTGTGCGCAGAGTCTATTTTGTCTCCATAGGTCACCGGAAAAATGGCCGTGGCGGCCATTTTTTTTCCTGTACTCCGCATGCACAAACGTCGGGAAAATGGCCGTCGACGCCATTTTCCAGTCGTTTTACAATGCCGGACCCCCGCGCCGACGTGGGACTCTGGAGAGGTAAGTAATATTATGGGTGCAGGGTGTGCGGTGTGGGCCCCCCTGGACCCATGGACCCATGTTCCCTGCACACCCTGCACCCATTATAGATACGTCCCTGTTTCTTGCGTATGGGATCGCAGTTGCAGGGTGTGACATGCCCCTGGGACACGCCTGTATTCTGTGCTGCCACTTCCCGTTACACCCCCCAATCGCTCCCTGTCAGTAACCTGTACCCTGAGACAGGCATATGGCGGCTTAGGCACATACTGATAATCGCTCATCTGCGTAAACGTCATTGCGTATGTGTAAAACTCGGAATCAGGGCCTTAAGCGATAACAATCGGGACTCGTGCGCAGACTGAAAACATCGGGGCCTTACGTGCGACTTGACACTGCGCATTTATGAACAAGCTCCTGTAGCTCCGCACTCTGACAATTTTCTGCACAATGTAAGTACTAAGTAAAGACAGGATGAGGGGAACTAATTATACAGTAGTCTCACGGCGCCAAACCGGTCTCCGCCCACTCATTTGCATACAATGGCACTTGCATGACTAAGGGACTTGTAAGTAGGTTATAAAGAAAAAAAAACGAAATCAGAATTCAATAATCCCTGCCCCCAATTTACCCAAACTCCTCTCAGATTGGATCACCCACGCCCACATTCCTGGGATGTCACGCCCGCTTTACGATCGGCACTTACGTGGTAATGTCTAAGCACATAACTAACATTGCTGAAGGGAAGACTTGTGGTATAGGTGCTGTCCACCTCCTGGTGACTTGTGTCTCTGAGTATTCTCCTTTTACTAACTGCAGTGATTTATCATCAGTTTATGTATTTATATTATTACCAAAACGAGGTAACGTGCGGAGAGCTTTGTAGGTGTCCATTGCCCCCCTCCCAGGGGTTATAATTTGTGGGTGTCTGAGCCTGACGGCGCCCTCTCCCTCAGACGGCCCTGGCGCGCGCCCACTTGCAGCCCTGGTTTTGTGGATAATGTGTATCGGTGTGCCGCAGGCCTCCAGCGCAGTAAGGGTTACTAGAAGCGCTATAGAACAATGAACAAGCAGATGGAGGTGGAATTAGGGGTGTGACGGCAGCTTGGCTCCTGTGAGGTGAGGTGTGGCACCGGGAGCTCCCTGCAAAAGAATTTACCATCCTGAAGCTTGTGGACTCGGAGCTGCGTTCCCTCACGTGCTGAGCAAGGAATTGTAGAGAAATATCTCATACCAGATAGAGATCTTTGTTCTGTTATAACACGCACCATCGCCTGGTTACTAAATGTAAGTGCCGGATCGGCCTGAGAGATGGGAAAATGCTGTGCTGTCATTGCCTTTACATATATAGAAATACTGTACAGCAACGTCTGGTAGACAGCTTTTATATGTTTCACTTTTGGCAGTGAACCAGGATCAAGCGAGGCACGAGGCTCCGGCCAGAGGGCCAGTTCGTACCCAAGTGCAGCTTGACTGAATGTTTTTCCAACACTCAAAATGGCCGCCTCCATATAAGGCGACCTGTGGGGTTTCAAAAAGTGTGAGTGGATCGGTGTGAGAGAGGGCTGCGCTAACCGGCAGCGTCATCGGGCCTTAGGCTTCCGTTACATTTCACTTTCTATCACTAAACAGCACATTTGGTAATATTAGAGCAGGCGTCATATGTCTCCTGGGCTTCTGTCATCCCGACATCCAGCTCACTTCCTGCCGCTCTCATAGGACTGACAGTTCTCAGGGATATCTGTAGGGGCTCAGCCTTATCCTCCGGCTGCAGATGTCAGTGCCACATCCTCTGACAGACCCAGAATTGCCGCCCAGGGAGATGCTCAACAAGATCTAGTTGTCTGACTGGTGGGATCCTGGGATTTACAGGCGGAATCCTCTCTAACCCTCATTAGAGGCCCCTGGGACAGACTGGTCCGGCTGCCTCATGACCGCTGGTGGTTAAGTGCCAATATTTGTTCTAGAACATCTAATATGGCTGCCAGAATTTCCTTTCAATCCAGGGCCAAATTACTGCAGAGGAGGAGGGTGTGTGTCGTCTGTGGTGTCAGAGGACCTCAGGGCACTGCAACGCATCTTCTATAAATGTTACCTTATATAAGTCCCAGAGAATGAGAGTAGACCTAATTATCCTAGGACAGTCCTGATTTTTGAGAGCTGGGTCCTGTCTAAAATGGCCATGGTTTGGCTATACAGGGAGCAAGGGACTATGCTTTCCCACAATTCCCTTTAGCACAAGAGGGATGCATATTTAGACAAAATGTCAGGCTGTCAGTGTACAAACACTACTGACCTCATTGAATGCAAGGCACTATTTCCCAGTGCATTGATAACTAAGCTACGTTCTCATTAATATAGAATAAGAGCACAAACTGGCTGCCTATCCAGTCACTAGGAGTGACATCACTGAGACTATAACCTATCCTGACACGGTCATATTACTGACTTGTGACTGGATAGGCTGCATTCTCAGTGATGTCACTGGCTCCTAGTGACTGGATAGGCTGCATTCTCAGTGATGTCACTGGCTCCTAGTGACTGGATAGGCTGCACTCTCAGTGATGTCACTGGTTCCTAGTGACTGGATAGGCTGCATTCTCAGTGATGTCACTGGCTCCTAGTGACTGGATAAGCTGCACTCTCAGTGATGTCACTGGCTCCTAGTGACTGGATAGGCTGCATTCTCAGTGCTGTTACTGGCTCCTAGTGACTGGATAAGCTGCACTCTCAGTGATGTCACTGGTTCCTAGTGACTGGATAGGCTGCATTCTCAGTGATGTCACTGGCTCCTAGTGACTGGATAGGCTGCATTCTCAGTGATGTCACTGGCTCCTAGTGACTGGATAGGCTGCACTCTCAGTGATGTCACTGGCTTCTAGTGACTGGATAGGCTGCATTCTCAGTGATGTCACTGGCTCATAGTGACTGGATAGGCTGCATTCTCAGTGATGTCACTGGCTCCTAGTGACTGGATAGGCAGCATTATCAGTGATGTCACTGTCTCCTAGTGACTGGATAGGCTGCACTCTCAGTGATGTCACTGGCTCCTAGTGACTGGATAGGCTGCACTCTCAGTGATGTCACTGGCTCCTAGTGACTGGATAGGCTGCACTCTCAGTGATGTCACTGGCTCCTAGTGACTGGATAGGCTGCACTCTCAGTGATGTCACTGGCTCCTAGTGACTGGATAGGCTGCACTCTCAGTGATGTCACTGGCTCCTAGTGACTGGATAGGCTGCACTCTCAGTGATGTCACTGGCTCCTAGTGACTGGATAGGGTGCACTCTCAGTGAAATTCGTGGTTTAAAACCACCAAATGTGTGTTAGTGTCAGGTGCATTTTAAGGCACAGATTATATTTCATTAAGCGTGCTAATGGTATATGATTTCTACTCGACCTCCATAGACTGTGAGAACAAATCATATAGAGACACATCCTGCAAAGCCGCTGCAAGCCTTTTTGGTGATGGCTCGCGGGTAACTAAGCAAGCATCGCCTCGCCTTAGTCTAGTGCTGTGATGTAAATCCTTGCAGCGAATCCCCACGTATAATGTCCTTAGTTTCTGCAGACGCAGGGTGCGGCGTGCTTCCAACTCTCCACTCTCCTGTATACAAGCACCCCAGATGTGTTTACTTTACAGAGTGATACAAGACAGGTTTACCATACAAAGCTACAAACCAAATCCCAGGGATAAACAGCATGCGTTGCATGACGCAGTCACATACAGGAGAGACACAGACATTGCTATTGGGGTGATGGGGAACAGAGAGGTCCTCTTGTGAGACGGGGGTGACCAGCACCCAGCAAATGCTCAGAGACTGGTGATGTTCAGCAGAAAATGTGAAAGCTTGTGTTGCCCTCTGCTGGTCAGTGCTGGAACTCTATCCACCCAAATTAGTACACAACACACTGGCGTATTGTTCCTGCTCAGCGAAAATAAAGGAGCATTTATCTGATGAAAGTCAAGTTCATCTCTGATTCTGCGTTAACTCCTTCCTCCCCGGCCTGCAGACACGAAATGCCAGTTTCACTCCAGCACATACCGAATCAAGCCCGCCCCTCCACGCCCGTCTATGTATGCATTCTGACCCTACTTCCATACAGAAATCCCTAAATCCAACAGAGTCGGGGGCATACGGAGCGCAGCGGCAGTGGAAGGGTTACATTTCACTTGTGCTGTGATGGGATATTACATTGAAGGATGTTAGGGATTGTCACTAAACCAGAGATCATATGGGGATGCCAGAGGCGCCCAGCCTCAGCGGCAGTCCGTATAGGGAGCGCTGTGCCCTGCGATTGTAAGACTTTATAGGCATATATTATATGACAGCGCCCTTTCTCCCAGACAGTACATTACCACCTCTCTCTAACCGGTCCAGTACAGCGTCTGTGCTCAACATGCGTCATAAAGTGTTGGCGGCTTTAGAAACTCATTATAATGCTGCGAATGTGATAATAGTGAACTTTTTTTTGCATTGTAACTTTTTATAGCTTAGAGGATAAAACTAGATAAAATTGCAGAATTGAGAAACGTTATTTTTTTTTTTATTTTATCAGTGGCGAGAAATTAGGGACAGTTGGCCTATCAACTGACAGGGAGTTAGCACCTCATGAATATTAATCAGGTAGCGTCTCAGCCAGATCATGGATCCCTAGCAAAGTGAAAGTCTGTGTCGTGCTTTAGGCCATAATCTCCTGCGCTTTATAACTCCCCTCAGGGAGATCCAATCGGGAATTACAAGGTGCATGGTGGCACGATTCACGTCACTGCAGTCCCAACCCAGGCTGCGTAATTCCTGGGAGAACGGACACAATGATTTAGGGTGGTGGGTCAGGTCCGGGAGTGTGGTTTGCTCTCACCCATATTTGAGTGTATAGTATAGGCCAGGGGTCCTCAACGCCCATCCTCAAGTACCACCAACAGGACATGTTATGTGGATGTCTTTAGCCAGGCACAGGGGAGTTAGTGTATCTTGCTGGGCCAGTAATTATCCCACCAGCTTCCATAGACCGAGATCCTGAAAACATGACCTGTAGAGAAAACTTGAGGGGTGAGGGTGAGAACCACTGGATTAGGCCGCAAAAAAATGTTGATGCTATATCTAAGATGCGAAACGTCCGTCCTGGAATGCAAAATGGCGATGGACCTGCTGCGCACTGTGAATCCTGCCGAAATGTACAACGTTATGGGGCGTGAGTCCCCGGGGCGCAGAAGCTTGCACTGGCGGATAGGGTAGGAAATAAACTGGACAGTGAATGCATTGAAGGTGCCTGTAGGCTGGTCAGAGATCACACTCTGACGTGACCTTTGCAGTATTGCGCAGCGACCTTGTCGTTCCTCGCCGGGGTACCATCATCCGCGCGGTGACGCCATGCTTATTATACAGTGCTCAGTAAGGAATTTGCCATCAGCTTTATTTGACTACTGTATAATACAGGATGTAATGTTGGGCACAGGCGCCCCTGGATAGAGATGCCCAGGGTGAGGTCATTACTGGAGAATGTTGTTACTAACAGATCACGCGGATTTTATTCATAGCGTTGTGCTAACAGCTAATTGGCAGCCTGGAAGCCATGGAGGTGACCTCTGCTGTGCATCTCACAGTCTCTGTCCAAAGAAGGTCTTTCCTAGTATGATCAGCTCCTCCTGGTACTGCTGGTGTTCCACCTGCAGGAGGCGCTGTAGAGCCGCTCTACGAACCTGAGGAACACACACATCAGTTCACCACATAGATTGCAGCCAAACTGAGAGCCCCCCCAATATTTATTTGTAGAAATTCACCTTTAATCCATTGCCACATATGTTCAGCTGCTGCACCCACCGAGCCTGAATATACAATGGCAGACTGACTCCTGCTGTACTGAGCCTGACTATACAATGACAGACTGACTATCCTGCTGTACTGAGCCTGATTATACAATGACAGACTGACTCTCCTGCTGTACTGAGCCTGATTATTCAATGACAGACTGACTCTCCTGCTGTACTGAGCTTGATTATTCAATGACAGACTGACTATCCTGCTGTACTGATCCTGACTATACAATGACAGACTGACTATCCTGCTGTACTGAGCCTGATTATACAATGACAGACTGACTCTCCTGCTGTACTGAGCCTGATTATTCAATGACAGACTGACTCTCCTGCTGTACTGAGCTTGATTATTCAATGACAGACTGACTATCCTGCTGTACTGAGCCTGACTATACAATGACAGCCTGACTATCCTGCTGTACTGATCCTGACTATACAATGACAGACTGACTCTCCTGCTGTACTGAGCCTGATTATTCAATGACAGACTGACTCTCCTGCTGTACTGAACTTGATTATTCAATGACAGACTGACTATCCTGCTGTACTGAGCCTGACTATACAATGACAGACTGACTATCCTGCTGTACTGAGCCTGACTATACAATGACAGACTGACTATCCTGCTGTACTGAGCCTGACTATACAATGATAGACAGACTATCCTGCTGTACTGATCCTGACTATACAATGACAGACTGACTCTCCTGCTGTACTGATCCTGAATATACAATGACAGACTGACTATCCTGCTGTACCCAGCCTGAATATACAATGACAGACTGACTCTCCTGCTGTACTGAGCCTGATTATTCAATGACAGACTGACTATCCTGCTGTACTGAGCCTGATTATACAATGACAGACTGACTCTCCTGCTGTACCCAGCCTGAATATACAATGACAGACTGACTATCCTGCTGTACCCAGCCTGATTATACAATGACAGACTGGTTATCCTGCTCTACCGAGCCTGACTATACACTGACAGACTGACTCTCCTGCTATACCCAGCCTGATTATACAATGACAGACTGACTCTCCTGCTATTCTGAGCCTGATTATACAATGACAGACTGACTCTCCTGCTATTCTGAGCCTGAATATACAATTACAGACTGACTATCCTGCTGTACTGAGCCTGAATATACAATGACAGACTGACTATCCTGATGTACCGAGCCTGAATATACAATGACAGACTGACTATCCTGCTGTACTGAGCCTGAATATACAATGACAGACTGACTCTCCTGCTGTACTGAGGCTGAATATACAATGACAGACTGACTATCCTGCTGTACTGAGCCTGAATATACAATGACAAACTGACTCTCCTGCTGTACTGAGCCTGACTATACAATGACAGACTGACTATCCTGCTGTACTGAGCCCGAATATACAATGACAGACTGACTCTCCTGCTGTACTGAGGCTGACTATATAATGACAGACTGACTATCCTGCTGTACTGAGCCTGATTATACAATGACAGACTGACTCTCCTGCTGTACTGATCCTGAATATACAATGACAAACTGACTCTCCTGCTGTACTGAGCCTGACTATACAATGACAGACTGACTATCCTGCTGTACTGAGCCCGAATATACAATGACAGACTGACTCTCCTGCTGTACTGAGGCTGACTATATAATGACAGACTGACTATCCTGCTGTACTGAGCCTGACTATACAATGACAGACTGACTATCCTGCTGTACTGAGCCTGAATATACAATGACAGACTGACTATCCTGCTGTACTGAGCCTGACTATATAATGACAGACTGACTATCCTGCTGTACCGAGCCTGAATATACAATGACAGACTGACTATCCTGCCTTATCCTGAACCTGTCTAATGTGCTGGATGTGTCCACTCACCAATACCAGTTCCTTATTCGCCATCCTCAGTTCCTGACGCATCTGTGCGCTCTGTCGTCTCTGGATCCGACCGGCGATGGTTCCCATGGAGTCCTCCTTCCATGCATTGTGGATACTGAGCTCCTGCTCCCTGCCATCCGGGAAGGAGACAGAAGGAGGTAGTTAGGGCAGTTTTATGGTCAACAAAATGCACTTTACTTTCTACAGAGCGGAAATGTCCCTGTAGCAGGTGTAAGGTTGTATCCTCAGAGCTCAGAGGGGAAATTAGACATAGTAGCAGGTGTAAGGTTGTATCCTCAGAGCTCAGAGGGGTAATTAGACATAGTAGTAGGTGTAAGATTGTATCATCAGAGGGGAAATTAGACATAGTAGCAGGTGTAAGGTTGTATCAGAGTACGGAGGGGAAAGTAGACATAGTAGCAGGTGTAAGGTTGTATCCTCAGAGCTCAGAGGGGAAATTAGACATAGTAGCAGGTGTAAGGTTGTATCCTCAGAGCTCAGAGGGGAAATTAGACATAGTAGCAGGTGTAAGGTTGTATCCTCAGAGCTCAGAGAGGAAATTAGACATAGTAGCAGGTGTAAGGTTGTATCCTCAGAGCTCAGAGGGGAAATTAGACATAGTAGTAGGTGTAAGATTGTATCATCAGAGGGGAAATTAGACATAGTAGCAGGTGTAAGGTTGTATCAGAGCTCAGAGGGTAAATTAGACATAGTAGCAGGTGTAAGGTTGTATCCTCAGAGCTCAGAGGGGAAATTAGACATAGTAGCAGGTGTAAGGTTGTATCCTCAGAGCTCAGAGGGGAAATTAGACATAGTAGCAGGTGTAAGGTTGTATCCTCAGAGCTCAGAGGGGAAATTAGACATAGTAGCAGGTGTAAGGTTGTATACTCAGAGCTCAGAGGGGAAATTAGACATAATGAACAGAAACGAAAGATAGAGGGGGCGAAGATAGAGAGACCTATTTATCATTAAATATTTGCTGCATATTCCTCAAAAACACCAATTTTCGGAGGATACCTGCAAATATTTAGTATCCCCCAGATGTATTATATTTCCGACATCAGCCACAGCTCCCTAAAGTTTCTAAAGGGGATACGATGCTGTCAAATTTACCAAGCTCATTCCGGAGCTTGGCCCCAGCAGCTAACATATCTGAAGATGGCGTAAGCCGCTGCAGTCTTTGGGTTACACATCGCAAAACTTGCCGGGAAAGGGTTACGGGAGAAGCTTCTCTGGCAATGGCCGCCATGCATGCGTGGTCTGTATAGTCCGGCACAGGAGTAACGAGATGGACTCCTTTTGTGATGATGGGCGATGGTGAGATGTTATGCCTTCACCATAATCAGTGTAGGGATGGATACAGATGGTTCTCACCACCGATGTTTTTCTTACGTTGGTAGTGGATTTAACCATTTGATGGCGGCATTTCCGATGGCAGCCACCACCAAATGGTGTGGAAGCGATGTCTGTCCGATGTTAAAATACAGCTTTCTCTAGCTGTTACACATCGAGAACTTGTGTTTTGTGCAATGCACACCATTGCAAAGTTTTTTCATCAAATTCTTTTGATGCGATGGTTAGTTGCCATTGCATTGAATGTTACGATGGCGGTAGCCCAACCATCATTCGATGGCGGATTTCCGATGTCCATCCCTAAATCAGTGAGCATCATAATTTCAGTGGTTATTAGAAAAACATGTTAATTATAAGGGATAATACAGCAAATTATTATCGACAGTAGAAGTCAGCTCAGATTTTTGTGACCTGTGTAAAAGGGAATCAGTATGATTTACCACCGGCCGCATGGCTGGCGGTTCTAATCCCGACAGCGGAAGCCCGGCAGGGGTGAAGATTCCGAAGCTACAAAGGTAAGTACTAACTAACCTTTTTTTACACCCTAACCCTCCTTTAGGGGTGCCTAACCCTAACCTCCCCCCCCCCCAGGTGCCTAAACCTACCCCTCCCCTTCTCCGCAGCCTAATCCTAAATCTCCCGGGGAAGGGGGGTGCCTAACCCTAACCTCCCCCCGGGGTGCCTAATCCTAACCTCCCAGGGGGGTGCCTAACCTTAAGTCCCACCTGGGAGCCCCTAACCTAACGCGCGGCTGTCCGCGTCCGGCTTACCTTCGATCGGTAAGCCGGGTATCGGGATCCCGGCGTAGGTCTAATGACACGTCGGGACTTCGACGCCTGTCATTTGTACCTTGCCGGGATTAGACAGACGGGAAGCTGGCGGTCGGGATTTCATCAGTCGGCTTCCTGACTACTTCCCGTGTAAAAGATCATAGTGTACTGGTGTTTTCACGGGGAGTGATTTATAATATCCAAATAATTAGCAGTATACATCACTTTCTATATTAAATGTACTATCAATGTGCCAGGTGACATAAAATGAGGGGTATAGCGTACCCCATCTGCTTTTATATCGCTCTGCAATCGTAGCAAACTAACCACAGTGGAATGCAGGCTTCTAGACAGCCCGGAATAACAGCGACGACGGGCAGCGTAATACGGTTTCCTCCACTGCTCCACAAACAGGACATGTACGTTATTTATTTATGGCTAAAAAGCGTCATCCACTCTCCATAACACGTCACTTGAGAATTCATCGTCTTAGGCGGAACATTTTTTATTACTTATAACATTAGTAACCGCCGTTTAGACGTTCTAGCTGTGTGCGCGTTATGCAGAAGGCTGTTATACCGTTGAAGTTCCATCTCCGCCAGGCGCAGCAGATCGTTTCTCTGAAAGGGAAACACAACCAGTCAAATCACAAGACGATTTAGTGGGGTGATTTGGGGAACGGGGCAAGAGGCCTTCGTCTACTGACCTGGGTCATGCTCTTTGTGTGTTGTAGCACCTTGGTGGTCAACATCATCACCAGCGTCTGAGGAGACAGAGGAGAAAGGGGAACTCCGCCTCTATGGACACGACAGCGCTGCCAATACTGAACACACATGGGGCATAGAGGCTGTGCATTCAACCTTCTGCAAAGGGCAATTGGGGAAGTTGCCCATAGCAACCAATCAGCTCCTAGCTGTCATTTATCAAGTACATTCTATAACATGATAGCTAGACAATGTTTGGCTGCTATAGGCAATGTCTCCACCTGCCCCGTAGTCCGCACCAGTGATGGGCCACCGGCTTTCCTCCAAGCCTTCACTTGCTGCCTCCAGCTCCCTCTTGCTTTGTTCTAGTTTGTAATATGTAAGGCGGCTGTCATGTTACTACAGATAGGTGTCTCTCTTTCCTTGATGAAATATATTAATTGCTGTTGAGACAAGGAGAACCGCGCGGCCCTTATGAATGTTAGAGGAAGAACCGTTACTAGGGGTGAGCAGTGACATTGCACAGGGCGCTGCCCCAAGGTCTTTGCTTCTGACCTGTAACGGCACCCTACCACTGGTATGGCTGTGTAATAAGCCACTGCTGCCCCTTTTGCACTACCCCAGGGTTGGAGAGCCAACTAATATAGGCAATAAATGAAATCTCACTCTGATCGGGGTCTGTAGGTGGGGAGAATACACACAGCACAGCAGCACAGAGTATTTCAGGTTATGTCACAAAGACTGGTGCTGGGATGGCAGGATCGATAATGCAGGAGACGGGTCCTTTATGTGAGCGGCTTCATGACCAGGTGCGTGAGGGGGAGTGCACAGTATTAGTGTAAGCACATCCCATTACCGATGATGACCTAAGCGCCAGCCAGGTGTTACAGTAACATAGGGCATGATTCACAGATGTACGCTAATGCTATTGCAGCTGTGACACCGCACTCCGCTGCTGCGCAAAGATGTCCAAATGTCGCAGACGCAGGGGGATGTATGGAGACTTCTGCAGCTTTGCAAATCCCAGCATCTGTGTACAAAGGCTCAGCATCGGTTCCAGACACTTCAATGATTGGACTTGAGTAGCGCTACGGTAGCGCAGAATGGTGGCGTGTATGGAGTGTCGGAGCACTGTCACTGCGCATGTCCCAAGCACGGTCACAACACATCTGCGTTTATTTCCACCACCTCCCATTAATCACACAAATAGTCGCTGCAAGCGATTACGGTACCATGACGCATGCGCCACACGACTCATATGCATGCACAGACTGCTGATTATCGCGCAACTACATCTCAGGTGCTTAAGCTGTTTAAAGCCACTAGGGGCAAAGCTATAGGGTAGGTAGGTGAGGAGGGTGGTACTATCATTTGTCTGTTCACATTTTGGGAGTTAAGTTACAGATGTAAAAAGTATTCATCAATTAGGCTGATTTACACTAATTCAGGGCGCTCAGGTGTGGGCTATAGTATACACACATATATATATATATATATATATAATCTCTATATATACATACACACACACAGGCATTCTATCTATGGGCAAAACCTGCATAGGGCAGCTGTGGGTTCAGACATTATATAATCAGATATAACACGGAGGTCATGGGTTTGAGTCTAACTAGAGCCCTATCTGTGTGGAGTTTTTATGTACTCCTTATCATTGCATGGGTTCCTCCAGGTGTTCCAGCTTCCTTTCACACTCCAAAAATATACTGGCAGCCTAATTGGCTTCAGACAAAAAATAACCATAGTGTGTATATGTGTGTGTACATGTGATAGGAAATATAGATTGCAAGCTCCACTGGGGCAGGGACTGATGTGACTGATATATCACTGTAAAGCACAGCAGAATTTGTGTGATATTTTATATATATATATATATATATATATAAAACGGTTAATAAATATGCTATGTAAATGATAATAAATAAGTGTAGTACCCACCTTGCAGCCAGGCACATGTGTGCTCCTGCTTCCAGGACTGTTACCTTGGTTACTGTCAACAGAAACGCTGGTCTAGTTGTCACTTCCTTAGCAATCGGGGTAGTGTCTGTATAGTTTTTTTTTAAATAAACTTTATTGACACTATTGTTTAAATAACAGGTTTGCCTAAGTGACATGAAAGAGACTCGTGCGTCATGAATGGAGGACAAAGCTGAGTCCATTGTGGCAGGTGCGTAAGTTCATACCAGAATCCTGGAGACGAGACAGTTGTTGGTGCCCCTTCCACTCGCATTCACTCCCAACATCAGTCCCAGCAGCACTCACATGTACTCCCCCAAACCCACATTTACTACCAACACCCCAGCAGCGCCCAGTCACACACTCTCCTCCCCCTGCATTCACTTCCAACATCCCAGCAAGGCCCAGCCACACAGTCTCCCTCCCTTACATTCACTTCCAACACCCCAGCAGCACCCAGTCACACTCTCCCTCCCTTACATTCACTTCCAACACCCCAGCAGCACCCAGTCACACTCTCCCTCCCTTACATTCACTTCCAACACCCCAGCAGCACCCAGTCACACTCTCCCTCCCTTACATTCACTTCCAACACCCCAGCAGCACCCAGTCACACTCTCCCTCCCTTACATTCACTTCCAACACCCCAGCAGCACCCAGTCACACACTCTCCCTCCCCTGCATTCACTTCCAACACCCAAGCAGCACCCAGTCACACACTCTCCTCCCTTACATTCACTTCCAACACCTCAGCAGCACCCAGTCACACACTCTCCCTCCCTTACATTCACTTCCAACACCCCAGCAGCGCCCAGTCACACACTCTCCTCCCTTACATTCACTTCCAACACCCCAGCAGCACCCAGTCACACACTCTCCTCCCTTACATTCACTTCCAACACCTCAGCAGCACCCAGTCACACACTCTCCTCCCTTACATTCACTTCCAACACCCCAGCAGCACCCAGTCACACACTCTCCCTCCCTTACATTCACTTCCAACACCCCAGCAGCGCCCAGTCACACACTCTCCTCCCTTACATTCACTTCCAACACCCCAGCAGCACCCAGTCACACACTCTCCTCCCTTACATTCACTTCCAACACCCCAGCAGCACCCAGTCACACACTCTCCCTCCCTTACATTCACTTCCAACACCCCAGCAGCGCCCAGTCACACACTCTCCTCCCCCTGCATTCACTTCCAACACCTCAGCAGCGCCCAGTCACACACTCTCCTCCCTTACATTCACTTCCAACACCCCAGCAGCACCCAGTCACACACTCTCCTCCCTTACATTCACTTCCAACACCTCAGCAGCACCCAGTCACACACTCTCCTCCCTTACATTCACTTCCAACACCTCAGCAGCACCCAGTCACACACTCTCCTCCCTTACATTCACTTCCAACACCCCAGCAGCACCCAGTCACACACTCTCCCTCCCTTACATTCACTTCCAACACCCCAGCAGCGCCCAGTCACACACTCTCCTCCCTTACATTCACTTCCAACACCCCAGCAGCACCCAGTCACACACTCTCCTCCCTTACATTCACTTCCAACACCCCAGCAGCACCCAGTCACACACTCTCCTCCCTTACATTCACTTCCAACACCTCAGCAGCACCCAGTCACACACTCTCCCTCCCTTACATTCACTTCCAACACCCCAGCAGCACCCAGTCACACTCTCCCTCCCTTACATTCACTTCCAACACCCCAGCAGCGCCCAGTCACACACTCTCCTCCCTTACATTCACTTCCAACACCCCAGCAGCACCCAGTCACACTCTCCCTCCCTTACATTCACTTCCAACACCCCAGCAGCACCCAGTCACACTCTCCCTCCCTTACATTCACTTCCAACACCCCAGCAGCGCCCAGTCACACACTCTCCTCCCCCTGCATTCACTTCCAACACCCCAGCAGCGCCTAGTCACACACTCTCCTCCCTTACATTCACTTCCAACACCTCAGCAGCACCCAGTCACACTCTCTCCTCCCTTACATTCACTTCCAACACCCCAGCAGCGCCCAGTCACACTCTCCCTCCCTTACATTCACTTCCAACACCCCAGCAGCACCCAGTCACACTCTCCCTCCCTTACATTCACTTCCAACACCCCAGCAGCACCCAGTCACACTCTCCCTCCCTTACATTCACTTCCAACACCCCAGCAGCACCCAGTCACACTCTCCCTCCCTTACATTCACTTCCAACACCCCAGCAGCGCCCAGTCACACACTCTCCTCCCCCTGCATTCACTTCCAACACCCCAGCAGCGCCTAGTCACACACTCTCCTCCCTTACATTCACTTCCAACACCTCAGCAGCACCCAGTCACACTCTCTCCTCCCTTACATTCACTTCCAACACCCCAGCAGCACCCAGTCACACTCTCCCTCCCTTACATTCACTTCCAACACCCCAGCAGCACCCAGTCACACTCTCCCTCCCTTACATTCACTTCCAACACCTCAGCAGCACCCAGTCACACACTCTCCTCCCTTACATTCACTTCCAACACCCCAGCAGCGCCCAGTCACACACTCTCCTCCCCCTGCATTCACTTCCAACACCCCAGCAGCGCCTAGTCACACACTCTCCTCCCTTACATTCACTTCCAACACCTCAGCAGCACCCAGTCACACTCTCTCCTCCCTTACATTCACTTCCAACACCCCAGCAGCACCCAGTCACACTCTCCCTCCCTTACATTCACTTCCAACACCCCAGCAGCACCCAGTCACACTCTCCCTCCCTTACATTCACTTCCAACACCCCAGCAGCGCCCAGTCACACACTCTCCTCCCCCTGCATTCACTTCCAACACCCCAGCAGCGCCTAGTCACACACTCTCCTCCCTTACATTCACTTCCAACACCTCAGCAGCACCCAGTCACACTCTCTCCTCCCTTACATTCACTTCCAACACCCCAGCAGCACCCAGTCACACACTCTCCTCCCTTACATTCACTTCCAACACCCCAGCAGCACCCAGTCACACACTCTCCTCCCTTACATTCACTTCCAACACCCCAGCAGCGCCCAGTCACACACTCTCCTCCTCCTGCATTCACTTCCAACACCCCAGCAGAACCCACTCACTCTCCCTCCCTTCATTCACTGCTGTCCCAACACCCCAGCAGCACCCAGTCACACACTCTCCCTCCCTTACATTCACTTCCAACACCCCAGCAGCGCCCAGTCACACACTCTCCTCCCCCTGCATTCACTTCCAACACCCCAGCAGCACCTAGTCACACACTCTCTTCCCTTACATTCACTTCCAACACCCCAGCAGCACCCAGTCACACACTCTCAGCCTCCTGCATTATTTGCCAACACCCAGACACTCACTCTTCTACCCTGCATTCACTACTCACACCCAAGCACACTCTCCTCCCCTACATTCACTTCCAACACCCCAGCAGAACCCACTCACTCTCCTCCCTTACATTCACTTCCAACACCCCAGAAGAACCCACTCACTCTCCTCCCTTACATTCACTTCCAACACCCCAGCAGAACCCACTCACTCTCCCTCCCTTCATTCACTGCTGTCCCAACACTGCAGCAGCACCCAGATACACACTCTCCTCCCTTACATTCACTTCCAACACCCCAGAAGAACCCACTCACTCTCCTCCCTTACATTCACTTCCAACACCCCAGCAGAACCCACTCACTCTCCCTCCCTTCATTCACTGCTGTCCCAACACTGCAGCAGCACCCAGATACATGTTCCTCTCCCAATTAACTACCAACACCCCAGCACACAAATACTACCTGCTGTTGATCAGGGTCCTCCGTTCTTGCACCAAACTGGGCAGATGTCTGGCTTACCCCTCCTCATGCACCATATAATATAAATAACCACCATACATGATAAACACAGGACGGGAGAGGGAGAAAAAGAAATGGAGCAGATTTCTGGGAGCACTTTAAATATAGTGAATTAATGGACATTGTACCATGTAATATAAACTTGGAAGTAACTCACAGCGACGCACATTTTAGTAAACCCAGATGTCCCCTCAATGTCATTAATTTAGGACAGAAATGAGTGTAACCCAAGCGATATTTACAATCACTGAAGAGGAGGTGTAATTGCAGCAAACATACATTAGGTGGCGTTGCAGCATGGACACCTGCTCCCGCGGTCGGTGGAGGTGAGCATCCTGTATGCAGCCATCTTCTATATAAACCCGACAGCTGAAAAGATCATTGAACCTAATTCACTCTCAGAGTGCTAAGATAAGTTCTGTAGGTGTGGACGCAGAACTCAGACGAGGGATAACTCATGTTCCGATTTAATACTGTACATGAAAGTTACAAAAGATAAACACCCCAACGCCGGGTGTAAAGGTCAGGGACGAACGGGGCTTATTTACAAATCCATATGTACAGTAGTTAAACTAAACCAGCAAATACATCCTGAAGGCTTTGAGCCAGTGACCAGTGGGTGCAACATGCGGATTGTTGGGCATCACTGCACCGAGTTCAAATGTCAACGTTTGGAGTCATTTAGCTGCATCTAATCAGCGACCCCCCCCCCCCCCTCCTTGGCCAGTCGTAAAGCTAAACTCCAACAATAACAGGGTTTATTTGAGGGCTTCCTACCGATCTGTAGTCATCCAACTCTTAGAGAATGAGATACGACACTGCCACAAGAGTGAAGATAACCTCCACGCATTTCGCCGACTATGAAATAATACTGTTATTTCTCTGTCTTGTGAGAAAGTTCATGACCCAGCGATGACCACAAACTTCCTCCAGGGGCAGCACTGCTCATGTTGTCCTGCAGAGGGAGCTCTCTCAGAAAAATAACTAGGGACCCTCTGATGTGGGGAGAGGGGGGTCTCACAGGACCAACAAAACAGGGTCCGCCAGAGTCACAACGTGCTTTCTAACGTATTGTAGTTGTCTTTAAAACTCTTTAACTCCAGGAAGTGTTTCGGTCTCTTGGTCTTCTGGCTGGAGGGCAGGTAAGTCACTTGGATGGTGGGGGAACCGGAGGTCTCCGGGGAGGAAGTCAGGTCTCTGGCTGCCGACTGACGCTGCCGATGGCTTCCCGCCTCTCTGGACTTCACACTGGGGGAAATAAGGCAGGAAAGATTATTATCCCCACATGGAACCAGAACTGACTACAAGGAGAGGACAAAGACATCTTACAATGCAGACAGCTCCGTCAGCGCCTCCAAAAACTTTTCATGATCCGTTTTTCCGTACACCTAGTAACGAAAGGAAGGGTTACCCAGAGTGACCCGATTATACATGGGGATGAACCGTAATTAGGAAAATACTAATTAATACACAAGTAAATTATTGAGCTATCTGGGATCTGTACAATTTATGTCTTTACGCTGGGTGAACGCAGGACTACGGCCACTCGTACCCTCCCCAAGTGACCCCAAGTAAGAGCTATCGAGTGAAAGTAGGGCCAAATTAGCCCATATTGTCATATAGCCAATGGAAGAGGGAATGTAACTTATACATTAATATATAACGTTCACTAAACTAGAGAAATTGTATACGTACATTATGTGTCAAAATAACAATACACATTATAGGACATATTGAGGGGGCGCAGTGACTGGTTGAAAGCAATTAGGACCTCATTCAGAGTCGGTCGAAGCGGCCGCACGATCGTACGGGAAAAGGGGCCGGATATGCAAATGATTCCCTCGCACGTTGCGTCCCTAAGTTCGGATCGGTAGTTGGCCGACCAAGGGGAGGAAGCGGCCGGAAGACAAAAAAATACGCCCCCTTCTCGTACGCATTACACGTCATCTCCGGCATATAAGGATTAATCGAGACCATCGGGAACCATCGGCACTGGTCGTAGAGCTTAAGGTTGACCATACCCTCTCTATAGCTCTACGATCATGTCAGTGTAAAAACCTCCCATGTCACATGTGCCATGACGCTACTTTGTTAATTATGCACTCCCATAAACCGTATGCACTCCCATAAAACGCCGTTCGCATAATTAGGCACGCCTGCGTTCGGATCTCCACTCCCCGTTTTCAAGCACCTTCCCCTGTTACCACCCACAAACGCCTCAATCTGTCACTCAAACTACCGACCTGGCTGTGTTCAAGGAGAGAAATTTGTGATCGTAGCGGCTAGTTTGCGCACGCGCATTGCGAACTTTACGCATGGGCAGTATAGCGAACATCGGTGGCGTACGACTGTGCGGCCGCTTCGACCGACTCTGAATGAGGTCCTTATAACCTTACAAAGTTTGTTTTTTCAAAACCATTGTCACCTAACTATGCAGCTTACAGACTGATGGCTCCGGCCACAGGGGTGGAACTGGTGACATGAAACGTAGCAGAAATGTCCTGCTTTGCCATTTCAGATTTTTGTCCTATCCCATCATCACTTCTGCATGTGAGACGATGGATTTAAGGGTTTGGGATGGAGCGGAGCTCAGTCAGGACAAAGCTGAACATCAGCCTCATCCATGCAAAGATCATTGAATAAATAAACGACAGCCCAGAAACACCACAGTGTTAGGACTGGGTGCTCTTACCCCCGTGCCATATCGGGCAGAGTCGTATCGGTCCAGCAGGGTATCCAGCAACGTCTTGCGCACGCTCCTGAAGGGCGAGCCAGTGTTCCTCATCTCTAGCAGGTACGCCCGGAAGTTCTTTCCAACTAAAGACTTGGGGTACTTGCGGTTCTCCTGGAATGGGATGTCTGCGGCACAGAAAGGGGCTCACTGTGTAGTGTGTAAGAGACTGATACATACTGTACTATATAATACACGGACAGCGTGGAAGACATTTCTCCCACATCACTATTTCGTCATTTGTCCTATAACCATCATAATCATTTGTGCTTCAAAATGGATCACCCCGGCAATGTGTGCGGAGATGGTTAATGTAACATTGTACACCATACAGGGACGCACCACTACTACTATTCTTACTACTAGGGAGAACAATAGAAGACAATAGCCGCAGTATTTCACATTTTATATATTATTCCCTTTATTCACACTCTATCGTTTTTACAAATATTTCACCTATTGATGATATCAAAGAGATAGATTTATAATACATACCAATAAAGATTTATTATTATAATAATCATTTCATCCTATGAAATGCTCTTCCTTTTCTACTTGTTATTCTGGTTAATATAACATACATGGAGATGAGATCCTCACAAATGACCAGGGCGATCACAATGAATCACAATATATAAGGACCAGTCATTAGCCAGGGGGCTAGCTATTGTGCTCAGATTGCAGGTTTTTTTTATTTGGTCTTCCCCCACCTTCCTGCCTATGTGGCCCCCTCCCTCCCCATCCGTCTCCCTCACCTCTGTCTCCCTCATCTTTTTCTCCCATTCCCGTTATACTGTCCGCCCTAAGTCTGTTCTCAGCCAGACAGACGTAGTGTGGAACTATTTCTTAAAGGGGTGAGGGGGAGGTGGTACAGAAGGGGTTGGATGGGCCCTCTATATTAGCATACAGTGGCTTGTGGGCAGGCCGCAGGAGGCGTTAGGTGGGGGGGCTTACTATATTAGCATACAGAGGCTTGTGGGCAGGCCGCAGGAGGCGTTAGGTGGGCGGGCTTACTATATTAGCATACAGAGGCTTGTGGGCAGGCCGCAGGAGGCGTTAGGTGGGCGGGCTTATTATATTAGCATACAGTGGCATGTGGGCAGGCTGCAGGAGGCGTTAGGTGGGGGGGCTTACTATATTAGCATACAGAGGCTTGTGGGCAGGCCGCAGGAGGCGTTAGGTGTGCGGGCTTACTATATTAGCATACAGTGGCTTGTGGGCAGGCCGCAGGAGGTGTTAGGTGGGCGGGCTTACTATATTAGCATACAGTGGCATGTGGGCAGGCCGCAAGAGGGGTTAGGTGGGCGGGCTTACTATATTAGCATACAGTGGCTTGTGGGCCGGCCGCAGGAGGGGGTAGGTGGGGGGGCTTATTATATGTGCAAACAGTGGCTTGTGGGCAGGCCGCAGGAGGGGGTAGGTGGGCGGGCATACTATATTAGCATACAGAGGCTTGTGGGCAGGCTGCAGGAGGGCGGGCTTACTATATTAGCATACAGTGGCTTGTGGGCAGGCTGCATGAGGCGGTAGGTGGGCGGGCTTACTATATTAGCATACAGTGGCTTGTGGGCAGGCCGCAGGAGGGGGTAGGTGGGGGGGCTTACTATATTAGCATACAGTGGCTTGTGGGTAGGCCGCAGGAGGCGATAGGTGGGCGGGCTTACTATATTAGCATACAGTGGCTTGTAGGCAGGCCGCAGGAGGCGTTAGGTGGGCGGGCTTACTATATTAGCATACAGAGGCTTGTGGGCAGGCCGCAGGAGGCGTTAGGTGGGCGGGCTTACTATATTAGCATACAGAGGCTTGTGGGCAGGCCGCAGGAGGCGTTAGGTGGGCGGGCTTACTATATTAGCATACAGTGGCATGTGGGCAGGCCGCAGGAGGGGGTAGGTGGGCGGGCTTACTATATTAGCATACAGTGGCTTGTGGGCAGGCTGCAGGAGGTGTTAGGTGGGCGGGCTTACTATATTAGCATACAGTGGCTTGTGAGCAGGCCGCAGGAGGGGGTAGGTGGGCGGGCTTACTATATTAGCATACATAGGCTTGTGGGCAGGCCGCAGGAGGCGGGCTTACTATATTAGCATACAGTGGCTTGTGGGCAGGCTGCAGGAGGGGGTAGGTGGGCGGGCTTACTATATTAGCATACAGTGGCATGTGGGCAGGCCGCAGGAGGCGTTAGGTGGGCGGGCTTACTATATTAGCATACAGTGGCTTGTGGGCAGACCACAGGAGGGGGTAGGTGGGCGGGCTTACTATATTAGCATACAGTGGCTTGTGGGCAGGCCGCAGGAGGGGGTAGGTGGGGGGGCTTACTATATTAGCATACAGAGGCTTGTGGGCAGGCCGCAGGAGGCGTTAGGTGGGCGGGCTTACTATATTAGCATACAGTGGCATGTGGGAAGGCCGCAGGAGGGGGTAGGTGGGGGGGCTTATTATATGTGCAAACAGTGGCTTGTGGGCAGGCCGCAGGAGGGGGTAGGTGGGCGGGCATACTATATTAGCATACAGAGGCTTGTGGGCAGGCTGCAGGAGGGGGTAGGTGGGCGGGCTTACTATATTAGCATACAGTGGCTTGTGGGCAGGCTGCATGAGGCGGTAGGTGGGCGGGCTTACTATATTAGCATACAGTGGCTTGTGGGCAGGCCGCAAGAGGGGTTAGGTGGGCGGGCTTACTATATTAGCATACAGTGGCTTGTGGGCAGGCCGCAGGAGGCGTTAGGTGGGCGGGCTTACTATATTAGCATACAGTGGCTTGTAGGCAGGCCACAGGAGGCGTTAGGTGGGCGGGCTTACTATATTAGCATACAGTGGCTTGTAGGCAGGCCGCAGGAGGCGTTAGGTGGGCGGGCTTACTATATTAGCATACAGAGGCTTGTGGGCAGGCCGCAGGAGGCGTTAGGTGGGCGGGCTTACTATATTAGCATACAGTGGCATGTGGGCAGGCCGCAGGAGGGGGTAGGTGGGCGGGCTTACTATATTAGCATACAGTGGCTTGTGGGCAGGCTGCAGGAGGTGTTAGGTGGGCGGGCTTACTATATTAGCATACAGTGGCTTGTGAGCAGGCCGCAGGAGGGGGTAGGTGGGCGGGCTTACTATATTAGCATACAGAGGCTTGTGGGCAGGCCGCAGGAGGCGGGCTTACTATATTAGCATACAGTGGCTTGTGGGCAGGCTGCAGGAGGCGTTAGGTGGGCGGGCTTACTATATTAGCATACAGTGGCATGTGGGCAGGCTGCAGGAGGGGGTAGGTGGGGTGGCTTACTATATTAGCATACAGTGGCTTGTGGGCAGGCCGCAGGAGGCGTTAGGTTGGCGGGCTTACTATATTAGCATACAGTGGCTTGTGGGCAGGCCGCAGGAGGGGGTAGGTGGGCGGGCTTACTATATTAGCATACAGTGGCTTGTGGGCAGGCCGCAGGAGGGGGTAGGTTGGCGGGCTTACTATATTAGCATACAGTGGCTTGTGGACAGGCCGCAGGAGGGGGTAGGTGGGGGGGCTTACTATATTAGCATACAGTGGCATGTGGGCAGGCTGCAGGAGGCGTTAGGTGGGCGGGCTTACTATATTAGCATACAGTGGCTTGTGGGCAGGCTGCAGGAGAGGGTAGGTGGGCGGGCTTACTATATTAGCATACAGTGGCATGTGGGCAGGCCGCAGGAGGCGTTAGGTGGGCGGGCTTACTATATTAGCATACAGTGGCTTGTGGGCAGACCGAAGGAGGGGGTAGGTGGGCGGGCTTACTATATTAGCATACAGTGGCTTGTGGGCAGGCCGCAGGAGGGGGTAGGTGGGGGGGCTTACTATATTAGCATACAGAGGCTTGTGGGCAGGCCGCAGGAGGCGTTAGGTGGGCGGGCTTACTATATTAGCATACAGTGGCATGTGGGCAGGCCGCAGGAGGGGGTAGGTGGGCGGGCTTACTATATTAGCATACAGTGGCTTGTAGGCAGGCCGCAGGAGGGGGTAGGTGGGGGGGGCTTACTATATTAGCATACAGTGGCTTGTGGGCAGGCAGCAGGAGGCGTTAGGTGGGCGGGCTTACTATATTAGCATACAGTGGCATGTGGGCAGGCCGCAGGAGGGGGTAGGTGGGCGGGCTTACTATATTAGCATACAGTGGCTTGTGGGCAGGCCGCAGGAGGCGTTAGGTGGGGGGGCTTACTATATTAGCATACAGTGGCTTGTGGGCAGGCTGCAGGAGGGGGTAGGTGGGCGGGCTTACTATATTAGCATACAGTGGCTTGTGGGCAGGCTGCAGGAGGCGTTAGGTGGGCGGGCTTACTATATTAGCATACAGTGGCTTGTGGGCAGGCCGCAGGAGGGGGGGCTTACTATATTAGCATACAGTGGCATGTGGGCAGGCCGCAGGAGGCGTTAGGTGGGGGGGCTTACTATATTAGCATACAGTGGCTTGTGGGCAGGCTGCAGGAGGGGGTAGGTGGGGGGGCTTACTATATTAGCATACAGTGGCTTGTGGGCAGGCCGCAGGAGGCGTTAGGTGGGCGGGCTTACTATATTAGCATACAGTGGCTTGTGGGCAGGCTGCAGGAGGGGGTAGGTGGGGGGGCTTACTATATTAGCATACAGTGGCATGAGGGCAGGCCGCAGGAGGGGGTAGGTGGGCGGGCTTACTATATTAGCATACAGTGGCTTGTGGGCAGGCAGCAGGAGGCGTTAGGTGGGGGGGCTTACTATATTAGCATACAGTGGCTTGTGGGCAGGCCGCAGGAGGGGGTAGGTGGGCGGGCTTACTATATTAGCATACAGTGGCATGTAGGCAGGCTGCAGGAGGCGTTAGGTGGGCGGGCTTACTATATTAGCATACAGTGGCATGTGGGCAGGCCGCAGGAGGGGGTAGGTGGGCGGGCTTACTATATTAGCATACAGTGGCTTGTGGGCAGGCCGCAGGAGGCGTTAGGTGGGCGGGCTTACTATATTAGCATACAGTGGCTTGGGGGAGGCCGCAGGAGGTGTTAGGTGGGCGGGCTTACTATATTAGCATACAGTGGCTTGTGGGCAGGCTGCAGGAGGCGTTAGGTGGGCGGGCTTACTATATTAGCATACAGTGGCTTGTGGGCAGGCCGCAGGAGGGGGTAGGTGGGGGGGCTTACTATATTAGCATACAGTGGCATGTGGGCAGGCCGCAGGAGGGGGTAGGTGGGCGGGCTTACTATATTAGCATACAGTGGCATGTGGGCAGGCCGCAGGAGGCGTTAGGTGGGGGGGCTTACTATATTAGCATACAGTGGCTTGTGGGCAGGCCGCAGGAGGGGGTAGGTGGGCGGGCTTACTATATTAGCATACAGTGGCATGTGGGCAGGCCGCAGGAGGCGTTAGGTGGACAGGCTTACTATATTAGCATACAGTGGCTTGTAGGCAGGCCGCAGGAGGGGGTAGGTGGGAGGGCTTACTATATTAGCATCCAGAGGCTTGTGGGCAGGCAGCAGGAGGCGTTAGGTGGACGGGCTTACTATATTAGCATACAGTGGCTTGTAGGCAGGCCGCAGGAGGGGGTAGGTGGGAGGGCTTACTATATTAGCATACAGAGGCTTGTGGGCAGGCCGCAGGAGGCGTTAGGTCGGGGAGCTTACTATATTAGCATACAGTGGCTTGTGGGCAGGCCGCAGGAGGCGTTAGGTGGGCGGGCTTACTATATTAGCATACAGTGGCTTGTGGGCAGGCCGCAGGAGGGGGTAGGTGGGCGGGCTTACTATATTAGCATACAGTGGCTTGTGGGCAGGCCGCAGGAGGGGGTAGGTTGGCGGGCTTACTATATTAGCATACAGTGGCTTGTGGACAGGCCGCAGGAGGGGGTAGGTGGGGGGGGCTTACTATATTAGCATACAGTGGCATGTGGGCAGGCTGCAGGAGGCGTTAGGTGGGCGGGCTTACTATATTAGCATACAGTGGCTTGTGGGCAGGCTGCAGGAGAGGGTAGGTGGGCGGGCTTACTATATTAGCATACAGTGGCATGTGGGCAGGCCGCAGGAGGCGTTAGGTGGGCGGGCTTACTATATTAGCATACAGTGGCTTGTGGGCAGACCGAAGGAGGGGGTAGGTGGGCGGGCTTACTATATTAGCATACAGTGGCATGTGGGCAGGCCGCAGGAGGCGTTAGGTGGGCGGGCTTACTATATTAGCATACAGTGGCTTGTGGGCAGACCGAAGGAGGGGGTAGGTGGGCGGGCTTACTATATTAGCATACAGTGGCTTGTGGGCAGGCCGCAGGAGGGGGTAGGTGGGGGGGCTTACTATATTAGCATACAGAGGCTTGTGGGCAGGCCGCAGGAGGCGTTAGGTGGGCGGGCTTACTATATTAGCATACAGTGGCATGTGGGCAGGCCGCAGGAGGGGGTAGGTGGGCGGGCTTACTATATTAGCATACAGTGGCTTGTAGGCAGGCCGCAGGAGGGGGTAGGTGGGGGGGCTTACTATATTAGCATACAGTGGCTTGTGGGCAGGCAGCAGGAGGCGTTAGGTGGGCGGGCTTACTATATTAGCATACAGTGGCTTGGGGGCAGGCCGCAGGAGGGGGTAGGTGGGCGGGCTTACTATATTAGCATACAGTTGCTTGTGGGCAGGCCGCAGGAGGCGTTAGGTGGGCGGGCTTACTATATTAGCATACAGTGGCATGTGGGCAGGCCGCAGGAGGCGTTAGGTGGGGGGGCTTACTATATTAGCATACAGTGGCTTGTGGGCAGGCTGCAGGAGGGGGTAGGTGGGCGGGCTTACTATATTAGCATACAGTGGCTTGTGGGCAGGCTGCAGGAGGCGTTAGGTGGGCGGGCTTACTATATTAGCATACAGTGGCTTGTGGGCAGGCCGCAGGAGGGGGGGCTTACTATATTAGCATACAGTGGCATGTGGGCAGGCCGCAGGAGGCGTTAGGTGGGGGGGCTTACTATATTAGCATACAGTGGCTTGTGGGCAGGCTGCAGGAGGGGGTAGGTGGGGGGGCTTACTATATTAGCATACAGTGGCTTGTGGGCAGGCCGCAGGAGGCGTTAGGTGGGCGGGCTTACTATATTAGCATACAGTGGCTTGTGGGCAGGCTGCAGGAGGGGGTAGGTGGGGGGGCTTACTATATTAGCATACAGTGGCATGAGGGCAGGCCGCAGGAGGGGGTAGGTGGGCGGGCTTACTATATTAGCATACAGTGGCTTGTGGGCAGGCAGCAGGAGGCGTTAGGTGGGGGGGCTTACTATATTAGCATACAGTGGCTTGTGGGCAGGCCGCAGGAGGGGGTAGGTGGGCGGGCTTACTATATTAGCATACAGTGGCATGTAGGCAGGCTGCAGGAGGCGTTAGGTGGGCGGGCTTACTATATTAGCATACAGTGGCATGTGGGCAGGCCGCAGGAGGGGGTAGGTGGGCGGGCTTACTATATTAGCATACAGTGGCTTGTGGGCAGGCCGCAGGAGGCGTTAGGTGGGCGGGCTTACTATATTAGCATACAGTGGCTTGGGGGAGGCCGCAGGAGGTGTTAGGTGGGCGGGCTTACTATATTAGCATACAGTGGCTTGTGGGCAGGCTGCAGGAGGCGTTAGGTGGGCGGGCTTACTATATTAGCATACAGTGGCTTGTGGGCAGGCCGCAGGAGGGGGTAGGTGGGGGGGCTTACTATATTAGCATACAGTGGCATGTGGGCAGGCCGCAGGAGGGGGTAGGTGGGCGGGCTTACTATATTAGCATACAGTGGCATGTGGGCAGGCCGCAGGAGGCGTTAGGTGGGGGGGCTTACTATATTAGCATACAGTGGCTTGTGGGCAGGCCGCAGGAGGGGGTAGGTGGGCGGGCTTACTATATTAGCATACAGTGGCATGTGGGCAGGCCGCAGGAGGCGTTAGGTGGACAGGCTTACTATATTAGCATACAGTGGCTTGTAGGCAGGCCGCAGGAGGGGGTAGGTGGGAGGGCTTACTATATTAGCATACAGAGGCTTGTGGGCAGGCAGCAGGAGGCGTTAGGTGGACGGGCTTACTATATTAGCATACAGTGGCTTGTAGGCAGGCCGCAGGAGGGGGTAGGTGGGAGGGCTTACTATATTAGCATACAGAGGCTTGTGGGCAGGCCGCAGGAGGCGTTAGGTGGGGGGGCTTACTATATTAGCATACAGTGGCTTGTGGGCAGGCCGCAGGAGGCGTTAGGTGGGCGGGCTTACTATATTAGCATACAGTGGCTTGTGGGCAGGCCGCAGGAGGCGTTAGGTGGGCGGGCTTACTATATTTGCATACAGTGGCTTGTGGGCAGGCCGCAGGAGGGGGTAGGTGGGCGGGCTTATTATATTAGCATACAGTGGCTTGTGGGCAGGCCGCAGGAGGCGTTAGGTGGGCGGGCTTACTATATTAGCATACAGTGGCTTGTAGGCAGGCCACAGGAGGGGGTAGGTGGGAGGGCTTACTATATTAGCATACAGAGGCTTGTGGGCAGGCCGCAGGAGGCGTTAGGTGGGGGGGCTTACTATATTAGCATACAGTGGCATGTGGGCAGGCCGCAGGAGGCGTTAGGTGGGCGGGCTTACTATATTAGCATACAGTGGCTTGTGGGCAGGCTGCAGGAGGTGTTAGGTGGGCGGGCTTACTATATTAGCATACAGTGGCTTGTGGGCAGGCCGCAGGAGGGGGTAGGTGGGCGGGCTTACTATATTAGCATACAGTGGCTTGTGGGCAGGCCGCTGGAGGCGTTAGGTGGGCGGGCTTACTATATTAGCATACAGTGGCTTGTGGGCAGGCTGCAGGAGGCGTTAGGTGGGCGGGCTTACTATATTAGCATACAGTGGCTTGTGGGCAGGCCGCAGGAGGCGTTAGGTGGGCGGGCTTACTATATTAGCATACAGTGGCTTGTGGGCAGGCTGCAGGAGGGGGTAGGTGGGCGGACTTACTATATTAGCATACAGTGGCATGTGGGCAGGCCGCAGGAGGCGTTAGGTGGGCTGGCTTACTATATTAGCATACAGTGGCTTGTAGGCAGGCCGCAGGAGGTGTTAGGTGGGCTGGCTTACTATATTAGCATACAGTGGCTTGTGGGCAGGCTGCAGGAGGGGGTAGGTGGGCGGGCTTACTATATTAGCATACAGAGGCTTGTGGGCAGGCTGCAGGAGGGGGTAGGTGGGCGGGCTTACTATATTAGCATACAGAGGCTTGTGGGCAGGCTGCAGGAGGGGGTAGGTGGGCGGGATTACTATATTAGCATACAGTGGCTTCTGGGCAGGCCGCAGGAGGGGGTAGGTGGGGGGGCTTACTATATTAGCATACAGAGGCTTGTGGGCAGGCCGCAGGAGGCGTTAGGTGGGCGGGCTTACTATATTAGCATACAGTGGCTTGTGGGCAGGCTGCAGGAGGTGTTAGGTGGGCGGGCTTACTATATTAGCATACAGTGGCTTGTAGGCAGGCCGCAGGAGGGGGTAGGTGGGCGGGCTTACTATATTAGCATACAGTGGCTTGTAGGCAGGCCGCAGGAGGGGGTAGGTGGGCGCGCTTACTATATTAGCATACAGTGGCTTGTAGGCAGGCCGCAGGAGGGGGTAGGTGGGCGGGCTTACTATATTAGCATACAGTGGTATGTAGGCAGGCTGCAGGAGGCGTTAGGTGGGCGGGCTTACTATATTTGCACACAGTGGCTTGTGGGCAGGCCGCAGGAGGTGTTAGGTGGGCGGGCTTACTATATTAGCATACAGTGGCTTGTAGGTCGGCCGCAGGAGGCGTTAGGTGGGCGGGCTTACTATATTTGCACACAGTGGCTTGTAGGCAGGCCGCAGGAGGTGTTAGGTGGGCGGGCTTACTATATTAGCATACAGTGGCTTGTAGGCCGGCCGCAGGAGGCGTTAGGTGGGCGGGCTTACTATATTTGCACACAGTGGCTTGTAGGCAGGCCGCAGGAGGTGTTAGGTGGGCGGGCTTACTATATTAGCATACAGTGGCTTGTGGGCAGGCCGCAGGAGGCGTTAGGTGGGCGGGCTTACTAGATTTGCATACAGTGGCTTGTAGGCGGCCTGCAGGTGGGGGGAGCTGGAGCTCCGGCCCTATGTCAGTCTAGGAAATGGCAGCGCTGTACATTTTCTATCACACTCTATTGGGCTTATGTAATAGGCTGCAAGATACAGGGTCTGGCGAATCCATCCGTGATTTTTATCAGGCAATGTGTGCTGGCACTTAATGGTTTCACAGTACCACTCTATAGTATAGGTGTAATGAAGAAGGAGATACAGAGGGGGAGATATATCAAACCTTGGAGAGTGAGAGAGAGTACCAACCAATCAGCTCCTGTCACTTTGCAGTACGTGTGTGAAACATGACAGAAGCTGATTAGTTGGTACCTTATCTCTCCAAAGTTTGATGCATCTATCCCACAATCCACAGCACAGTGCCACCTAATGGCTAGATTACAGAATGCATGCACAGCATCACCAAAGAAGCGTTCTCAGTACTCAGTCACCAAGATCTGCGAACCCATTTACCGCAAAGGCGTTTACCCGAATCTTTAACAGCATCCAGCGTCTTCATCCTGTACAGATAGTTGTAACAGCCTGGAAGACAAAGGCAGAGGTGAGGCCAGAGGAGACCCTGCAGTCTATGCAGAGGGGGAACACACGCGTGTGATGGCACATACCGTCCTGACCTGGCGTGTCCAGCTGGACCATCCGGTCATCTCCTTCCGCCAGGAGACGGGGCTCAAACTTTATGTCCTGGACCTTGGACAGCCGGTTATCTATCTCCTCCTTTAAGTCCTTAGAATGAAGAGAACAAGACAATGTGAGAAGATGGTGAAGCGGTGGCATTTCCCCGTCATCACCTGCTACGCCCAGTCTGCGTACCTTGGGGGCATTGTGCCCCACCGGGACGTGGGGTCCTCTGCGAGACTTCATGGCAAAACGCATTATCTGTCTCTTCACAAAGATGAACAGAAGGACGAACACCTGCAGTAAGAGAGGAAGGTGGGGATACGCATGTAACAATATATAGGTGGGTCCCCGCCATCTCATCACTGACCCCCTGTATATACCTCTAATATAATTTTCAGCATCACTAGTGTCCATAGTGTATTGGGGGAAACCAACATACTCACTGTCCCATGAATACACTTGTGATATAACTATAGTCATGCCCTAATCATCACCCGTCTGGACTACTGCTACCTCCTGTTCTCTGATTTTCCTGTCTGCTGCCTCTCTAAACTCTGTTTAATCTACTCGCCCTCAAACTAGGGGGGTGCACAATCCGCAGCTTCCCTGGACCCTCCGCAGCCCAACATACAGCAGCGTGTGCTGGGCTGGGCAGAGAGGCTCCTGCACTGACCAGCACCCGTCTCCTCTCCTTCCCTGCACGATGTGCGGCTATACAGCGGCGGTGGACAGGTAACAATTGCTTTCACCCTCTCTGCTCCTCAGAGGGTCATCTTGCCTCTGCACCGATTACCTCTGTGCAGTGCGCTCGTCTGCAGAGGCTCCAATGAAATGGCAGAACCGGCACTGGCACATTGCCGATCCTCAGCATCTCATCACACTTCCATGGGGAGGAGCTGGACCAACACTCATCCGCAGCCTCTGCTGCCTTTCCGAGGTCCAGAGGAGGGTGTGCGACAGTCACTCCCTACCTGGACAATCCGCTGAACAAGACAGGACCCTTCACACTTGTCTCCCCCACCATCTTAGAGGCTGCCTTCTGAAGGCCCAGGGACTCAGGATCCCTTCATCACAGGGACTAGTGGAGTCTCTGTTAGTGCATAGTCCGCAGTCTGTTTCTCTCTGCGTAAAGGTCTTAGGGAATATGCGCACGACCTGCGTGGCAGAGCAATTCGCATTGGTTTATCTCACGGGAGTTTCAGATCAAACTAATTTTGAGATGAAAGAAGTCACACCGACATGTGCCCTTATAGTTCATCAGACTATCTCCAGAGGTGCATCAGTCACTCCTCTGGTGGTCGAGGGTCAAAAATCTAGACATGTGTTGTCCCTTTGCCAACTGGGATTGGACATACTGTGACAATAGACGCCAGCCTTCAGGACTGGTGGGAGAGGTCATCTTTCAGTGCCGCTTTGAGGCAAAGCTCCCTATAAATGTACTTGGAATCAGAGTGGTGTTCAACACTTCAGCAAGGGGAAGCTAGCTTTTGTGAGGGGAATGCTATAAAGATCCAGTCACGCAATGCCTCATTCACCAGTGAGGCACTAAGAGCTTCCTTGACATGAGAGAGAAACAATCAGGATCATGTAGGGCGGAGTGGGATGTTACACCTCCAGTGGCTGTCTTCATACCTGGGGTGGAAAACTTTTAGCCGCTGGCATGCCTCCCAGCCCAGGGATGGTCCCTTCACCATGAAGTCTTTCACCAGATTGTGGAAAGGTGGGGTAAGCAAGACATTGGCACAATGGCATCTCAGCTTAACTACAAGGTGAAGGCGTTCTTAGCTACACCATGTCGTCCTTGGGACTTACGGCTGATTACCTACTCCCTTCAGTAGCGATGCTCCCATGCATGACTTTGGGGGCACAAGGTCGTGGTACATGGACTTTCTCAAAAGGGCTTCTCTAATATCATGGTTCAGACAATACTACAAAGAGCGAGCCAGGAACTATCACTGGGTGTAGCTACATCTCCTGGTGTAAAAGTGAGTGTTTTCCTACCTGTTCTTCTCAGGTGACCCCTCTACTACTGTACTTTAAGGAAGGTCTGGTGACCGGAGACTTAGCACTCCCTTTTACCTGAGATACAGGGTTTCCTACAGCAAATGATGCTTATGCAACCTACACCCCCCCCCCCCCCATGAGACCCTTGGGATATTACACCTTCCTCCCTCTGAAACTTGAATTTGCTGTAGATAAAATTCTTTATCTGGAAGGCAACCTTTTTTTAGCTATCTGTACAGCGAGGAGAGCTTCAGGAGATCTCTGTCTCTCAGACCTCCACGTCTAACTTTCCAAGAGAACAGGGCTGTATATCACCAATAAGTTATTGAGATATCCGGATGTAATTTGATCAACATAATCATTGATCCTTATATGCATGATGTTGTAAATTGCAGCTACTTATGTCACCTTGTTTCGTTTCATGATGGACAAAATCAAAGCCCGCAGTATTATTAAGTTCCCCCATTTGAAGGGTAACAGAGCCTGACAAATTCACGATGAGATGGTGGCTGTTTACGGTGATGACACTGTTGTAAGGTGGAGAAGGAACTTTCAAACTGTACACATGTCCCTCTCAGATGAGCCTCAATCCGGGAGACCCTCAATCACGGATGATCTTGACACAGTGAAGAAAGTGAAGGCTCTTGTCCATGAAGACAGACAACTAACCATTGGAGAGATAATGAAAGACGTTGGTCTTGGTTATGGAAGTGTGTGGAAGATTATGCATGAGCAACTGCACATGTCTAAAGTGTCATCACGTTGGGTTCCCCTCTTGCTGACTCCATTTCACAAGCAAACTCCATGTGAACTTTTGCATCGGATGTTGACTCTGTTGGAGCAGGATGAAGGTGATTTCTTTGCACGTCTCATGACTATTGATGAATGCTGGATCTACAGTTATGATCCGGAGATCAAAGAAATGAGCAATGGAAACACTCCTCCTCAACCCTCCCACAAAAGGCTAGGGTGCAGAAATCTGCAGGGAAGGTCATGCTGACCATTTTTGGGCCTGTAATCCTAACCGAAGGGTCAGACCACCATCAGCGCTTACTACTGCACTCTTCTGCAGAAATTGTGAGATGCCGTGAAAGAAAATCGCAGTGGTATGATCAGCAAAGGCATCCGTCTCCTAGCCGACAATGCACCCGCACATTCCGCCCCAAGTATCTGCTGTGGAAGCCGACAGGTGTGGCTATGAAACTTGGCCCCACCCCCCCTGTTCGCCTGATCTCGCACCCAGCGCCGTCTTTCTCTTCCCTGAGATGAAGTAGCCACTTTGGGGGTGGGAGATTTGACAACACAAATGATGTCATTCTGGAAGTGTAACAGAGGTTATCGAGACAATCGCAGGACTTCTATATTGATGGGTTGCGGAAGGTCAGGAAACGCTGGCAGTAATGTGCGGCTCTGCAGGGTGACCACGTGGAGAAGACTTAGGTTCAGCATACCACATTTATTTATTACCAGTTATTCATATAGCGCACACATATTCCACAGCGCTTTATAGAGAATATTTGGCCATTCACATCAGTCCCTGCCCCAGTGGAGCTTACAATCTATATTTCATAACACATGCTCACAAACATACACACTATGGTAAATTTTGAGGGGAGCCAAGTAACCTACCAGTATATTTTTGGAAACCGGAGGAAACCCACGCAAGCACATTTAGGGCCGTCGTGGGAATCGAACCCATGACCTCAGTGCTGTGAGGCGGTAACGCTAACCGTTACACCGTCTGTGTTGCTCATTTACCTTCTATCTCATTCTGTTCATGGCGATAACTGAAAATGTATGATACCCCCTCGTATAGTGTGCGTGTGAGCACCTGTATATGGTGTATGCTGCCTATATATAGTGTATGGGGGTCTCCTGTATATAGTGTATACTCCTTATTAGATAAGGGTTCCCTGCAGCACCTTGTACAATACATAATGTACCTGGTATATATTATATAGTGTGCATGTTGGCTCGTATGTAGGGCCCGATTCCCAGATTTACGCCAATGAATTAGCAACTGCGATCTCTTACGGAGTGAATTTGCGAAAAAATGCTAATGTCCTCCAAAGCTTAACCGAGCATAGGACCTTCTTATATCCGTCAAACAACGTGCATCAGAGCAAACATCGGGAACATTGACGCACATCGGGAGCCACGCAGCATGTAAGGCAGCTCTGACCAGCCGCAAACACAGCGTCTCTCCTGACATGCAGAGAGCTCTCATGCTGCGCAGGAGAACGCAATGGCTAATTTATACACGCCCATGAAACAGCATTTGAACGGTCAGACATAGGGATGGACATCGACGGTCGAGGTTTGCCGACCATCGATGTTTTTCTTGTGATGGTAGTGTTTTACCATTCAATGGTGGCATTCCGATATTTGCAGCTATCAAATGGTAAATATTCGATGGTGTTGTGATGGTTTATTTTTGTTTTGTTTTTTTAAGCTGAGAGCTGCGCTGTGACTGCCTGTAGCTCTCAGCATCGAGCATCTTGCCCGGCCCCCGATCCCACTCCCAGTTTCGTCCCCTGCCAGCCCTGAAATAGGACTATTGCGCAAGAAGTTTTGGGCTACCGATGTCCATCCCTAGTCAGACACGCCTGCATTTCCATAGCCACCCCCCGATACCTACGCCAAACGCTTACGGGAGCCTCACTGTATATAGGGAATGTGTTGTCCCCCTGTATACATGGTATGTGGTATCCCCTGGATATAGTGTATTGGGGAACCCCCAGTATATAGAGTATGCTGCATCCCCTGTATACAGGGTAAGGGGGTCCCCTGTATATAATGTATGGGGGCACCCCCAGTATAAGGTATGTGGCATCCCCTGTATACAGTGTATGGGAGAACCCCCAGTATACAGGGTAAGGAGGGGACCCATGTATATAGTGTATAGGGGAACCCCCAGTATACAGGGTAAGGAGGGGTCCCCTGTATAGTGTATAGGGGAACCCCCAGTCTACAGGGTAAGGAGGGGTCCCCTGTATATAGTGTATAGGGGAACCCCCAGTATACAGGGTAAGGAGGGGTCCCCTGTATATAGTGTATAGGGGAACCCCCAGTATACAGGGTAAGGAGGGGTCCCCTGTATAGTGTAACCCCCAGTATACAGGGTAAGGAGGGGTCCCCTGTATATAGTGTATAGGGGAACCCCCAGTATACAGGGTAAGGAGGGGTCCCCTGTATATAGTGTATAGGGGAACCCCCAGTATACAGGGTAAGGAGGGGTCCCCTGTATAGTGTAACCCCCAGTATACAGGGTAAGGAGGGGTCCCCTGTATATAGTGTATAGGGGAACCCCCAGTATACAGGGTAAGGAGGGGTCCCCTGTATATAATGTATAGGGGAACCCCCAGTATACAGGGTAAGGGATCCCCTTGTATATAACGTATAGGGGAAACCCAGTATACAGAATAAGGGGGTCCCCTGTATATAGTGTATAGGGGAAACCCAGTATACAGAATAATGGGGGTCCCCTGTATATAGTGTATAGGGGAAACCCAGTATACAGAATAATGGGGGTCCCCTGTATATAGTGTATAGGGGAAACCCAGTATACAGAATAATGGGGGTCCCCTGTATATAGTGTATAGGGGAAACCCAGTATACAGAATAATGGGGGTCCCCTGTATATAGTGTATAGGGGAACCCCCAGTATACAGGGTATGGGGGACCCCCTGAATATTAGGTACGGGAGGCCCCTGCGTATGGTGAGTATGCCCCCCTGTACATGGAGGCACCGCCTCCTCCTTACCAGGCTCCCATAAGCCATGATCAGCACCACGTTGACCCCGGACAGCCAGTTGCTCTTATTGGGCGCCATCTCCCCGCTGCCAGCGGCGCTTCCGCGTTCCCGCAGGTCAGGTGGTGACCTCCCAGGGACGAAGCCCCTCCCCCCACTCCTCCAGCCTACCAGCGGCCGAGCGAGAGGTGGAACGCAGCGCGCGTCGGGGGGCGGAGCGGCGGCGAGGTCACGTGGTGTGTGAGAGAGCAGAGGGGGCGGAGCGGCGGCGAGGTCACGTGGTGTGAGGAGAGAGCGGAGGGGCCGCAGGTAAGGACGGAGCGCGGCTGCCGCACGGTGGGAGGGGGAGACCTGGGGAGCGAGGGAGGGGAACCGGGCTCAAGCCGGGCCCGGAGAGGGGGAGGGAAGCTTGGGGGACCGGGCCGGAGACACACAGGTTCCCCGTAGCCTCTCATCCGTCCCGCGGCCTACGGGCCGGCCAAAGCCTCGGGCTCGATTAGGGATCCCCGCCGCCCATCTGCACCTTTACCGGCGACTAGCACCCGGCCTGTGAGACCCATCCCCGGGGTTTCCCTCAGTCTGATGCCAGCCAGATGGGGGCGGACAGCCGCGTGTGAGTGGCCCTTGGCTCCCCGGAGCCGCTGCCGGCCGCAGACAACCGGTGTCAGGCTGAGAGCTCACCCAGGGGCCTCCCGCACCCCCCACCCCAGCTCCTGGGGAACTGCGTTCAGCCCCAGCCAGTCCCCTCTTCTTACCATGCTCAGGGCTTTCTGGGGCTTGTAGTTCCCCAGCTGCCAAAGAGCCACAGGTTGGGCCCCTGCACATATTACGTGAAGCTCCCTATACTCTACGCCAGTGGTGTCAAACTCGGGCCCTCCAGCTGCAGTGGAACTACACATGCCAGCATGCAGTGCCACAGTTTTACTATTAGGGCATGCTAAAACTGTAGCAGGGCATGTTGGCATATGTAAGTTGAAGGGCCCGAGTTTGACACAACTGCTCTATGCAATGTACCCAGTGTGTGACTTTACCATAGAGACACTGTAACCTGGGCTCCGGAGCTTACACTCTAATGAGGGTAATGCGGTGCAGGATGGGGTCAGTGAGTGTTGGCTGCCAGGGATTGTGAGTTAGTGACGCCCTGAATGTGATGCCCAGGGCACTGCGTTGTAGGTGACTGCCCCTTCCCTGGCACACGGGTTAGGTAACGGGCTGTGCAAGCCTCCCCTCATCTACCTACCTTACCCCAGGGAACGTGTCTGCTGCCTTACAGCCCGGGGTGGGGAGCAACTAGCCCTGGGCTCCCCTGTTCCCTCAACTCAGTTTCAAGGTGGTAAAAAAAAAAAAGTAAAAATACTTGGTTGTGCATCACTCGCACTCTTATTTTTCTCAAGGATGACTGCTTTAGTATCGACCTGGGGTATAGCGACCTACACCCCCCACCTCGGCGTCTTTGTGATAGTAACTTTGCTATCTGAATTCTAGATCATCTTCTAGACCAGTGGCATCAAACTCGGGCCCTTCAGCTGCAGTGGAACTACAGATCCCTGAATGCACTGCCAGTTTTGCTACTAGGGCATGCGAAAACTGTGGCAGGCATGCTGGGATATGTAGTCCCACAGCAGCTGGAGGGTCCGAGTTTGACACCACTGTTCTAGACTATCTCCGCAAATACCCGTGCCAGCCATGTTTTCAAGTCTTCCCATGTGTTCCTGATCCAGGACTGTTACATAGCCTGTTAGAGTTACTTAGGGAGAGGGCTAGATTGTATCCTTAAATAGCCCGCAGTGACACGTGAGGCCCGTCCGTCCCCCCTACTGACTGAGCAGCTGCTGTGAGGTGTCAGTGCTAGGAGCCACCATCCAGTTGGGTTCAGAAGTCTTCGTATGTTTTACTTATATTTGCTTATTCCAGGCTCTGTCAACCTACATGAAGCTTAGTTGTTCAATAAGTAACATCTAACAAGCAATATAGGTGTCTCAGTGGTCTTTTATTATTCTTTATAAAGAGCAAATTACGGAGGCATCTTAATGCAAATAAGATACGGAAAGCCGTGGCCATATGAGCTTACGCTCTAAGAGGTGCTGAGAAGAACGGGTCCATATGGTGGTGGATTAGTGTCTCTGTACCAAGTCACTTCTCACATCCCGACACGCACTCCTTTTGCCATTTTTAACGTAATTTCCCGGCCTCAGCAGGTTCACGATCACATTGTTGCGTTCTGCATCCGGTTATCGTTTCTCCGTTAGGTGCACATGGCCTGCGCCATTAATAATCATCTAGTTTTTGTTTTTCTTTGCAGAGCTGTAACTTGTAAATACTGTTATTTGTATATACTGTAAATGATGACCTCGGTGGCGGCAAATCGTGCCCGGGGCAACTGGGAACAGACGCAGACACAAACTCAGACACAGCACAAGCAGAGGCCACAGGTACGGGTCCCCTGCGGCGGCGAGTAAGTCCTGCGCGGTAGGAGGTGATTGCGCCTCTCACGCTGTTTGTCTGTCGCCCTACTAGGCCACTGCTGAGCAGATCAGACTGGCACAGATGATCTCAGATCAGAATGATGCCGACTTCGAAGAGAAAGTAAAACAGGTGAGCTAGCGCCCTTTTCTCTGTCTATCATGTCATCCTGCCGATCAGTGCACGAGGGGTCTAGTATAAGGCCATGTGCGCCAGTAGCTGTGCTCCGTCACTGAGTGATTATCTTTTCCCTCTCTCTCTGCAGCTGATTGACATTACAGGGAAGAACCAGGATGAGTGTGTGATCGCGCTACACGACTGTAACGGGGATGTCAACCGAGCTATTAATGTCTTGTTGGAAGGGAACCCAGACACCGTAAGTGCCAGCGCTAACATGGTTACGTCCGCTCTGTTGCTTGTTTAAATATACTATATTACAACTATGGTTTTAGGGTAGAAGAGGATGGTCAAAAATGTTAAAAGAAAAAAATATATAATCTGTTGAGAACCATTCTGTGATTGCTCACCCTGCACACTGCCATATTTTTGTAATAGACCAATCTGGTTTAAATCTGCATAATAAAACGGGCCGCTGATAGACATGGCGTTATTGCGGCTGCAGAGTGTGCGCATAGCATCTAACGCTCTTGCGTACGTGCGAGCTAGGAAAGGTTTTCTTCTGGGGTAACGCAGAACACCACCATTTTGTTATATGAAATGAGGAAGTGGTGATGATTGATTAGATTAGATGACAGCGTGGTACTTCCTGTTTAGGCTCTAGAACACGCTGCAGTCTGGCAGCCCTCCGATAGAGCAGCGTTAAGCAGTAAAGGCCCAGACTGGGTGGAATTATGTCCTTCATGGGGCTTAGAAGTGGCCTGTATTCAGCCGCTCCCACAGATCCTCCCTACAATACCCTCCATGTAGGTCACTTTTTCCAGACCAGACCTCTCTGGTGACACATCCTTTCCCTTCAGTATAAATTAACCACCTGAGGCTCATTACGCTCTTGCAGGGCACAGATGTAATTACCGGCCACCTGCTTACGGTTCTATGTCTCAGCCGCAACAGATGCGGAGTTATATCTGTAATGGGTAAATGTATGGGGGAAGTTGCCCGGAAATCAGTATATTCTGAATTTATTTGTTTTATGGGGGAGCTATTCCACAGTTATTTGCGTCTGCAGCCCAGGAGTATTGACCCTGGTCTGCAGTACTGGGGAACACAAGTGTAGGGCGGTCATGTATTATCGCCGGTTTTCTGTGAGCTGCGAGTAGTTTGTGCTAGAATTGTCTTCTCACCCTCAGCACTCATGGGAGATGGTGGGTAAGAAGAAAGGTGTTTCTGGGCAGAAGGAGGCCGGACAAGCGGAGCCCAGCGAGGAGACCCGGGAAAACAGAGAGAGAGACTTCAGTCGCAGGCGCGGAGGAGCCGCCCGGAGGGTCCGAGGGGGCAGTCGCGGGAGAGAGTGTAAGCCACCTTGTCTTGTCCCGCCTGGTGGTTCACAGGGCCGCGGAGCTAGGATGCCCCGTCCTCTGCTGTGCTCTGCCCAGCGGGCCTCTGTCTATTAAGTGTTTATGGGATCTTGGCGGAGCCAGTGTTGCTTATTTTCACCCTTGGCTTCTTTCACTTCCAGTTCGGGCACAGGAAAACGGTTTGGAAGGATGCAAGAGTGGTGGCTCTTCTGGCAGAGGCACAGAGAGGGGGCGCAGAGGGCGCGGGAGAGGCAGAGGTAAACGTCTCTGATTCATGGGGGCACTGTTCCAGTGGGCTTACAGTCGAGTGGTACAATAGGTGTTTCTAACTAGTGAGCTTAGCAGTCTGGTCTACAGTGTGACCGGTCTTCGATTTAGGGACACTAATGATTACTGATGTTCAGTACTAATGGGGGCTGTGGGAGTTTAACTTTCTTCATCTCGGCCTCCAGGGGGTTCAGGAAGAAGGGGCGGACGATTCTCAGCACAGGGTATGGGGTATGTACATACTACTACTTTCCCTCTATGCTGGTGGGTGTTTTTATCGAGACCTTCCCTTGACTCTGTGGTGTTCTCTGTTCCAGAACTTTTAACCCAGCGGACTATGCGGAACCCTCCAGTGGAGAAGACCATTACGGCAACAGTAGCACATGGAACAACGCTGCTAGCTTTGAGCCTGACGATGGAACAAGTAAGGTTGCCCTGCTTCCTCTGCCATCAGCCCACCTAGCCAATGTGTCCGGAATGTGCTAAGATGTTAATAAATATGAATAGTATTTGCTCCCTTCGTAATGAGTGGCCGCAGTTATCCCAGTTCTCCCAAGTCCGTCCCACCCCTCCCCCCCTCCTTCCCCGTGCCTGGTCTGTTTTTCACACGTTGGGGTCAGCTAAGGAGTCAGCACCAGTAGTTGGGGTTTATATTGAAGCTTGTCTACAACTAGAGGGGGTAATATATATTGGTTTGGTGGAAAACGTTCTGGCTGGGCTCACTCCGAGGGGCAGGTTAATGGAGAACCCAGTGCTAGGGGGGTAGGGGTGGGGGGAGGCCAGTCGACTTCAGAGTAAGTTCTGAAGCTTGGGGGTAAATTGGGCGTGGATAGATGGGGGGTGAGGAAGGAGTTTCGGGGGACAACCTGCACTTTGACTCAATCTGATCTTTGTCTTTTTTTTTTTTTTTTCCCTTTTTTGTTTCAGGACTTGATTACATTGGGGGTGAGGGGCCAAATTATCCCCGAAAATTTTCCACTGCTCCTGGTATGAAACATCCAGGTGCTCACATTGCCCCTGATAACCTTGTTATTCCTGTATCTGATTGTTGTGTACAGCTAATCCCTGGCCTGAGAGGTCATACAGTGCAGACGGGCAGCTGGCATGTAGATATGGTGGTGTGGGGGTGGAGACACTGCGCCAGTACCCAGCACAGATGGTTATGGTCCACGGGATGGGTCTGGGTCTTCACCTCCGGAACTGTGGGACTTGTAGTTCATTACCAGATCTTGGGTGTCTGCATATAAAGAGAGGGCTGATCGTCGTGGAGCGTGAGCTCCCCGGACTGGTTAAGCGAGTGCGCTGTGGTGGTTTAATTACAGCGCTTCTCTTGTCCAGCCTACGTGACTGCTCCTAGACGGACAGAAATTGCTTTGTGTTAATCCAGTTTGCAGTGTGTTGTGTGATCTGCTGCTAGCTGCAGATTTATCATTGCTGTGCAGAGATCTATATGGCTTGGAATCAGTAGTAAAGTAGCTGCTTTACGGCCCACAGTAAAGCGCTGTTAAACCTTAAATACAAGGTGCCTTATTTGGAAAAGCGAATTATAACGTTCCTGATCTTATCTGATAGAGCTGAGGGGTAAGATTGCATTTTTCCACCGCGCACTTCCGACGCTGACCGCAGTGTCGGCTTGAGAGTCTGGCTGACAACAGAGAGCAGTAACCTGCGAATAAGTCCCGAGTGTCATGCTCGCTTTATACTGGGTCTACAGCAACTTGTATTTTACGTTTAGCGGCCATTTACAGTTGACGCAGATATTGCTGAATGTTTGTATATAGTTATCTGGATTACTTTACCTGGAGAGGTGAATGTACGTGGATTGGGCTCTGTGGCCCTAGACTGGAGTACTGGTAATCTAAGAGTCTGCTCTTATTTACTTCATATTTGGACGAAGAGCTAAATGTTGTGTATGGCCAGGAACTAGCGTTCCCGCTAGGCTGTTTTAGCGGGGCGCAGCGCCCTGCCCTCCTTCTGGAGGGCAAAAATCACCTTGCCCTTACAGCCTGCGGGTGCCGTCTTCACCCGCTGGACGCAGTGTCCCGCGGGTGGAGAAATGTGCTGTGACCCGGTCACCGCCGGAGAATAGACGCCGGGCGCATGCGCCCGGCATCTATTCTCACTGTTTGCAGCGCTTGGGGGCTGCCCGGCGTGTCCGTAAGTGCCGGGCACGCCCCCAAGTATGACGAAAAGGGGACGCGTCTTATAGACATGCCCCCTTTTCATGGCCATGCCCCTTTTTCGGGCACACGCACAAAGTTACCCTCTTTACTCTGGCGCCCTGCGTGTCACCGGAGCTGGAGTGAACACTAAGGAACACGTGACGTAGAGACACTTACAGCCGTGTGGTCAGTGGCCGTCGCACACGCCAGCTTTGCAGTTTTGTAATATGGAGTTGTTTGCGGGTCTTGTGCTATACTAATATGTGATCCTAAAGTGGAGAACTGACAATCACTGGCCGTGGTCAGCAACCACTGCATGGCCGGGCTCCTTGTAACCCCCATGTGCTCCTTCTTCTCGTCTGCCAGGTGCCTGGAGGACAGCCACAGAAGAGTGGGGGACAGAGGACTGGAATGAAGATGTAGGTATCACCGAGGTGGTTGTTGCACTGTTATGTACTGTCCCCATGTGGCCAGATGTCTGTCCCCTCTTTTTCATCCACTCTGTATATTTACAGCTTTCTGAGACCAAGATCTTCACAGCTTCCAGTGTGTCCTCCGTGCCACTCGTCTCGGAGAGCGTGACCATCACAGCGGGGCAAAGGTGTGTGAGACCCCCCCCCCTCCTCCCTAACTATATGCAGCCCCTGTACATTAGACCTAGTATCAGTCTGCTCTCGCTCTCCACAGAATTGACCTGGCTGTCTTGTTGGGAAAGAGTCCTTCATCCCTAGAGAATGATGCCTCCAATCTGGACTCCTCGCAGAACCCCACCTTATCGCAACCCCTCGTCTTCAGCAACTCCAAGCAGGGCGCCCTCTCCCAGGCTGGTCACGGCACGTCCTTCTCTCACCATAGCATGGTAGGTTGTGGACGCCAATATTCTGAATTTATCTTCTTATTGGATCATTGTTAGCTGTTACAGCTGTGTTTTGGCACGGGCTGTGTCTCCAGGAACCCTGGGGGTAATAACGTACTTTGTGGCATGCCAGTAGACCCTTCCTGACTGTATGAGTCGTCACTAAGGGGGGACAGTGCATGCAATAGTAATTGTTCCCGTCATGGCTGTTGGTCCATTCTACTGGCTGATGGCTCTGTGTGCGGGAGCTACAATGTAACAGTGGCCTCCAAGTCCTACATCCCCCTAGCAACATCCAGTAAATGCCAATCTTCCACAGGTTGGCATGTTGAGTAAAGGGTTTGGTGACGGGGAGCCTAAGGGCGGCAGTACCACCGGATCGCAGTTCCTGGAGCAGTTTAAGACGGCGCAGGCACTGGCTCACCTTGCGGTTCAGCATTCGCAGTCTGACTCCTCCAGTAACACCACGTGGGACATGGGCTCCACAACCCAACCGCCTTCTCTGGGGCAGTTTGGTAAGTTCTTCTAAGACCGTTTTGTTAAGTCTATCTCTTGTTACCCTGCTCTGTGGCATTAATTACTTGGACCTCTCCAGACCTGAAGAGCCCATCCGACCCATTCAATAAGCGGCAGAGTTTCCCTCAGACGTCGGCCATGATGGATGTGTACCTTCAGGAGAAATCGCCCGTGGCAAGTGTGCCGTCTGCCGTGACTGTTTGCCCATCCTCGCCCTTGACTGGCAAAGCCAGCCACCCCACTCAAATGTCCCCAGTGTCGTCCGAGAATCAGTCGGGAAGTCCTCAGCCGGCTCACCATAAGATGAAGGTTCAGAAGAAGAAAGCGTCGCTCACATCCAAGGTAACTGGCGTCTTCGTCGCTGCCTAAAGCCACGCTCTTATCCTGGGTGACTGGCCTGTTGGTGGTGGCGCTGTTGCTGCTGGCTTGACGCCCCGCACAGATTGCTGCAATGATGCCCGTGCGCAGTCGGGTTTGCGGTGTTGTGTTTCTCACACTCCGTTCTGCCATCAGATTCCGGCGCTGGCCGTGGAGATGCCGGGGACGGCTGACATCGCTGGGCTGAACCTGCAGTTTGGGGCCTTGCAGTTTGGCTCTGAGCCAGTCCTCCAGGAGTACGAACCCTCTACAACAGCGAATGCAGCCGTGAGCCAGCCTCAGAGCAACCTGTACACCAGCCCGGCAAGGTAAGTGCTTCCATAAAACACTCTCCCCCTCCCCCTCCTCTTCTCTGAATTCCTCTGTGCTGCTTTCCTACCATTGTCTGCTTTATTACCAGACATTGGGCCTGATTCTGATTTGGGAGTAAAGTTAAAGAGCAAGTACCTGTGTACTTGGACAAACCATGTTGCAATGCAACTGCGAATAAACTCTGGTTACATGTTAGAGATTGAACGCTGATCGTGCCTGGCTTTGTGGCAGCTGACCAGGCTGTGGTCTCCGTATGTCCATGTGGTGTCGTTTTGTGCCCCGTTCCCCGCATGCTGCACAACCGTAGACCCTTTCTAGCTTCATCTATAGCCACAAAGGGGGGACAGTTTGTGCCACAGTAACGCAGCGCTCGCGAACGATACCTCAGGTGCGCTTGTGGATCTTCCTGGCGTGCGCACATGTCCTAACGCAGCTCGGCATCACATGGGCTCGTCTTCTAAACTGTTCTTGTTTCCCGCAGCGACCTGTCCAGCAGCGCGGTCAGCAGCCAGAGCCCGGAGGCTGCGTATCCAGGAAGCGGTATCCAAGCGGCAACATTTACCTCACAGGTCAATTCTCAGGGCCCCATGTATGAGCAGAGGTCCACTCAGACCCGGCGCTACCCTCTCTCTTCCTCCTCCTCGTCGCCACAGAAGGATCTCGGCCAGCCCAAGGTACTGCAAGTCTGTGCAACACCGCCCCAGCGGATGCTTCCTGCGCCCACGAACCACGTGGAGAATTAATAGCTGCTTTATCTCCTCGATTGTGTTGGACCTTAGGGCGTTATATACTAAATGTAGAAAAAAAAAAAAAAAACCTATTTGTAGCTTTAATTTCCACTGAATACGCAAATCATCTCCCGTTTGCGCGAGCGTCACCTTATGATGGACCTTTATTTTTTTTATTTTTTTCTGGTAACACCGTCACCTTCTCTTTGCAGAACGGCTTCAGCTCCACGCAAACTTCCACAATGCAGGCTCCTGTATCAGGAGAAGGTAAGTCTGTGTCCAGCCGCTTCCTTGGTCCTCCAGGAGAGGGCGCCAGCACACCCGTAGACCCTTTCCGACTGTCCGTAGCCTTAAAGGGGGGACAGTGTGTGCTACACTAACCAGACGGTCAGAGAAAAAGTCGGACGTTTTGTTGTCTGATGATTGTGACGAATCTGTACAACGTTTTATCGTTTTTCCTTGTGGATTATTAAGGTCTGAGAAAATGTTTTTGATCTTTTTATCAATTTGCATAAGCATTTGGAATAAGGCCGCTCTGTGGCTTCATTAGGAACCTGTACCTCATGAATACTTACGCCGTCGCATGTTCAACATAAGTGTTGGGGGGAGAAGGGCTGCTCTCCCCCCTAGCATTGGTGTAACTGTTCATGTGTCCTGTCTTTGTCATTCAGTGCCCTCAGCACCCACGATAAAAGCAGATTCGTCTTCTGCTCCCAGCATCGCCTCCCTCAGCGACCCCGTGTCTGCATCCTCCTTGCTGGCCACCGCTGGGCCTCACCCCTCGCAACTGAGTGTCATGAGCCACGTCGAGGAGCTACCGAACCCACCCGTCTCCACTCAGCTCAGCAGGTAGGGGTGTAATAAATTCCAGGGAGCCCCACAGCGCCCCCTGCTGGTGCTTCATCATAGTGACCATGTAATATGCCTTTCTCTTCCTCCCGCAGTACGTTACCCTCCCAACACCAGGCGACTGTATCATCCACCGTGAGGACCTCATCATCCACTCCCATGGTGAGTGCAGGCAACGAGTTCCCCAATAACCCGCATGTCAGTAGACCCTTCCTGGCCTCTCACAATGGCCGTCAAGGGGGGACAGAACATGCCAGAGTTAAGCGGGCTGGCTGGCCACCCGATCAGTTATTGGTAACCGATGGCCTCCAGCATCCGTACACTTCAGTTCATGTAACAGCCGCTATGAATAAATGTCAGCAGTGTCCTACCTAGACGTAAACCCCATGACTTGTCTGATGTTCCCATGTTTGATTTTCTGGTGACCTCCTCTTTCTGTCCTCCCTCAGCACACCAGCATGGAGAGCGATCCCAGCTTGCACTCATCGGTCACCACCTTCTCCCTGGCCTCCAGCGCAGTCCCCAGCGCTCCGCCCGCCTCTTCTAACCTCAACGTCGGCAGCCTGGGCCTGGGCCTGAGCACCAGTTCCACCCTCGCCCCTTCCACGCGAAACTCCATTGCTACCGCGTCAGGTACAGGGAACCGGGGGGGGGGGGGTTGAGGGTTAATTATCATGTATTGCAGAAGTTTGGAGATGTTAGAGGTTTCATGTTCCCCTGAGTGAATCTGAGGGAGTCTATTGCAATTTTTTTTGGTTTTTGAGCCCAGACGTTTGCGAAAATCTGGTTTTATTCACTTACTGTGTCATTTGTACGTGATTTCTTATGGCTAATACTGGAAGGCTTGTTTGTTTCATTATAAATGTAAATATGAAGACATCAATTCTAATCTTCTGACCTGCTCTGAGCGCTGCTAATTATTGGAGGGGGATTGTTGGCTAAACGTAATTTTTTTTGTGCGTTTTTAAATTCTTCACTGAACCCGATGGGGACACTGGTACCATGGTGACTACACAAAGCTTCTGCAGCACCTTCCTACCAAAGCTTGGCCGCAGAGACATTAAACCTGTAGGACTTTAAAAGCTTGCACAGAGGACTAGGCGGCTACCTGGCACACAGCTGACCACCGGTGGAACGGAACGGTCAGCCGTCTGGCATAATGTACACTGGTGGCCAAAATTGGGGACACTTTTTGAAATTTGAATGTTTTTCAACTTCGAATGCTTATAATAACTGTTAAACTTCACACAGTGCAATGATTCATATATCAAATGCAAGGAAATTTAATGCTGCATTCAACACAATAAACAGGTCAAATAATTGCATTATAAGGGACGTTATGCCGTGAAAATCCCTGTGTACGTATGATGTTACTGTCCTATCAGTATTTCGTTGGGCATCCTTTATTTTTAAGACCGCAGCACAGCGACGTGATCCAGTATTGTGGTGTTACGTGAAAATGGTCTTTCGTATACAGCAATTGCGAGATAAGTTGGTGGGAATGTGACAACATCAGGAGTACGAAAGTTTTGTTTACGCTATCAGGAAACACAATCTATACAAAACAAAGAAGGAAAAGGCCGGAAAAAGTGCACAACAGCTGTTGATGATAGGAGAATAAAACTAATTTGCGTAAGGGACAGATGGATGTCTTCTGCGGCCATTAGCATTTCTGGTTCAGTTTGAAAAAAAACTGGTACATCTGAGGTGTCCATCCAATAAAAGACAATTAATTGAGGCTATAATTGTCTCATGGCACCACATAATAAAGAAGGAAGAGGTCCAAAACATTGTTTGGCTCATTGACACATCGCTGTGCTGCTGTCTTGAAAAATAAAGGATAGGGTGAAAATCCCTGTGTACTTATGATGTTACTGTCTTAAGTGTTGATTTCACTGCTTAACTTCCCTTGAAATGCTAATATTTGACCTCTGTTTATTGTGTTGAATTCCGCATTAAATTTCCTTTCATTCGATATATGAATCATTGGACTGCATAAAGTGACACAGTTTTTATATAAGCATTCGAAGTTGAAAAACATTCAAATTTCAAAAAGTGCCCGCAGTTTTGGCCACCACTTATGTAACAGATTTCCCTGCCTCGGTGTAATCCTGACAGATGGTCTGTTTAGGAGCAGCCCAACCTGTGGGCCTAAATGTCTTTGAACTCACCTGTCCTATTGACTTACCTGCGAAGCCCTAACATCATCCCACAAGGGGAGAGATCCTTCCTCCTCCGTAAGGAGGACCCAAAGCCGCCAGCATCGCAATGTCCTGGTTCAAGTGGAATATGAAGACCAACTCGGGTTGGAAAGACTGTTTTGTGCTGAGAACAAGCCCCATCTTGAAGAAAATTAGTAACCGTGTGGTGCCCAGATTCTCCCTATCTAGGCTATACCCAGAGTGATCCCTGTGCCCCCCCTAGTGGAGGAAGAAGAAAGAGGAGATCTGCAAGATGGCTGTCCGAGCTTCGGCACACTCCGTGCTATGGAAATCCTACAGGGAAACGGAGCTTTCCAAGTAAGGAACAGACAGAATACAGCGGATGCAAGAGCTGAGGCAGCATCTTCCATGCTATGTGTAGCTCCCATGGCACTAGTGGTGTAGGAACATCCGACCCTCAGTAATAGCTGCCAGCTACATCCGGGAGAATTCTGAGCATTGTGGGAACTCCGTATTAACACTTTGTCCCAAACCATCCTGAAAATCACAAGTTGGAAGTAAATGAGTATTGAGAAACATAGGTCCTCCAGACACTGATCATTATTCGCAGAGATAGACTTTGTAGCTCAATGCATGGGCTGAACCTCTTCTACATGAGGATCTTGACTTGCTCTACTCCCAGATGGTGACTGTCCCTGTGCAGATCCTCCCTTAGAGGCTCGCCAACATCCAGAGACTGTCCTGCTGTACGCCAGCCCAGTGCCACCATCCGCACCAGAAAGTTTTCTGTCTTGCCTTTCTTTTTGTGTTGGCAGGCATAGATATAGCACTGTATAATACAATATAGCATATAGCTGATATAATACAGCCCTGCCCAGCTCTTGATGCCCCTGTGCTTGGATTTGTTCACCTGGTTTATAGGTTTTAGAGAAGTTGAGGTTCAGAGTGACTGGATATTAACCATTTGGCATCAGGGCCAAAACTGGTTTGATTTAGCCCACATCCCCATCTGTTCCACTGGGACCGGAATTGCAATGCTCCCACATTTACTAAAGCAGACTAGTGGTAGTGTTACCCATATGAACCAATCCGTTCCTGTCTCCATTTTGTTTTTGGTTTCGTTCTTTACGTATCCAAAGCGGCCATGTGCGCTGGGGACTGGGAGAGTAGCTCCTGGTACTGCCAGCGCTGAAAAGGTTAATCTAGTCACAGATACCCTCACCGCTAGGAAGGAGCTTTCTCCTCCATGGGGGACACCGGAATCACGCTGGGTATAGGTGGTGAGCTGGAGTCTGGACACCAAACGGTTTATTTTATTTTTTCCAGCAGCGCAGACTCCCTCTCCCCCTATACCCGGTCTCCAGCACTAGAGGACCAGTTTTTCGTTTGGTGCCTAAGAGTTGAAGCGCCATGAAGGAGGTACGACTGAGTCTTCAGTGGGCAGAGCGATGCCTATCTGATATGTCTGCCGTATACATTCTGGGAGTCCAAAATTGGGAGGCGTATTTTCTCAGCCGCCAGGACATAAATTGATGGGGCCATCTGGACATCGCCATAATGGCCTCCTGTCACAACCGCAAACTGCCGAACTTCTGCTTATGGACCCGTGTTCCAGGGGCTCTTTTGGTGAATGCTCTGTCAGGTGGCCGTTTCCTCTCATTTACATGTATAATCCAATTTCCATGATTCCGTGTGTTCTTCACAAATTAGAGTTGGAGGGTGGCACGGTGATTCTCAACGCTCCGGATTGGCACTGCAATGCTCGGTACAACGACCTCCTTGGTCTGTCCATTGACACTACATGTTGCTTCCCTCTTCCACCCGGCCTTCTGTCTCGAAGTCTGTGCTTCCATCCAGATCTGACCCGGCTAGCTTTGACGGGGGTGGTTCTTGAGACATCGATCCTAAGGGCCAAGGGTTTGTCATCCGCAGTCATTAAAGCCCTGCTTAATGCAAGAAAACCTTTAATCGGCTTGGATCTATTGAATGGTGTTTGGCTCGGGGGTTTAATCCCCTCTTTCCTCCTGTTGAGGATCATATCCTCCTTACAAGCGGGACTGAATTTGGGCCTTGGTCTTTCATCAATCTCATTCTGCTCTTTCAGTCCTTTTTCAACATAAGGTGGAGTTATTGCTGGATTTCCAAACGTTTACCCAGGGTGTGCTACATCTCCAGCCTCCATTTGTTCAGCCAATGGCTTTGTGGGACTTGTTCTTGGTACTTCGAGCCCACCAGGACCCCCACTTATGAGCCCTTAGATTATATGGTGGATCTTTATTGGCTTACATGGAAGACCATTTTTTCCTTTTAGTCATTGCATCGGCCCATCACGTTTCAGACATGAGCGCTTTGTCCTGCCGCTCCTTTTCCTGATATCCCATCATGATCTGGCAGTCCTTCGCAAACGCGTTGGTTCTCTTCCAAAGGTTGTTTCCCGGTTTCACATAAACCAAGAAATTGTAGTTCCTGCTTTTTGCCTACCAGATTCTTCTGTGGAACAAGCCTCATTAGATGTAGTGAGGACCCTCCCTATTTATGCTGACAAGACGAGGGATTTGCGTCGTCCCGATTCCCTCTGTCTTGTAGGACCTTTTAATAAGTGGAGCTGGCCAGCTAACCACGTAGTCTTTGTCTCGAAACCAAGACCCAGAATCGACTTCCGTTGCCACAGGGATTCATTTTGGAGAGATACCTGAAGTTTCAAGCAGAAATTGGGTCACTTTTATACAATTTTCATTTTTGACCGAGATGTAAGGTCCGGGTGGCTTCGTTTGGTTATACGCCAGGCTTACTCTTAGGCGGATGTTTTTGCCCCAACTTGGGTATGGGCTCGTTCCACTAGGGCTGTCAGTACGTCTTGGGCAGCTCACGTGTCGCCTCTGTGGAACAACTTTGTAAGGCGGCCACATGGTCTTCTGCTCATACCGTCATTAGGTTCTATGCTTTTGATACCTTCAACTCTGCGGATGCGGGTTTCCAGCCAGGGTCATTAGCGCAGCACAGGAGCATTTTCCGACCTTAAGCTTTGGGACGTCCCAACGTGATCCTTGTGTCCTCCATAGAGTCTGAGGAAAGGATTTTACAAGGAAGGACAAATAATGGATTTCAGGATAGTCTTATCCATGATGACACACAGGGGGCTGATTCACATTTGGGAATAGAGTAAGAAAGAGCCGGTAACTGTGGACCAGAGGGACAATGTGCAGAGAGATGTAGATTTGGGAGGGGGGTGTCCAAACTAACATCTAAATTGCAGCGTAAGAAGAAAGTTGCCCAGCGTCTGTGGGCTACATGCAGAAGCAGCCGGTATTTACCCCACATGCCAAAAAAAAAACCATGTAAGTATTTGCCCCCCTTGCCTTGCAATATTGGTTGTCCAGGTGCACAGTTACTAGTTCTCTCTCTCTATTCCCTCATCTGAATCAGTCCCTAAGGGCGGTAGCATTAGGGATTGGGCTGGTGGTGGCCTTTAACGACCGTGCTAATGGAATGTCAGAAATTCACGGTAAAGAGCCTGTAGTCTCCGAGAAACCTGAAACCTCTCTAACATTTGCAGCATCTGACCCTTCCCAGGATGAAACCTGGGCGTCAAACAGAGCACGCCTGTCCTGCGGACACTAAATTAGGATCTCTGCAGGTGGGCGTAGCGAAAGGCTTAGAACAAATGTTTAAAGTGCCAGAGTCCTGGGTGGTCCTCTGCCCCATGCTATTAGTGTTCCCATGGGATGAATTAAATATTAGGATTAATGTACTCTATTAAGTGCCCGTCTCTGTCTTCAATTCTGACCTGGCCTGTGCTTGGGCCGTTCCGTGCACTTTGTATAACTGAATCCTTTGTGTCTTTCAGGTAAAGCCCCTCCAAACTTACCCCCAGGTGTTACCCCGCTGTTACCAAACCCATACATCATGACTCCTGGTCTGTTACATGCCTATCCCGTAAGTACCCTCTGGGATGGTAGGGGGGTTCCTGGGGGGGGGGGGGGTTGTCTTTTGACACTGTGATATGTTTCTCCAACTCTACTGTCCTACTGTCGCCCTAGTCTTTAGCCCCAACTTTGTGTCCTCGTAGCTACTAGATGTGATTGATGATGATGATGATGGATCAGTCAGTCCTGAAGGTGATGAAGAATTTCCATTTTAAGCTGGTTTCTGTTTTTCCCCAGCCACAGGTCTATGGTTACGATGACTTGCAGATGTTACAGACAAGGTTCCCCTTGGTGAGTGTGAGCGGAATTTCCATAACCGTTCCGAGTGGCGGAATTGCGCTGTAATTCGCTTTGCTACCGGACTTTTCCCCTTATTGCCCCCTTAATCACAGCGCGTGATCGGTTGACACCATTGTCATCCCATTGATTTTAAGGTCTGCGGTGTGGAATGGTGACGCCAGAGCAGGAGTGGTGGGAAGACTGTACTCCCGGAACTCCGCTCCTCTCTAAACGATGACTTCTGTGCTTGTAACGTCCGTGCCGCATCTAACGGCGCTCATTATCTCTGTATTGTAGGATTATTACAGCATCCCGTTCCCCACGCCCAGCACTCAGCTCACCGGAAGGGACGCCAGCTTGACCAGTAACCCTTACACTGGTAAGTGCCATTGTACCCTGGTAGAAGTGATACAGGGTGGTGTCAGCATGCCAGTTGACCCTTCCAGCTATATCCCGTGGCTGTGAAGGGGGACAGCGCATGCTATAGTAACGGAGATTGGATGAATCGAGGCAGATTTGTAGACTGTCCTTTAAACCATATAATCTCTAACACAGACCGGGCGCTATGCAATGTATGCACTGAGGGCTAGGCACCTCGTGCTGCAGGAACGTCATCATTATTGTTATAAGGTAGAGGGTCTATCTCCTCTATAGCATTGCGTTGTCTTAGTATCTGCTCCTTATAATGTCTTCTAAGCTTTCTCACTGTGTGATTGGGTGACTATAACGTTCCCATCCTCCTTCCACGCAGGTGACCTCAGCAAGTTCGGCCGCGCAGACGCATCTTCCCCGGCTCCGGCGACTACGTTGCCTCAGCCGCAGCAGAACCAGACCCAAGGACACCACACCACGCAGCAAACATTCCTTAACCCAGCCCTGCCTCCCGGATACAGCTACACCAGTCTTCCCTACTACCCCGGGGTACCGGGCCTGCCCAGCACTTTCCAGTATGGGCCTGCCGTGTTCCCAGTGAGTGCGCATTTCCGTTAGTAAGCGGTGACACCCGAACATAACTGTTTTTGGGAGGGGGAGTTGGGAAGCCCTGAAAATAGCACCTTACACATGACCGCCTCGCAGCAAATCCTCTAAGTATGATTTAACCCCTTCCCCTCTCTGTTGGACAAAATGGCCCCACCCTAAGGGGGCGGCTGTGGACCCTTCATGTCTTGTCGCAGTCAGGCTCGGAAAAGACGCCATTTATTTTGACACATCGCTCTGCACGCCGGGAGGGGGGGGGTCAGTGTAGCTGAGGTTTTCTTTTAGATTTTATTTGAGGGTGTTCCCTTGGTCGGCCTGGGGAAGGGTCAGCATTAATTATTCAGACTGGGCCCCAGTCCGCCCTGGTATTGATTGGGAGGTCAGTATTGAAACGCAGCCTTTGGGTATAGCCAGTTCCTTTTTTATTTTCATGACTCAGAAGAGACCATTCATCTTTATTTTATAATCTCCCAAGTAGAAGAGAGAAGAACTTTTTGTTTTAACAGCATGTAAGCAGGTACAAGTAGTTCCCCCGCCAGGTCTTACACTCACATTTACATATACTGTGCGTATAATTAGGATCACAAGTTCCCGTACAATCTAGAAACCTGAGTCTCGTTAATAAAAAAAGGCCACGTACTGAGCTTGGTGCATTGTAATATACACCTGTATGTAAGGCTGCGTTTTACATTCAGATTTCCGGTAATAACCTAACCAGCCAATCGCCGCCTGGATGGTGTTGAGCCAACGCTATGGACAACCTGGGTTGATTTTTAGTAGGGATTAAACTCTCCCCCTTTTCTTAGCCGTACCTGAAATTTGACGCTCTTGTCTGTTTTTCCTGTGTTGTAACATGTTTTGCTAAATATATATATATTTTTTTGCCTGATTGTAAATATCTCAATACTTAATAAAAGTATTTTCAATAAACTGTGCCAAATCTGCTCCCCTTGAGCGTTCCTCATTACTTCTGGGCTACGTCACGGTGCAGCCCCTTGCGGGTTGCACCCAGGGATTAGTCTCCTGCCAGGTGGTTTCGGTATTACAGCCGTTATTGCAGCTCATCCCGTAACTGGAACACGTCAGACGTCTGTAGCTGTTTCTCCAAATTGAACCTCCAATTCTAGACACAGCATGACTGGGCAATAAAAGGTGGCATCGGGATCTATGGTGGGTAGAGCTCTGGAACATCTAGGACTGGCTTGTTTGGGTGCTAGAACTGCAGTACCCTAGGGGGGTGAGCGGCAGATTCCCCCTGTCCTCCCTGGATGTATTAGTGGCACCCTTAGACTTACCGCTAACCTCCCTGTACACTGCTAGCAACTCTCCAGGAGAGCGTCCACCCGCTGCAGAGACTTTCCCCCTATGTTGGGGGAGCAGCGCCAGGTACGTTGCAGAGGTGAGAATACAGCCTGTCTTCTGTGTGTCTGGCACTGGTCCTGGGCGAGAGGCTCTCACTGGTTGTCTTGGCATCCTCTGCCCCCCCTGGTGTTTAGGTTATCTTCTTTCTGAAATAATGTTTGGCTTGCAGCCATCTCATTGCCTAGATTACCGGGGACCCTGCACTACGACATTCTCCCCTCTACGTTATTTTGTACACTTAGAAAACTGCAATAAACACTGGACTTGTGGCCAACATAACAGCACCCCGGCGTGTTCAGCCCAGGAGATCGGACGATGGGTGTTGGCGTTTGATACAGAGCATTATCTAGGGTTAGATCAGCATGCTATGTACAATGCATTACCCAGCACTTTGCTCCATAGATATTCCATGTAGCTGGGATGAAGAGGACACACCGTATCAGTTGAATGGCTGCAAAAGAACTTAATTTCACGTCCCGTCGGCAAATACGCCTGAAGCATCGCTAGTCGTCCCCGTTGTCTTGCAGTTAGAGAAACTCGTCCTACCAGATGTGGTGGGTGATTGCTCACACTTCCCTTTTCTTTCCCCACTAGGTGGCGCCTACCACTACAAAGCAGCACGGGGTGAATGTTGGCGTCAATACGTCGGCTGGGGCCTTCCAGCAAGCTCCCAGCTATGGCTCCCACGCTTACAACACTGGTAAGGGTCAGAGACGGGGTCATTTCCTGCAGACAAACTAAATGCAACGGTAAATAGCCTCACACTTGACGGCCGCGCGGAGCTGAGCAGTAGAGCGATTTACGGATGGAAATGAAATGGGACAATTCAGAGCCGCAGGGTTTTTGTTTCTGCTGTAATAAAGCTACTTTTGTTACCTGGTAGCCCCGGGCTCCCTAGTTTAGCAGTGAAATGAATCTTTTACCCCAAAGTGCCCCCTCGCCTCCCTCCTCTCTGCTCTTCCCTGTCTCTGTCCTAACTTTTCCCTACAGCAAAGCGTCTGCCCCCGCTGGTGGTCCGAGCAGCAGCAGGAGAAGAGCTGTGTATGGTCCATTTAAAGCCACATAGAGGGTCGCTGATTAAGGAGAACCTGAGATTGGGCACCAAAGCACTATGAATTGTAGGCGCCAGATTGTTTATTCATCTTACACAGGGACTGTGATAGCCGGGCCGTGTTCCTGTCTGTCCCACTCGTCAGGGTTCATGTGCCCACAATGTATTATGGAGGTTAGGATGAGTGTTTCTTGCCAGAATGCTTCCCCTGGTGGTTATGTTGGGTATGTGTTGGTGGATGAGCTTGGCGTCCGATGCTGAGGGCTGTGTCTGTTCACAGGCTTTGAGGACTTGAGCCAGGTTTCCAGCGTGGGGGATTTCTGTAAGGGTGCATTTAGTGGGGCTACTCCTGCTCAAATCAAACCTGCTGCTGCTTGCACCAATGGACCAGGCGCTGGTAAGTGCTCTCTGCTTCCAGCTTAATTTCCTTGTCATACACTGAGTCTTGCTGCCTCTCTTCCTTCTCTTTCCTCTGCTCTCTGTACCCTCCCTCTTCTGCGCCCTGCCCCTTTCCTCCCCCCCTCTTCTGCGCCCTGCCCCTTTCCTCCCCCCCTCTTCTGCGCCCTGCCCCTTTCCTTCCCCCCTCTTCTGCGCCCTGCCCCTTTCCTCCCCCCTCTTCTGCGCCCTGCCCCTTTCCTCCCCCCTCTTCTGCGCCCTGCCCCTTTCCTCCCCCCCTCTTCTGCGCCCTGCCCCTTTCCTCCCCCCCTCTTCTGCGCCCTGCCCCTTTCCTCCCCCCCTCTTCTGCCAATTCTCACTGCTTCCTTTCTTCCTCCGCTTCCTTTCTCCTTCTGCTGCTCCCTTTTATTTCTTCTCTTCCGCCCTTTCTCCCCGCTTCCCCCTGCTCCCTACCCTACTGATACGCCGCTGTCTCATTATGTGTATTTAGATAGCGCCTCCTGGTAGTGAATAGATCTTTCTTACCTCTTAGATGGCTCCTCAGACAGTAGTAGATTTGTGAAAAACTAATTTCCTGGTTTCCCTTTTAATTTTTCCTGTGACTCCCGGCCGGCTCCTCCTGTAGGTCCACCCCAGGCACCCATGTAAATGACAGCTGAACACAGTGTGGTCTCAGCGGAATTACATTGGCTGAAAGTAATTGTGAGGCTTCTGCATTGTCCAGAATAACTGTACAGGACAGAAATGCCCCTTGTGCTCCCTATAAATCTGTCTCTAGTAGAGCCCAGAGTGCGTCGCTGCTTTGTGTGTAGGGCGTAGTGCTGGATCCTCGGCCTGCTGGGCGAGTGCTTAGGGGCCGTTCCGCTGTAGGCTGTAAGAATAATTATATGCGCTGTAGTCCTTGTACCTGGGAATCGGCCGCTTCCCCGTATGTACCCAGAGTGCACCGTGATGGGATGTACCTGTTACAATATATGATTTCTGGCTGGATGGGGTTAGTTTTTGCGCTGGGAAATCACCCAACAACTGTGTGCAAATGTGCTGTGCTATCCCCGCAGGTGTGTCCGTCACCTCCAGTAACACCGGCGTTCCTGATATCTCGGGCTCCGTCTATTCTAAGACGCAGGTATGTCACAAGGTGTACTTCTGTGTGGCAGGGGCTGGCATGTTTGCACAAGGCTTATGGGACTTTACTAGCATTCGGCTTCCCCCTCCGTGTTCTTCACACTGTCCTTTCAGTCTGCAGCCAGGAAGGGTTAGAGATTAGTGAGAGGAGCTGTGCCACGTGGGCTTCGTGTCGTCCTCTTCCATCACCTCACCGCTGGTATCTCCTCCTTTCTTTCAGCAATCGTTCGAGAAGCAGGGATTCCACACTGGTACCCCAGCCACGTCCTTCAACTTGCCCTCGGCGCTGGGAAGTGGGGGCCCCATCAACCCGGCCACAGCAGCCGCCTATCCCCCGGCTCCATTCATGCACATCCTGGCCCCACATCAGCAGCCCCACTCCCAGATTCTTCACCACCACCTCCAACAGGATGCCCAGGTAACCCAGGTCCCTTATGGCATCAGATGGTTGTGGCCAACATAATTGCTTCCATGTCAGATACTGATTTGTATTATGTGGGTCCAGAGATTTGCTACTACATGGTCTTCTATCACTTAGCAGAGAGTGATTACTTACAATTACAGTGATCAATTCTATATACTGTACCTGGTCTCACCTACAGTATAGTGATCAGTGCTATACACCAGATCCCCAGGACACAGAGAGGGAGTGATATCACTATATATACATCACTGGTAATATCTCACCTACAGTATAGTGATCAGCGTTATACACCAGATCCCCAGGACACAGAGAGGGAGTGATATCACTATATATACATCACTGGTAATATATCACCTACAGTATAGTGATCAGCGTTATACACCAGATCCCCAGGACACAGAGAGGGAGTGATATCACTATATATATACATCACTGGTAATATCTCACCTACAGTATAGTGATCAGCGCTATACACCAGATCCCCAGAACACAGAGAGGGAGTGATATCACTATATATACATCACTGGTAATATATCACCTACAGTATAGTGATCAGCGCTATACACCAGATCCCCAGGACACAGAGAGGGAGTGATATCACTATATACATCACTGGTAATATCTCACCTACAGTATAGTGATCAGTGCTATACACCAGATCCCCAGGACACAGAGAGGGAGTGATATCACTATATATACATCACTGGTAATATCTCACCTACAGTATAGTGATCAGTGCTATACACCAGATCCCCAGGACACAGAGAGGGAGTGATATCACTATATATACATCACTGGTAATATATCACCTACAGTATAGTGATCAGTGCTATACACCAGATTCCCAGGACACAGAGAGGGAGTGATATCACTATATATACATCACTGGTAATATATCACCTACAGTATAGTGATCAGTGCTATACACCAGATCCCCAGGACACAGAGAGGGAGTGATATCATTATATACATCACTGGTAATATCTCACCTACAGTATAGTGATCAGCGCTATACACCAGATCCCCTGGACATAGAGAGGGATTGATATCACTATATACACATCACTGGTAATATATCACCTACAGTATAGTGTTGTAGCCTTATGATGTACATACAGCCTGTACCCATGTAATACCTTGTGTATGGCTCAGGTGATGCCACCACAGAGACATGACTGATTCATGATGTCCCCTCCACCACTGTTGGGTTGGTGCCCTCTTACCCATGCTAAAAAAAAATCTATCCCTTTATTTTGCATATCCGGCCCTTTTGCACCAGCTGCCCTATTTGCAGATTTTGTGTTACCAGCTGCTGCAAGATGAACAGGTAAATGTGAGAACACTGCGGCCCGCACATGGCGGCACTCCACTCACATGGTGGGAAGTGGGCACACTCCACTCACAATCACTGCTGTGCCACTGATTGGTGAAAGGTGTTGTCTTAATATGAACTGGTGCATGAGTTCCGTTACCAGTTCCTACTTAGCGGATGTGCACTGCGCCCACTTACCCAAAACGTTCTGGTCAGGGCTGGGCCCTATCTCCGCTATACCCGTGTATACAAATGATATGCCACGTCTTGTATGTGTGGGTACAAGCAGAGCAAGTCCTTACAGACCTAATAAAAATAGGGGCTCTGCAGAACCAGTCCTTACAGACCTAATAAAAATAGGGGCTCTGCAGAACCAGTCCTTACAGACCTAATAAAAATAGGGGCTCTGCAGAGCAAGTGCTTACAGACCTAATAAAAATAGGGGCTCTGCGGAACAAGTCCTTAGAGACCTAATAAAAATAGGGGCAGGGGCCCTAGATTGCACACCGTAAGCACAATATGAGGTGCTACCTGCTGAGACTTGTAGTGCTGCAAGCATAAAGAGACAAATGCAAGTGCACACTAACCATGCTGAACCTAATAATATAGCTGCTAAATAGCATCAAAGAGGTTCTTTGCATAACAATGGCCATAATTATGGGCCTGCCCACCGCGTCCAGGTGACCTCTATCAGGCAGGTCCCTAACACTCCCATGGAACATATATAGGGCACGGTACCCCCCAGGCCTACCCAGCAGAACCGCCCCATGGCATCACACTAGTGTGAGATTTAAAGTGAGGGTTAAAAGAGGAGATATGGTAAGAACTTACCTTTGTTATCTCCCTTTCTACGAGGTCTTTAGGGTCCACAGGTGACCTTGGCGTATAGGTGGATGACTTAGGCATCGGGCACCATGCAGTTAATTTATTTCCCCCAGGATGCACTGGTTCCCCTCCATACCCCGCCTCCCAGCCAGGGCATAACTCAGTTCAGTAGCAAGCCAGAGGCCGGAGGAGAGTACTGTGAGAGAGAAGGAAATATGGAACATACAAGAATCACATTCTCGCTAAGAAGGAGACAGAGACTGTAGACCAGACAACACCATAGCTACCGTACAAGGCGTAAGGGCGGGTGCCCTGTGGACCCTAAGGACCTCGTAGAAAGGGAGATAACAAAGGTAAGTTCTTACCATATCTCCTCTTTTCTACTTCAGGTTCCTTAGGGTCCACAGGTGACCTTGGGGATGTCCCAAAGCAGTTCCCCTTAAGGGTGGGTACGCTCCTGTAAAGAAAGGAGGACCCGCCGCCCAAAGGAAGCATCCTGAGAGGCGAAGGTATTAAATGAATAATACCTCACAAAGGTCTGGTATGAAGACCAGGTGGCCGCCTTACGAAGCTGTACAGCCGAGGCACCATGCTGAGCTGCCCACAAAGGGCCCACAGACCTCGTAGAATGAGCAGATACAGAAGGCGGAGCTGGAAGGCCCTCCCTAGAGTAGGCCTCTGAAATAGTCAGACAAAGCCATTGTGCCAAAATCTGCTTAGTGGCAGGCCAACCCCTTTTATGGAACCCAAAAGGGACAAAAGAGAGTCTGACTTTCTATATGACCGAGAACGGTCAACATAAATTCTGAGGGCTCGCACCACATCCAAAGAGGCCTCACCTGCTGAAAGACCCGGCCCAAGAAAGGCCGGAACCAAAATTTCCTCATTAATGTGGATACTTGTCACCACCTTAGGAAGGAAACCAGGGCGAGTACGAAGCACTGCCCTATCCTGGTGGAACACCAGATATGGAGAGCGACACGAAAGGGCCCCCAAATCTGACACATGTCTAGCCGAAGCAATGGCTAGAAGGAAGACTGTCTTAAACGTAAGCCATTTCAAATCCACTGATTCCAGTTGTTCAAAAGGCGGGCCCTGCAAGACCCGAAAGACAACCGCCAAATCCCAAGGCTCCACCGGAGGCACAAAGGGTGGCTGAATCCGCAGCACACTTTGTAAAAAGGTGCGCACATCCTGCAAAGTCGCAAACCATCTCTGAAACCACACTGACAGGGCCGAGACTTGTACCTTCAGTGAAGCCAGGCGGAGTCCTAGGTCCAGGCCTGCCTGGAAATCCTAAACGTCCAAGGGTCATACCCTCTAGGGGTGCACCACTGAAAGTAGAAGTGCCACACTCTGTGGTAAATCCTGGCCGAGGCTGGCTTCCGTGCACTCATCAAGGTGTTAACCACCGCACTAGAGAAGCCCTTTGACCTTAAGAGGGATGCCTCAAGAGCCATGCCGTCAAAACCAATTGACCCAGATCCGGGTTAAGGCAGGGACCCTGTGACAACAGGTCCCGACTTTGAGGTAACACGGAGTGTCTATCGACAGACTCTGAAGGTCTGAGTACCAGTGCCTCCTTGGCCACGCTTGGCCAGTCATCAGTAGGAGCTTGCTTCCTGCCTGCTTGAACTTTCTGAGTACGCGAGGAAGAAGGGACCTTGGAGGAAAAAGGTACGCAAACCGAAAGGTCCACCTGACCGACAGAGCATCTACTAGTAGAGCGCCTGTGTCTCTTGTCCTCGATCCGTACACTGGTAGTTTGTAATTGTGTCTACGTCCGGAAGGCCCCACCTGTCCACCAGGAGTTGAAACACCACCTGGTGAAGAGACCATTCCCCTGGATGCACGTTGTGACGGCTGAGGAAGTCCGCTTCCCAATTGATGACTCCTGGTATGAACACTGCCGATATGGCCGGCAGATGGCATTCTGCCCATGTCAGGATGTGTGACACTTCTCGCATGGCCGCCTGACTTCGAGTTCCTCTCTGGTGCTTGATGTATGTCACCGTCGTGGCATTGTCTGACTGCACCTGCACAGGATTTCCTTGTAGGATGTTTCTTGCTCTTGTGAGAGCCAGGAAGACTGCCCTTAGTTCCAATATATTGATTTGAAGGACGGTTTCCTCTAGCGTCCACCGACCCTGAAAAGAGTGGGGACCTGACACTGCGCCCCAACCCCGCAGACTGGCATCCGTTGTCAGTAGAGTCCAGTCCGGTATCCAAAAGGGGCATCCCTGGGTGAGATGCTGAGTTTGCAGCCAACAAGCCAGAGACGACCTGATTTCCGGGGAGTGTCTTCAATTACCGAGGTGATCTGTCCCATCGGGCAAGGATCAATTTCTGTAGAGGCCTCAAATTAAATAGTGCATACTCCACCATGTCGACCGTTGACACCATGTCGACCCCAGCAATTGCATTGCTGCATGCACAGAGACCCGGCGACTGTGGACACATCTGCGTACCCGCTTCTGCAACACCGAGATCTTGTCTAATGTCAGGAAGATCCTTTGCTGTTGTGAGTCCAATAGAGCTCCTAGATGCAGCATCCTCTGCGACGGAGTTAGAGACGACTTCTCCCAATTTATGACCCATCCATGCGACTGAAGCACTGAGATGGTCATCTGGAAGTGATGGAGAAGTACCTCTGGAGATCCTGCCAGGAGCAGCAGATCATCCAGATATGGTAATAGGAGGATCCCCTGCAGCCGCAGATGGGACGCCATTACTGCCATAATTTTTGTAATTACCCGAGGTGCCGTGGATAGGCCAAGGGGTAACGCCTGGAACTGGAAGTGTTGCTGTTGCACAGCGAACCTCAGAAACCGTTGATGCGAAGCCGCAATAGGCATCCCGGATGTCCAGGGATACCATGAAATCCCCCGGTTCCAAAGCCAGTATGATAGTAGGTAGCATCTCCATCCGGAAACGAGTAACCCTGAGGAACCTGTTTAAGCACTTGAGGTTCATGATAGGACAGTATGTCCCATTGGGTTTTTGCACCAAAAACAAGTTGAAATAAAACCCCATGCCCCACTGGGGTTCTGGTACTGGGACAATCACTCCTGCCTTGCGCAGGGAATATACCGCTTCCTGTGTCAGTAAGGCTTTGTCCTTGTTAGAAACGTCCGAGTGGAAGAATTGGTGAGGGGGGCCGGCTGCGAAACGAGAGGGCATAGCCCCGAGAGACCACTTCTCTTACCCAGGCATCTGTTGTGGTCTGATGCCAGCACTGGGCAAACTGAAGAAGTCGGCTTCCCACTGTGGGGTCCCCCAAAGGGAGGCCCGTCCTGTCATGCTGTGGACTTTTCGTCTGGTTTAGAGGCTGGACGCCTTGTACTTCAAGCTTGCTTTTTGTGTCTGCCAGTCTTCCTGACAGCCGTCTGCATGGGAAATGACTGGCCTTTAAGCCTAGTCTGCGCCCTGTAGGGCCGAAAGGAGGGAGTTCGGGAACCAGAGGGGATCGAGGATGATGGCAGACGAGCCAACCTGGCCGCTGCTAAAGTGTCCATGATCTTGTCTAGATCTGAGCCTAACAATACCTTCCCGTTGTAGGGTAAAACTTCCAGTCCATTCTTAGAGTCCGCATCCGCCCTCCAGGAACGGAGCCATAAGGACCTGGGCGCTGTGACAACCGCGGCTGACACTCTTGAGGATAACAAGCTGACATCCAGAGCTGCGTCATTCATATAGGTAGCCGAATCACGTATCTTGCCCACCAGGGACAGCTGGTCCTCTGAAGCATCAGGAGATAGGGACTCCTCCAACAGATCTGCCCAGGATTCCACGGCCCTAGCTACCCAAGAGATAGCCATAGACAGTCTGGCCACTGCTCCTGACAAGGAGTAAATGGACTTTAGGCAGTTTTCCACCTTGTGGTCAGTTGAGTCCTTTAAGAACGCAATGGAAGGCATAGGTAAGGTCGCACTTCTGACTAAGCGTGTTACATGGGGAGTCCAATACAGGAGGTGAGACCCATTTCTTGAAGTACTCCTCAGGAAAGGGGTATGCATTGATCAGACGCTTTTGTGGCTGGAAACGCCTCGCCGGAGCCTTCCAGGCCTCCTCCAGATGATCCACTAGCTGATCTGAAGGAGGGAAAATGGCTGTAGAACTTTTAACCCTCTTAAACAAGGGGTGTTTAGAATTAACAGCCGGAGGAGCATCTTCCTCCTCAATGACCAACACCTCTTTTACTGCTCGGACCAGGCCCGGAATGTAAACACTGGACACTGGATGCTACTCATCCTTTGGTGATAGTTCTGAGTCAGACTCTGGAAGCACCCCATCGTCCTCGGACGACTTGTCATCCTCGTCCACGTAGGGATGGCGAGGAGACACAGAAGGCCTTTTTGCCAGCACCCTAGGGGTCCTAGATAGTGAATCGGGGTCAGAGCCCGCAGACAGGTTGACCTGTGTAGGAGCGGCGGTCCTGACTTCCGCTGGACTGTCAGGGTTGTCCGCTCAATCCCGCTGACTCCAGTCAGCAGAACTTCTAACTTCAGGGGCTCTTCTGATAGCCCCCCTGCAAAACCCTGTGCTCCCCAACCCCTCCGGCCGGGGCACCACACTAAACTGAGTAATGCCCTGGCTGGGAGGCGGGGTATGGAGGGGGACCAGTGCATCCTTGGGGAAAGAATTTAACTGCATGGTGCCCGATGCCTACGTCATCCACCTATACCCCAAGGTTACCTGTGGACCCTAAGGAACCTGAAGTAGAAAGAATAATATAGAAAGCCTATGTGTTAAGTTCTACCTAAGTAGGGGGTTATAATTGTGCTTAGGGTGTGCAATCTAGGGCCCCTACCCCTAATAAAAATAGGGGCTCTGCAGAACAAGTCCTTACTGACATGAAATAAAAATAGGGGCTCTGTAGAACAAGTCTTTACTGACATGAAATAAAAATAGTCGCTCCGCAGAACAAGTCCTTACAGACCAAATAAAAATAGGGGCTCTGCAGAAAAAGTCCTTACAGACATAAAATAAAAATAGGGGCTCTGCAGAACAAGTCCTTACCTACATGAAATAAAAAATAGGGGCTCTGCAGAACAAGTCCTTACAGACCTAAAATAAAAATAGGGGCTCTGCAGAACAAGTCCTTACCGACATGAAATAAAAATAGGGGCTCTGCAGAAGTCCTTACAGACCTAAAATAAAAATAGGGGCTCTGCAGAACAAGTCCTTACAGAACTAAAATTAAAACAGGGTCTCTGCAGAACAAGTCCTTACAGACCTAAAATAAAAATAGGGGCTCTGCAGAACAAGTCTTTACCGACATGAAATAAAAATAGGGGCTCTGCAGAACAAGTCCTTACCGACATGAAATAAAAATAGGGGCTCTGCAGAACAATTCCTTACAGACCTAAAATAAAAATAGGGGCTCTGCAGAACAAGTCCTTACAGACCTAAAATAAAAATAGGGGCTCTGCAGAACAAGTCCTTACCGACATGAAATAAAAATAGGTGCTCTGCAGAACAAAATCCCTTCCAGACCTAAAATAAAACTAGGGGCTCTGCAGAACAAGTCCTTACCGACATGAAATAAAAATAGGGGCTCTGCAGAAAAAGTCCTTACCGACATGAAATAAAAATAGGGGCTCTGCAGAACAAGTCCTTACAGACAAAATAAAAATAGGGGCTCTGCAGAACAAAATCCCTTCCAGACCTAAAATAAAAATAGGGGCTCTGCAGAACAAGTCCTTACCGACATGAAATAAAAATAGGGGCTCTGTAGAAAAAGTCCTTACAGACCTAAAATAAAAATAGGGGCTCTGCAGAACAAGTCCTTACAGACCAAATAAAAATAGGGGCTCTGCAGAACAAGTCTTTACCGATATGAAATAAAAATAGGGGCTCTGCAGAACAAGTCCTTACCGACATGAAATAAAAATAACGGCTCTGTAGAAAAAGTCCTTACAGACCTAAAATAAAAATAGGGGCTCTGCAGAACAAGTCCTTACAGACCTAAAATAAAAATAGGGGCTCTGCAGAACAAGTCCTTACAGACCTAAAATAAAAATAGGGGCTCTGCAGAACAAGTCCTTACAGACCTAAAATAAAAATAGGGGCTCTGCAGAACAAGTCTTTACCGATATGAAATAAAAATAGGGGCTCTGCAGAACAAGTCCTTACAGACCAAATAAAAATAGGGGCTCTGCAGAACAAGTCCTTACCGACATGAAATAAAAAGAGGGGCTCTGCAGAACAAGTCCTTACAGACCTAAAATAAAAATAGGGGCTCTGCAAAACAAGTCCTTACAGACATAAAATTAAAATAGGTGCTCTGCAGAACAAGTCCTTACAGACCAAATAAAAATAGGGGCTCTGCAGAACAAGTCTTTACCGATATGAAATAAAAATAGGGGCTCTGCAGAACAAGTCCTTACCGACATGAAATAAAAATAGGGGCTCTGTAGAAAAAGTCCTTACAGACCTAAAATAAAAATAGGGGCTCTGCAGAACAAGTCCTTACAGACCTAAAATAAAAATAGGGGCTCTGCAGAACAAGTCCTTACAGACATAAAATTAAAATAGGGGCTCTGCAGAACAAGTCCTTACAGACCAAATAAAAATAGGGGCTCTGCAGAACAAGTCTTTACCGATATGAAATAAAAATAGGGGCTCTGCAGAACAAGTCCTTACCGACATGAAATAAAAATAGGGGCTCTGTAGAAAAAGTCCTTACAGACCTAAAATAAAAATAGGGGCTCTGCAGAACAAGTCCTTACAGACCTAAAATAAAAATAGGGGCTCTGCAGAACAAGTCCTTACAGACATAAAATTAAAATAGGGGCTCTGCAGAACAAGTCCTTACAGACCTAAAATAAAAATAGGGGCTCTGCAGAACAAGTCTTTACCGATATGAAATAAAAATAGGGGCTCTGCAGAACAAGTCCTTACAGACCAAATAAAAATAGGGGCTCTGCAGAACAAGTCCTTACCGACATGAAATAAAAATAGGAGTTCTGCAGAACTAAAATCGGAGTTGGCCTAAAATGACTTTAGCATTATGGGTACAGTAACGAGACAGCCGAAGCTTCTCCTCAGTTTTGACTTAAAAATGTAGTCGCACTAATATTAAATGTAAATCAAGCCGGGTTTAATATTAGTGCTGCTTTAAATTTTGAGGTCAAACCCACCGATCGCATCTAATATGTACCCCTAATAGTTATATTTACTGTACATCACTGACTCTTTGCTGGTGAAGGATGAAGCAGTCGGTTCCTCACACGGTGGAACTATGAATCCCAGCATGTCCTGACAGGCTTTGGTGTTACTTTTAAATTAAATGTATCTCTTTTGTTTTTTGTTTGTAGTCCTTATTTTTCCAGTGCCATCTATGCCCCGTCCTGTGGATGCATGCCCAGTAGTATTGTATAATTCAGTGTAAATGGCATTTTAACCCCATTCCCGATGTTAATGTCAGAGTGAATTTTTGTGCTGACGACTTTTGCTTGCACACTACCTGGTTACCCTGATGCCAGCGGTAGAGGGGGTAACGGGGCACTTCTGTAATAACCGACACCTTGTATCGCTTTTCTCCATAGACTGGCTCCGGACAGCGAACCCAAGGCGCCTCCATGCCGCAAAAGTCTCAGGTCAGCAAGTCCACGTACAACAGCTATAGCTGGGGAACCAACTAGCGGCAGATGACCTCCGAAACCCCAAACAAAGATCATTGCAAAACTGAACTGATCGGCACAAAAGCATCCCGAATTCTCCCCTCTCTCCACCCGTCTGTGCTCACCCTCTTCCCTCTTACCTATATGTAATATAGAATTTGTATCTTCCCATTTTCTGCATTCAAATTATGAAATGTTTGCTATTTTGGCAGAGGGCCGGTCTTATTAATATTATTATTATTATTATTATATTTTTTTGTTATATTATCCCTCCTCACTCCTCCCCCTCCCCTCCCTTTTTATTTTTACCTCTTTTTGCAGAGGTCGGAGAGGGGATGGGTGTACATCACCCCTGTATACATTAGGAAGGATTGCTATGACTTCTGCATTGTACGAATCATTAGTTGATGTGTTTTTTTTTGTACTGTGTTCTAAATTTAATGGATAAATGTGTCTTGTATATATAAAAGGAAAACACAGCTGCACGTCTCTCGTTGCTGATTTATTTAACGTACGCCATCAGCCACACACACGGAACACTAAGATCCAGTAAAGTACCTTCCCCTATGCAAGGCACCGTACAACAAATAACATATTAATTGTTGCAGACTCCGCTAGTGGTAGTCAAAAATAAAATATTACTCTACTAGACATTATGTATACTATCAGCCTATACTTTTATTAGGAGCCAGTGACATCACTGAGAATGCAGCTTAGCCAGTCACTAGGAACCAGTGACATCACGGAGTGCAGCATATCCTAGGAACCAGTGACATCACTGAGAATGCAGCCTATCCAGTCACTGGGAACCAGTGACATCACTGAGAATGCATCTTATCCAGTCACTAGGAACCAGTGACATTGCTGAGAGTGCAGCTTATCCAGTCACTAGGAGCCAGTGACATCACTGAGAATGCAGCCTATCCAGTCACTAGGAGCCAGTGACATTGCTGAGAGTGCAGCCTATCCAGTCACTAGGAGCCAGTGACATCGCTGAGAATGCAGCCTATCCAGTCACTAGGAGCCAGTGACATCGCTGAGAATGCAGCCTATCCAGTCACTAGGAACCAGTGACATCACTGAGAATGCAGCCTATCCAGTCACTAAGAGCCAGTGACATTGCTGAGAATGCAGCCTATCCAGTCACTAGGAGCCAGTTACATTGCTGAGAATGCAGCCTATCCAGTCACTATGAGCCAGTGACATCACTGACAGTGCAGCCTATCCAGTCACTAGGGGCCAGTGACATCACTGAGAATGCAGCCTATCCAGTCACTAGGAATCAGTGACATCACTGAGAGTGCAGCTTATCCAGTCACTAGGAGCAGTGACATCACTGAGAGTGCAGCCTATCCAGTCACTAGGAGCCAGTGACATCACTGAGAATGCAGCTTATCCAGTCACTAGGAGCCAGTGACATCACTGAGAGTGCAGCCTATCCAATCACTAGGAGCCAGTGACATCACTGAGAATGCAGCCTATCCAGTCACTAGGAGCCAGTGACATCACTGAGAATGCAGCCTATCCAGTCACTAGGAGCCAGTGACATCACTGAGAGAGACAGGAGGTGCTGATGTGGACAGCGGTTTGTCCGGGACTCCACTTGACCACCAGGGCATAACCTATACTGGCGCAAGGGACAGCTAAGGCCAGGGACCCGGTGGTAGATGTCAGCATAGGGGAGAAGGTCCTCTCCCTGTGGCCCCTCCCCCAGCTCAGGGCACCATTCCACTGCAGTCTTGCCGCCCCTAAGCTGCTCCTCCCCCACCCTCCATCTGAGAGACTCACAGCAGCCATTTTCTGCATCAGCCTCAGGTCTCCGGGAACGCTGGATCCGGCCTCCCTGTATACCTCTTTCAGGAGCCAGGTTATACAGTGCTATTTCCTCCCAGCCACTGCGCTCTGTGCAGTTATATTGTATGCTCTGTATTGTACGTGACTTGTGCTAGCGCTGCTGTGTAGTTATATTGTGTGCTCTGTATTGTACGTGACTTGTGCTAGCACTGCTGTCTGTGCAGTTATATTGTATGCTCTGTATTGTACGTGACTTGTGCTAGCACTGCTGTCTGTGCAGTTATATTGTATGCTCTGTATTGTATGTGACTTGTGCTAGCGCTGCTGTCTGTGTAGTTATATTGTGTGCTCTGTATTGTATGTGACTTGTGCTAGCGCTGCTGTCTGTGTAGTTATATTGTGTGCTCTGTATTGTATGTGACTTGTGCTAGCGCTGCTGTCTGTGTAGTTATATTGTGTGCTCTGTATTGTATGTGACTTGTGCTAGCGCTGCTGTCTGTGCAGTTATATTGTGTGCTCTGTATTGTACGTGCCTTGTGCTAGCGCTGCTGCCTGTTTTATTTTTCTCAATTGTCAGCTTATACCTTTCCCTTTCATTATAAACCTGGAATACTGTGGTATAGGGGGTTCACTGTACCTCACATCTACCTGTATTTGTTAGGGCTGTCACATACTGTATATCTGTGTTGCGCACTGCACTGTGCCATATTGTACATATATCTGTGTTGTGCACTGCACTGTGCCATATTTTACATATATCTGTGTTGCGCACTGCACTGTGCCATATTGTACATATATCTCTGTTGCGCACTGCACTGTGCCATATTGTACATATATCTGTGTTGCTCACTGCACTGTGCCATATTGTACATATATTTGGGTTGTGCACTGCACTGTGCCATATTGTACATATATTTGGGTTGCGCACTGCACTGTGCCATATTGTACATATATTTGGGTTGCGCACTGCACTGTGCCATATTGTACATATATCTGGGTTGCGCACTGCACTGTGCCATATTGTACATATATCTGGGTGGCTCACTGCACTGTGCCAGATTGTGTTTAGACTGTTTAGCAGGTTTAGCTTCAGAGGATCTCATTCAGGATGGTCTATGTGCATCTCGTTATACTGCACCTGGCCCATCAGCCCCTGCATCCCCTCCTCAGGACCCTGCTTTGGCTTCTTTTTCACAGGTGCTGGCAAAAATAGCTGACCACCTAGCGGTCCCCATGGTAGCTCCCCCTATGGAATGGCCACAGCAGGTACTCCCTACAAATCCTTTGCCTCCCCCATGGGTACTTTCTACCTCAGTGCAGAGTCTGGGGGATACCTCTACAGCCTTTCACCAAATGCTGCACAAAGAGAGACCCTTACCTAGTAACCCTACTAAGCGTGCTGTGTTATCTTCCCAGTCCTCCCAGCTATCAGAGTCTGAGTTATCACCTGGGGAGGCAGAAGATGCAGCCCTCTCACTCTGACTCCCCCTCGGGAGACGAGGAGCCCCCCTTACCTAGTAACCCTACTAAGCGTGCTGTGTTATCCTCCCAGTCCTCCCAGCTATCAGATTCTGAGTTATCACCTGGGGAGGCAGAAGACACAGACCTCTCACTCTGACTCCCCCTCGGGAGACGTGGAACCCCCGTCTAAAGTGAATATACCTGCACTTGTGAGAGCTGTAAAATCTCTTCTTCAAATAGAAGAGGCAGAACCCACTCCTAAGGCAAAAGAGCCACTATGTAAGCGACAGAAGGTAGTTTTTCCAGAGTTTCCTCACTCTGATCAGTTATATGATCTAATGAGTCATAGAATAAGCCCAGTAAAAGGTTTCAGCTGCCTCAATGCTTAATTTCCTTTTACCCTCTTTCAGCTGCACTAAATGGGAAGCTCACCCTGCAGTGGATTCCCACGTGACACGCCTGGTTAAGAACGTTACGTTACCTATCCATACTGCAACCTCGTTAAAGGAGACCACGGATGGAAGGATTGAAGGTTGCCTGAAGTCTATATACTCTCTTACAGGAGCTATTACTCGTCCTGCCAGGGTTACAGCCTGGGTGGCAAAAGCCATTGAGAGTTGGGCAGAGGCCCTAGAAGAGACATTTCCCTCTGATGCTTCCCGGGAACAGCTGTCCTACATCTCTCACATTAGGGATGCAGCCTCCTATTTAGGTGAAGCAGCTCTGGATACTGGTCTCCTGGCTTCCAAGGCATCTGCTATTTCCGTGGTAGTCAACCGTATTGTTTGGCTTCACTCATGGAAGGCGGACTCTGACTCTAAAAAGACTTTGGAGTCTCTGCCTTACTCTGGTGAGAACCTGTTTGGTCCAGAATTGGACAAGATTGTGACTACCTTGGCAGCTTCTAAGACGGCGTTCTTGCCCTCTGCATCTACTATGAAGCCTCGGATGTCGTCCTTTCGTCCCCAAGGGAAAGCTAAAGGTCAGTTCTTTCCACGGCAGTTGGCATCCACAAAGGCCTCCAAGCCTAGGACCAAACAGGTCTGGTCTACTAGACGTCCACCTACCAAATCTGAGGACAAGCTTTCAGCCTGACAGGGTAGGCCTCTCCCAGAGTGGGAGGCCGACTTCTTCAGTTCGCCCCCAGTTCTCAGACCACCACAGACGCCTGGGTACAAGAAGTGGTCTCCCACGGATACGCCCTCTTATTCCTGAGGCGGCCCTCCCAGCAGTTGTTTTGCACAGGACCTCCAGTGGACCCAAGGAAAGCCCTGCTCCTCCAGAAGGCCATTCAGCCCTTGCTGCTCTCGGGGGTAATAATTCCGGTCCCCTTATCACTGCAAGGGACGGGTTATTATTCTACCCTTTTCTTGGTTCAGAAGCCCAACGCTACCAATGTCAAGCACTGCCTTTTGGGCTTTCTACAGTTATGGCGGCCTATCTTTGTCGTCAGGGAATCAGACTGCTCCCGTACGTGGACGTTCTCTTGCTCCCCAGAGATTCTTCACCCCCATCTACGAGTAACCATTGCCTTTTTACAAACGCACGGTTGGCTGATCAACTGGAAAAAGTCTTCTGTGACCCCTTCTCAAAGAATGGTACATCTGGGAGCCTTCCTGGACTCTCCAGCTTAGAGAATCTTCCTGACAGCAGACAAAATCTCTGCACTACAGCACCGAGTCCGCAGGTTACTCCACAGTCGCCGAGTGTCAATTCAATCTGCAATGCAGACCTTAGGACCCATGGTGTCCACCTTCGACATGGTGGAGTTCGCTCAGTTCCACTCCAGGCCCCTACAACACCTGATCCTCTCCAGGTGGAATGGGCTGCCCCATCTGCTCAGATCTCAGACGATGGGCCTCTCTCCGAAGGTTCGCCTGTCCCTATCCTGATGGCTAGATACGTCCCACTTCAACAGGGATTGCCCCTTTTGGTTCCCGGACTGGGCACTCCTGACCACAGATGCAAGCCTCCGCGGGTGGGGAGCAGTGACCGGCCAGCACTCCTTCCAAGGGCACTGTACTCCAGTTGAGACGATCTTACCAATGTCCTGGAACTCCGAGCCATCTACAAAGCCCTAACTCTGGCTCAGAATGTTCTTTAGGGCAGGCCAGTACAAGTACAGTCTGACAACGCCACAGCAATGGCCTACCTCAATCATCAAGGAGGCACGATAAGTCGGTCAGCGATGGCAGAAGTATCCTGCATTCCCACATGGGCCAAACGCCATCTCCCAGCCGTCTCCGCAGTGTTCATCCTGGGGATTCTCAATTGGGAGGTGTATTTCCTCAGCCGTCACGACGTGCATGCAGTGGAAGTGGTCTCTACATCCAGAAACCTTTCAGCTCCTGGTGGACAGGTGCTGTCTACAGTCATGGCCTCATGACACAACCACAAGCTTCCAGTGTACGGGGCCAGTGTCCTATATGAAATTCCACAAGAAGGGATGGCCAGCTAACAGTCATGCGAACCCATGTGGCCAGAGACTATCTCACAGGCTTACACGCAGACTGGCCTTCCTGTGACGGCTACAGTATCTGCTCATTCTACATTCTCTGTGGATCCCTCATGGGCAGCCTGGCGTGGCACGTCTGCCAAACAACTATGCAAGGCGACCACGTGGTCTTTCTTGTGATCATAACTTTCATAGGTTCTATGCCTTTGATACATTTGCCTCTCAGGATGCTTCCTTCGGGAGCCGGGTTCTCCTCTCAGCTCAGGAGTGTCCCCGCCCTTGAACAACGGCTTTGGGACATCCCCATTGTCTCCCTATGGACCCTGAAGAAGAAAGGAGAGTTATGGTAAAACTTACCCTTGTTAACTCTCTTTCTTCGAAGTCCATAGGGACCACCGGGCACCCTACTTGGTCACTTGTTTCCTTCTCGGTGTGAAAGTGTGATTCTTCAGTTAACCAGTCTTCCTTCTCTCCTATCCTGCTCCTGCCTTGGGCTTGTTAACAAAACTGAAGTGCCCTCAGGCTGTGGGCGGAGTATAGGGGGAAGGACCGCAGCATCCTGGGACAGAAAAGCTTTGCTGTTGGTGTCCGGTCCTCCAGGTCCCTCCTACACCCCTTTGTCTCCCTGTGGACCCTATGGACTTCGAAGAAAGAGAGTTAACAAAGGCAAGTTTTACCATAACTCATTTTTTATGTAATGTTCTTGTAAATTTAAATAAAAAATATGAGGTATAGTTTCGGTGGGTCCTACATAAATAATTACTGATATTGATGTTGGATACTTGTCCAAAAGGAGCCAAAATTAATACAATAAAAGATTTATATTGATGGTACAGACTTTCCTCACTTAAAGACCGAGTTCCGTTCCTACGACTCGGTCATTAAGCAAGGATATATAGTGGCTGGGAAGCATCAGGACCCAGACTCAGGGTGACATGTGCCTGTGTGTGCCCTACTTTCTCCGAGAGCGAGCCGCGTCCCGTCCGTCCGTCCTTTCCCTTACGGAAGACAAGGTGTCCCTGAGTGTCCCGCGCCATAGCCAGGGTCCCCTCTCGCTGCAGTCTTTTTTTTTTTTTATCACTGAGAGTCACAGTAAGCTGGTTGGAGCGCCAGTCGTAAGTCTGAACGGTCGCTAAACGGGTCGCAAAGTGAGGAATGTCTGTATAGTCATATAAAATTTCCAATGAAGGCTTCACATTGTCAGATATATCAGCTAGTAAGAATGCAAAGCTAAAATACCCTTGGATGTTATATTGTTCCCCGGGCTATTTAACATGCGGCTTTTCAGCTGGTGTGGAACTACACATTTCAGCATGCCCTGACAAAGCTTTAGCATGCCCTAATAGTGTTATTTACTGTAAGTCACATACTGTTCCTGTTTATGTACTTTGTAATAATCACAATAATAATACTGCGGCAGGGCATGCTGGGATGTGTAGTTCTGCATGATGAATACACCTAGTATCTCCCATTCTATTCAACTTACACGAAACTCAGCATTGCCAGCACATAAGATGGCCGCCAGAGTCTCGTACCGTACTGGCACCGCAATCACTTCCGCTTGTATCCTTTCTCAATGGAATGAAAGATCCCCTCTCAATATTTGTTCCAGCAGTGAAGATGGCCGCCATAGGCTCTTTCTGGAATGACAATAACTTCCGCTTCCTGCCTCTCCTTTTTCCAACATGGTGGATGAGGCCACTCGCCGGGTGGTGTCGGAGATTCCACTTTTGAAGACCGGTGCGAGTCCCAGGGACAAGGAGCTGTGGGTGCAGCGGCTGAAGGAGGAGTACCAGGCGCTCATTAAGGTGAGGTGGTGTCACATAATTATAAGTCCTCGGAAACATGTGAGGGGGTTAAAAGGTTCCGGGTTGGGGAATGGACCTCGCCTTAACTGTCATCTCTGTCTTGTTGCGGGCGACCTATCTCTAGGACCCAGTGACACCCTCAGTATAGCCCCCAATATCTACATACAGCGCCCCTGTACTGTATATATTCATACTGTATACAGCACCCTCTTTATTCTGTACTGCTCCCTTATACTGTATACAGCACCCTCTTTATTCTGTACTGCTCCCTTATACTGTATACAACACCCTCCTTATTCTGTACTGCTCCCTTATACTGTATACAGGACCCTCCTTATTCTGTACAGCTTTATACAGTACCCCATATTGTGATGTTGTGTACTGTAGTCCCATTCTGTATACTGCACCTCCATACTCTATGTTAGAGCTCCCCTATTCTATGGCAGATCAGACACCTCCGTCACCACGTCACCTATGGTGTTAGAGCTCCCCTATTTTATGGCAGATCAGACACCTCTGTGATCTCGTCACCTATGGTGTTAGAGCTCCCTATTTTATGGCAGATCAGACACCTCCGTCACCACGTCACCTATGGTGTTAGCGCTCCCCAATTCTATGGCAGATCAGACACCTCCGTCACCACGTCACCTATGGTGTTAGAGCTCCCCTATTCTATGGTAGATCAGACACCTCCGTGATCACGTCACCTATGGTGTTAGAGCTCCCCTATTCTATGGCAGATCAGACACCTCCGTGATCACGTCACCTATGGTGTTAGAGCTCCCCTATTCTATGGCAGATCAGACACCTCCGTGATCACGTCACCTATGGTGTTAGAGCTCCCCTATTCTATGGCAGATCAGACACCTCCGTGATCACGTCACCTATGGTGTTAGAGCTCCCCTATTCTATGGCAGATCAGACACCTCCGTGACCACGTCACCTATGGTGTTAGAGCTCCCCTATTCTATGGCAGATCAGACACCTCCGTCACCACGTCACCTATGGTGTTAGAGCTCCCCTATTCTATAGCAGATCAGACACCTCCGTGATCACGTCACCTATGGTGTTAGAGCTCCCCTATTCTATAGCAGATCAGACCCCTCCGTGACCACGTCACCTATGGTGTTAGAGCTCCCCTATTCTATGGCAGATCAGACACCTCCGTGATCACGTCACCTATGGTGTTAGAGCTCCCCTATTCTATGGCAGATCAGACACCTCTGTGATCACGTCACCAATGGTGTTAGAGCTCCCCTATTCTATGGCAGATCAGACACCTCCGTGATCTCGTCACCTATGGTGTTAGAGCTCCCCTATTCTATGGCAGATCAGACACCTCCGTGTTCACGTCACCTATGGTGTTAGAGCTCCCCTATTCTATGGCAGATCAGACCCCTCCGTGACCACGTCACCTATGGTGTTAGAGCTCCCCTATTCTATGGCAGATCAGACACCTCCGTGATCACGTCACCTATGGTGTTAGAGCTCCCCTATTCTATGGCAGATCAGACACCTCCGTCACCACGTCACCTATGGTGTTAGAGCTCCCCTATTCTATGGCAGATCAGACACCTCCGTCACCACGTCACCTATGGTGTTAGAGCTCCCCTATTTTATGGCAGATCAGACACCTCTGTGATCTCGTCACCTATGGTGTTAGAGCTCCCTATTTTATGGCAGATCAGACACCTCCGTCACCACGTCACCTATGGTGTTAGCGCTCCCCAATTCTGTGGCAGATCAGACACCTCCGTCACCACGTCACCTATGGTGTTAGAGCTCCCCTATTCTATGGCAGATCAGACACCTCCGTCACCACGTCACCTATGGTGTTAGAGCTCCCCTATTTTATGGCAGATCAGACACCTCTGTGATCTCGTCACCTACGGTGTTAGAGCTCCCTATTTTATGGCAGATCAGACACCTCCGTCACCACGTCACCTATGGTGTTAGCGCTCCCCAATTCTATGGCAGATCAGACACCTCCGTCACCACGTCACCTATGGTGTTAGAGCTCCCCTATTCTATGGTAGATCAGACACCTCTGTGATCACGTCACCTATGGTGTTAGAGCTCCCCTATTCTATGGCAGATCAGACACCTCCGTGATCACGTCACCTATGGTGTTAGCGCTCCCCAATTCTGTGGCAGATCAGACACCTCCGTCACCACGTCACCTATGGTGTTAGAGCTCCCCTATTCTATGGCAGATCAGACACCTCCGTCACCACGTCACCTATGGTGTTAGAGCTCCCCTATTTTATGGCAGATCAGACACCTCTGTGATCTCGTCACCTACGGTGTTAGAGCTCCCTATTTTATGGCAGATCAGACACCTCCGTCACCACGTCACCTATGGTGTTAGAGCTCCCCTATTCTATAGCAGATCAGACACCTCCGTGATCACGTCACCTATGGTGTTAGAGCTCCCCTATTCTATGGCAGATCAGACACCTCCGTCACCACGTCACCTATGGTGTTAGAGCTCCCCTATTTTATGGCAGATCAGACACCTCTGTGATCTCGTCACCTATGGTGTTAGAGCTCCCTATTTTATGGCAGATCAGACACCTCCGTCACCACGTCACCTATGGTGTTAGCGCTCCCCAATTCTATGGCAGATCAGACACCTCCGTCACCACGTCACCTATGGTGTTAGAGCTCCCCTATTCTATGGTAGATCAGACACCTCCGTGATCACGTCACCTATGGTGTTAGAGCTCCCCTATTCTATGGCAGATCAGACACCTCCGTGATCACGTCACCTATGGTGTTAGAGCTCCCCTATTCTATGGCAGATCAGACACCTCCGTGATCACGTCACCTATGGTGTTAGAGCTCCCCTATTCTATGGCAGATCAGACACCTCCGTGATCACGTCACCTATGGTGTTAGAGCTCCCCTATTCTATGGCAGATCAGACACCTCCGTGACCACGTCACCTATGGTGTTAGAGCTCCCCTATTCTATGGCAGATCAGACACCTCCGTCACCACGTCACCTATGGTGTTAGAGCTCCCCTATTCTATAGCAGATCAGACACCTCCGTGATCACGTCACCTATGGTGTTAGAGCTCCCCTATTCTATAGCAGATCAGACCCCTCCGTGACCACGTCACCTATGGTGTTAGAGCTCCCCTATTCTATGGCAGATCAGATACCTCCGTGATCACGTCACCTATGGTGTTAGAGCTCCCCTATTCTATGGCAGATCAGACACCTCTGTGATCACGTCACCAATGGTGTTAGAGCTCCCCTATTCTATGGCAGATCAGACACCTCCGTGATCTCGTCACCTATGGTGTTAGAGCTCCCCTATTCTATGGCAGATCAGACACCTCCGTGTTCACGTCACCTATGGTGTTAGAGCTCCCCTATTCTATGGCAGATCAGACCCCTCCGTGACCACGTCACCTATGGTGTTAGAGCTCCCCTATTCTATGGCAGATCAGACACCTCCGTGATCACGTCACCTATGGTGTTAGAGCTCCCCTATTCTATGGCAGATCAGACACCTCCGTCACCACGTCACCTATGGTGTTAGAGCTCCCCTATTCTATGGCAGATCAGACACCTCCGTCACCACGTCACCTATGGTGTTAGAGCTCCCCTATTTTATGGCAGATCAGACACCTCTGTGATCTCGTCACCTATGGTGTTAGAGCTCCCTATTTTATGGCAGATCAGACACCTCCGTCACCACGTCACCTATGGTGTTAGCGCTCCCCAATTCTGTGGCAGATCAGACACCTCCGTCACCACGTCACCTATGGTGTTAGAGCTCCCCTATTCTATGGCAGATCAGACACCTCCGTCACCACGTCACCTATGGTGTTAGAGCTCCCCTATTTTATGGCAGATCAGACACCTCTGTGATCTCGTCACCTACGGTGTTAGAGCTCCCTATTTTATGGCAGATCAGACACCTCCGTCACCACGTCACCTATGGTGTTAGCGCTCCCCAATTCTATGGCAGATCAGACACCTCCGTCACCACGTCACCTATGGTGTTAGAGCTCCCCTATTCTATGGTAGATCAGACACCTCCGTGATCACGTCACCTATGGTGTTAGAGCTCCCCTATTCTATGGCAGATCAGACACCTCCGTGATCACGTCACCTATGGTGTTAGCGCTCCCCAATTCTGTGGCAGATCAGACACCTCCGTCACCACGTCACCTATGGTGTTAGAGCTCCCCTATTCTATGGCAGATCAGACACCTCCGTCACCACGTCACCTATGGTGTTAGAGCTCCCCTATTTTATGGCAGATCAGACACCTCTGTGATCTCGTCACCTACGGTGTTAGAGCTCCCTATTTTATGGCAGATCAGACACCTCCGTCACCACGTCACCTATGGTGTTAGCGCTCCCCAATTCTATGGCAGATCAGACACCTCCGTCACCACGTCACCTATGGTGTTAGAGCTCCCCTATTCTATGGCAGATCAGACACCTCCGTGATCACGTCACCTATGGTGTTAGAGCTCCCCTATTCTATGGCAGATCAGACACCTCTGTGATCACGTCACCAATGGTGTTAGAGCTCCCCTATTCTATGGCAGATCAGACACCTCCGTGATCTCGTCACCTATGGTGTTAGAGCTCCCCTATTCTATGGCAGATCAGACACCTCCGTGTTCACGTCACCTATGGTGTTAGAGCTCCCCTATTCTATGGCAGATCAGACCCCTCCGTGACCACGTCACCTATGGTGTTAGAGCTCCCCTATTCTATGGCAGATCAGACACCTCCGTGATCACGTCACCTATGGTGTTAGAGCTCCCCTATTCTATGGCAGATCAGACACCTCCGTCACCACGTCACCTATGGTGTTAGAGCTCCCCTATTCTATGGCAGATCAGACACCTCCGTCACCACGTCACCTATGGTGTTAGAGCTCCCCTATTTTATGGCAGATCAGACACCTCTGTGATCTCGTCACCTATGGTGTTAGAGCTCCCTATTTTATGGCAGATCAGACACCTCCGTCACCACGTCACCTATGGTGTTAGCGCTCCCCAATTCTGTGGCAGATCAGACACCTCCGTCACCACGTCACCTATGGTGTTAGAGCTCCCCTATTCTATGGCAGATCAGACACCTCCGTCACCACGTCACCTATGGTGTTAGAGCTCCCCTATTTTATGGCAGATCAGACACCTCTGTGATCTCGTCACCTACGGTGTTAGAGCTCCCTATTTTATGGCAGATCAGACACCTCCGTCACCACGTCACCTATGGTGTTAGCGCTCCCCAATTCTATGGCAGATCAGACACCTCCGTCACCACGTCACCTATGGTGTTAGAGCTCCCCTATTCTATGGTAGATCAGACACCTCCGTGATCACGTCACCTATGGTGTTAGAGCTCCCCTATTCTATGGCAGATCAGACACCTCCGTGATCACGTCACCTATGGTGTTAGAGCTCCCCTATTCTATGGCAGATCAGACACCTCCGTGATCACGTCACCTATGGTGTTAGCGCTCCCCAATTCTGTGGCAGATCAGACACCTCCGTCACCACGTCACCTATGGTGTTAGAGCTCCCCTATTCTATGGCAGATCAGACACCTCCGTCACCACGTCACCTATGGTGTTAGAGCTCCCCTATTTTATGGCAGATCAGACACCTCTGTGATCTCGTCACCTACGGTGTTAGAGCTCCCTATTTTATGGCAGATCAGACACCTCCGTCACCACGTCACCTATGGTGTTAGCGCTCCCCAATTCTATGGCAGATCAGACACCTCCGTCACCACGTCACCTATGGTGTTAGAGCTCCCCTATTCTATGGTAGATCAGACACCTCCGTGATCACGTCACCTATGGTGTTAGAGCTCCCCTATTCTATGGCAGATCAGACACCTCCGTGATCACGTCACCTATGGTGTTAGAGCTCCCCTATTCTATGGCAGATCAGACACCTCCGTGATCACGTCACCTATGGTGTTAGAGCTCCCCTATTCTATGGCAGATCAGACACCTCCGTGACCACGTCACCTATGGTGTTAGAGCTCCCCTATTCTATGGCAGATCAGACACCTCCGTGATCACGTCACCTATGGTGTTAGAGCTCCCCTATTCTATGGCAGATCAGACACCTCCGTGACCACGTCACCTATGGTGTTAGAGCTCCCCTATTCTATGGCAGATCAGACACCTCCGTGATCACGTCACCTATGGTGTTAGAGCTCCCCTATTCTATAGCAGATCAGACCCCTCCGTGACCACGTCACCTATGGTGTTAGAGCTCCCCTATTCTATGGCAGATCAGACACCTCCGTGATCACGTCACCTATGGTGTTAGAGCTCCCCTATTCTATGGCAGATCAGACACCTCTGTGATCACGTCACCAATGGTGTTAGAGCTCCCCTATTCTATGGTAGATCAGACACCTCCGTGATCTCGTCACCTATGGTGTTAGAGCTCCCCTATTCTATGGCAGATCAGACACCTCCGTGTTCACGTCACCTATGGTGTTAGAGCTCCCCTATTCTATGGCAGATCAGACACCTCCGTGATCACGTCACCTATGGTGTTAGAGCTCCCCTATTCTATGGCAGATCAGACACCTCCGTGATCACGTCACCTATGGTGTTAGAGCTCCCGTATTCTATGGCAGATCAGACACCTCCATGATCACGTCACCTATGGTGTTAGAGCTCCCCTATTCTATGGCAGATCAGACACCTCCGTCACCTATGGTGTTAGAGCTCCCCTATTCTATGGCAGATCAGACACCTCCGTCACCACGTCACCTATGGTGTTAGAGCTCCCCAATTCTATAGCAGATCAGACACCTCCGTGATCACGTCACCTATGGTGTTAGAGCTCCCTATTCTATAGCAGATCAGACACCTCCGTGATCACGTTACCTATGGTGTTAGAGCTCCCCTATTCTATAGCAGATCAGACACCTCCGTGATCACGTCACCTATGGTGTTAGAGCTCCCCTATTCTATGGTAGATCAGACACCTCCGTGATCACGTCACCTATGGTGTTAGAGCTCCCCTATTCTATGGCAGATCAGACACCTCCGTGATCACGTCACCTATGGTGTTAGAGCTCCCCTATTCTATGGCAGATCAGACACCTCCGTGATCACGTCACCTATGGTGTTAGAGCTCCCCTATTCTATGGCAGATCAGACACCTCCGTGGTAGATAGACTATAGTTATGGGCAGGTTCCTCTTCACCCTTTCTCCCTCTGTGTGTTGCTATGCAGTGTCTGTATAGAAATTAAGAGGCATTATATAGATCACTGGATATTGATAATCCAGCATGTTATGTAGCCCAGTGCTCATTCATAATGGTGACCCAGCCGAGGAACCACAAGTGAAAGCAATCCCTGCAGATTATCAACCCTTGCGACTTGTTGTGAGAGAAGGTATACCTTCAGCATGGCCATTGTAACATGATGGGGAACTCAGTTGTTGGGGACTTGGGCCTAGATCACATTTTTAACAAATATCTTCTCCTACTGCGCAGTACGTTGAAAATAACAAGAAAGCCGACAACGATTGGTTCCGGTTGGAGTCCAACAAGGAAGGCACCAGGTATGGTCTGAAGACCCCCTGGGGTGGTCCAGAAACCCCTCCATCAGCCGTCTCAACCCTTGTGCCAGCGTTAGGCTGGCGCCAACAGATCCTGACAGATTCTCTATCTGGTCTCTTTTGCAGGTGGTTCGGGAAGTGCTGGTACATTCATGAGCTCCTGAAGTACGAGTTTGACGTTGAGTTTGATGTGAGACCGTGATCACAAGTTATTACACCTCAAAGCTTCTTCCTCTGTAGAATTGTCCCAAACGTTATTTGTATTTTACCCTACGTAGATCCCGGTGACGTACCCCGCCACAGCTCCTGAGATCGCCATTCCAGAGCTAGATGGGAAGACAGCGAAAATGTACAGGTACGAGGTGATAGCTGCTATTCCAGATGTAGTTTTATTGTGAGAATATGATTTCTCGCTTTTATTAAGAACGATTCCCGTAGTCTTATCTGCCGCCCTAATCGCTAATGTGTTAGTGCTTTGAACACGTTAAGTTATTATTATTGCACCCAGATGTAATCCTGTATTTCTTCCTATGTCCAGAGGAGGAAAAATCTGTCTGACAGAACACTTCAAGCCGCTGTGGGCGCGGAACGTCCCTAAATTCGGCATTGCACAAATAATGGCTTTGGGGGTAAGTAAACTTTATTCATGAACTACAGATCAGTCATTATGGGAGTTGGGGGTTACACATTGGGGCCACTGATGACCTCTACACTTTTGGAAAAAAAAAACCTTATAAAAAAATATCACCTGGTCATTATTTATTACACAACCTTAGTTGGTTCCAGGGGGTCCTCCCCAGACTGTCTCCCTGTTACCTGTAGTTATGCTGATTTTTGGTCAGTTTCCCTTCAGCGGACACAAGTACATTACAGACTGATCAGAGCTCTGTAATAGAGCCGAATTGAAGCGCTGTGCAGCTACTGAGCCCTACAACAGACCTGTAACGCAGTACACGAGATATATCGCCCACTGCTCGTTCCAATCCCAACGCACCAGCTGCCACTTATTTTGTCATTGTATTCTCAGCAGAGATGTAAAGTTTTTTTGATGCCTGTTGATCATGATGAATAATGACCACCCCCACCTTTAGAGGACCACTCGTTAATCAGGTAGGACCTTCCTGGTTCCTGTAGCTGACTTGAACTAAAAATAATGAAAGTATCATGACCTATCTGTAGCCTTATTACAGAGATATAGATGGGCTGAGCCTTGTAGTGCCGATAGCCACAGCCTTAGCTGACTCTGGTCCAGGCGATGGCGGAAGTATCTATGAGAAGGTGGGAAAGGCTTACACTCGCTGTACACGGGAGTGACCATTCTATCACCTGGGGTTCATGTAAAGCGTGTCCTGTCTGCAGCGGCCGGTGTCATCCTGTCTTTCTTCTGTCACACAGCTGGGACCTTGGCTGGCGGTGGAGATTCCTGATCTGATCAGCAAGGGGCTGGTGAAACACAAGGACGACTGAGAGTCCAGTTATACCGCGGCTCCATCTCATGTGAGGCGGGACTGTCGTCTGAATGTGACAAGAGAGCCCCCGACATCCCCTCTCCCCCTTCCCTCCGCATCCTATTTATGTTACTGGACTTCTTGTACAACAGCATGACACAGATTTTCCAAGTTCTATTAAGCCGACCATTGACATTCAGTATAATAAACGTTGCGAAATTCAGCCTGACCCCATTTTTTTTATTCATTCACGTGTTTTCATTTGTAATAACTTATTGTCAGTAATCAGAGCGATTATACAGGGAATGACTTGTTACCGGAGGGATCACTGCTGCGTGTGTTGTCAGTCATCACAGCGATTATACAGGGAATGACTTGTTACCGGAGGGATCACTGCTCCGTGTGTTGTCAGTCATCACAGCGATTATACAGGGAATGACTTGTTACCGGAGGGATCACTGCTCCGTGTGTTGTCAGTCATCACAGCGATTATACAGGGAATAACTTGTTACCGGAGGGATCACTGCTCCGTGTGTTGTCAGTCATCACAGCGATTATACAGGGAATAACTTGTTACCGGAGGGATCACTGCTCCGTGTGTTGTCAGTCATCACAGCGATTATACAGGGAATGACTTGTTACCGGAGGGATCACTGCTCCGTGTGTTGTCAGTCATCACAGCGATTATACAGGGAATAACTTGTTACCGGAGGGATCACTGCTCCGTGTGTTGTCAGTCATCACAGCGATTATACAGGGAATGACTTGTTACCGGAGGGATCACTGCTCCGTGTGTTGTCAGTCATCACAGCGATTATACCGGGAATGACTTGTTACCGGAGGGATCACTGCTCCGTGTGTTGTCAGTCATCACAGCGATTATACAGGGAATGACTTGTTACCGGAGGGATCACTGCTCCGTGTGTTGTCAGTCATCACAGCGATTATACAGGGAATAACTTGTTACCGGAGGGATCACTGCTCCGTGTGTTGTCAGTCATCACAGCGATTATACAGGGAATGACTTGTTACCGGAGGGATCACTGCTCCGTGTGTTGTCAGTCATCACAGCGATTATACAGGGAATGACTTGTTACCGGAGGGATCACTGCTCTATGTTGTCAGTCATCACAGTTATACAAGGAATGACTTGTTACCGGAGGGATCACTGCTCCGTGTGTTGTCAGTCATCACAGCGATTATACAGGGAATAACTTGTTACCGGAGGGATCACTGCTCCGTGTGTTGTCAGTCATCACAGCGATTATACAGGGAATGACTTGTTACCGGAGGGATCACTGCTCCGTGTGTTGTCAGTCATCACAGCGATTATACAGGGAATAACTTGTTACCGGAGGGATCACTGCTCCGTGTGTTGTCAGTCATCACAGCGATTATACAGGGAATGACTTGTTACCGGAGGGATCACTGCTCTATGTTGTCAGTCATCACAGTTATACAAGGAATGACTTGTTACCGGAGGGATCACTGCTCCGTGTGTTGTCAGTCATCACAGCGATTATACAAGGAATGACTTGTTACCGGAGGGATCACTGCTCCGTGTGTTGTCAGTCATCACAGCGATTATACAGGGAATAACTTGTTACCGGAGGGATCACTGCTCCGTGTGTTGTCAGTCATCACAGCGATTATACAGGGAATAACTTGTTACCGGAGGGATCACTGCTCCGTGTGTTGTCAGTCATCACAGCGATTATACAGGGAATGACTTGTTACCGGAGGGATCACTGCTCCGTGTGTTGTCAGTCATCACAGCGATTATACAGGGAATAACTTGTTACCGGAGGGATCACTGCTCCGTGTGTTGTCAGTCATCACAGCGATTATACAGGGAATGACTTGTTACCGGAGGGATCACTGCTCCGTGTGTTGTCAGTCATCACAGCGATTATACCGGGAATGACTTGTTACCGGAGGGATCACTGCTCCGTGTGTTGTCAGTCATCACAGCGATTATACAGGGAATGACTTGTTACCGGAGGGATCACTGCTCCGTGTGTTGTCAGTCATCACAGCGATTATACAGGGAATAACTTGTTACCGGAGGGATCACTGCTCCGTGTGTTGTCAGTCATCACAGCGATTATACAGGGAATAACTTGTTACCGGAGGGATCACTGCTCCGTGTGTTGTCAGTCATCACAGCGATTATACAGGGAATGACTTGTTACCGGAGGGATCACTGCTCTATGTTGTCAGTCATCACAGTTATACAAGGAATGACTTGTTACCGGAGGGATCACTGCTCCGTGTGTTGTCAGTCATCACAGCGATTATACAGGGAATAACTTGTTACCGGAGGGATCACTGCTCCGTGTGTTGTCAGTCATCACAGCGATTATACAGGGAATAACTTGTTACCGGAGGGATCACTGCTCCGTGTGTTGTCAGTCATCACAGCGATTATACAGGGAATGACTTGTTACCGGAGGGATCACTGCTCCGTGTGTTGTCAGTCATCACAGCGATTATACAGGGAATAACTTGTTACCGGAGGGATCACTGCTCCGTGTGTTGTCAGTCATCACAGCGATTATACAGGGAATGACTTGTTACCGGAGGGATCACTGCTCCGTGTGTTGTCAGTCATCACAGCGATTATACCGGGAATGACTTGTTACCGGAGGGATCACTGCTCCGTGTGTTGTCAGTCATCACAGCGATTATACAGGGAATGACTTGTTACCGGAGGGATCACTGCTCCGTGTGTTGTCAGTCATCACAGCGATTATACAGGGAATAACTTGTTACCGGAGGGATCACTGCTCCGTGTGTTGTCAGTCATCACAGCGATTATACAGGGAATAACTTGTTACCGGAGGGATCACTGCTCCGTGTGTTGTCAGTCATCACAGCGATTATACAGGGAATGACTTGTTACCGGAGGGATCACTGCTCCGTGTGTTGTCAGTCATCACAGCGATTATACAGGGAATAACTTGTTACCGGAGGGATCACTGCTCCGTGTGTTGTCAGTCATCACAGCGATTATACAGGGAATGACTTGTTACCGGAGGGATCACTGCTCCGTGTGTTGTCAGTCATCACAGCGATTATACCGGGAATGACTTGTTACCGGAGGGATCACTGCTCCGTGTGTTGTCAGTCATCACAGCGATTATACAGGGAATGACTTGTTACCGGAGGGATCACTGCTCCGTGTGTTGTCAGTCATCACAGCGATTATACAGGGAATAACTTGTTACCGGAGGGATCACTGCTCCGTGTGTTGTCAGTCATCACAGCGATTATACAGGGAATAACTTGTTACCGGAGGGATCACTGCTCCGTGTGTTGTCAGTCATCACAGCGATTATACAGGGAATGACTTGTTACCGGAGGGATCACTGCTCTATGTTGTCAGTCATCACAGTTATACAAGGAATGACTTGTTACCGGAGGGATCACTGCTCCGTGTGTTGTCAGTCATCACAGCGATTATACAGGGAATAACTTGTTACCGGAGGGATCACTGCTCCGTGTGTTGTCAGTCATCACAGCGATTATACAGGGAATGACTTGTTACCGGAGGGATCACTGCTCCGTGTGTTGTCAGTCATCACAGCGATTATACAGGGAATAACTTGTTACCGGAGGGATCACTGCTCCGTGTGTTGTCAGTCATCACAGCGATTATACAGGGAATGACTTGTTACCGGAGGGATCACTGCTCTATGTTGTCAGTCATCACAGTTATACAAGGAATGACTTGTTACCGGAGGGATCACTGCTCCGTGTGTTGTCAGTCATCACAGCGATTATACAAGGAATGACTTGTTACCGGAGGGATCACTGCTCCGTGTGTTGTCAGTCATCACAGCGATTATACAGGGAATGACTTGTTACCGGAGGGATCACTGCTCCGTGTGTTGTCAGTCATCACAGCGATTATACAGGGAATAACTTGTTACCGGAGGGATCACTGCTCCGTGTGTTGTCAGTCATCACAGCGATTATACAGGGAATAACTTGTTACCGGAGGGATCACTGCTCCGTGTGTTGTCAGTCATCACAGCGATTATACAGGGAATGACTTGTTACCGGAGGGATCACTGCTCCGTGTGTTGTCAGTCATCACAGCGATTATACAGGGAATAACTTGTTACCGGAGGGATCACTGCTCCGTGTGTTGTCAGTCATCACAGCGATTATACAGGGAATGACTTGTTACCGGAGGGATCACTGCTCCGTGTGTTGTCAGTCATCACAGCGATTATACCGGGAATGACTTGTTACCGGAGGGATCACTGCTCCGTGTGTTGTCAGTCATCACAGCGATTATACAGGGAATGACTTGTTACCGGAGGGATCACTGCTCCGTGTGTTGTCAGTCATCACAGCGATTATACAGGGAATAACTTGTTACCGGAGGGATCACTGCTCCGTGTGTTGTCAGTCATCACAGCGATTATACAGGGAATAACTTGTTACCGGAGGGATCACTGCTCCGTGTGTTGTCAGTCATCACAGCGATTATACAGGGAATGACTTGTTACCGGAGGGATCACTGCTCTATGTTGTCAGTCATCACAGTTATACAAGGAATGACTTGTTACCGGAGGGATCACTGCTCCGTGTGTTGTCAGTCATCACAGCGATTATACAGGGAATAACTTGTTACCGGAGGGATCACTGCTCCGTGTGTTGTCAGTCATCACAGCGATTATACAGGGAATGACTTGTTACCGGAGGGATCACTGCTCCGTGTGTTGTCAGTCATCACAGCGATTATACAGGGAATGACTTGTTACCGGAGGGATCACTGCTCTATGTTGTCAGTCATCACAGTTATACAAGGAATGACTTGTTACCGGAGGGATCACTGCTCCGTGTGTTGTCAGTCATCACAGCGATTATACAGGGAATAACTTGTTACCGGAGGGATCACTGCTCCGTGTGTTGTCAGTCATCACAGCGATTATACAGGGAATGACTTGTTACCGGAGGGATCACTGCTCCGTGTGTTGTCAGTCATCACAGCGATTATACAGGGAATGACTTGTTACCGGAGGGATCACTGCTCCGTGTGTTGTCAGTCATCACAGCGATTATACAGGGAATGACTTGTTACCGGAGGGATCACTGCTCCGTGTGTTGTCAGTCATCACAGCGATTATACAGGGAATTACTTGTTACCGGAGGGATCACTGCTCTATGTTGTCAGTCATCACAGTTATACAAGGAATGACTTGTTACCGGAGGGATCACAGCGATTATACAGGGAATGACTTGTTACCGGAGGGATCACATCGATTATACAGGGAATGACTTGTTACCGGAGGGATCACTGCTCCGTGTGTTGTCAGTCATCACAGCAATTATACAGGGAATGACTTGTTACCGGGGGGATCACATCGATTATACAGGGAATGACTTGTTACCGGAGGGATCACAGCGATTATACAGGGAATGACTTGCTCACCACTGAAGGCGTACTTCTCATGTCCTTATGCAATGAGTGCAATGTCTGTGTACGGCGCGTCTAATCTAATTTACCAATGCCTGGTACCATGGTGGGTGTGTATATATCAGGGATTTTCAACACGTTGCCCTCCTGCTGCCATGGAACCACACATACCAGCATGCCCTAACAGCAACACTAGAAGGGCTTGCTGGGATGTATAGTTCCACAGCAGCTGGAGGGCCACATGTTGCACACCCCTGATATAAATGTATGCACAGCCTGAGGATGTTCCACAGGTATCTTACAATGTTACTTATAAAATGGACTCGCCGTCCGATGGGCCTGATTCAGAGCTCAGCGCTATTGGAGCCGCAGCTGCCATTTTTTATTTTATTCTTTTTATAGCTGAGGATTTGCGACAATATACTAACGGTACAGCGTCCGGGACTAGTACTGCGACGCCCACCGCAGTCATCGCAGCTGTCATACGCAGCATCGGTCACCGATCAGGCAAGCAGTGACTCCTTGAGTGATTCTATGGCAACTCTGAATGGCCGCCGTAACTGAGACGCTGGAGCCTTGTTTCCTGCGTACGGGATCGCAGACGCAGGACGCGACACGCCTGCGTTTTCAGCTGACGCTCTCTGTTGCCTCCCCCAAACGCTCCCTGCCTGTCAATCACTCTGCGAATAAAGACTGGCAGCGCGTGACTACACTAATGTATCTTGCCGCGTGCGCGGCTCCATTTGTGAAAACATTGGCAGAGCGTACAGCGCTGAATCCAGGCCCCTATGTCATTAATGACAAACTGGCATGGGGGATTTTAGAAACTCCACTGTATGAGCGCTGCAGTGTAAATGGGAGCTGAGGAGGTAAAGTGTGAAGACCTGGTGCCCGTAGTTAAGATGGCCGCCGCCTGGTCACTGATGCCGGCTACCGCTCTGTATGCGCATGCGCGTCTCCCAGCTCGCCACTCTCCATGGTAACGGTGTAAATAATGGGTGGGGCTGTGGCGTCTAGCACGCAAGCGCAGGAAGGAGCGAGTGAGGGAAAATGGCGGAAGATGCTGCGGTTGCTATGAGGCCAGGGAGGGGTAGGCCCTGACACCAACACACCGGGGCCGCGGCCTCAGGTAATGTACGTCTCTGCCGGGAGCGGGGGGCAGAGGGGTCTGACCAATATACTCCTGTGTGTAGGGATCAGTGATTCAGTATACTGTCCATTCTGTGTGTAGGGATCAGTGATTCAGTATACTGTCCATTCAGTGTGTAGGGATCAGTGATTCAGTATACTGTCCATTCAGTGTGTAGGGATCAGTGATTCAGTATACTGTCCATTCTGTGTGTAGGGATCAGTGATTCAGTATACTGTCCATTCTGTGTGTAGGGATCAGTGATTCAGTATACTGTCCATTCTGTGTGTAGGGATCAGTGATTCAGTATACTGTCCATTCAGTGTGTAGGGATCAGTGATTCAGTATACTGTCCATTCTGTGTGTAGGGATCAGTGATTCAGTATACTGTCCATTCTGTGTGTAGGGATCAGTGATTCAGTATACTGTCCATTCTGTGTGTAGGGATCAGTGATTCAGTATACTGTCCATTCTGTGTGTAGGGATCAGTGATTCAGTATACTGTCCATTCAGTGTGTAGGGATCAGTGATTCAGTATACTGTCCATTCTGTGTGTAGGGATCAGTGATTCAGTATACTGTCCATTCTGTGTGTAGGGATCAGTGATTCAGTATACTGTCCATTCTGTGTGTAGGGATCAGTGATTCAGTATACTGTCCATTCTGTGTGTAGGGATCAGTGATTCAGTATACTGTCCATTCAGTGTGTAGGGATCGGTGATTCAGTATACTGTCCATTCTGTGTGTAGGGATCGGTGATTCAGTATACTGTCCATCCTGTGTGTAGGGATCAGTGATTCAGTATACTGTCCATCCTGTGTGTAGGGATCAGTGATTCAGTATACTGTCCATTCAGTGTGTAGGGATCAGTGATTCAGTATACTGTCCATTCTGTGTGTAGGGATCGGTGATTCAGTATACTGTCCATTCTGTGTGTAGGGATCGGTGATTCAGTATACTGTCCATCCTGTGTGTAGGGATCAGTGATTCAGTATACTGTCCATTCAGTGTGTAGGGATCAGTGATTCAGTATACTGTCCATTCAGTGTGTAGGGATCAGTGATTCAGTATACTGTCCATTCTGTGTGTAGGGATCAGTGATTCAGTATACTGTCCATTCAGTGTGTAGGGATCGGTGATTCAGTATACTGTCCATTCTGTGTGTAGGGATCGGTGATTCAGTATACTGTCCATCCTGTGTGTAGGGATCGGTGATTCAGTATACTGTCCATCCTGTGTGTAGGGATCGGTGATTCAGTATACTGTCCATTCAGTGTGTAGGGATCAGTGATTCAGTATACTGTCCATCCTGTGTGTAGGGATCAGTGATTCAGTATACTGTCCATTCAGTGTGTAGGGATCAGTGATTCAGTATACTGTCCATTCAGTGTGTAGGGATCAGTGATTCAGTATACTGTCCATTCTGTGTGTAGGGATCGGTGATTCAGTATACTGTCCATTCTGTGTGTAGGGATCGGTGATTCAGTATACTGTCCATCCTGTGTGTAGGGATCAGTGATTCAGTATACTGTCCATTCAGTGTGTAGGGATCAGTGATTCAGTATACTGTCCATTCAGTGTGTAGGGATCAGTGATTCAGTATACTGTCCATTCAGTGTGTAGGGATCAGTGATTCAGTATACTGTCCATTCAGTGTGTAGGGATCAGTGATTCAGTATACTGTCCATTCTGTGTGTAGGGATCAGTGATTCAGTATACTGTCCATTCAGTGTGTAGGGATCGGTGATTCAGTATACTGTCCATTCTGTGTGTAGGGATCGGTGATTCAGTATACTGTCCATCCTGTGTGTAGGGATCGGTGATTCAGTATACTGTCCATCCTGTGTGTAGGGATCGGTGATTCAGTATACTGTCCATTCAGTGTGTAGGGATCAGTGATTCAGTATACTGTCCATCCTGTGTGTAGGGATCAGTGATTCAGTATACTGTCCATTCAGTGTGTAGGGATCAGTGATTCAGTATACTGTCCATTCTGTGTGTAGGGATCGGTGATTCAGTATACTGTCCATTCTGTGTGTAGGGATCGGTGATTCAGTATACTGTCCATCCTGTGTGTAGGGATCGGTGATTCAGTATACTGTCCATTCAGTGTGTAGGGATCAGTGATTCAGTATACTGTCCATTCAGTGTGTAGGGATCAGTGATTCAGTATACTGTCCATTCAGTGTGTAGGGATCAGTGATTCAGTATACTGTCCATTCTGTGTGTAGGGATCAGTGATTCAGTATACTGTCCATTCAGTGTGTAGGGATCGGTGATTCAGTATACTGTCCATTCTGTGTGTAGGGATCGGTGATTCAGTATACTGTCCATTCTGTGTGTAGGGATCAGTGATTCAGTATACTGTCCATTCTGTGTGTAGGGATCGGTGATTCAGTATGTCCATTCTGTGTGTAGGGATCGGTGATTCAGTATACTGTCCATTCTGTGTGTAGGGATCGGTGATTCAGTATACTGTCCATTCTGTGTGTAGGGATCAGTGATTCAGTATACTGTCCATTCTGTGTGTAGGGATCGGTGATTCAGTATACTGTCCATTCTGTGTGTAGGGATCGGTGATTCAGTATACTGTCCATTCTGTGTGTAGGGATCAGTGATTCAGTATACTGTCCATTCTGTGTGTAGGGATTAGTGACTCGGTATACTGTGTGTGTGTGTGGATCTGTGGCCTCGTATAATGGCCTCACTGTGTGTGTAGGGATCAATGGCACTGTAGGTATCAGCTACCCAGCATACTTTCCCCACTGTGTGTGTGTAGGGATCAGTGATCCGGTATATTGTCCACACTGTGTGTAGGGATCAGCGATCCGGCATTCTGTCCACACTGTGTGTAGGGATCAGCGATCTGGCATTCTGTCCCCACTGTGTGTAGGGATCAGAGATATGGCATTCTGTCCCCACTGTGTGTAGGGATCAGAGATCTGGCATTCTGTCCCCACTGTGTGTGTGTAGGGATCAGCAACCCGGCATACTGTCCCCACTGTGTGTGTAGGGATCAGCGACCCGGCGTACTGTCCCCACTGTGTGTGTAGGGATCAGCGACCCGGTGTACTGTCCCCACTGTGTGTGTAGGGATCAGTGACCCGATATACTGTCCCCTCTGTGTGTCGGGATATGTATCATGAGTGCAGGATAACCACACAATAGAATGTAACGGTTCTATTATATCATTGTTCCCAAAGCCAAACATGTATTTTATATTCCTGCAGCTGTGCAGGGGTTAAACCTACTCTCGTAGGGTTAGAAATCCCAGTGGGACGCCATTTTTACTCCTGGCATTTACAACGTCCTCTGGAAATCAGTACGGATGAACTGCTTCCTTCTTTCAGGCTGCAGAGATGTGAGACGAGAGAGCGGCACTGGGACACGCCACCCATAGACCGTGGATAATGAGGTACTTGGGCATATACACCCCCCCTAACACCCTGAAGCTGGAGGTTAACCTAAATCCACCATGTCTTTATAATGTAGAAATTCGGTTACTGTTCTTAGTGCTATCTCTGGAACAGAAGACCCTTCCCAAAGCCTCTTACCCTATTTATTATACGCTAAATATATCCTATAACCCACAGGATGCAACTCTCCCTAAGACCTGCAATGCCCCAAGCATGTGAACCCAGGTTTGCACGGAGTCGTGACACCCCAGTGATCACCTCACAGCCGACCACAGTTGGCAAGGTCCACACTTCCCTCCGTGCTGTCAGCCAGGAACGCTCGCCCAATGCTCCCACAGTCTACAGTAATGGATCGGTCTCTGCTCCAAAGCTACGGCCATTGCCTCCCCGTCCGGTGGTGGAGAAGAGCAAGTCGGACCGCGGTCGGAGCGCACAGCGTACAGATCCTGCCAGTAAAAGGGGACCAGTGAAGGCTAATCACTTGCTCAATGTCACCAGCCCTCCGCCATCCATCAAAGCGGCCGCTCACCCTCCTCAGGCCAGGGTGGGTAGTCTGTCTCGTTCCAAATCTGTCAGTCACGGGGACCTGAGCTTGAACAGAGATAAGACGGAGGAGATCAGCAAAGGTCTGTCCCAGGTGCTGGTCAGAGAGCGCAGCGCCTCGTCCAGCAGGAAGCCGCCATTGGACATTGCATCCCTGAAGAGAAGCAGTTCTCTGAAAAGACTTAACGTTCCTCCCGCTGCAGAGGCTCCGCAGAAGTCATCCATCACCCCTCTGCTGTCATTACGAGCCTGCGCCTCTACTAAGACATCGCTGAGAGAACCCCAAGACTCGTACCAACCCCCGCAAGCCTGTGGTCCCCCGGACAGCCAGTCTCGGTCTTCTCTTGTAAGTATGTGCAACCACAAGCTCCGCTGATTAGTCCAATATTGGGTCGTATTGGAGATGGCTCCTAATGAAATCACTGTGATCGCTTTCACGCATGGCCATTATTCCGCTTGGGTGATGGGACATTTTTGCTTAGTCAACCGCATCAACAGCCCCCTGTGAGTGCCCACCGGCCATATTGTCGGACCTGTAGCCAGACCTCCTCGTCATTGCATTGCAAGCAGAGATATATATATATATATATATATATATATATATATATATCTGTTTATAGTAACAATACAGTTGTTGTGTATAGGGAGACAGTGGTGTGTATCCTTATGTAACTATGCATACATTGCTGAGGTGTCCCTTGTACCCTGCCCTCCTCCTCCTCCTCCTCCTCCTGAGAATGACACTACAGCTAATTAATCCCAAGGAGATGAGCTGCTGAACCACCTTGAATAGTCCCAGTGACAATCCGTTGAGAGGATGAGACCGGCCCACTAAGCCCCTCAGTCTCCAAAGTGCTATCCAGCGGGTAGGACAGACTGGCACCCTCGCAGAGCCGCACCATGCCTGGGCTGCAGGGGACCGGTCTGGTGGAGCTACCCCAGAAACTCCAGCGCACCTTGGCCGACAGGAAGGAAGTACAGGGGAGAGGGGCTGACATTTCCGAATCGGTAGTCCATACTGCTGTGATGGGTCTGCTACTAATGACCAGCGAGGTAACGCCAGGCGATAGGGACGGGGGATTCACGCCCCACCTTGATACCTTATGTAACTTTGCAGCGTGTGATGTCTCAGATGCCCCGCTCATGCCCATTACCCGCTCTCTCTCTCTGCACATTGTGCTGCCAGCAGCTGACTGTTCTCTGATTGAATTAAGGAGAATGGCGTCTGTCTGTAACCCTCTCTCTGTTCTCTTGCAGCCCCCGCGTGTTCCTGTCCTCGGCTCGGGGCATGTCGGACTGAGGAATTTAGGCAACACGGTAGGTTTTGTGCAGCCCCTATTACAGCATTTGTAGCCTTTTCTGTAGATCAAGTTTGGGAAACTCTTGTGGAACTACAAGTACCAACATGCCCTGCTAGTCTAGTCCTGAGAGACCTATCCTTTTCTCACAGCCCACTTCAGAGAATTCATTACTAGCATCATTGGCCGGATAAACTGTCCTGGAAATTCCCTCATTACGCTGCAGTGTTTGTTTTTAAATATAATTTTTTTTTGGTAATTGTTAAATACTAGTCTCCGAGGGGCTTTTACGTGAATAATTCTGTAACTGGTCTGTATTGCTGGTATATAGATTAGTTTATGCTATCTCCCAGCACCCTCGCTGCTTACATATGGTTGCCAGTGGAATAGATATTAGCGAATCTCAGTCAGTCAGTGTGTACATATAATATATATATATTCCTTGCAGTGTTTCCTAAACGCCGTTCTCCAGTGTTTAAGCAGCACACAACCCCTCCGGGATTACATCCTCTGCCAAGAATTCCGCCAGGAGCAGGCCGTGAACTCCAGGACGCCACAGGATCTCACAGAGGGTACGCTGTGCGGCGTCACTGTCTGTTATATATAACGGTCTCCTGCCCGCAGGATCCGCTGTGCCAGCACGTTAGTAAATGTACATTTTAACGGGCGTTTAGCACAGTAGTAGGTGGACACCCATTTGTTAGCGCTTACTTTGATAATACTGGGGGCGATTACCACCACAAGCTGCATGCCCCCTTATAAAGTACCGCCCTGGATGTGCAGCAAGGCCCAGCATATTGGGGTTCTGGAACCCGTCCGTACCCCCGTCCTACCCTCCCCCAATCGTAAAGCGACCATCACTGAAATGCGGAGCACTGAATTTTTTTCAGCTGTAAATGTCGCCATAGACAGACCTCGCTCGCCAAGCGCAATAATACTTGGCGTTTACAGGAGAGACTTACAACATTGTAAAACAGTACTGTTCTTCAAATGGCGCCCTTCTCTGACGTCCTGGTGTGCGCGCCTCAGTCCACAGAAAACGCAGAGATACCATTCAACAAAAATAATGAACGTTTCTATAATTGAATACCGCCGTGTTAGCAGACTGGCGAATAGAATGGCGCTGTAAATTGGGGCTTTCCTGTAACACATTTCCTATCTTCCCCATGATCCTCAGATCTGTCCTATGATTAACTAGCAAAGACCCCGACATCACGCGCTTTACCGATTGTTTTACGTGGCGGCCAGAGCTGAGCAGGGTATTTGGGTAAGAAAAGGGGGCACAATTAGTACTATCATAGTAACAAACTGACACTAATGAGGGAGAGTTACCCTCTTAGCAGGGTCTCACGTTGGAACAGCGCCTCTAAGTGGTCACAGCATATTATGACTCTGACATGGTTACGTACAGCACAGTAGGTGCCCCACGCATCTCATCTTGGATTTTAAGTAATATTTTAGGACCTGCTTTGATGGGTTCTGTTGTCACTTTTTCAGTCATCTCTCTATATACAAACTTTCCCCTCTCTCGCGTCATAAATTGTGGCTGGTGTGAAGGGAGATAGAAATCATCTCGATATAAGTCGCCCTCACTAAGTATATGTGGCATGTGATGTTTGTCTGGATAAAGGCCAGTAGGTGGCGCTGTTACCACTGAAGCCTATGGAGAGGTTCTGCGCATTCGTTATATCTTGATGTATATCATGTGTTGGGGAGTAATATTCCTGTTACACAACAAACTTCCTTCTCATTACTACAGCCTCGGCGTGTGGTTTAATATAACTCACTAGTTACATATGAGATCCCCGGAGGGCTCCACCCTTTCTTGTATTCTGGCCTTCAGCTCGTCCGTTTACTCAAAATAACTGTATTGTATGTCTCATCCCCAGCTTTCGCAGATGTCCTCGCCTCCTTGTGGAACCCAGAGCCTCCCGACTCTGCTAACCCAGCTCGTCTAAGGGCGGTCTTCCAGAAATACGTCCCGTCTTTTACAGGGTACAGGTAAATGTGAGATGTGGAGTTATTCTATAATGTCAGTCTGCTTACAATGTATGATAGTGAGTAGTCACTGACTAACACCTGTGTATTATCCTCCTTATTAATATCACCAATTACTAAATGGATAGGCTGCACTCTCAGTGATGTCACTGGTTCCTAGTGACTGGATAGGCTGCACTCTCAGTGATATCACTGGCTCCTAGTGAATGGATAGGCTGCATTCTCAGTGATGTCACTGGCTCCTAGTGAATGGATAGGCTGCACTCTCAGTGATGTCACTGGCTCCTAGTGACTGGATAGGCTGCACTCTCAGTGATGTCACTGGCTCCTAGTGACTGAATAGGCTGCACTCTCAGTGATGTCACTGTCTCCTAGTGAATGGATAGGCTGCACTCTCAGTGATGTCACTGGCTCCTAGTGACTGGATAGGCTGCATTCTCAGTGATGTCACTGGCTCCTAGTGACTGGATAGGCTGCACTCTCAGTGATGTCACTGGCTCCTAGTGACTGGATAGGCTGCACTCTCAGTGATGTCACTGTCTCCTAGTGAATGGATAGGCTGCACTCTCAGTGATGTCACTGGCTCCTAGTGACTGGATAGGCTGCATTCTCAGTGATGTCACTGTCTCCTAGTGAATGGATAGGCTGCATTCTCAGTGATGTCACTGGTCCCTAGTGACTGGATAGGCTGCATTCTCAGTGATGTCACTGGCTCCTAGTGACTGGATAGGCTGCATTCTCAGTGATGTCACTGGTTCCTAGTGAATGGATCGGTGCATTGTAATAAATGTTTGTCCAGCTTTTTATACTTTTAACAGCTTTATTCTATTCTTCAGTATTGTGTGATCCCTATGTAATATATTACGTTTTATTTCCTTACCTGAGCTTATGTGGTTAGTTCCCTATGTCTCAGTATTGGTAATGTGACCCTGTACAGCCAGCAAGATGCTCAGGAATTTCTCAAGTTCTTCATGGATCGAATCCACATAGAAATTAACAGGAAATGTAGAAAAACTCCCAGCATCCTCTCTGATGCCAAACGTCTAATCTTACTGGAACCTAAAGACTCTCTCAGGTAACAAAGCGTTTGAATAAGTTGATTCACAGTCCTGCTCATCATAGACTGGTGCGGTAGGATCGGGGGAGAGGAAATCACTGATGGGTGCGGCAGGATCGGGGGAGAGGAAATCACTGATGGGTGCGGCAGGATCGGGGGAGAGGAAATCGCTGATGGGTGCGGCAGGATCTGGGAAGAGGAAATCGCTGACGGGTGCGGCAGGATCGGGGGAGAGGAAATCGCTGATGGGTGCGGCAGGATCGGGGGAGAGGAAATCGCTGATGGGTGCGGCAGGATTGGGGGAGAGGAAATCGCTGACGGGTGCGGCAGGATTGGGGGAGAGGAAATCACTGATGGGTGCGGCAGGACTGGGGGAGAGGAAATAGCTGATGGGTGCGGCAGGATCTGGGAAGAGGAAATCGCTGACGGGTGCGGCAGGATCGGGGGAGAGGAAATCGCTGACGGGTGCGGCGGGATTGGGGGAGAGGAAATCGCTGATGGGTGCGGTAGGATCGGGGGAGAGGAAATCACTGATGGGTGCGGCAGGATCGGGGGAGAGGAAATCACTGATGGGTGCGGCAGGATCGGGGGAGAAGAAATCGCTGATGGGTGCGGCAGGATCTGGGAAGAGGAAATCGCTGACGGGTGCGGCAGGATCGGGGGAGAGGAAATCGCTGATGGGTGCGGCAGGATCGGGGGAGAGGAAATCGCTGATGGGTGCGGCAGGATTGGGGGAGAGGAAATCGCTGATGGGTGCGGCGGGATTGGGGGAGAGGAAATCGCTGATGGGTGCGGTAGGATCGGGGGAGAGGAAATCACTGATGGGTGCGGCAGGATCGGGGGAGAGGAAATCACTGATGGGTGCGGCAGGATCGGGGGAGAGGAAATCGCTGATGGGTGCGGCAGGATCTGGGAAGAGGAAATCGCTGACGGGTGCGGCAGGATCGGGGGAGAGGAAATCGCTGATGGGTGCGGCAGGATCGGGGGAGAGGAAATCGCTGATGGGTGCGGCAGGATTGGGGGAGAGGAAATCGCTGACGGGTGCGGCAGGATTGGGGGAGAGGAAATCACTGATGGGTGCGGCAGGACTGGGGGAGAGGAAATAGCTGATGGGTGCGGCAGGATCTGGGAAGAGGAAATCGCTGACGGGTGCGGCAGGATCGGGGGAGAGGAAATCGCTGATGGGTGCGGCAGGATCGGGGGAGAGGAAATCGCTGACGGGTGCGGCGGGATTGGGGGAGAGGAAATCGCTGACGGGTGCGGCGGGATTGGGGGAGAGGAAATCGCTGACGGGTGCGGCAGGATTGGGGGAGAGGAAATCGCTGACGGGTGCGGCAGGATCGGGGGAGAGGAAATCGCTGATGGGTGCGGCGGGATTGGGGGAGAGGAAATCGCTGACGGGTGCGGCAGGATCGGGGGAGAGGAAATAGCTGATGGGTGCGGCAGGATCGGGGGAGAGGAAATCGCTGATGGGTGCGGCAGGATCGGGGGAGAGGAAATCGCTGACGGGTGCGGCAGGATCGGGGGAGAGGAAATCGCTGATGGGTGCGGCAGGATTGGGGGAGAGGAAATCGCTGACGGGTGCGGCGGGATTGGGGGAGAGGAAATCGCTGACGGGTGTGGCAGGATTGGAGGAGAGGAAATCGCTGATGGGTGCGGCAGGATTGGGGGAGAGGAAATCGCTGACGGGTGCGGCAGGATCGGGGGAGAGGAAATCGCTGATGGGTGCGGCGGGATTGGGGGAGAGGAAATCGCTGACGGGTGCGGCGGGATCGGGGGAGAGGAAATCGCTGATGGGTGCGGCAGGATTGGGGGAGAGGAAATCGCTGATGGGTGCGGCAGGATCGGGGAGAGGAAATCGCTGATGGATGTGGCAGGATCGGGGGAGAGGAAATAGCTGATGGATGCGGCAGGATCGGGGGAGAGGAAATAGCTGATGGGTGCGGTAGGATCGGGGGAGAGGAAATCGCTGATGGGTGCGGCAGGATTGGGGGAGAGGAAATCGCTGATGGGTGCGGCAGGATTGGGGGAGAGGAAATCGCTGATGGGTGCGGCGGGATCGGGGGAGAGGAAATCGCTGATGGGTGCGGCAGGATCGGGGGAGAGGAAATAGCTGATGGGTGCGGCAGGATTGGGGAGAGGAAATCGCTGATGGGTACGGCCGGATTGGGACAATATGTCTTGGGTACAGTGGGAATGAAGTGAGGGGTAGAGAACCTCTGATGGGTACAGTGGGTTGGCGAGGGGAGTGGAGAGTCCTAGGATACACTGGGGTTTGTGGGTAAGAGAGTCACTGATGGGTACAGTGGGGTTGGGTAAGAGAGTCACCGATGGGTACAGTGGGATTGGGTAAGAGAGTCACCGATGGGTACAGTGGGGTTGGGTAAGAGAGTCACTGATGGGTACAGTGGGGTTGGGTAAGAGAGTCACTGATGGGTACAGTGGGGTTGGGTAAGAGAGTCACTGATGGGTACAGTGGGGTTGGGTAAGAGAGTCACTGATGGGTACAGTGGGGTTGGGTAAGAGAGTCACCGATGGGTACAGTGGGATTGGGTAAGAGAGTCACCGATGGGTACAGTGGGGTTGGGTAAGAGAGTCACTGATGGGTACAGTGGGGTTGGGTAAGAGAGTCACTGATGGGTACAGTGAGGTTGGGTAAGAGAGCCACGGATGGGTACAGTGGGGTTGGGTAAGAGAGTCACTGATGGGTACAGTGGGGTTGGGTAAGAGAGTCACCGATGGGTACAGTGGGGTTGGGTAAGAGAGTCACCGATGGGTACAGTGGGATTGGGTAAGAGAGTCACCGATGGGTACAGTGGGGTTGGGTAAGAGAGTCACTGATGGGTACAGTGAGGTTGGGTAAGAGAGCCACGGATGGGTACAGTGGGGTTGGGTAAGAGAGCCACGGATGGGTACAGTGGGGTTGGGTAAGAGAGTCACTGATGGGTACAATGGGGTTGGGTAAGAGCTACTGATGGGTACAGTGGGGTTGTGTGGCATGTAGAGAGCTACTGATGGGTACAGTGGGGTTGTGTGGCATGTAGAGAGCTACTGATGGGTACAGTGGGGTAAGAGAGCTACTGATGGGTACAGTGGGGTTGGGTAAGAGAGTCACTGATGGGTAGTGGAGTTGGGTAAGAGAGCTACTGATGGGTACAGTGGGGTGTAGAGAGTCATTGATGGGTACAGTGGGTTGGGGGTGGCAGAGAGTGCTATAACCATCTCCTCTGCTGTTGTAGAGTCACAGATGGCTATAGTGGGGAGGGGGCTGGAGAGACACTTGCAGAGGGAGTCACTGACTTGTACAGCTCCTGTTCCTCAGTGACGACGAGCGAGCCAATCAGATGTGGAAGCAGTACCTGGAGAGGGAGGACAGCAGAGTGGTGGGTGAGTGATGTAGCAGAGTGGTGGGTGAGTGATGTAGCAGAGTGGTGGGTAAGTGATGTAGTAGAGTGGTGGGTGAGTGATGTAGCAGAGTGGTGGGTAAGTGATGTAGCAGAGTGGTGGGTGAGTGATGTAGCAGAGTGGTGGGTAAGTGATGTAGCAGAGTGGTGGATGAGTGATGTAGCAGAGTGGTGGGTAAGTGATGTAGCAGAGTGGTGGGTAAGTGATGTAGCAGAGTGGTAGGTGAGTGATGTAGCAGAGTGGTGGGTGAGTGATGTAGCAGAGTGGTGGGTGAGTGATGTAGCAGAGTGGTGGGTGAGTGATGTAGCAGAGTGGTGGGTAAGTGATGTAGCAGAGTGGTGGGTGAGTGATGTAGCAGAGTGGTGTGGGTAAGTGATGTAGCAGAGTGGTGGGTGAGTGATGTAGCAGAGTGGTGGATGAGTGATGTAGCAGAGTGGTGGGTAAGTGATGTAGCAGAGTGGTGGGTAAGTGATGTAGCAGAGTGGTGGGTGAGTGATGTAGCAGAGTGGTGGGTGAGTGATGTAGCAGAGTGGTGGGTAAGTGATGTAGCAGAGTGGTGGGTGAGTGATGTAGCAGAGTGGTGTGGGTAAGTGATGTAGCAGAGTGGTGGGTGAGTGATGTAGCAGAGTGGTGGATGAGTGATGTAGCAGCGTGGTGGGTAAGTGATGTAGCAGCGTGGTGGGTAAGTGATGTAGCAGAGTGGTGGGTAAGTGATGTGACGCTGGTTCAGGTTATTAATGCTGTCAGGAGAGACTGAGATATTACCACATATTGCTAAATGTTAATGACTCTCTTAGTCACAGTATTGGGGGTCAGACACCTCTCAGCCTATTACTTATTTTATACCATCTGGGCTGAGTCCTTTATTATCATGCCCCATTGATACCACATACGGCGCCTGTGAGGATACAGGTGCATCCAATGTAGAGATAATCTGTGTCATACCCAAGGGTGACACACACACACACATAACTCCTATAAAGGCGTAAAATGCATCAGGAAGATGAAGTATGGCGATACACCGTGATCAGAAAGCCCTGTAATCCCTGTATATACAGTAATGTTCTAGCACCTTATGGACCACAGGTACCAGCATGCCTTTTGCACATGTACCATAGAGGTCATCCTGTCCATCCGTCCGTCTCATCATTTTCTGCCCCTCTAGATCTATTTGTGGGACAGCTAAAGAGCTGCCTGAAGTGCCAGTCTTGTGGCTACCGATCGCCTACGTTTGAGGTCTTCTGTGATCTGTCTCTGCCCATCCCCAAGGTACGGAGAGGGGGGCGGAATTTGCTGCATGGTCTGTATGTTGTTACCCTGACTGTCTCCCAGTGAACAGACCTTAGAGGTTTGACTATCCCCCGATGAGACCCCATGAGAGCCGCAGACCCTGCTGCATAAGACACATAATGTAACAGGACGGTCGTCACACCTGCGCTTCTCGCTGATTCCTGGGTGGGCGGGGCTATCACTAGTCCTGCTCTGTATCTCATTGGTGGGACATCTCCATCCGTACACAGGGCGCTGCTTTGAATCTAAATAATAACTCCATCCACTTATAAACATTATGCAGAATTTGGTGACCTAGGGGTATCTGCTGGGTTCCCCCACCGCACCTTTGTGGGTCCCTCTGCTCTCTGATACTTGTTCGGGGTTTATAAAGTGTTAACAGGAATGGTCTGTCAATGAGGGAGGGGCTGTAATAATAACCTGAGCTAAGCCTATCTCAGCAGGATTGATGAGCCGGTTTTGGTCCACCAGCCGCCAAAACTTTAAATCCAGTGGACACATTTTGTATGATAGGGTCGTTATAAATGAGGTAACATGAATATATAGACCCTGTAGCAATGTTGCTGCTGCTATGTACTAAGTGACTGTGACACGTGCTATTATCTGTCTGTGTCTATAGTGATAATCTATCGGCCTCTGACCTTATGGTCCCCATTCTCCCTCCCTGCAGAAAGGATTCACCAGCGGTAAAGTCTCCCTTCTCGATTGCTTCAGCCTGTTCACTAAGGAGGAAGAGTTGAACTCTGAGAACGCCCCGGTAATTCCCCCATATCTCGCTGTCATAAACCAGTTAGGTCCCATCTATCACCACACACGCATGTATGATAGGTCCCGTCTATCACCACACACGCATGTATGATAGGTCCCGTCTATCACCACACACGCATGTATGATGGGTCCCGTCTATCACCACACACGCATGTATGAGGGGTCCTGTCTATCATCACACACGCATGTATGAGGGGTCCCGTCTATCACCACACACGCATGTATGAGGGGTCCCGTCTATCACCACACACGCATGTATGAGGGGTCCCGTCTATCACCACACACGCATGTATGAGGGGTCCCGTCTATCACCACACACGCATGTATGAGAGGTCCCGTCTATCCCCACACACGCATGTATGAGAGGTCCCATCTATCCCCACACACGCATGTATGAGAGGTCCCATCTATCACCACACACGCATGTATGAGAGGTCCCATCTATCCCCACACACGCATGTATGAGAGGTCCCATCTATCCCCACACACGCATGTATGAGAGGTCCTGTAGCTCCCGGTCTCCCGGCTGTATGGGAAGACACTGGAGATGATGATTTCTCTCTGACAGATCTGTGATCGCTGCCGGCAGAGGACAAAAAGCACCAAGAAGCTGACTGTCCAGCGGTTCCCCAGAATCCTCGTGTTACGTATCCTTTGTGTATTCTATACTGCAGATCCGATCGCCTCCTGTGATGGGACTTAGAGGGAGGACCATCTCTTGGTTCCCGATCGCTTTAGGATGAGAGGAGATGTGTTGTGATCTCTGTTTTGGTGCTGCACAACTAGCAGAGTGCAGTAATGGCTCTCAGCCTGTAGATGGCGCTGTGTGCAGCCTATGTACCATCGGCGCAGTGAGCAGTACGCCCGTGCGGAGACTCTGTTGGCCGGTTTAGAACCAATTGCCGATATATCGGTCAGGGTGGGCCCAAAACAAACAGATCAGGTGCGCTGGCGTAATCCCAGCGTTCTGGATGATTAGTGCCCATGGTAGTGACCTCAGATATTCCTGCGGCGACTCCTGCACAGACACCCCCAGGTAACGCGTCCCAGTTATGTCACAGACTGGTATAACTGGGGCACATAACCAAAGGGGAGATTGAGCTGGAGTGAACCATTACTATATGCGTGACCATGCATCCAATCTACTCACCAGGAGACGGCGAGAGAAGCTGAAAGAGTTCAGGGGAGATGTATCGAGCCTCGGAGGGAGATAAAGCAGCCAATCAGAGTCTGTCATTTCAGAGACTGTGCTAAATAAATGATAGAAGCTGATTGGTTGCTGTCAGAACTCTCGGGTGGATGATGCCAACCAGCACCCGCCACTGCTGCCCCAGGAACCAACACCACCCGACCCAGGGAGTGAAAGCTGGGCTGCGGTGCGCTGTGACCGCTGTTTTGGGTCACTTCCCCACTTCATCTCTCTCCAAGGCTTGGTACAGCTCCCATAAAGCTATTACACTTCCATGTTCTGCTGCTGATGTATCAGAAACCAAAAGTCTTATTCTGAGAGACTTTCTGATAGCGCTGCAAGAAGGGAACGTGTCCTGTAACTATGACAAAAACAAACAAATCTAATGTATGCACTCTGTGATGTCACTGGCTCCTAGTGACTGGATAGGCTGCATTCTCAGTGATGTCACTGGCTCCTAGTGACTGGATAGGCTGCACACTCAGTGATGTCACTGGTTCCTAGTGATTGGATAGGCTGCACTCTCAGTGATGTCACTGTCTCCTAGTGACTGGATAGGCTGCACTCAGTGATGTCACTGTCTCCTAGTGACTGGATAGGCTGCACTCTCAGTGATGTCACTGTCTCCTAGTGACTGGATAGGCTGCACTCTGTGATGTCACTGGCTCCTAGTGACTGGATAGGCTGCACACTCAGTGATGTCACTGGTTCCTAGTGACTGGATAGGCTGCACTCTCAGTGATGTCACTGTCTCCTAGTGACTGGATAGGCTGCACTCTCAGTGATGTCACTGTCTCCTAGTGACTGGATAGGCTGCATTCTCAGTGATGTCACTGTCTCCTAGTGACTGGATAGGCTGCATAATAGTGAATGGATGACTGTGTGTAGGTGACAGTTACTCGTTTCCCACTTCTCGGTGTCCCTGTGACTTTGCGTGTTGCCAATAAAAGGATTTGCAGTTATACGTTGTGCCCCCGCAGCTCCAGGCAGTAAGAATCTCCCTGTTCAGTCACCTGTGCCGCATCTTCCATAACTTCGCCCCTCATAGACCTGAACAGATTCTCCAGCACAAAGTTCTCCATAAAGAAGTGTTCGGGGTTTGTAGATTTCCCCTTACACCGTCTCAGCCTCAAGGAATTTGCCAGCGAGAAAGCCGGTAGGTTGGATGTTTCTGTGTCCTCAGCTCCGGAATGATCCCACCCTGGACATAGAGCACTCTGCGGAGATAGGAACCTCAGCACTGTGTATTGTTATCGTACAGATGTAATGAGGGTAGAGTTATGTTTTTCTATAGATATTCTCTTATTATTGTTTAGTCAGTGGAATAAATGTCTTTATTTGTTTTATCTGTAATTGCCGTCCTTGTACTGTCAGGAGGTGGCATCATTAGTAAGCTGATAGTTGGGCCTATAGCTCAGAGAGGACCGGAGTGAGGGATAGAAGCAAGGGAGCAGGTGGTAGAGAGCGCCCCGTGTACGCCCACTGCAATGTCACAAACCCAACGCCATCCTGCTTTGAGTGGAGTAACGCAAATAGCTTTTCCCACAGTTCAAACCGCTGTTGTCTGCCACAGGACACAGCAGTGGGGGGGGGGGGTCTGACGTAGACAGAGGTGGATTTATCCTATAAGCCTTCCCTACTACCGAGACGTGGCATCAAATTATCTGAGTAACACTCCTATTACGCAGGATGGGCGGGGCTCTCACTCTCCCGGAGCCAGGAAATCTGCGTCGGAAGGTGCAGACCCTGTCCTGGGCACACCCTACTGATGCCCGCAATACTGATCCCGTGCATGTTCAGACCTCTCACCATTTGTGTTGTATGCAGACCAGCCCTCTCGTCCTTGTCCCTCCCATCTCCCCGCCATACAGTAGTACCAAGTAGGACTATTACAGTCACCGATGCCGGGTGTGTGGTATCAGCCGGGAACGGTGAGAATTGAAGCTGCCGGAGTTCCTGGTCAGTGAAAGTAGATTGTAGGATATCCCAGTAACAGTGAGAGGGGATTGTCAGGTATTAGTGTCAAGGTCTCGTGTGACGGGATTAAGGTGGATCAGGGAGTCTCCTGCCAGAATGGGACAGATCTCAGATTACATGGCAATGTCACCTAAACTATATAACAAATCCTAAGGCCAAGCTAAACATAGAAACCAGGAGGTGGGGTTCACAAAGTCCAAAGAGCTTGCAATCTACTGGTCGAATGATAGAACCTAGTTACAAAATGTTTAAATAGTTTATATAATGGGAGATGTGACCAAGAGCTTACATTTTAGTAGGCCTGCAGTTCCAGTTTTCTTACAGATCATGGTATAATGGGACATCTAGTTATAAGCAGTCTTATCGATACATTGGAAGACCACAGCCAAGGAGCTTACAATCTAATGTAGTGTCTGGGAATGATGTCATTGAGCCTATATACTTGTATTGTAGATGTTTGCGAGATAACGTGTGTGTGACTTACTGATTCCAGGAAGCCCGGTGTATAACCTCTACGCCCTCTGTAATCACTCGGGCAGCGTGCACTATGGGCATTACACCGCCTACTGCAAGGACCAGTCCCGGTGGTTCGCCTACAATGACTCCCGGTGAGTTCCGTTTCCTCTCGGTGATTATTTAGCCTAGAGAATAATTTCGGAACTTGTCTGATAAAACGTTTGCCCTCCCCCCAGAGTCACACCCATCAGCGAGAGCCAAGTACAGACCAGTGAGGCCTATGTCCTGTTCTACCAGCTGGAAGACACCTGCATGAAGAAATAGCCCACCAGGACAATAGACCTTCCATTTAGGGGGTTTCGGTGACTTCTATCTCGGCTGCTGTTTGAACGAGCGACCGAATCTTTCCTCCGCCCGATGCGACTTTTGGCTGCCGAGCGGATCTGAAGCAATTAACGGGTCTCTACGGATTGGTTTAACAATTTCAGACTGCGCTGCCTACTGCAGAAAATGTGAGTTACGGCTGCGGGACTGTGCGCGACAGGGGTCTTGGCGCCAGGTCCAGTCACAGCAACGAGCGGAAATGGTCGTCTGATAAGACCTCACAATAATTTATTAGATCAGGTTTTGTACTTGAACTACAAGTCCCAGCAATTTCTGCTGTAGCATGACCAGTCGCTGGGACAGTTTGGACCTATAAGAGGAGAGGACCGTCCTGCGCTCATGGATACAAGTTGGAGAATATAGAATTTTTTTTTTTTTTTTTCAACAAAGTTCATTGCACCCCGAGCACTGACAGCAATAGGACGAAATGGGGGAAATCTCTGCACAATTTCTATCGTTTAAAAGAATAAAAAACATTTTAGGTTAACGGGTTATCCCACTGATAACGAAGCATAGTAACAATGACCCATAGTGCGGTTACTTTGTCTGAAGGAGAGGATCACAAAGAAATCTATATTATATATTTTCCTATTTTTATATGAAGCGGCTCATTTCTTGCGTTAATTCTTTTTATTGTTTCGTGAGCGTTACTGTCGCCATAAAAATATCACGACTCCGGGAGCTTAATTCCGAGCTACAAGTCATTGTTTAAAAAATCAGTAGCAATAAAAACTGATAATATAATAACATGTACGTGCCCCCCTCCGTTAGTGCTATCCTGTATTTTAACTAATTTATTAATTACCTCTAACTAATCAAACCTGTTATGATTTTTTTTCCTCCTATGGAACATTTTTCATGAAGAATATTTTTTGCGGGGTAATTTTTGGAATTACATCTTTGTCCATTTCAGGTTATTCTGGGAAGGTTTTAATATGTTTGGTACTAAGCTGAATGTATATGATCCTGTTGTTCTAAATATATTCACTTTTTGCAGTAAATGGACTACAAAACCCGTTGAACGTTTGGTGTCCTGTCTGTACTTGAGGGAGACCGTGCAAATCTCGTTATTCATACCTGAGCGCCGAAAAACTTCTCCTAGAGAAAGGAACCGCGTATACCACCTTAGACCGGCTATAAAGAGCAAACGGTTATACCGGCTACATGACGCTACAGCCTCCCCTCCCTTCCCCCTCAAACTGAAAGGTTCCCCGATCTGTGCAGACTAAATAAGAGAAGGTGGTGGAAGCTTTTTTTCCCATGCATACCAGACTACTTGTCTGCAAATCTATTGCCGAACTGTGCAGGAGCCTAAAGCAAGAATATATAGAGCATCGTTTGCCTGAGTCTAAAGTCTATTACGGGACTTCAGTCAGTACACATCGGGGGTGATCACAATGGCGCCCCAAATCACAGACACAATTTGCGTTTATTAAAAAAGGCGAATGGAACGGTGTACAGTGTGAAATATCGTGTGCCGTCAAGAGTCGCATATCCGTATAGCTTTGCGCTTTTCCACATAAGGCATCAATAGAACAGTTACAACATATTACAGCGTATACATCACTAGTGACGGCGATCGTTTATCGCATGCGCCATCTGCCCCTGACCACCCGCAAATAATACACATCCCTCAGACGCATATTTGTCGACCGTTGCCCAGCCTGTATGTGTTCAGTTACGCGAACACGCCATGACGGTATTAGGGAGCGCTGCCCCCTTTCCTGGCCATCCAGATGCAAGTGGCAAAATCACACAAATCTTCAGGGGTATATATATATATAATGTGCCTTCACTTTCCTGGGGGGCATGAGCAGAGATCAATCAAGCAATCGACGTTACATGATGTAGTTCTTACTCCCGGCCACCAGGTGGAGACAGTTACTTTAAAACTTCTCAGAGTGCTGCACATTGTTCACCAGTAATGGAACATTGTAGGTGCCTCGGTCCAAGGGCTTGGTCCCTCTACCACCCTTTATACCTTAATGTGATGGAGGGGGAAAGCATCTTCTGCCCCTGATAGACTGGGAGTGAGCGCTGAGCTAGGACATCATGAAGAGTAGTAGCATGGGCCTAATATTTCCATTCTCTCCGTGGCCTTACATGACCTGTTAGATGACCGTAGTTTAGTATCAGGGGACGAGCTTTTAGCTCCAGCTCTATGGAACTCGCTTCCTCGCACAGTACCAGAGGCCTCCGCTCTACAATCCTTCACACACAGACAGAAAACTTACCTGTCACTAATGCCCCTTTAGTTCCTGCAAATATACAACCCAATCTCTTTTTCTGTTACTTGTGATTTCTAAGTGCAAAAGTAAAGCACTTTAATGCCTATTGGGAGAAAAGATATATATATATATATATATATATATATATATATATATATATATACACAGTATTCTCATTATCATGATATCTCCACCTGATTTCTGCTCCTGATGTGCTCTATTCTGTCACCTAAATCCTCTGATCTAGTCCCAAACTCTGACCCAAGGAGCTCACAATTTATCCAAGATCCTCTTTTTCTTTCAGGACCTAAATCAAGTCTTGTATGTTGTCCCCCAGTATATATACTTACCTCACACTCCCCCCAATATATATACTTAACTCACACTCTCCCCAGTATATATACTTGCCTCACACTCCCCCCAGTATGTATACTTACCTCACACTCCCCCCAGTATATATACTTGCCTCACACTCCCCCCAGTGTGTATACTTACCTCTCACAATCCCCCAGTATATATACTTACCTCTCACACTCCCCAGTATATATACTTACCTCACACTCCCCCCAGTATATATACTTACCTCTCACACTCCCCAGTATATATACTTACCTCTCACACTCCCCAGTATATGTACTTACCTCACACTCCCCAGTATATGTACTTACCTCACACTCCCCAGTATATATACTTACCTCACTCCCCCCAGTATATATGCTTACCTCACACTCCCCCCAGTATATATACTTACCTCACACTTCCCCCAGTATATATACTTACCTCACACTTCCCCCAGTATATATACTTACCTCACACTCCCCCCAATATATATACTTACCTCACACTCCCCCCAGTATATATACTTACCTCACACTCTCCCCAGTATGTATACTTACCTCACACTCCCCCCAGTATGTATACTTACCTCACACTCCCCCCAGTATATATACTTGCCTCACACTCCCCCCAGTATGTATACTTACCTCTCACACTCCCCCAGTATGTATACTTACCTCTCACACTCTCCCCAGTATATATACTTACCTCACACTCCCCCCAGTATGTATACTTACCTCACACTCCCCCCAGTATGTATACTTACCTCACACTCCCCCCAGTATATATACTTACCTCACACTCCCCCAGTATATACACTTACCTCACACTCCTTTTTGTGTTAGTGGGGGTGTCGAGTAACGCCTGCAGGGGGAGTGGGGGTGTCGAGTAACGCCTGCAGGGGGAGTGGGGGTGTAGAGTAACGCCTGCAGGGGGAGTGGGGGTGTTGAGTAACGCCTGCAGGGGGAGTGGGGTGTAGTGTAATGGCAGCACAGAGGGACAGTGGTCTGCTCACTCAGGAGCGTTTATGAAAATACTGCATGTAAATATTTGAGTACCTCACAGCTCAGAAGCCGGATATCAGTATAACCTGCTGTAACACACACACACAGCTTTATCCTTGCCACTAGCGCGGCCAGTCGCGCCACACATAGCGCGAGACTATATGCGCACTGTGTACACGACCGCACCTCCATAGGAGTACATGGTGCCATTACTGCGCGCCATAGCGTACGGTATTGGTGAATCAGGCCCTGAGTCTTCTAGGCCCAGATAATACCATCAGCACCGTATACGACAGTAACGGTACAAGTGACTTGTCCTCCAGCACCAAACACCATGGTGAGATGTGGATTATGGCCCTGATTCAGAGCCACACGCTGGGATTTTGGGTGTCTTTTTTTTTTTCATCGCTCGCAAAGCTGTGTGATGGATGCGAGTTCTGACAATGAATAGCTTACCCTATGCAGGAGCACAGCTTGTGCGAGCAGCCAGGAGACCATCGCGACCATCGACGAGACCCTACGGTAGGGTCTAGGCTGCTGCAAGGCCGAGAGGACGTCCTGCTCTAATAGAGCAGGAAGTCTACTACTGGCGTCAGTAAGACCTCCCTACTGGCGTCAGTAAGACCTCCCTACTGGCGTCAGTAAGACCTCCCTACTGGCGTCAGTAAGACCTCCCTACAAACGCCAGCTGTTCCTAAGGGAACGCCTGCGTTTTCCAGCCACCCCCCCTCACTCACCATTGACAGCCGCCCTGTCTTGTTGCGAGCCCGTTAGCAACTGAAATTCAGTCGCACGGCGGGGCTCGCGAACGCCAGACGCGGCGCATGTGCAGTGCCTCAACATCGGGCCGCTTGCGAGCGGCTCTGAATCGGGGCCTATGTCATTTTATGCTATGACACAATACCGTGTTGTTGGTTACAGGTAAGACATGCTAGGTATATGGAATGTTTATTGTTGCTTATGTAACCGGAGACCGCCTCCAGCGCACTGTCTTCCTCACTGTTGACAGTCCGGGACTCCGCTGCCTGAGGTGCACTGACGTCAATACGACCTCTGAACTCTCCTCCATTATGTATAGTAATGTCCTGCAGCGTCTCTGACATAACGGCGCCTGTACTGCAGAGAAGACGCTGCATATACTATTATATAACCACTGGCTATATTGTCTATTGTATTAACCCTGTATATGCCAAGTGTTCCTGTTGCACCTGCATTTAACCCTGTGTTATAATGCACCTGTACATGAGGGTTAATAAACATCAACTATTCATTGTGAGAACTCTCATCCATCACACATGTGCTGACCCCTATCAACATATATAGGGGTCCTGCCAATGATTATACTGCACATATAGGGCTTGATTCTGAGCCACTCGTAAGCGGCAGCTCGTTCGCTCCGAGCGATGTTTGCCCAACTGCGCATGCGTACGGATTGTTATACGCATGTGCGAACCAGTCAGTGCGGCCGAAAATCATGTGCTCGCAAAATAGCGAATGCCTGCTATTTTGAGTGACAGGATAAGGCGTATGTGGGTGGTAACAGGGGAAGGTGCTTGAAAACGGGGAGTGGAGATCAGAACGCAGGCGTGCTTAAAGGTCAAAACGGGCGTTTTATGGGTGTGCATATTTAAAACAGCAGCGTCATTGACCACGTCACTGGGTTTTTTTATAGCCAGAACTGCTTGCAAAATTGTGGTAGCAAAAACCAACCACAAGAATAGCGAGCAGTTCATACGCTGGTCGATGTACTCGATTAATCTAATAAATAGCGGACATGACGTAGGATGCGAGCGGCCAGGGGGCGTAGTTTCCCAAAAAACGACCACAAGTTCTGTTCGCTCGTTCAGACCTAGAGGCGTGAACAGACCGCAAACAGCGAACGGTTCATTTGAATAGCCACCCCTTTGTTCTGAACGAGCGAGCGCTAATTGCGTCCGGCTCTGAATCAGGCCCATATTCATTAAAGATGTGTATTTAATATGTACTAGGAGAGTTTAGGAGCATGTTTAGCGCACGAGGGTCTGCCGAGATGTAACAATGTCCCAGGGAATGATTTTGGTAACTATGCGGTTACCATGGAGACTTAACACCAGTCACATGATACTTCCATTGACTGATAGGGGCTCATTTGCAGGTGGGGCTAATTCTCATTGTATTTTGCTGTTCAGCAGATATCTGTGCATATTATATTACATATCTGTCAGTAATTGTACATAGCATTCTCAGCTCGGAATTACGGTAACACTCGCTGATGTACTTACATTTATATGGCGCTACTGCGGAACACTTGTGGTGCCATATAAGTAATAATAATAATTAGCTAATTAGTACATTACATCAACCAGTGTTATAAAGATCTCATGTTAATGATTGGACATTGGTAAAGCAACAGTATTTTTGTGTACTACAATTAGGTGGATGCAGGGAGCATTGGAATAACTATTTAGTGGGCAAGGGCCCAGTGATTGCCATAGTTGGGTGTCACTCCAGGGGCACATGTAACCATGCCAATCACTGGGGGCACCTTGTCCACTATTTAGCAGTTAGTCACAGACTCCCCACATTCACTTCATTTTAGTACAGAAACCAGACAGGACACCCCAATACCTGACCGTCCAGGTGACAACCAGGCAGGAGACCCCAATACCTGACCGTCCAGGTGACAACCAGGCAGGAGACCCCAATACCTGACTGTCCAGGTGACAACCAGGCAGGACAACCCAATACCTGACAACCAGACAGGACACCCCAATACCTGACCATCCAGGTGACAACCAGACAGAAGACCCCAATACCTGACTGTCCAGGTGACAACCAGACAGGACACTCCAATACGTGACCATCCAGGTGACAACCAGACAGGACACCCCAATACCTCACCGTCAGGTGACAACCAGACAGGACACCCCAATACCTCACCGTCCAGGTGACAACCAGGCAGGAGACCCCAATACCTGACCATCCAGGTGACAACCAGGCAGGAGACCCCAATACCTGACCATCCAGGTGACAACCAGGCAGGACACCCCAATACCTGACTGTCCTGGTGACAACCAGACAGGACACCCCAATACCTGACTGTCCAGGTGACAACCAGACAGGACACCCCAATACCTCACCGTCCAGGTGACAAGCAGACAGAACACCCCAATACCTGACCATCCAGGTGACAACCAGACAGGACACCCCAATACCTGACCGTCCAGGTGACAACCAGACAGGACACCCCAATACCTCACCGTCCAGGTGACAACCAGACAGGACACCCCAATACCTGACCATCTAGGTGACAACCAGACAGGACACCCCAATACCTCACCATCCAGGTGACAACCAGGCAGGAGACCCCAATACCTGACAACCAGACATGACACCCCAATACCTGACCATCCAGGTGACAACAAGACAGGACACCCCAATACCAGACCATCCAGGTGACAACCAGACAGGACACCCCAATACCAGACCATCCAGGTGACAACCAGACAGGACACCCCAATACCTCACCGTCCAGGTGACAACCAGGCAGGAGACCCCAATACCTGACCATCCAGGTGACAACCAGGCAGGAGACCCCAATACCTGACTGTCCAGGTGACAACCAGGCAGAACACCCCAATACCTGACAACCAGACAGGAGACCCCAATACCTGACCATCTAGGTGACAACCAGACAGGACACCCCAATACCTCACCGTCCAGGTGACAACCAGGCAGGAGACCCCAATACCTGACTGTCCAGGTGACAACCAGGCAGGACACCCCAATATCTGACAACCAGACATGACACCCCAATACCTGACCATCCAGGTGACAACCAGACAGGACACCCCAATACCAGACCATCCAGGTGACAACCAGACAGGACACCCCAATACCAGACCATCCAGGTGACAACCAGACAGGACACCCCAATACCTCACCGTCCAGGTGACAACCAGGCAGGAGACCCCAATACCTGACCATCCAGGTGACAACCAGGCAGGAGACCCCAATACCTGACTGTCCAGGTGACAACCAGGCAGAACACCCCAATACCTGACAACCAGACAGGAGACCCCAATACCTGACTGTCCAGGTGACAACCAGACAGGACACCCCAATACCTCACCGTCCAGGTGACAACCAGACAGGACACCCCAATACCTGACCATCTAGGTGACAACCAGACAGGACACCCCAATACTTCACCGTCCAGGTGACAACCAGGCAGGAGACCCCAATACCTGACTGTCCAGGTGACAACCAGGCAGGACACCCCAATATCTGACAACCAGACATGACACCCCAATACCTGACCATCCAGGTGACAACCAGACATGACACCCCAATACCAGACCATCCAGGTGACAACCAGACAGGACACCCCAATACCAGACCATCCAGGTGACAACCAGACAGGACACCCCAATACCTCACCGTCCAGGTGACAACCAGGCAGGAGACCCCAATACCTGACCATCCAGGTGACAACCAGGCAGGAGACCCCAATACCTGACTGTCCAGGTGACAACCAGGCAGAACACCCCAATACCTGACAACCAGACAGGAGACCCCAATACCTGACCGTCCAGGTGACAACTAGACAGGAGACCCCAATACCTCACCGTCCAGGTGACAACCAGGCAGGAGACCCCAATACCTGACCATCCAGGTGACAACCAGGCAAGAGACCCCAATACCTGACTGTCCAGGTGACAACCAGGCAGAACACCCCAATACCTGACAACCAGACAGGAGACCCCAATACCTGACCATCCAGGTGACAACCAGACAGGAGACCCCAATACCTGACTGTCCAGGTGACAACCAGACAGGACACCACAATACGTGACCATCCAGGTGACAACCAGACAGGACACCCCAATACCAGACCATCCAGGTGACAACCAGACAGGACACCCCAAAACCAGACCATCCAGGTGACAACCAGACAGGACACCCCAAAACCTGACCGTCCAGGTGACAACCAGACAGGACACCCCAAAACCTGACCGTCCAGGTGACAACCAGACAGGACACCCCAATACCTCACCATCCAGGTGACAACCAGGCAGGACACCCCAATACCTGACCATCCAGGTGACAACCAGGCAGGAGACCCGAATACCTGACCATCCAGGTGACAACGAGACAGGACACCCCAATACCTGACCGTCCAGGTGACAACCAGACAGGACACCCCAATACCTCACCGTCCAGGTGACAACCAGACAGGACACCTCAATACCTGACCATCTAGGTGACAGCCAGACAGGAGACCCCAATACCTGACCATCCAAGTGACAGGCAGACAGGAGACCCCAATACCTGACCATCCAGGTGACAACCAGACAGGACACCCCAATACCTGACCATCAAGACTGGTATTTAAAGAGAGAGAGCGAGTGTATGTATGTATCTATCTATCATGTATGTGTATATGTAGGCTGGCCATATCATTCCTTTAATTCAGGACACATGGGAATTACACAGGTTGTGTCGCTGATTAAAACCAGGTGAAATGGAGACTTGAAGGCAGCAAACCACAGAGTGTCCAGGCGCAGGCAAGCCTCGGTATGTATACAGTGTATATGTGAGTGTGAGCTGTCTGGCACCAGGAGGAGGAGGAGCTGTGCTGTGTTGGGGGGAGGCAGCAGGAGGAGGGATGTTTGTATATAGTGTATATGTGAGTGTGAGCAGCAGTGAGTGAGTGTGTGCTGTCTGGCACCAGGAGGAGGAGGAGCTGTGCTGTGTATGGGGGAGGCAGCAGGAGGAGGGATGTTTGTATATACAGTGTATATGTGAGTGTGAGCACTAGTGAGTGAGTGTGAGCAGCAGTGAGTGTGTGCTGTCTGGCACCAGGAGGAGGAGGAGCTGTGCTGTGTGTGGGGGGGAGGCAGCAGGAGGAGGGATGTTTGTATATACAGTGTATATGTGAGTGTGAGCAGCAGTGAGTGTGAGCTGTCTGGCACTAGGAGGAGGAGCTGTTCTGTGTGTGGAGGAGGCAGCAGCAGGAGGAGGGATGTTTGTTGTATATACAGTGTATATGTGAGTGTGAGCAGCAGTGAGTGTGAGCTATCTGGCACCAGGAGGAGGAGGAGCTGTGCTGTGTGAGGGGGAGGCAGCAGGAGGAGGGATGTTTGTATATACAGTGTATATGTGAGTGTAAGCAGCAGTGAGTGAGTGTGAGCTGTCTAGCACCAGGAGGAGGAGGAGCTGTGCTGTGTGTGTGGGGGAGGCAGCAGGAGGAGGGATGTTTGTATATACAGTGTATATGTGAGTGTGAGCACTAGTGAGTGTGAGCAGCAGTGAGTGTGTGCTGTCTGGCACCAGGAGGAGGAGGAGCTGTGCTGTGTGTGGAGGAGGCAGCAGGAGGAGGGATGTTTGTATATACAGTGTATATGTGAGTGTGAGCAGCAGTGAGTGTGTGCTGTCTGGCACCAGGAGGAGGAGGAGCTGTGCTGTGTGTGGGGGAGGCAGCAGGAGGAGGGATGTTTGTATATACAGTGTATATGTGAGTGTGAGCACTAGTGAGTGAGTGTGGGCAGCAGTGAGTGTGAGCTGTCTGGCACTAGGAGGAGGAGGAGCTGTGCTGTGTGTGGGGGAGGCAGCAGGAGGAGGGATGTTTGTATATACAGTGTATATGAGTGAGTGTGAGCAGTAGTGAGTGTGAGTAGCAGTGAGTGTGAGCTGTCTGGCACCAGGAGGAGGAGCTATGCTGTGTGTGGAGGAGGCAGCAGGAGGAGGGGTGTTTGTATATACAGTGTATATGTGAGTGTGAGCAGCAGTGAGTGTGAGCTGTCTTGCACCAGGAGGAGGAGGAGCTGTGCTGTGTGTGGGGGAGGCAGCAGGAGGAGGGATGTTTGTATATACAGTGTATATGTGAGTGTGAGCACTAGTGAGTGAGTGTGGGCAGCAGTGAGTGTGAGCTGTCTGGCACTAGGAGGAGGAGGAGCTGTGCTGTGTGTGGGGGAGGCAGCAGGAGGAGGGATGTTTGTATATACAGTGTATATGAGTGAGTGTGAGCAGTAGTGAGTGTGAGTAGCAGTGAGTGTGAGCTGTCTGGCACCAGGAGGAGGAGCTATGCTGTGTGTGGAGGAGGCAGCAGGAGGAGGGGTGTTTGTATATACAGTGTATATGTGAGTGTGAGCAGCAGTGAGTGTGAGCTGTCTGGCACCAGGAGGAGGAGGAGCTGTGTGTGGGGGAGGCAGCAGGAGGAGGGATGTTTGTATATACAGTGTATGTGTGAGTGTGAGCAGCAGTGAGTGTGAGTAGCAGTGAGTGTGAGCTGTCTTGCACCAGGAGGAGGAGGAGCTGTTCTGTGTGTGGAGGAGGCAGCAGCAGGAGGGATGTTGGTATATACAGTGTATATGTGAGTGTGAGCAGCAGTGAGTGAGTGTGAGCTGTCTGGCACCAGGAGGAGGAGCTGGAGCTGTGCTGTGTGTGGGGGAGGCAGCAGGAGGAGGGATGTTTGTATATACAGTGTATATGAGTGAGTGTGAGCACTAGTGAGTGAGTGTGAGCAGCAGTGAGTGAGTGTGAGCTGTCTGGCACCAGGAGGAGGAGCTGGAGCTGTGCTGTGTGAGGCAGCAGGAGGAGGGATGTTTGTATATACAGTGTATATGAGTGAGTGTGAGCACTAGTGAGTGTGAGCAGCAGTGAGTGAGTGTGAGCTGTCTGGCACCAGGAGGAGGAGCTGTGCTGTGTGAGGGTGAGGCAGCAGGAGGAGGGATGTTTGTATATACAGTGTATATGTGAGTGTGAGCAGCAGTGAGTGTGAGCAGCAGTGAGTGTGTGCTGTCTGGCACCAGGAGGAGGAGGAGCTGTGCTGTGTGTGGGGGAGGCAGCAGGAGGGATGTTTGTATATACAGTGTATATGTGAGTGTAAGCAGCAGTGAGTGAGTGAGTGTGAGCTGTCTGGCACCAGGAGGAGGAGGAGCTGTGCTGTGTGTGGGGGAGGCAGCAGGAGGAGGGATGTTTGTATATACAGTGTATATGTGAGTGTGAGCAGCAGTGAGTGTGTGCTGTCTGGCACCAGGAGGAGGAGGAGCTGTGCTGTGTGAGGGGGAGGCAGCAGGAGGAGGGATGTTTGTATATACAGTGTATATGTGAGTGTAAGCAGCAGTGAGTGAGTGTGAGCAGCAGTGAGTGTGAGCTGTCTGGCACCAGGAGGAGGAGGAGGAGCTGTGCTGTGTGAGGGGGAGGCAGCAGGAGGAGGGATGTTTGTTGTATATACAGTGTATATGTGAGTGTGAGCAGCAGTGAGTGTGTGCTGTCTGGCACCAGGAGGAGGAGCTGTGCTGTGTGTGGGGGAGGCAGCAGGAGGAGGGATGTTTGTATATACAGTGTATATGTGAGTGTGAGCAGCAGTGAGTGAGTGTGAGCTGTCTGGCACCAGGAGGAGGAGGAGCTGTGCTGTGTGAGGGGGAGGCAGCAGGAGGAGGGATGTTTGTATATACAGTGTATATGAGTGAGTGTGAGCACTAGTGAGTGAGTGTGAGCAGCAGTGAGTGAGTGTGAGCAGCAGTGAGTGAGTGTGTGCTGTCTGGCACCAGCAGGAGGAGCTGTGCTGTGTGAGGGGGAGGCAGCAGGAGGAGGGATGTTTGTATATACAGTGTATATGTGAGTGTGAGCAGCAGTGAGTGAGTGTGAGCTGTCTGGCACCAGGAGGAGGAGGAGCTGTGCTGTGTGTGGGGGAGGCAGCAGGAGGAGGGATGTTTGTATATACAGTGTATATGTGAGTGTGAGCAGCAGCAGTGAGTGTGTGCTGTCTGGCACCAGGAGGAGGAGGAGCTGTGCTGTGTGTGGGGGAGGCAGCAGGAGGAGGGATGTTTGTATATACAGTGTATATGTGAGTGTAAGCAGCAGTGAGTGAGTGAGTGTGAGCTGTCTGGCACCAGGAGGAGGAGCTGTGCTGTGTGTGGGGGAGGCAACAGGAGGAGGGATGTTTGTATATACAGTGTATATGTGAGTGTGAGCAGC